>CM039650.1:4224635-4875806 GCA_022405125.1 Anthidium xuezhongi | reverse complement strand
TCCCTCTACGCCAAATTCGCGCCTGCGCACGAATGCAGCACAATGTGCGTGAGAGGGATTGAACACTAGTTACGCCGATCGGACTCTAACTCCCGGAACAATGTGCTGAGAGAAGTGAGTGACACTAGTCTCGCACCATCTGGGGAGAATACTTTACTGTACAACTCCATCACAATGCTTGGAGAGTGTGTGATACATATTAGTCCGCCATTTCGGCGCCCTTACCTCACTACACCCTTATGTGCGTGAGCTCAGACGCGTGTGAACGAGGAGAGTCCGGGCAATCTCACCTTCTCACTCTCTCAATGTGCGAGAGAGAGAACATAGTCCGCCAAATCTCGCTGCTCTCAGCTCTCCTCAATGCCGCGAGTGAGAGCACCGAGCGATCCTAGTCTCTCCACTACTCTCTTCTCGCCAAACTCGCGCTCTGGCGCACAACACCAATGTGCGATAGATCAATGTAGTGAGAGAGAGAACATAGTCGCCAATCTTACACTGACGGTACTGATTGGTCAGTGTTTTTGCTAAATAATTCAAAAACGAAGCCCCATCCGATATTTTTGCAAAAGAAATTGTTGTTCAGAATAGTCTCAGCTACCCCCCATTTCCGGCTCCTACAAGAGTTCTGGGACACCCTGGATAGACGTCAAAAGTGAAGTCAATTAAACAATAGAACAGCGATCAAAAACATTGATTAACCTCAACTGTTGTTAGTTCATAAGAAAGACAAAATTAGTGGTACGCGAGGGTTAAACAATCTGAAATAATTGTTAAAAAATATGTTGAAAACAATGTCTCAGTTGACTACAGCAGTCGCGCCAGTTCAAATATGGCTGAAACGTCAGCCACTGTGCAGTTCGTACAGTGTGGTCGGTTGTTACTGTGTGTTCTCGAACGATTTATCTTGTATTATTACCCATCGAATTAAATGTTCTGCCTTCTGTTCGCACGGGATTTCGAGAAAAAGGTTTCAGCAGCCCAGTGAACGTGCTGTCATCACATGCAGCGAGATAAAAGGAGAAAAAATGGCACCAACGCGTGTTATTCTTATGTCCTGTGGCAGTTATAACCCTCCAACCAATATGCATTTAAGAATGTTTGGTACATATATATCACTTCTTATAATCGATATCCAGTCCTTACGTGAATACAAAATGCTTTCATAAATGCGTAATAAAATAGATTCAATTATACAATAAATCAGACTCGTGAATTATTTAAATGCTATTAAGATGACACCTTGTAAACAATCGAGATTGATGTCATCGACTAATATATCGATATATACGCATAAAATTCAAAATATTCATTATTCATTGCTCCCATCTAATTTTATCTTATTTAGTACAATTTTAATTTCATTTTACGATGTAAAATTATGTGTATATTGCAGGGAATGCATGTTAATCTCTTGTATGTAATTTACAGAAATAGCCAGGGATCACCTGCACAGGATGGGAACTCATGTGGTAGTTGGTGGTGTTATATCCCCAGTACACGATGCGTATGCTAAAAAAGAGCTTGCAAGTGCAACACACAGGTGCGCCATGCTGAGACTAGCCTTACAGAACAGTGACTGGATCAAGCTCAGCACCTGGGAGACCAGGCAGAACGGTTGGACAAAGACTAGAATAAGTTTACAGCATCATCAGAATTTATTGAATGCTGTGCTGTTTGACTCGAACAATGTTAAACACAACGTTCTACCTGAAGATTTGGAATGGATACCAGAAAATGTGAAGAACAGCTCGGACCGTACTCCTATTCAAATTAAATTACTATGCGGTGCTGATCTGTTAGAAAGCTTTGGAACTTATGATCTATGGGCCGAGGAGGATGTAAGTTGATCTGATGCTTTGTTTCAATTAGTAATTTATTAAAACAAATTCTTATTTACAGATTGACGCAATTGTTGGAGAGCATGGTCTTGTGGTCATCACCAGGGAAGGTTCTAATCCCAACAAATTTATATACGATTCAGACATTCTTTCCAAACACATGGTAATTAGTTGATAAGATTTTGCTGTACAATTTTTCGTTCGCATGTTCCTAAATTTTATTTACGTCGATTCGTATACAGCACAACATATACATAGTTACTGAATGGATTCCAAACGAAGTTAGCTCAACTAGAATAAGGAGGGCACTGAAAAGAGGCGAGAGTGTCAGATATCTCTTACAAGACGCTGTGATTGATTACGTCTACAAGCACGGAATTTACGATGCGAAGACGACGTCGACAATGTGAGTTTATCATAATTTAACTGACACGATAGATCAATGGTATATATAGTAGGAATTTAATAGCGTATCTTCCAGTAGATTTGGACAGAACATTTATTTTTACGTATTTTGTACGAGAGTTGTATATTTTTATAGCATTCGTATTCCACGTAGTTGGTGAGTGTAGAATATACAAAAGGATGTTGTAAAATTTGTTGCACAAAGTGACGCGATCGTATATTTTATCGCTCAACGATATAGAAGAAAATTGTTTAAAGTAGTTAGAAAATAATTTTTAACCAAACAGAAGAATTGTATATAATTATTCAATTTATGTAAATGGTTTTCGCGATTTAGACAAAAGTATTTTACTCTGCTACTGTATATATTCTCAGATTTTCTAAACGACGTTTACACTTGTCAGTTCTTCGGATTGATGTTTGCAGCTGTATAACAATATTTATTCAGTCTTATGTACAAACAATATACAGCAGTATATTAGTCTAGTCTAAGTCTTCCATTTATACATGTAAATTTCTAGAACCAATTTTCTTATACCATAACTATAAATATATATTTCAACGATTGTACTCTTTTATGTTACTCGAATTACATTAATTTTACAAAATAAGCTTATTCATTTTGTTCAACTAAGAATACCGATTTGTTGGGTCTGCGCCACCGAATCGGCCTTCTGACTTCACTAACCGTGTGACCAATTAATACATAAAAGTTTTATTTTTCACGCTGCCAAACTCACTTGGACCCTGAAGTAAGTTGGAACTGACCTCGCCAAACGCGAACAATTACTTGACCATTGACTCAAAGTATCAAAGCACCTTCCTAACGCCGTCGCCTAGCGACGTAACCATGGAATCCCCGAGCCCGATCGAAATAATATCCATCGACGTGCCCGACACGGTCCTCCGTAAGAATATCCAGAACGCGACGAGCGTGGCGTGCGTCGGTCCTCCGCGCCAAAGCGGCCTCGAGGAGGCGCGCGAGAAATTCATAAACGCCCTCGTGGCGGAGAACGGTAACGGCAAACACATAACGACCGCGAAGGCCGCGTATCCAGGTCTCGCGAAACAGATCATCGCCACCGAAACCGGCGAGTCGCAGATCCTCGACGAGGTAGGTTTCGTTGACGATGATAGAAAGGTCAGGAAGGTGGTCAGGGTGCAGCCCCGATCCAGTCAGCTGGACGAGATATATCCTAATCGCGTCGCCACCTCGTCGAAGCACGAGGCTAAACCCGCCGTCGCCGCCAGATCGTATCTACAGGCGAGAGATAACGTTAAACCTGTCGAGAGCAAAGTTCGAACGTGTCTCGAGAACGACGAGGTAGTAGCGTTGAACGGAGACAAAGATAACACATCCTCGGTCCCGTCTTCGGTCGTTTCCATGACGTCCGCGGTTGATAACAGCGGACGACACGAGTGCGCTTTGTCCGACTTTAGCGTAGATAAACAGGATTACAGGCTTACGCGATACGGCCTCGACGTCGCGACCGAAGACGAGAGGATCCAGGAGGATTCGCTGATAGCTGGAGACCGTTCGAACGACTCGATCAAGGACGAGTACGCGGATCGAAAGGAAAGCAGAAAGGACGCGGTAGATCAGGACGGCTTTCCTAACGATACCGTGCGATGTCCAAACACTCAGGTCTTAGTCTTAGTTAGCGCGATGATTCACAATCCGTTGGAGGGTGGGGCGTTGATCGTGGAGGAGAACGGGGTACAGGGTAAGGGTGAGATCACGATATACAAGGGTGAATCGGACGGTAGCATCGACAAGCTAAGCGTTCTAGTACAGTCGCCCGTACCGTCGTCCCTCAGCGACGAGAGCACGGTCAAGATCCAAGAAATAATCGAGGACGCGTCGGAGAACAAGGAAGGCTCGGATGATTCGTTGATGATCTCATCCTCGAAACGGGACGTGAGCCTCGAGATCGACGGTAAGTACGTGAAGTCGGTGGTGAACGCTCGAAAGAGCCCGAGGAAGACGAAAAACGGCCAGATGCGCGTGTACGACAGCGAGGAGAGGCTCGAGGACTTGGATAAAACGGAGAGGAAGAGCGTGGATTCCTGCGCGCAGTCCGAGGAGACGTTCTACAAGACCGTGTCGAAGTCTTCGAAGTCGAGGAGTCCCAGGAGGGAGGGCAGGTCTCGATCGAAGGCGATCAGTAACTCGGAGGCTCGCGAGTCCACGACGATCAATGACGAGAAGACGAAGAAGATCAGACGCTACGACGCGTCCCTGAAGGGAAGCCTCGACTCGGTGATAGGCTCCAACGACTCGAAGACCGTGTCCAGAAGAAGGTCGAGAACAGACGAGATGTTCTCGAAGAAGTCGAAGAGCTACGAATCGATCAAGAAGATGCAGGAGGTCTGCTACGAGGACCCCTCCAAGGCCGACAGCACGTCCCAGCTGATCACGACCAACGAGCTGGACATGCAGGTCGACGAGTTCTGCTCCGTTTGCTGTTACGTGAACGAGATGTCGCTGAGGACCGAGGAGGGCATCTCCAGTCCCACCCAGGACAACTTTTACACTCTCCGTTCTAATTGCAGCTCCATGGTCGACGAGGACTCCACCGAGTGCGACATCTGCAGCTCCTGGAACCTGCAGGAGTCCACCGACGCGCTGGATCGCAAGAACGACTGCGACCAGCTGTGCGAGGTCTGCGAGATATGCAGCGAAATATGCGCCACCTTCAACCCCGACAGGGACGCGAGGATGCTCGAGTCCTCCTCCAGGAGTCTCCCCAAGGACAACACCGTGACGGACCCGACCCTGGACGAGGACAGCTTCGAGATCGAGAACTGCGGCCTGCAGAACGGCCCCGAGTCGAACAGGAAGATCATCGAGCAGGAGCTGGAGTCCAAGTCTTTCAACGAGTCGCTGAAGAAGAGACCTCGGGACAAGTACTTCATCCCCAAGGACGAACTGGCCATTCTGTCCAGCGGCTCCAGACGCATGAATCGCAAGGGCTCGTTGCTGAGGAAGAAGCCTCCTGAGAATCCTGGGAACGTCTCCCAGGACAAGAGACGTTACTCGTCGGTCGACAACCTCCAGTCGTCGAGGATCTCCTCGAGGAGCAACGACAAGGTCCTCAGGACGAAGAACAGCAAGCTGATCGCCTCCGCGGACAACATACGTGCCTCGAGGAGCTCCAGGAGGTGCAAGTCCTTGCAGAGATCCGCAGACAACGTGCGTTACGTGGACTCGTCCACGGACAATCTGGACTCTCTGGTCGAGAGCCTGGACAGGGAGGAGGACGCCTTCAACTTCGACGAGCAGAGGGACAAGCTGAAGGCCAGAGACAACGAAACCGTAAAGATGATCCTGACCAAGCACGGTATCAAGATAATCAGCGAGAAAGAGACCGCTCTGTAAATCAGGGAAACTGCTCACGCGTTCATCGACGCAATAACAAATTACGAATATTATATTATATATATATATATATTATTATTCACGAAGTTAGTTTCGTGTTTAGGTCACCTGCAAAAACCTTAGAGCGCAGACTTATCGACTATCTTGTGATAATTCTGACCTATCGTCTTCGACAGACACGAAGATTTTTCACGTTATACAATAGATCTAGTCGACAAATACGTATATATATATATATTTATGACTCGGGGAGTAACGGGTTACCTCCTCGAGGGAAATCAACGCCAAACTAAATCCTATTCAAAGAATTCTATTTAATTACAAAAGTCGTTCGCGCCTGGGAGAGATCGAGCGAACTCGAAGATCTCAGGGCGCATTGTTGACGCACGTTGATCGTCGTGGATAGAAAAGAGAACTGAATCCAAACGAATCTCTGCTGATCAAAACCGTGAAACAACGAGTGCGTTACCCGAGAAGAAAATTGTACGTCCTCGACAACGCACGAGAACCAGCAGATCATCGAGACAATCCTACGAATTACGTGTCAATATTAGACGAGATGAATCGTTTCAATTAATCATTACGAACAAATTATCGTACGAGGTAACGGATAAGCGACGGGCCGCGGTACATCGATCAACGAATTGTTTCTTTGCCGTTTCAGTATCGCTTCGATGATGAGTTCTTCGTCGCGGATCGCACTTGCGACAACGTGCCAATTGTTTTTTGATACCTTTGTAGATCGCGTTTTTTACCTTCCGCGAACGGCATAATCGGTGTGCGCGTTCTTTCATTAACGGGGATGACGAGAATGTTCCCGGACTTCGTTGCTTGTCGAACCGACTTATTTTCGAAGAAATTTCTCATGCGGGTTTCGTGGTCCAAGTATTCTTCATTAACCCTTTCCATTTTAATTAAGCTCGCTCCTAGCAGCGAAAGGGTTAAATGAACGTTCCTTTTTATTTAATTAAAATAAGAAGCGTCAGAGTCCTGTTAAAGTTAAGTTAATTTGCATAAAAGATGGCGCAGGAGGAGCCATGTTTACCGACGATAACTGCCTAAGCGTGCTAAATACAATTTTGGATGATTTTTGAACAATTAACAGCAGAGATAATTGACGTGAAGAATAAATGGACCCACAGAACGCACAAAAAATTTTGTTCCGTCTTCCAATTAATGAAAACGTTCCTTGGCCGATGAAAATCACGGGTTCGACAGGTCAGTCACCCCTTTTTGTATCTTTGTATCCTGTTGCACGGTGTCATGCGCCTTTCTCTTTCTCTTTGTCACGAATCTCGCTTGAGAAATCCATCTGGCGAATCGTTGTTCCCACGATGAACCTCCATTGCATCTGACTGTGATGAAATCGTTCGTTTTGTACCTGGGAGCCACACTAACCCAATTTTCTTTAATTAAAATACAGTATAAATAGGCCTTCAATATGATATTAGGTTGGTGCAAAAATAATGACCATTTTTGTATCTGTATTTAAATAAAATATTAAATTTGTTTCTCATCCATTCAAAATCGATCATTATTCTTGCAGCAATCTAATAAAAGGAACAATATTTGAAAGAAGGACTTGGGTTAGTGTGGTTCCTTGGGTACAGCATTGTCACCTCTCTTTAGCTCTGATCTGAAAGAAACTTTTTCCTTTTACAAGATATATTGCTCAAACTGATTGAATGAAACTGTTGACTCGGTCATTTGCTTTAGATGCGATGAAAAGGATATTGTTATTATTATTTGAAGTTAATGGCTGAGCTTCTTAGGCGTACCTGTGTTTCCATAGTGCCTAATCGATTATATTCTTCTGCCTCAGCAATCGTGCCTCTTGGTGAACCGCTGTCGACCAGTTTTTCACTTTTCTTTTACCTCATCATGCGCCCCTTAGACCACTTTTGTCTTCCTTTTTCAACAATAGACTGGCATTATTTAAAAAAAAACTGTGAAGTTTCTTGTAAATATTTATTTATCTATCTTTGCAATTTATTTGTTAGTTTGAGGCTAAGGGTATGTCCCATGGTAATTGTTCTGATAATAGGACACCATTGGAGGTATATTTAGTGTCGAATAATTTTAATATCTTAAATTTTTATGAAAGGGTGACTGTAATTAACTGAAATTTTGCCGGTCTATTTTGACAAGCAAGTCTGATTTATACACACACACCCCCTTTATTGAACGAACCCTGTTCGCTCTTGTTACTTGTAATAGTGAACGTAGATAGACGAGGGTGGCGAGAAAAAAACAAAAGAAACATGCTCAAGCTGACAGTAATTGATTGTTTAACCCTTTGGGGACGCGATTAGCGTGAATCGATGTATTTTCGAAAGAAAGAACTTGTACAATTCGTTTATTTTTGTGTATCACCTGGACATATGCCGGCCTTCGACCGCAAAGGGTTAATTCAATGATGAAAAAAGTAAGAAAGAAAGAAAACAATGTGCTTCCTGAGTGCGACTGAGAGAGAAAGAAGAATCACGGCCTTAGGCCGCCCTTGTATCTTGTTTCTGACCGATTTCCGCTTCTTTTCTCTACTCCTCGTATCTTCGTTTCTTTGTGTCTGTAAATTTATTTTTCTGAATGATCTCGCGAGACACGTGAAAACGTGTTTGGCCAACGCGACTTCTATCATGCGATCGCCACGTGGAATGAATGTTAAATATTTACCGAAGGTCTGTCCCGTTTGCTTGAAAATTGAAGAAAGAGACTGACGACTTCGAAACACACTAGCAGTCTTCAGATATTCCGAATAAAACTTCTTCCTGTGCAATTAACAGATTTTTATTAATTTAGAAGAATACAGAATGAAAGTTTGCTCTGTCTTAGATTATTTAGAGCAGTTCTTTAGCTTTGCAAACTTTACTGTGCCAAATATACAATTGTGTGGAAGTAGGTAATTATATTAACTGAGAAACTGCACCATATCATATCAGTGTATTGAATTAATTAGCTATTAAACACAAATAAAACTTAAATTTTACATTACAAAATACTGATAAATTAAACCAGTCGAATGCAAAGTGTACAAATTAATTAATTAGCTCAAATTGAATCCCTTTTCAATTCAAATAATTAATTTGTACGAATTTTTAGACTTAATTTTTTGCACTTCAACTTCAAGTACAGTGCCAAAGTTCGTCAGTGCTCGAAATCCTCAGGGTGCCAAACGCTTAATGATCTCTTTCTCAATTTTACCCCGAAGAGAATCGATCGACAGCTGTTCGTTTCGATGACACGTGGCCGATTGGATAGCACGATAGAAGTCGATGGGTGGTTCGGTTCTGATGGAGCATGTGATATGTGTTTTCCAGGGTACAGCAAAACCTGCATGCCTACTGTAAGACAGATAGTTGACTGTCTCGTTGCTGCTCGACCCATGCCAATCCGATGCGGCCCCTGCCTTACTGCTAAACGTACTAATAACGCTACCAACAATCGCGCTAGTAACGGCTCCAGCCGCGTTAGTAGCACGGCTAACAGCAACAACATCAACAGCCACATCTACAACAACAAGAACAACATTCGGTGCTTTAGGGATCGCGATTAGGATTTTCTTTTACGTACGAACGGTGCTGGGGAACAACTCGAACGATAATGGCGCAGCCCCTCCATTATTAATTAAGAAAAAGATCAAGTTTTTCGTGCTGTTGCCTTTGGATACGTGAGTGGAAGAGTCTTTTTTTCAGTCGTACTGCTATTTTATTAGGGGGTAGTTTTTATTTTTTGACAAATTTTATATGCTATTATTTTTGATATTATTAAGAGTATTTACAGTCGAACGAATCAAAGAATTTTTAATAACAAGGGTGATAGTATATTACTATTACCAAATATTCTGGGTGACAAGGGGTGATTTGCCCTGTTGGAAACTTAGCAAGGAAGATGTTTCCTTTTATTTTAGAAATGGTGTTGGGTGTTTCTGTTTTCTGATCAAGTAATTAATATCATTTTAATAACGAACTATTAGTTACTTTTAAAGTATCTCCCCAGCACTGCTTTCTCTTAGAAGAAAATATTTCTTATTTAATTTCTCATCTTCCAACGCTAAAACTCGGAACAGCTTCTTAAAATTCCGTTTGATAATTTTATTTTTGACAAATTTTAACGATATTTTATCTTTATAATTTGTCATTTTTAAACATCTAATGGAAATAATGAATTTAGAAAATAATTTCTAATGGAAATTCAAGTGTCACCCATATGTGGGTGCAGAGAGAGTTGCACGAATTAAAATTTTTAAAAATCATCCAATCAGACTTTTATCGGATTTTTGGACAATTTATTATGCGTTTCGAGTTTTAGCGTCGTAAGGGCCGATTTATTTATCCGCAAGCAGAGAGCTTGCCAGGAGAAGCATGTACCTTGATATTAAACGCGGTTACGATGTAATCTCCATAGATAAAAAGTTTTTAATTTCTCACCTCGCAAAAGCAGGCTCGATTTTATCCGACGAATCGTAGAACCGCTTTCATCCGTGGATCTTTGTTGAAAAAAAATCTATGATCGATTACGTTCTCTGTTCCTCTTAACCCAATCGAGACCGGTTTCTTGATCCAGAAGCATGAGGTTTCTTTCGATTACCATCATGTTCCTTTGAGCTACACATTTTATTCCATCTCGATCGATTTCGATCCTCGTGCACCGTCTTTTATCATTCTACTTCCGCAAGAGCTTGTTTCGTTGCTGGTCTCCTTTCGAATTTTCCTTGCTCGGCGATGAACGTCGTACGTTGAGACGCACAGGGTGCGTCGTCGGTCTCGAATGCGTTAAGCGTGTCGTTTATTGCCGCGGAGTCTACAATAGCGTGTGTAATTTGGACACTGATTAAAATCGTGCGTCTCGTTTTCGCGCGTAATTGTTTGAAAAATTTGCCGAACAGAGCGTGTCCGATCTCAGAGATCGTCCATCGTGGATCCTATATATTTTGCCGTGGGATCCTGGCCGACGGTCTCGCGAACATTGTAAGAAGAAATCAAAATAATGAATATACATATTTTGTATACGTTGGCGAAGAGAGAAATAGGCTGAGAGAATGATCGATAAAGGATGAGTGTTCCGTTCGGGAAACGTCGGGGATTAGACGTGTTTTTGAATTGATTACGTATACTTAAGGGTACTCCTCTTTTTTTATTTAATCGATATACAACTGTTTAGACGGTAATTTGTCTGGATGTGCTTCTCGCTCGCGTAGTTTCCTTCGAACACTTAGGAATTTCTTGCACTCCGAGGAAATGGTGATAGATGATAAAAGATTCTTCGAGAATTTCTACTTAACGCGTTCACCCTGGCGTGTATCACCTGTGTGGGTCATTGAATATTCGAAATTATCGCATTTTAATGTGTCAGTAAGCGATAGCACCACGCCGCCAGATGAAGCCGGGTGAAGGTGTTAAGAATACTTAAGCTCCCCGATAAGATCTAAGTTTAGGTGTAATGAGTTAATTAAGTTAAGATTTAATTTTCTATTTAAGAATCTTCGGGTAAAAAGGAATTGAAGGATTTGTAACGAAAGGGATCCTTGTTTCCTGGAATGGAATTTTCTTTAAAATTATTCAGCAATCAATGGGAGTGCAAGGTTGAATTAGTTCAGTGACAGTGTTCAGCAAAAGAATTGTCTGTAGAAGAGCATCGCCATGGTTCTTACATTTAATTTATCGAGAAGAAGAAATGTTGGGTCGTTTCAAACGTTTCCGCCATTCACAGAAGAATCACGAGACACAAATTTGTAAAAAAAGAAATTGTTAAAAAGAATGGTACAAACCTTTTGGAACAACCTAATAGACTAAAAATAGCGTGTTGGGCTTTAACCCTCGAACGGCCAACCCTTCATTCGCTATCAATTATTAATTTAAATGCAATATTTATTTAAAAAACTTCCACTGTTTATATGAATGTTGTAAATGTGTATTTCTATGATGGCTACAGTAATAAAATTATGTAGCCTGGATCGTAATTGGCCTCATTTCGTTGTTCGAGGGTTATGTTTCACCAAAGTGCCAGGCAATCGGGTGATGCATTTGCTCTAGATCCACTTGTGCTCTGTCGTGTATTCAACGCTTTGATCGCCATTAAAAGTACCAAAAAATGCTCAGAAATACTATTAACCCTTTGCACTCGAAACGTTTTTGGATACAATTATGTCTAACCATTCATAAGTCCTATTTTGAAAGAAAAGAATTGCAAGTATTTATGATTCACTTACTTTTACTTCTCTCATTAATTTGCTACGTTATAATATAAATGACTGTCAAATTTTACATTTTAAAATATTCTAGTTGACCCAGAGTCACTGGATCAACTGTGAAAATTGTCAACAGCTTGAAAATGGCGGTCGAAGCGTCTACGTAGAACTATTTTATCTACTACAGACTGCTTGAAACGCGAACGAAATCTACCTCCGTTGGTTTCTCTTCAAAGAGAACGATTGTACTCTTATTCGCCTTAACTCGTCGCTTCTTCTTCTTCTTCTTCTTTTCGTTGATTACGGCGTTCCAGGATAAGTGGTCGATGTGACGTGTCCCAATAACATTAATCGATAAATATACTCAAGCCTAAGAAACAAGTTACCAATATATATATATATATATATTAAAGAGAAAGAATTGAATAAAGTATAATAATAAAAAAAAGAAACGTTCACATATAGTTCGCACGTTGTATATGTTTGTATACTATGTTAATCCGGTAAATAGTGGGTGTCGTAACACTTGTGTATCTGTGAACAGAAATCGTGTAAGAGGAGATCAATAAAAGAGCAGAATCGACGAATTACGTTTCATTGAATGGACGATGACACGCCACCTTGATTAACAAAACGACAGTAAACTTGGGTTCCGTCGAATTCAACTTCCACGGTATTTATTTATACTATCACAGCGAAAATGAACGTTCTCTGGCTAGCGCCAGTCAACGTGTTAGCGTTATCGAAGACGATTGTATCCGGTTGTTCCACGGATAACGATGTTCACAGTAAAAAGAAGAGAGAGAACAATATATTACTGGTATTTATTAACAATTAACAGCACGCTGATCTATTCACATTTTACGCCCTACATGCAAGCAACATTTATCACAAAAGCAACTCGCCAGCTGTCTTGTCAAAGACGAATAAACGTTTCTTTTTCTAAATTAAATTAAACATATCTGTCCCCCGTGCGCGGAGAACGCGATGGCCTTAACCCTTAAACACCATGGCAGGGTCGCGTTCGATCCTGTCAACGTTTAGTTGTTTTAAATGTAAAAGACGCTTTGATAAATATGTAAACGAATGCAAATAAAACAGTGCTAATTATGTGTTTGAAAAGGATGTGGAGTGAATTGTTCGGTATCCGAGCCATGGTCGTTAAGGATTAATCGCGCTGGACGAACGTAACGTCGCTACTAGGTATTTTAAAACGATACGACCCTGTGGAACGGGTGAAAAAACAAAGTTTTTCACTATTGCACACAAAAACAATGTGATACTGCATCCTGTGTCCTTCGACGCTCGTCCAGCTCCTACGGTGTCTTCAGTTTCAAATGGAACAAACAGAAGACCACGAAGCCCACGATCCACGCCAGCACCACTAGAAATCCCGAGTACACTTCCGGTTGGTGAATGGACGTTCCTTTCTCCACCACCTCCCTCAAGGATATCCCTGGTTTCGTTAATGGCAAGGCTAGACTGATCCACCGTAACAGCTTTGGCATTCCTTCGATCGGCCAGATGAATCCTTCAACGTTCGAAGAAACATTAATCAACATTATTTCCTTGATCCATCTTTCTTCTTGATATCTGTTTAACCGTTTGAGTGCCACGGGTCATTGTTGCTTCCCAATCGCAAGTTAGCACTTATCCTAAGTAATATTACTCCAGACTGAACTATAAAGAAGCCGCAATTGGCGGCCTCGCAGACTTTTTTTGGGGGGGTGCATCGCACCTAAGTGTGCGTGCTGTTCCCGGGGGCATGTGGGACTCACGTCCAGGGTGCAACGATGGCTCCTACCCACTAAAACCCCTCCCCAACGGGCTAAGGGAGGTGCAATATCGCCGCTTGCACTCAAACGGTTAAGAAAGAAGCAGGAAGATGACTTACCACACAGAAGTATCAAAGGATAGAAGCTTCCAACCGACGCGTAATTAACGAGAGTGTGCGACGTGCACACCACCGATATCATAAAACCTGTAAGGATCGGAAAGTTAATCGAAGGGATCTTGCGAAATCTTGAGTAGATTGCACGTTGAGGCTAATTATCGAGATGTTCGCGAGGTTTAAAATTATCCGTTTCCTGATTGTGTAATTGATCGCAGGAGTGATTACCATACGACATTCCGCAGATTCCTTCGAGCAACGTCAGCCAAACGACGGTGGTCATTGATCCTTTACACTCGGCAGCGAAGATCAAAAAGTAGACGCACAATGCCGCCGCGACTTGAATGATGATCACTGTCACTTGCGATATCAGATGCGTGATCAGTATCTCCATCGTCGTGACGCCTGGTTTTTTGATCAATCAAATAAATAAATTGGGGATGAAACTGGGGTTGTTGAACAAATTTGATTGTTGCGTGTTAGAATTCGTGGAATCAATTGTTCGGGTTAAGGAGCCGCGATTGTGGCCCACCCATGGGGAGCAGTGGGTGTCTTTGAAAGATTTCCTCCACGTAAAAAAAGTAGGGTTGGGGCTGGGTTAAACATAAATGGAACACCCAGTCTAGCATCATTTTATACAGTGAACAACACTGTAATGATAGCTTACATGGTTTGGCAATTACCTGTAAGAAAGGAAACATAGAAATGCTTCTAGGGAGGGGTTAGAGTTAGAAATACAGGCAAAAGAATAAGAAATTGATGTTGATTCGATGAAGAGATCATTAGAATGGTTACCTTGAACCAGGACCCGGTCCCATACACCCGAGTGTCGGTCAGTTATGATTATACTCGAACAGATCGACGTAGCCTGGACGAAAACCAGCCTGAAAGATACAAAATACAATCCGTTCTATAAAACTGTACTGATAAAATGGATCGTTTTCGAAGAGAACTTACGTCAAGATGAAAGGCGGTGCAACGAACGTCGCGTAATTCTGATCTCTCTTACCAAAAATAGGCTCCTCGAACTGAAACATCATAACATCGTGCTTAACAGCATTTCTTTCGTGTTAATTTTATTAAATATACCTACGTGCAACGGTATGTTTGCTAGCTTGGGGGTGATCCTGCACTGCTTCATGATCGACTCGTATTTGTCGAAGAAGAAATCGTACAGCTTCCTCTGCAGGTACAGACTGATTTGCCTGTCTGGAAAAAGAAGAAATATAAAAGAAACTGATTTGCCAATGTTCATTAACACTGTTTTTGTCTGGTTATATATACCCATTGTATTGGTTATATATCTTGAGCCACTTGCAACTGTAACGCAGGGACTTAGCTAATTGTAAGACTAGTTCTCATAATTCCATCATTTATGTACCTGTTGTGTGGATATCAATTTCTATCTGACTGTCTACCACATCCTCGTCGGACGCGTACAGGTAATTCTCCAATCTGGCCTGCAACGCGTGCGAGAAGTTCCTCTTGAAATGCATTATCGCGACGCTTCTCTTGCGTTTCGCCTCGTCTATCGCCCGCTCGTAGCTGTCGTAGTACACCTGGAAATTAAACGCAACCGGTCATTATTGCATTCCTTTCTACGGTTACCGTTAGCGGCGTTTCCTTCCACGCGTCGGGGACGGTTCGACGTCGTTTTAAAAACGCAGGGCATCGCGGTTGTAAATCAAAAGAAAATGATTCATCGATTTCGAACAGCGTAAATGATCTATCCGTATCGGGCGCAAAAAAGTAAATGATAAATGATTTTGAAGGATATTTGAATATTTGAAAAAATAGACTCGAAAAAATCGTGGTCGTTAATATTTAAAAGTGAATATTAATTTGACCGTACGTACATCATAGTCGTTATGTTTTTTAAAGGATTTGATATTTAATTTAACGAGGACTAGTTGTATGCTAATTGGAAGGGATAAGCATCGTAGACGACGATTGTCTTCCATTTAACACCTTGACTGCCATGTCACCCATACATGGGTGACACTTGAATTTTCATTAGAAATTATCGCTCATATTACTTGGAATTTTTTCATTTATTTTCTTGCGAATTTTCCCATTCGATATTAGAAGTTATAGGTAATAAAAATACCAAAGTATTGTGGAAATGGAATATAAAGTTTGTCAAAAATAAAATTGTTATTAAATGAAATCTTTAGTAGCTGCAACGTGACAGTCAAAGGGTTAAACCTTGTTCAGAAAAGAGTCCTCGATCTCCGTCAAGAATTTGCAGCTGAGATCAACGAAGTCGCAGGTGAAGTTGTCCTGGTTGTAGATCACGTTGCCGAAGTTCCTTCCGTTGCTGCAGTTCCCCGCCTCCTCGTTCACCACCGACAGGATAAGATTCTTCGGGTCCTGGCCGATCGAGCTGAAGAACAGCGACACTTGCAGTATCGGCAGGATCAGCGAGAACAGCACTCCCCTGCGAAGAAGAAACGAAGAAACGTCATCAAGGTCTGTCGTTCGCAGTACGTGATTGATTATACGTGACGATTACCCTGGGTGACGCATAAACTGAAGAGCGTTCTTCACCAACAACGCCTGACACCTCTTCTTGACGTTGCTCTTCAGTTGCACCTTCTTCTGAAACAGAAATTTTGCTTCAGCGATAATCTCTGCAGAGGTTTGATTTCGGTTTAACACTTTGGCTGATCACGTCATCCGCGTACTTGTGACACTTGAATTTCCATGACGAAACGTCGCTTATGTAATTAACCCATTGGCGTACCTTTTTTGTACTAGTGTGTCAGAGAAAAATTATTGCTAATCTCTTAACCTGTGATTTTTGCAACATATGAATATTATATATATCTCGCACTTGACAAGTCTTGACTGTATAAACTGCAATTAGAATTCAATTTCAAATAGATGTCACGTTTGAAACACAGAGTGTGTCACGAGGCAAGGGGTTAAAATAGACAAGGGAAATTGTAATATTATATACATTACTATGTAATTGTACTAACAGTACAAGTCAGACTTGTAATATTTGTACCGTAAGGTTCAAGGGGTTAACACTTCTTTAGTTTATTTAGTTGAAAATATTCCTATTAGACGTTTTAAATTATGAAAGATAGAAATAGCAAAATATATAGAAGTGTTAGTAACTGCAGCACGGCAAAGTGTCAAAGTCATTGAAATTACATTTTAAAGGAAGCCCGTTCGAAGACTTCTTTTTTAATCGCGCAACGAGATAAGTGTTTTAATTTCATTGATTTCACCGGTTGCGTCTAATCTCGTAATTAAGTGAACGGACCCAACCTGTTGGCCTTCGTGCAGTTCCTTCAACCGATACGGTACACCTTATCGAGTTAGGTGGAAATTGAGCAACGAGCACATTAAATTGATCGGGCTAACTTCATGAAAAATGCAATATGAGGCAACTACACAACCTGGCACAGCGTTCTCGAAATTTTACAATCATTTGAACGAAGAAGAAAAACAACTTTTAACCAAATACCAATTTGAACATTTGTACATCGAACTTTGTTTAATAACGAAATCGGTCGATGTTTGTTGCTCGATCGCGCTTCTTCGGCTCTTGACGTTTTAATATTCAAAAGGCTTTATTTTTAAATGAAACGCCAAAAACGGTGTTCAAACAGAAAAAAGCGCAGCTGATAAATAATTCATAGATGTTTGATTGATGTACACAAAAGCGTTGAATGGCTGTCAGGTGTTTGTATCACCTTGGACGTGTAAATGGCGTGGACGGAATCCACCGTGATGACATTGTTTGTCTCGTTTGAAAAATATCCGTCGATGTTTTGGGTCTGGTTCTGCGATTGCATTTGGCTCAGGCACAAAAAGGCTTCCTCCAAGGAATCGGTCTGACATCGTTCTAGCAATTCAGTCGGCGATGATTCAGCCAACAGCTGTCCGCATCTCAATAATCCGATCTGTGAACGATAATATATGTGATGCACGTACGTCTATGAATTATCATAGTCGTATATACAATTTACCGCTTTGGCTACTGTTTTGATTGAATTCAAGAACTTTGACTGTCATGTCACTCACATATGGGCGACACTTAAATTCCCATTAAAGATCGTCGCCTTTATACGTGAAATTTTTAGTAGCTGGCAGTCAAAGTGTTAAATATAAAAAATGCTAAGTTAAATTCGACGACAGAATACGCCGGTATATATTTCTCTGTATTTTTATTTACCTTTCTCTTAGTTGGACTAACACGCTAATGTATGCTAAACACTCAAAGTTCCATGATTCTAACATGTACTGCATCTAATTACGCTAATAGAACGAACGATTCTTGCCAGGTTAATTGATTTCGTTCTTCCACAACGCGTACGACAAGCTACTAATTAATCGTCGAGCTGCTAATGAACCCGCATCGATTATTCAGAACACGGATGATGAAAAAATAGATCGATATCACACCTTGTCGGCTTGTTTCGCCTCCTCGATGTAGTGCGTCGTTATGACGATCGTCACTTCCTCCTCCCGCGTCAGCTTCACCAGGTAGCTCCAGATGCTGCGCAAAGAATTCACGTTTTAATCAACGATCGCTCGTCGATCGAACTACAGGGGGGTGAACGAAACAAGAAGGAAGAAATTGTACTTGCTTCTCCCTTAAAACCGGATCCAAACCGACCGTGGGCTCGTCGAGGACCAGAAGTTCCGGTTTGTGCAACAGGGCTGCCGCGAACGACACCCTTCTCTGCTGTCCGCCGCTCATGTTCTTCACCAGACGATTCCTCGGCGGCAGTTGGAGCATGTCCCTCAGAAACAAGTATCTATCCTCTAAAACGGTCAATGTTTAAACAAAGTCGAATTAATTATTCGAGATCGATTAGAAACTTTAAAGGAAAGGATTCATCGATGTTCTTAACACAAAATGGCCAATTGCCAATTATGGCACACTGATCGATTTTGGAATGTTCGAAGTAATTGGCCAATTGTCAATGAAACGCACCGATCGTGTCGCTGTCCAGTCCATTGATCCTGCCGAAGAAGTAAAGGCAGCCGATCACGGAAAATTCTCCGACCAACGATATGTCCTGCGGCATGTAACCGACACGAGGTCCTGGAACGCCGGAATTCTTGTTTCTTGGCCTTCCACCAAGCACCCAGATGTCACCCTCGTCCAGTTTTCGAACGCCCACCATGCAGGAGAGCAGGGTGGTCTTGCCGCACCCGCTGGCACCCAGCAGTGCATATCTGTTCGAAGCAATTAACAGGATATTATTTTGTGAGATTTATGAAATAATTTATCACAATTTTAGTAGGATGGTACTACAGCGAGACCTCCGTATCCGCGGGGGTTGGTTCCAAGACCTTCAAGCTTGTATCGTAAGTTTGATATGAAATTTAAGTTAATGGAATTATTAATCTTAATACAATAATCCAACATGATGTTATTAAACACCATGAATTTAACTTTCTAAGCTTTACTCACATGCAGCCCTTTGGAACGTTCAGATCCAGGCCCTTCAGCACCGGATTTCCGCTTTCGTATCGTTTCTTGGCATTCCTCACGACAATCGCGTGTTGTGCCATTATTTTTTGCGTCGTCGGCAAAATCTGCGTGCGAAATGACGAAATAAGGGACGCGTATTAGCCGGCAAAATCGATGAAAATTCACTTTTCATGTTCCAAAGATTACTACCTGAACGATAATTAGCGGCGCGTTTCGCGACGGAAGTCGACACGTATAAAATGATACGCTTTCGACATTCACGAACGATCGGAAACATATCATTCCCGGAAAAATGTTAGTATAAATTCTAGCACGGTCAATGCATCTATGAAATAAGAGTTGAATATAAATGTTTGATAAAAAGCGCGGAGAACCAGTTTTGGAGGTGAAGTTAAAATACCTATCCTTCGGGAATTTTTTTCTTACCAATTATTGAACGAAATATTTCAATCTTTTTATAAAATATACATCCAACTTCCACCTTTATTCCCTAATTTTTTGGATCAAAAATATCCCAAAATGGCGGAGTTATTCGCTATCTCTTAAACCCTGTATGTTATAACATCGGCTGAATGAAAATGATTATTTCCACGAAGTGCAATCCAGAAATTGTGTAATAAAAATCTTAAAATTGCTGCTTAATGTTCCATCATAGAAGTGTTGGGTAATCAACATTCCATGGTTCTGGGTTGGAACGTTCACCGCCTTGAAAGGGCTCGAGAGCCCTTCAGGCAGTAATTCAGGACTAATGTTTAATTACCTAACGCAGGTCACACTGTTTTTTGAACAAGAATTTCGCCAAGGCCGTCGAACGTTACGCATAAGTGTTTTCTTCTCGTGGTAAAAGGTCTCAGCCTTTGCGCAACCCGCGCGTAGACCCTTCTACTTTTCAACTTTCAAGAAATTCTAATTCCATTCACCGTGAAAACACGAGATACATTATTCACGATGAATTCTATCCACATCTCTTTTGTCAGCTAAAAAACAGCGAAACAAATTAATTATGACATGTAAATCTCCTGTAATTACTATATTATTCAGTGTGAAGCTGTTATAATTACAAAAAGTTGTTTTTGAGTAGATATTGTACTTATTATGGATATTAGCGTTTAACATCTTAATTTCAATTTCGCTGAAATTTGCATATATAATTAATTTCGATCGGTAAGTCGGTGGCCTTGATGTTTTTGTTTTTCTTTCCAAGAGTCAATCGATTCAATTACATTTAAACAAATGTAATTACTATCGAATCCTATCCGGAATGAGTTTGAATTTTGAGAGCTTTATTGCAAAGAAAAATTTAGATTTAATTATATTAAAGGATTAATGGGGTAACAACTCAAAGAATTCCTAACGATAGGTAATTAGTCTTAATTAATCTTCAAACCTAAGTCAACCCTTAACCCCTTGCCCTACAATATCGTGACACGTGTCACAGGGTCGTGTGTGACCTCTCTCCTTCATATTTTGATCACAACTCAGTCTTAAGTTTAATTATAATTATAATTTATACAGTCAAGGCTTATCAAATATAAAAATTCCTTCATTTGTTGCAATATTGGAGCAATAAATATTTAGCTCCAGGTGACACACCTGTCGAAAAAATCATAAGTTAAGGGGTTAATTACTAGAGTCTGAAATTTGACGTCTTCAACTTCTATGAACACCTTGTACCGTGTAGTTTTATGACATTTATTAACACGTACGTCTACCTTCTGAGTCACTCGTCTGCCAAATCGATTAACTGCACGAAACAAAAGATGGATGAATAATTGGCTTCTGGAGAAGAAATTAGCTCATGGTCAAATAAATCTCTGTCCATCGGTGATGGTGACACTAGTACAACTTCTAAATTGAAAAATAAATTAGAGTCTAATAATCGAGGAATTGAAAATATATGAAAAAAGGCTAAGCATCGACTGTAATCTGAACAAATTCAGAAAGTGGAATTAATTAATTAATCGCTTTGACTCGTACCCCAATTGACGTCGGTTTCTTCGAATTAAAGTGTTAACGCTCTGATTGCACATGTTTCATGTTTCACCAATTATGAATTTTTTAATCAACCAATTTTACACTCCGTATCTTCTCTTCCCTTGTTACGGTTACGCATTCGTAGAACTTCCCGCTAATTTATCGTGTACAATTTATGCAGCCCCGGCTATCTCGAAATGTATTCTTATTTAACAAAACGTCGATTCCAACGACTCTACTCCGACATTTTTTATGCTTGCACATTCCATTAGTACTTACAGAAGTTGTACTTGTAAAAAAATGATAGACGACGGCATCGTTCCAGTGTTTGTAATAGACAAAGACAAGTGGTGGTTACAAAGAAACAAATTTTTTCTTTCAGCATTTTTCTTGCTTTTAATTTGCATATATTTGAAATTAGCTTTATACGTTTCTTTGCGACGTGTGGCTTATAAATTTCAATTTACGTGTGACAGAAAACATTACCTCCTACAATACGGCACCCTATAACACGGTTTGGCTCTAATACGATAGGATTTAGTACAACGCTGTACTTCTATTTTTGTTTAACACATTTCAAAACTATTCTGTTTCTATTTCTGTTTTGTTTAACACCTATCACTAATCCTAATTCTAACGTTAAAATATAAAGAAATAACGAGCCACGGTGCCTTACACGGAAATAAATAAATTATAATTTACTCATTTGTAACTCAATTCTTTCTCCGTTTTGTTTAAATATCGCTGACGTTACTGCAATAAATTAATACAACTGCATATACGATTCTAAAAATATAACCACTGTCTTCGCCTGCTCGCGCACGTTTTTCCGTACCGTGTACACATTGACAGAACTGAATGACAAAAATCAACGATGATAACGAGTTATTAAACACGAGAATTGAAATATCGCTTCCGTATCAGCGTTTCCCGGAAGCGATCTCGATTCGTACGCGAAATATCCACGTTCCGCTTCTTCCGAGTGTGTCCACAAAGAAAGAGAAATCCTTAATGAGCGATGCGAACCGATCCAAGAAAAGCGAAACCTCCGCGTTTGCATGCTGTGATAACGCGAATATTAGCTTGGATACTTTCTCAGCTCTGAATTTGATTCTTTTTCTTTTTGAAACGCACGGCTCGAGGACTTTCGTGTCTCGGAAGCGTCTAACGAACGCCGTCAGTTTGTAACCCGACACGGTGTTGTATGTCTACACCAATGGTCGGCGAACTCGTTAGTCAAAAGAGCCAAAAATCAGCAGCAGGATGATTTCATTGAGAGGCAAATTTCGTTTCAAGATCTAATATTAATAATAATTAATTTTTTGTCGACTGGCCGAGCTGCATGCGTTCAAAGGGTTAACCCATTGACAGTTTATCCCATGGCAGTCACATGCAGAGCGTCGAGTTACCATACAGCCCAAGGTACATTCGAATATAAAAAAACTAGACATTTTTTGGACAAGAATTCGTAATTTTACCCTACCGTGAAAGGGTTAATTAATGATTCGAGATTAACGAGAGTAGCCTTTACTTTCGGTTTCCTCTCGATCGTAGAATGCGTGGCTTTCGTTACGCTGACTGTGTTATGGATCGATGACGATCATTAAAGATTTATGAATCGGTATATCGGAGAACCTATTAATCTGTTCATTATTCAATGAATTCAAATAAGCGTGTAACAATTTGAATATTTCGTGATAGAAATAGAAGGTATCCATTTCCTTCTCTTGCAAATCGATATTCTAGTAGCTGAAGGCACGCATTGTCGCAGGAGTTCAAAGCCTACGATTGTACAGTCTGTTTCATAAGGGCGTTGAAGTGAATATTTTGTAAAAATTAAAAAAAAATAATTAAAGTTTACTCCTTTATGGTAACTGTGAGGGCCAGTTTAATCCTTTGCGTTCGAGTGGCGTCTCCGAGGCGACGTATGATTAATTAGAATGTTTTCAAATGTAAAATAACGCGATACTCTTTACAACCACATTAAGTAGATCTGGTGAACATGACCGCCCTTCTGTACAACTCTTTCAACAAAATCGCCTATTGTTAAATTGCAATTAACAAATAACGCCGGCTCGAAGAATCGTTTATGGTTAACATGGACCAGAAACGATCCAGACCGTGGGTCGCGGATCGAACGAGAAGGCTCTCGTTCGAGCATCGAAGAACGTTGACCCAGAGTTACACTTTTTCCTAAGCACGACTGCAGCCATTCGATACACCATGGGTCGAGTGCATACGACACAGAGGATCCCTTCATAACGGTAGAACGTCCGTATCACATGGGTTCCCATGACGGTCGTGGTGCGCATGGAACTGGTCCCATTTGCGTCTACCTCTATAGAAAGTACGTGGTCAAGGGAATCAGGATTAGGTGAAGCGGGTCAGACCTATGCAATCGATGCTCGGGCTGAGTCTTTGCTGCGAGTAGAATTGCAGTAGAATGTTTAACATTTTTTCAAATAGGAAAAATAGAGTAAACCTCGATAATTCGTATTTACCCCCTGACTACCCTCCTGGTTGAGACAGAAGGCTTGGGGTATTGTGTTTTCTTTTCATACACTATCGAATGGCGTACTGTTTGTCGAAATTGGTTCAAGGACACTTTTGACCATTTTATGCCCTTTCAATATTCTACGACCACCTGAAGAGGCCTGCGTGTTTCAGTTCGAGGACAGGACCCCCTTCCCTAGGAGCACCCACGCACTTTATGAGTAGCGGAATTTAAAGCTTCGAAAGCGATAAATATATTCCAACTGACCCCTGGGAAAAATCATAAGATTAAGGGGCTAACATAAGCAAAACCCAAGGGCCTTTATTTACAAATCATGGCTTACAAGTACTTTTATAATAAAATCGAAAATCTTCCTTAATAAGAAGAGTTAAGGGGTCAAGGTACCATTTTACCAATAGGTGAACGCAAGGTAACTTGGTTAAAAACTTGGTTCACGAGGCTCGATCGAGCGTCAATAAACATTGACAATGTTCGGGAGGCTGGTAATTACGAACGTTCTCGTTTTCAAGGTACACAGGTGGTAGAAGTCGTCGGCGCGCGGACACGCGTAATAGCCGACGAAAATAGGCGAATGTAGAAAGTAAATTCAGCGGAGAAATTCGCGTGGAAAGGATGGCTCGGGCAACATCTGCGGCCCGTCGGCGACCAATCGGTTTTTGACCAAGTTCCACGGCACATTTTTGTGTAACTTTCGTGGATCGCGTAACCAGACGAAAGTAAACGTCTCCGAGCTGTAACGATCATCGACGGCCCGGAGATTTCCGACCTTTGCCGCAACGCGGATAAACTTGACAGCGAAGCTGAGGAATTGTCGTCGGCGTCGCGTATGTTTGACGCGATAAATTATTCGCTGTTTGCTTATCAGATTCCTCGGCTCGAATTCGCACGCGATTCGGAATAATTCTAAGCGGACGAGCACGAATGGCGCGTTTGATAGAAATTGTTGGAGGTTTCTAGGCCCGCGTCGCGATCGAACCCAGGCTCGTGCAAAATATTAAAAATAACAAAGGTTGAATTAAACTTTAATACAATTAGACGGCACAAAATTAGCCAATCTTGGAGAATTGTTTAAAAACGACGATGCAGAATACGGTAACATTCGTACACGATGCTACCGTTTGATGCGATTTCGAGTCAGCGATAAAATATTTCTAGTGTCATCGGTTTTCGATGCTGATGAAATCGATTTTCGCCGATGAAATTCAACAAAAGTCGCTCCAATCCCCTGACTGAATATTCCACCATTGAATGAATTGTACCACAATGATTAATCCATATGTATCACAAGGAAATATGAAAAGAGGGCCTTTATCGCTAAACTTCTTTTTATTATATTTAAGTAGAAATGTTTGAAACGTCGAACGTTTTATAACGCAAATATTATCTGTTTCTCGACCATGTCGTACCATGTAACTTTCGTTCGAACGTCTAAGTCTTTACGCTTCATCGCGAATCGATCGAACCGCCGATTTCCTTTTAAATTTCATTGCGATCTGTCGTGAAATCCTTTGCGGCACATTCCTTACAAAGAATGTGTCTTTGTAGAAATTGATTATTAAAAACTGTTGCTTTGTAAATTACAAGATTATGTAAAGACCCATGTAAGGTTTAAGATTGTTATTTGTTTAACAATTATTTAATAGATTTCATTATTGATTTCTCCACTGCTTTATTGCGTATCCCAGCAACATTCTTTAGCAAAATTAGTATCCTATGTTGTCATCAAATGGACATAACAGGTTGGATCATTACTTTCCTTTCAAATTTCATGGTTTTGAGCGGTGTTTGTGGTTTACTCTTTAAGTACCGCGAATTAGGCAGCATACTAAATATTCTCTTCCTCGTTTCTTTCGTTATGCAACATTATCCGACGTTCTCGTCTCCTCCGCGTCGACGAAACTTATTCTTCAGCAAATTCCGTAGATATCCTAAATAAATGAAAGTATACCTATTATGAAATTCTGTTTCAGTTCAATTTTAACCTAAACTATTTCGTTTCCTCCGTGAAATTACAAAACACCCTTCGACCATCTTCTTTTTTTTCGAAACTGTTATATTTTCTCTTCTAAAAATAATTATAACCTCTTAGAAATTATTCAATTACCACGTAACGTTCGAATATTATCCCATTTTTACGTTAAATTCCGGTTAGAATAACGATGTTGATACACGCAGGTTATTCGATTTTTTGAAAACAACCGTATTTCCCGCGATCCGATCGAACGTCGTTCACCTACTTTCGTTGCGAAATCGAAATAATCATCACTTCGTGCGCGCAGGTTGGTCAGAGATGAAGATAAATTGCACAATTTCCTCCGTTGTTCGTCCACTCTGTACTGTGTTTATACCGCACAGGAAAAGTGAATTTCATCGGTACTCGGACGGTAACATAACAAGCTTCCGGTTCACTTACCTCCGCCAACGATTATCCTACGATTCTCGAAAGTCGAACGCAAACAATCGATCGGTTCTCGGTTTTCAAACGTCCGATGCGACCGGATACGATCGCGACACTTTCGAGACGAAAAATATCGATATCGATCAACGGTTCCAGAATGCACCGGTCGCGCAGAGCACGAAGCGTGCTACTTTGACCCAGACTTCGACTGTCAAACACGCGAACGGAATTCGTACGAGATTCGTGCCTCCTTCTTCTCCTTCTTCTTCTTCTTCTTCTTCTTTTTTTTTATTACCACTTATCAGTCAAACGTCGAGTTCCTTCGTGAGCGCAGCTTTCTCGAATTTCTTCATCGAACACTTTTCACTTCGCTACGCGGGTCTAACCTCTTCTTCAGACGCGTGTCATAGCCGGCAGTTTTTCGCGCGAATCGATCGGACACAGGAACGCGTATATTCCGTTATTCCTCGTAGACAGCGACGCTCGAGAAACGCGGGTTTCGTCGTTACACCGATCGCTCGAAACGTACTGACGACCGCCAGATATGATCGCTAAATGATCGATTATCGAATCCCTAAACGGCCTCGCGGATGCGTGTATGGTGTGACAGCGTTGACAGTGGGGTTAAGACGCATTTCCGTGCCAGCCAATTCCCACGAGGTCCGGACGATACACCGTCGAACACGCGACTACCGTTGCCAGCTGTTCCCTTTCAAAAATCAAGATCAAGTTAAATAGGAGACGGTGGGGGATCTATGAAATGTAGTAGGACATTTATACGTACATCTATTTCAGGTGCAGGCTTGCCACCAGGAGGAGAGGAGAAATATACTCTTTCTCCCACAAGCTTTCGAGGTACCGCGATATGTATCGGTACACCGGTTATAACGGGCGCGCTATACGCTTGGGACCATAGCGTGCTATCGTACTTGTTGGTGTCTATAAATAATGAAAGGGGAAGTAAATTACATTAAAATTCAAGACATAGCACAGTAATTTGTCGTACGAAGAGTGTATCTATAATATATTCGCGTCCATGACTTCAGGATTGCTTGAATTGGATTTAATGTTTTAGTTGAGAAATTTGAACTTCTTTCAGGATACCAAGAGGTATTAAATTCGGTAATGATTCTAAGTAACTTGTAATTATCACTAAATAGAAGGGAAGGATTAATTGTGAAAAGAGTGGAACATGTATGCAAAGGATAAAATTAAACTTACCGCTCTTATTATACACATATAATTCTACGGAAATGAATTCGTAGACATAGCGGTAAATTAGAATTTTTTTTCTTTGTCCAATTATACTAACTAGAAATTAGTTTAAAGAAGTAATTCAAAAATTATAAATCAATTTCTAGGGTCAAAAAGGTGAAGTATTACCGACATAAGATTAGATACTGACTATACCGATGGAGTGTCAGCAGTTCTTATGTTATCGATCTCTGATGCAAGGCAACTTCCTTTGCCGTAGTCGGTCATTAAGTTATCTGTGTTAACTACTGTCAAAATGCAAACTATACAAAAAAATAGAAATACATTATAACATTGACAAAACAATAACGAAACAAATACAACGGTATTATTTATGCAAACCGAAATTACTTTCTTGCCAACCCAATAGAATGAATAATGCTAGCGATCTACATTTATTTGTTGCTTATGTTGGTAATATTAGAAGTTAGTTCCACCGTTCAGCCCAAGATGAGGCCACTTTTTCCACTTTTTAATAGAACAATATTTAATGATAAAGTTGAATCTTCTTTATCTGCCATGAATAAGAAGGTGGCAATGAAGATCCCTTCATGGTCGACTTTGTCTACCACCCCATATCCATGGTGAGCAATTTTCATAATTTACTTTATTAACGCTCTAAATTCTAGTCAACTTGTGATCATAGAACCCTTTAGTGCCTTCAGCGTACCTCAAAATTACCTTATTTAACCTAAAATGTCATTTTTTGTTTGGACTATTTACTGTGTCCACCGCTGGATAGCACTGGTGGCGCGATTTCAAAAGCGCGCGTAGGTTTGAAATTAAAGAAAGATTTGAAATGAGTCTGACCTCTTATTGTTCAGATTAAGTAATAATGGTGTTTCTGCTGGCAATATAAGTTTTAAAAGCCCTATAATACACTATGTCATAAGAATAAGAAGTGATTAGACTTTGTTCGAGGGTTGTTGATATTCGAATTATTGTAACTCTGTGAAAAAGAATGTTACACCAACATATTTGGGCTCATTTTAAAGAGGAAAGTCTCTATTTTCACAAGCCTACAATTACTTTTCACAAGAACTGATGGATTTCATTTACACTACCATTATTATTTGCATTAATGACCAAGTAAGAACTCAAAAGGCTAAAGGTACCAAAGACTTAATGTTTAATCAGCAATTATCGTGCCACCATAAATTTCACTATACTTTGTACAGAAACTGTAGCAAACGTCAGGAAAACATTCGAAGTGGTAGAAAAATGATGGTGACCGTAAGAATAAGCGGGCGGCCAGTCGGCCGCAGCGTGCTCGCACGCGCTCGCATACTAGGCGCTCGCGCATCGGTCCCCGCTTACCTGTTAACACGGCAGTCACCTTGTAGCGTGGAGCGGAACGCCATGTCGCGGTCGAGGTGTGCAGCGGGCACGCTGGAGAGTGCATATTAGAAGGCGCGAGCCGCTCAAGCTCGAGCATTCGCCGACGAGCGCTCGGTGAGGTCGGTCCACGGCGTTTGTTGTTCGCGGCGTTATTTACGGGCTTGTTTCTATTTCTTTTTTCTTTTTTTTATTTCTTCTCGCTGGTACACGCGATTCGAATCCCTGAAAAAGGTTTCCAGGTTGTCGTTAAACGGTGAACAGTTATCGAGTGAACTTATTGTCACAAGTGGAAGATCAGGTATTTATTTCCGAAGCTTGGCACATTTTTACGTCACAACGTGTCGCACGGCGTTATTGTAAGAAAAGGAAACGACTTCCTTCAGCAAACAGGAGTAACATCTGTTCGTTGTTCAATATTTGCACGCGATCGGCCGACCTTGCGGAGGTCGTCACGGATACCGGGGGCATTGAATCGGTTTTTTTTTTCTCTTTTTCGTTACGCTTGAATCGTCGATTTCCGAAACGCCCTCAAGATATATCGTTTGTTCGTCCCGCAAAACACAACCGTGCTTTCAGCCTCTTTTCTCGCTTGGCACGTCGGCTCGCGCGTGTATGTCATCCGACCAGCGCCGTATTACGGTTGCCCGCGATCAAATATTTCAAGTGCGAACGAGCTCAACCGGTGTACGCGTGTTGTTTGTTAAAGGTACGCATTAACGAGCGTCGAAATATGATTTTCACTTCGTGACCGAGCCGTTTCACGAACGTTCCATTTCGTACATCGTGTGCTCCTCAGACAATAATAAACGATGATCGACGGTAAAACGCGTTATCTAATCTTTGAGACTTGAACGAGCGGAGAAAATCAAATATAAATTGATTTTATATCACTGTGTTTACGAAATCCAGGAAACGTCTCTTCCGGATACTATCAGCATCGCTGCTTTATCGCAACATTAATATACAATTGTTTCAAAATCCCCTACAATAAGTTCTTTGCCGCCGCCGTGATAACGTTTGAATTCTCGGGGCATTCCTGCGAAATTTTAAAGGTTAACTGAGGGGAATGCCTTGCCAATAAATATAATTTCGACAGATGACATTATTTGATACATTCTTAACAATTTTAAATAGAAAGAATTGTCGCAAACATTAATTGCTGAGATATCTTATGAATTCTAGTAGAAATAGTTTAAAGTTCCTCTTGGAAATCTTCAATTTTAATTAAATAATGAATTTGTAACGTGACACCTACAATTTTCAATCGTTTTTATAATTTATTCACACTCCGATAAGAGAAGCGGTGTTTCGTAAACGCACGAAAAAATCCGAACGGCGCGACGATGCAGGATCGGCAAGATCACGTGGGCGGTGCTCCCGAAGTCTAGTTCAGCGCGCGTCTTGCTTCCAGTATTCGTCTGTCCGTCGGAGAGAGCGAGTCGGCCCCGCGGTTCGCGGTCGGTGTTGTGTGTGTGCGGGCGCGCGCGCGCCGTCTAACGCATTTTTTCGTAATCGGAACGAGCCCCGACGTTGGCGGCGCCAAGCGAGAAGAGAAGATGAGGAGGGAGGCCGTCGACCCGTTATAAATGGAACTAGCAAGACGGCATTTCTTGAATCGTTTTCTTGTGTTATTATTCGCAGCGTGTCGGCGTGCAGGCCCGAATGTTCGCTCGCGGCGCATACAGGAACATCGTCCGCCGACATTATCATCACCGTGGTCCAGCGGCGCAGCTTTTCGAGGTGAAATCGTCCCGCGATCGGTGACGAACTTCAGGCGACTCGCTTGAGCGAGACGTTTCTGGCGTGGAGAGAAAACACGGTCGCCGGTGCGAAAAGATACTGGAAGTTTGCCGAAGCGCGGGAAGTGGAATAGCTTGCAGAATCGTTTCGAAGGGATCCCCCGACAGTGAATCACCGAGCGACATTTCGAAAGATCGATGTGTCGCCGAGTCTGAAAAGGTGGCTGGTTACTCAACGCAGTTTATCGCGCCGTTAGGTAGCGCCCCAAACTGCTACGTGAAGTTGTCCCTTTACAGTTCGCACGTGATTAGTGGGAAAACGCGACACAAGCGTTACACCGAGTGAGTGCTACCAGTGCTTCGACCGATGTGAAATAAAATACAGGCTTGTCGCAGAGACAGAATTATCGAGGGAACAAGATCGTACGGTGATCGATCTCCTTCGTGTGCGCGGTATTGAACGAAAATGACGATCTAAACTCCGTTTCCGATCGAACCAGTGTTCCGTCGAGTTTAATGGTTCCCTTTGTGTAAACACTGACGTTGTCGTAAAACTGTTCCTTCTTTTTTCGCGTCGTTTGTTGGTAATTCGTTGAATACGTAAGCGATGTGAATGGATCTTGTACATAGTGAGAAACAACGTGAACAGTGTTGGACCAGTATATTATAATGTGCAAGGGCGGTTCGAATGACACCTAACATCCGCGTCTGATGACAAACGTCAACAGGATCAGGGTGGTCGTCCTCGGCGGCCCCAGAGTTGGAAAATCAGGTAATTTTATCAATTTCTACTCTTCAATACTCATTTTGCTTATAATCTTACTTAATAATAACTAAATATACATTAGACATTTATACATATATTAGACATTAAATTCATGTATTCGATAAAAATGGCGGCTGTCGTGGGCGGGAGTTTCAAAAATGATTGTTTGGAATATATTACTTATTTGGAGTTGTTTTCCGCGCACAAATCGAAATACAAAGATAGAATAGTGATGGACATAAACACAGGCAACTAGTGACGCATCTTGGATACGAGATACTATTTTCGACTGAAAAATAAGTTCTTATAAATAAATTTTCTTCAGATCGAAAATCTTTATTTATTCGTGTTTCGTTTCATTGATTCACTTCCTGAGAATTCTTGTTGTTTTCTTATCAGTGACGTTTATTTACCACAATTTATCATTAACACTTTATAAACAGATATAATATATCTTCTATAAGTATTATTAGTATAAATTTTACTGTCAGGGAATATTTCACCGTTCCATAAAAAATACATAAGGTTTCAAAATGAAAGATTAAATTTGAAAGAAAGAGTATATTATTCTTCATTATTAATATACTTTTATATCAATATATCAATGGTCTTGATATACAGAGTGAATTGTTTAACTGTACCATCAGCATTTATTTGGAAATTATTTATTGCAAAAAAAATATTTCAAAAGAAAATTGTGAAGTTTATTAAACGAAGTACTTAATTTTTTTTATCAAGATATCAGGAACATAATTGTAAAATAAAACCTCAAGTACCTTCCAAGTTCCAATTAAAAGAAAAATTAATTACCCCACTTTATACCAAACTACTTTCAATCGAAACATTTTTTAATAATAATTCCTCCTTATTTTCTCAATATAAAATAATATTATCATACTAACAGTTCGTCAAGAGACGTAAAATTGAACTTCGTATAATAGTTAATAATTTGATTCTTCGAGTACAATAGTGCATCTAATTACTTTCGAACGTCCTATCGATAATGTTTATACATATCGAACAATCGAATTCCTGTTCGATCCATCGGTTTGGCAAACCGGTGATTCGCAAACGAGCATCATTGTGTTACGATTATGGCTTTAGGTGCGCGCCAATCGTATCGGATGTATATTAATTACGGTGGACAGTGCCAATATTGTGTCGTGTAAAGCGTGTAATTTCTGCACGTCTGTCTAATAGACCAACGACGGATTGAATGAAAGTGCCGTTAAGATGAATACGTATAGTCTTTGGCTATAATACATCGCATTAGTTAGCCGGACAGTCGCGAGACGCGTACAAAACGAAAGCAATCAGGATAGTTCGTTGACCTCGTATTAATTCTATCGATAAATCGCGGTATCGATATCACGATTAGATAATATAGAATTTCAGTGGATTGCAATTAATCCTTCTTCGAATCAAGAAGACCACGAGTACTGTACCACAAAATTGTTCATTCTTTAATTTCGAAGGGTACGTGTTCCTTGAATTTTTAATTAACAATATATGTACGATGAAAATATATTAAAAAATTGTTAAGTTTCTGGAAATATCATTTTTGTAAGTTTCTAAATTTCTGGAAATATAAGTTTGATGTGCTTCTAAATTGGTACAGTTAATTAGTAGTGAACGTCGTTCGTTAGACACACGTGCAATCTACTCTTATACCTCTTACGATCGATAACTTTGAATATCGGTAGATGTTGAGATCTTGAGACCTGTCTAATCTTAAGGTCATCTAAGATCCCGATCTTAAGTCTATCCGAGATATCGATGCATCCGTGTTAACACGTATAAAGTGTTCCATTAAGAACGTCCGCACCTTTCTGATTAATTAACACATAATGCGTTGATTGTTTGAAGTGCATCTGAATATGATAAATCGTGATTGTTGTAGAAGATTAAATGTCTGATATCATAGTTATATTATATTAATCCTTGGATAAAGAGCCAAGTAGGTTAATTAAAAAATGTAGTTTTTTCAAATCTTAACTTCATATACGATAAATTAACTCTTTGCCTCCGGGGCACCATATGCAATTAATTCGAATATTTTAAAACAGTAAATAGATCACAAGTATATGTAACTCCTTGTAAATTTTCAAAGTTTCATTAGAAGAGAAATCTAGACTTCCAAAAGTCGTTAAAGACAAATAGAAAGTAAAACCATCGACTTATTAAAAAACTAAAATAAAAGCTAAATACCAAAGTGTGGGACTGGAAGATCCACGATTATTTCGTGCCATTAAATCTTCGAGTCCAACAGGACCACGAGGAATAATCGAAGTCTCGAAAGGGACGAGGTAATTCCAATTAGAAGGTAGATGTAATCACCCGCGAAGGGGAATAAAAAGTCAGCGTTTCATTCAAGAATTCCAGCCATCCGATCGTACAGGTCGATCGTTTATTTTTCGATTCGCCGGAAACCGATAAAGGGAGAGGAAGGAGGCATTTGTTCGGTGCGTAAAACGCGAGGAATAGGTCGAAGGCAAAATAGAGGGAGAGCAGGGACGGTCGGTTAACAGAACGGATGTATCGTATGTCCAGATCTCTGAACCTGCTGCCGTGCAGGATTTTTCGTAGCTCAACGACCTGCTGACCACTCTCGGCCTGATATCCGATAACGTCCACGGAGGTCCTTATTATACCCCGCCGGGAGACACAGCCTCTCTCACGACTTTTACGGATTCCCCGCCGACCCGGCAATATCCGTTTCCCGATCAAACGACCAGAACGACCGTGTGAGAATGCAATTTTCGATTGGAGAGTATCATTCTACCCCTGCGTACACCATCGGCCAACTTAGCCGTTCCTCGGGACGAACACGATGCGGGGACAGAGATGTCCCGCCATTGGCGTAGCCGCAGCTTTCGTTCAAGGGATACCAGGTCTATTATAAAGGCCTATTATAAATAATATTTAGTTATTTGGTTACAGTCAATGCAAAATAATCTTTGCCTTAACCCCAAAGGGTTGAGTATCTCTGATCTCAAAGGGTTAATATCGTATAAAGCATCAAAGTCAAATTGAAAAATGCAACAAATCGTACATTGTTAAATTTACGATGTTGGTGGTCGATCCTTCGTGTACGTCCACCAAGTTCGACCTATTTCTGTATTTTTCCTCCCCCCTTCGCATTATGAGGCATATTAAATAGAAAAGCTGATGGTAACGACGAGAACGTCCGATGATTATGGTCTGGAGCCATTTGTCTGTGTTAACGCTTATTGAAGTAGCAATTGGAAGCCGGTGCACATTTCCATGTCGCGCGAAGTGTATAACATAAATTCATTTGGGCCGAACGGTTGACTTTATTACCAGTTAAAAAGTATCGTCCAGACGGGGGGGAAAAAAAGGAATGACAGTCTCGTAATCGTTATTTCATTCGCCTTGTCCGCTTCGTCATATTTTATTTCATTTTTGCGACCGATCGATGCTCGTCTCTTTTTAATTGAAACCCTTAACGTTCAATTATTCTTTATTATTTTTTCAAACGTTCCGCGTTCGTGATTTTTCCACTGGCTCGTTCAACCATTTATAAATTTTCCACGTATTCGATCAAAATTTTAATATTTTTATTCAAAATTGTATATAATTATACATATAGAAGATTAATATTACCAATTTTGTACTGAAAAGTTTATTTTTAGCTAGCAAGGGTGAAATTTTTATGGAAGAAATAATAAATTTTTGAAAATTTTGACAAATTTATTACATTTTTTTTATTGATAACCCGCATAAAACGTGTCGTTCGGTGTAATTTCGCGATGAAACGGGCAAAAGCGAAACGAAAGTGTAATAAATACGATAATCGAGCAACGCAATTCAACAATTCGACCCACTTTCAAACGCGCGTCGTAAATTTTCAATTTTTAACGGGGCGTGAAACGTTTCGAACGTCTTTGATGAACCGTTCGTGTTTGATAATTAAAAAAGGCCTCTTAAATCAGTTTCGTCGGTCGAATTCCACGGCACACTTGCGTTACAGGCGGCTCGTAAAATATTCAACCAGTTGTTTCAATATTTCACAACGGGTCGGCGCGAATTTTTTCTTCCACCCGAGAGAGGAAACAAATTTGGCCGCCACCGCCGCTGCCGCACACGTGCGTCTGTTTCAGGAAACGGTGTGTACATAAATGAGCGTACGTAGAATGAATCAGTCGATTCGCGACGATTTATTATCGTAGATGAATTCACGGCTCGGGATCCCGTTTATTCGCGCGACTGGATCGAATCCGAGAATTGCGAACGCGAATAAGCGAAAGCAACGCGTTCGATCCAAGAAAAAATCCTCAGACAATAGATTCGATTTTAATCAAAATTTCATTATATGTAAATTGATGTAGTTAGGTAGATATTTATTTAGAATATTTTGTAGTTTTCTTTGTTTGTTGTATTTTTATACTAAATTAGATATACTATTAATGAGTTTCCTAATGGGTGCATCACTTCTATGTTGACAAAAATGAAGAAATTCGAAATATTTCAAATGCTTCACACTCGACAAGCTTTGACTATGTAAACTGCAATTAGAATTAAATTAGTTTTTATTTTTAGTAAATATATTAAATGTTGTTATTCGTTTTTAACCGAAGGATCAGTGTAACTTACCTTTAATAATATGTTTCTTTGAGTCTGGTACGGGATCGGATTCCCCGTATCGATGATAAATCTGTAGTCTTCTTTTTTGTCTGTATATATCGCTATTCTGACGTCAGATGCAAGAAAAATGCTTTAAAAATATCGATACCGAGCGCAAGTACAGCTAGCAGCACTAAAAATAAGTGTTTTCCTCGGTACGGTCAGATAAAGGTAACGTTGGATGCTGAAATATTTCGCTGTTTTATATACTTTTCATATTTTTATACGTCATCTTTGTTCCCTATAAAATATCCTTTCGAATGCGTTGAATTCAAAAAGTACCGAGCCTTGTAATAATAGAACTGAAATATCTTACAAAGGAACAAATAAAGAAACGATTCTTTTGAAATCATGATAACTTTAGATTTATCCTAAAACGATAAGATAAAGGCAATGATAATTTTTTAATCAATCATCCGCTAGAAAGACCGATCCGAAGCTTTAATAAATAATAAGGCTCGCAAGTTTATTATCGAGGTTCGATCGTTTAACCTTGGTACACCCTGTATACCTTAGCTGGTTCACGGTGTATATGGATTTGTACGATCTTGCCGCCATAAATTTCACGTGGTCGCACGGTGAACTTCTACGTATCTGATACGTGTCTCGGATTTCCCTCGGCTCTGAACTTTCGTCCTGTACCTGGTTAGAGAGTTTACACGTATTTTCGTTCGACGCAAGGGTATACAAATTGCGACTGCCTCAAATGTCAGTCTGCTACAGCTAACGGAGGATCCTCGTGCCACACGGACACCTGGCTGTTCAATTTTACGGCCTTACAAGCTTTCAGTAACGTCGACGAAGTCTACGTTCCTCGCCTCGAATCTGGAACCCATCGGCCAGAATCTGAACGATAAAGTTCAGACGCGTTGGAGACATTTTTAATCCTCTTCTTCCATCGCGAGTTATTCCGTCGTTTGCCGACAGTGAAAACAGACGTGTGTGGTCGGACACACTTTAATTGCCATTATTAAGGCTTCTGTCGACTAACTTTCAAATGTAACCATTCAAATTAATAGTTTGCACTATTAGTCTAATACTAGCGGTATCCCCGGCTTTTATTAATTATTTAATTATATAAAATTGAAGCGCCAGTCCCCAGTGACCACCACGGCAGTCACCGTATTAACGAGTACCGTGCGTCGCCGACTATCCGGAAAAATTTCCAAGCTCTCGTTTCGCAAATTATCTAATAAATACAAGACAGAATCCGTCGAAAGGAGGCTATTTGAATAAAAAACAGAACATTTTGTAATGTCTTGAAAGGGTGAATAATGACCGCACGATCGACGTAACAGTGCATTACGCGAGATTGCTCAACAACGGGCGGATATTCGCGAGGAAAGCGGTTATTTTTAAACGAGGAAGAAAGTTAAACGCAAAGAAGCAAGGGGGTTGGTTCCCGCGGCTCTCGCGCCGCCGAAATGATAAAAATCCTGTCAAATACGTAATAAGGATAATTAATGGTTACAATGAACAGGAAATGTCGTTAATAGGAACGCGTATAAGCACCCGCGTGTTCGTGTATACGTTTGCGTTTGCAATAAATTTCTTCGTTAGTTATGTACCAGACAGAATTCAACATGTCGTCGACGTGTATCCTCTCGTTCGACCCTTGAAGACTTATTGAGTACATAGATCCGTGCTGGTCCGGTACTCGTCGAGTACTCTCGTACGTGTGTCCGCCATGTTTATAAATCTGTCCCCGTGGCGGTTCGTTTCTTTCAGAAACACCAATTGGAACGTGGAAGTTGATTCACGAAGGGAAACAACTGCCTCGTTTTACCTCGAACACCGTCGGTTCCTCGAAACGATGATGAGACTTGTAACTGTTCAGAGACGCGCTCTTTTTTTTGCAGGATTACAAAAAATTCTCTCTTTTGTATTATTGTTCGTCGTGCAATTAAGATCAGGCATGGTCTTGTCTTTTGCTTGGGAACTGATTTCTTGTGGTCTTTGTGGGTTTCTCTGAGGGTACCAAGGATTCGTCCGGAGAGTCGGCGACGCACGGTACCGAGACCCTGTATTGTAGGACTCGAGATTCCTGGCACTTGTTTTAGTAAATTAGCAAATTTGGAACCAGGGTATTAACACCTGAACTACCAACTTTCAGTGTACCTTTATTTCTAAATTGGAAATAGAATTAGAAATAAAATTAATAAGGGGTGTATATAAGTTAAATCGACGGCGTATATATAGCTCTGTGTTTTAGGATTTTTGAGACTTTTGAGACTTCTGATAGAACAAGACAGGAAATTTGATACAGATTATAATTCTTATATCACACTGATTTCCTAGTGATCCGCACGCCATCATACAAAGATTTGTTACTTCTGTTTCATCGAAACGTTCAATAAGTATCTTATATCACGCAACGCAATGTAACTACAATCGATTTCTAAAAGCGTACAAAAGAAATTTTCTACATTGAAACATTCTCTATTAATCTCGGTACGTAAATGTCAAACGCGATGAAAAATCCCTGTTATCTGATATACATATCGTGAGCCGCGATCGGCCATTCTACATATATCTATTAAATATAAACTTGAAAAGCTTATAAATCAGAGAAACCGCGTCGATTAATCGCTTTTCACTTACGTAAACCAGTTTCAGTAAAAATTAACGGACTAACCAGCAGAACTTTCATTCGGTCTGATATCGACGACCGATGTATTTTAATCATATATCGAAATAGCGTCGTTGAATTCTGTTCGAGTTTGGTTGAAGCGGCGATCGAGAAAAAACCGCGAATAATAAGGAACGTCGCACGGTGATAATTAACTTGCTCGTTAACACGTTGACCGTCGCAGTGAAAACGACCGTGTCCGGTAACACACGCAATAATTGTAATTATTCTGAGAGTAATTGTATCGTTTCTTAGATTAAACTTTCCATCTGAATAATATCGTTCTGGTGTTATATAAAACTTCCTCTGACTTTCCTTTTTCTTGATTATTCAATAATTTCAAATTACTGATAATATCTATTGTATGAATTGACATTTATTATTTTTAATTAAATTTTTAATTCCGTACGGTTGGCGATACACGATTCTCTATTTTGTTCAATTTTTTACTTTGTTCATTAGAATTTTTATATTATTTGTAATTGAATATGACTAGTATAAATTGCCAGTAATAAATAGTTTCAATAATCTTAGAAGAATTTGTCTGAGGACCACGACTGTCACTGGTTTGACAGTAATTAACAAATTTTCGTCGTATCAAGTTCCATATTAACACTTTGACTGCCATGTTACAATAGTAATTTTATTTTTGACAAATTTTGCATTCTATTCCCACAATATTCTGTTATTTTCATTATCTATAATTTCTGATATCTAATGAGAATATTTTCAAGTAGAAATTCAAGTGTCACCCATACATGGGTGACATGGGAGTCAAGGTGTTAAAGAGATTACTATTTCCCTTAAAACATTGAAAAATCATTCCAGATACATTTCGATTCATAAAGCTTGATACGAGGGTTCATTCACGATATTTAAATTCAATTCGACTTTCACGCTTCTAACTTGCTCTTGTTTTCGTTTCAGCCGTGGTCGTACGCTATTTGACCAGGCGATACATCGGCGAGTACAGCTCAACCAGCGGTAAGTCTCTCGAAAAAGCCACTTCCATATTTTTTTTTTTTTTTTCGAAATCGCGATCTGAAACGTTTCGGTTGTTGCGCACACTCGAAAATCAACAACGCTTTTCAGCTTGAAAATATCCTCGTCGCGGCGAGAAATATATACGTGCCCGTAGAGTTTCAACTCGTCGGTGCAACTTTTTGCTTTGCCCCAGATCGTCTGATTACTTTATTACCGGCGTTCCGGCCGTGCTTCGTTGGCGGGGATCTTTTACTTTTTGCACGGCTGATACGAAATTACGCTCGTAACGAAGCAGAACAGTATCTTCTTTTGGCAAGGGGAGGCATGCTCGAATGTTTTATCGTCGATGCTTTGATATTTTGTCGAGAAAATTCTTTGTTGCTTGAAATTTTCAAAAATCATTCGGGTTTCTTATTGATCGAACTCGCGATGGTCAATTAACTCGATAGAGGTGTTAGCGATTCGATGATTACGCGCTAATTTCCTGGTAATTATTTCACAGCATGGTATTAATGATATTTTCAATCTTTCTTTCTTTTCTTATTTTTTAATTATTTTGGTTGGATCGTTAATTTTTACAGATATTTGAGAGGTCACTTTCTGTTTAAAAGATTGCTATACTTTGATGAGTCATACAATTGGATTTTAAGTGTAATTACAACTATAATTGGTATGGTACACTATCGTTAAATGTAAATTATATTAATGATATGACAAGGGGTTAAAAAATTGCACGAAGAAACAAAAGATTATTAGATGAAAGAATTTTTGATTTGATTTTTAATCAAACTGGTGCAATTTTCATCGATTGCTATCATATCATATTCCTGATAAAAAGAAATTATGATTCACCCATTAGTTTCCATAGAAACTGAATTGATTAAGTTAAATGAGGCACCCTCTGTGATTCTGATAATTGAAAATAATTTTTCTAATTTTTCTACCTAAAGAGATTAATAATTCAGATAACAAAATCGCCAATTTGGAACTGTAATTAACATTGGGACAAAAATTGAATCGTTCAAATAAGAAACTAAAAATCGATAATGTTCGATCGGTTTATCGATTTCCAATCCCTTTTCGTCTCGTTTTTCATTCATCGAACGATAACAAGGCAACATCAAAGCGAGATTGTCCTATCTCCGTTTATAAAATTCGATCCGCAGTATTATCGTCTGCGCGATCGTCGTTCGTGGAATCATGATCCCTTTTGTTTTTCGAATTTCTTTTTTTCCTTCCTCCACTGCCCTTTCGATCGTTGGAAATCACGGGCCCGGCTTTAAAAGCGATCGTTGTGGTTCGCGGGTACAAATTGAACGATCGCGAGAACGACGGACTTGAAAGGGTCGAGAACAACTTCTTCTTCTTCTTCTTCTTCTTCTTCGTCGTCGTCGTCGTCGTCGTCGTCTTCTTCTTCTTCTTCTTCTTCTGCACGTAGTATCGAATTCTTGGAATGCGGATTGCAGAGCTGCCGTATAAACGCGGTTATCTTAGACTCCTTATACCGTGCGAGTTCCAGTTCCCTTAAGCTATGCATACCAAGTGAAAGAGAGGGAATCGTGCCGCTAGCAAACGACAAGATTTTCAAGAAGATTTCTTACGCTTTTACAGCTTTTTGTTCCTTCGCCAACCACCTCTGCGTGGCTCGACTTCTCGTGGACGGTGTACGCAACGTCGATGGAAATTCTGAATCCTTTCGGAACTTGCGGGTTGACCCTTTGGACTAGGACCGATTTTGAATATAATCGAGTCCAGGTTTAAGTTTATTTTCAATATTCTAATGTAAATAACGCTTCAATTTCACGTTTTGAAATGTTCTTACAAATGGCGCCTCTGGGTCACCATATGCAATTAAATTTTATTTGAAATAATATAACATAGTATAATATGAATCTAATCACTACCCCTTTTTTAGAAAGAAAGCTCAAAAAGAAATCTAAAGAAATGATTAAAATACAGGGTGTCAAAATCGTATCTCTAACACTTTGATGGTCGATATTTACTCTGCCACCCTATTATTTCTCACTCGATCCATTCTCCTGGATCCAAATTACTGATAAATCAGCATCTTACAAGCAGCAATTTATAATTGCCTGTAAAATGTCTACAAAATCGCAAAAATAATAAATTGTACAAAACGCGAGGCCGTCAAAGCGTTATGAAATGTTAAGTAGAAAAATTTCGTGCAATTTATCAGCGAACCCCGCCCAGCCTATCATTTCCTTCGGCCTTTTAACCGTGGTTATCTGTTGCTCGTATTATTTCAATCGTTGCAACGCGAATCTCGTCGAAGGATTTAATTTGCTCGTAGGTTCTTGCCCAGCCGGTGTCATTCCCTTCTCAAGACAGTACAATGGCCCATTTAATAGATCGCTTTTGTTAATCGCGCTACTAGACGCTTGTGGCCTGGCTATTATGGTCCCTTGAAAACTCGCTGTTAGATGGCCGCCGTGCGCTTGTTCATTGTTCAGCCCCGCGGGCCGATCCGTTTCACGGGCCGTGAGAATGAAGAAAACAAGAGGCGCTCTCGTACGAGTAGGTAGTTTAATTTCTCTTGCAAATTTTCGAGCGATTCAATTACGTTCGCGGCACGTAAGATCGATCTATCGTCGGACGTCGCCCCTATATTTTTCCTATTGTTTCGTCGGTTTAACCGAGTTTAGGTAATCGCAAACCCTGGCTCGTCCTTCTGGCAGGTCCTTTCAAATTTTGCCGCGACGGAGTGCGAAGTCGAGCGAATGATCGACAGAGAGTCGTCAGGGACAGCGACCTGGAGTTTACGACGCAGACGTGACCTTCGGTTAAGTTTTTTAAGGGAGAAACGCATCGTAAAACTGGTCATTGTTACAAGGCTCGGACGTTCGAAGTTGTAGCGGAAGTACTAACGAGTTTGTAATTGGTGGAGGCGGGAAACGCCCACTCTTTTGGAAAATACGAGAATCGATAGCGATTTCAGACGAGAAACATTCATTTCTTGCCGCGTGACGCATCTTCTCCACTTTGCATTTTAATTACAACTCAATTTATGGAGCCAAGGCTTGTCAACATTGAAGCAATAAATATTTAGCTCTAACTGAGGAACCCCTCGAAAGAATCGTAGGTCAGGGGTTAAGAATTTAGAGTCGAGGATTAAAAGTTGAAAGTAGCGGGAATGGGAAGTGCAAATTGTATTATTAGTAGCAAGATTTAATTAGTAGCAACGTATAAAAAAGCCACCAATTCGCAATAAAAGGATTAAGTACATTTTATCTACGACTTATCGATAAACAAGGATACACGAAGGGAAACCTCGAGGGGAACGATTGAGACGTAGCGAACTCGATCGTGTTCCGGTTGCTCGTTAGGTTTCTCTTCACCTTCCGTTTGCAACCGTGCGGATAGGCTCGTTCTCTCGAAACAATGCTATAATCTTGCCCGGTCTCCTCTTTCTTTTTTCACGGAAGGATGCTGATTATGGGCGTGGATAACGTTTAACGTCGTGGCCGGTCGACGATACAACGGCTGTAATTAGCCGCGCTTGATGAATGGTGCTAGACACGAAAGTGGATGAAAGTTTTTGTTTCCACGGCGACGATTTACGCGCGCGAAGGGAACCGCGCGAAACGCGTAACAAACGGTTATCTTATCGGGATCCAGCCTCGGGGAAGCGGCGCGGTTATAAATCATCAATGGGGGTATTAAACGGTGTTGATCGTGGTAGTTGTCAGGTTCGCGACTCTTTCGAAATGCAGGTCTTCGGGGAATTTACGCGGCGAACCGTTTCAGGATTTTCCAGAAGCGAGCGGAGAAAAATATTTTCGGAATTAAGGAGGTTCCTTATCGACGTTTGTTTTACGATAATAACGAAAGTAATGGAGGCCTTTTGTCGCGTTGTTTTCCTTTCATATTTCCTTAATATACAGGGTGATCAATCTGGTTCTTTTTTTTATCATTAGAAGGAAAAATTCAATCTTTTCTTATTTGTAAACGAACCTGGAATTCCGTTTCTTTTGACTGGAAGATTTTTCATTTTAATACAAATCTAAGAAATTGTTTTGTTTTCGAAGAAACTTGCTGAAATAAAGCGATAGGGAAATTATCTGTTGGCGGTATTTTAATGAAGTGTTTTGATCGTAGATCTTCGATTTTGATTTTTTAGTAGGTGAGAAATAACGTATCGTTTAAATTCTGTAGAAGAGCCATTAGGTCGTCGCATATCGAATGAACGATTTCGAAACGTAGAAAGTCTGACATGATTTGATGACATAAAAGCATCGCAAAATAGCACTTATGGCATATCAATTTGAAGCTTAAGGTTTAATGAAGATGATTATATAAGCGTCTCGTCAATATTCTTAATATAAAACGTCTGGTGATTTATTGAAACAAACAATTCTATATTTTTATTTAAAATTTTGGGACATAAAATAATTGAAAATTGAACAGAGCTAAATTGGATATTGATTAGTTGTTTCATAGAGGAATCATCCATTTTCTATTAAAAATACTGACGAGACGTTTATGCAATCGTTTTAATTAAACTTTCACCTTTAAATTGATATACCATAAGTGCTATTTTGAAATACTTTTATGTCATGAAATTACACGCAGTCATTGCCTACTATAAATTACCATCTTGCCATTTTAATTTAAGATTTCTAGTTTAATATTAATTATGTTAAGGAAGCACTTACGTAGTAATTTTCTTTAAATACTAAGCTTTAAATCGATGTATCACAAGCATCCCTTCGAAATACTTTTATGTCACGAATAATTTTCGAGAAATAAACAAAAATGGACACTCTGCATTTCATTACGCGCAATATTCCCGTTCTCGCGGAACCTTCAGCAATCTTCAGCATCTTGTCAAGCTGTAAATCAGCCGGAATAAATCATCTCGTGACACTCGCGCTGTCCTCTTAAATCTGGCTCTAATTCCATATTAGAAACCGGGATAAGGTAAGAACAAATCATATCCTTTCCACAAAGGCTTCTAACTCACCAAACGAGAATTTATGGTGTTACCGTTTCCCCCCGGTTAATCGTCTCGAAATTGTTCCGTCCCGTCCACGAGATATATAATGCTCCCGTAGAGCAAAACAAAAAAAAAAAAGCGTTCGTATCTCTCGTTGGCCGAACGATTAACCGCATATATCACGAAATTACTCTTCTGGAACGCGATTGATCGAGCAGATATTAGAGAAACCCGGCCGTCGCCCGTGGGCGCTCGTTCTTTAAACGGCTGCCCCGTTTTCAACCCTCTCGCGCGACGTTAATACTTTTTTTTCTTCACTCTCCTTTCCTTTTTTCACACCCTCGATTATCCGATTCGCTGGACCGATTCTCGGGCAACAGCGTTGACGTCGACGCGGCAGTGGAGGCATTAATTAATTTGATAGTGCGGCGGGGGATAATCGAGGCTGGGTTCGTATCCAGGAAGCGGATAATCTTGCAGGTAGCGATGATCGAGCAGCGGGATAATTGCTTAATCGACCCTTAAAGTTGGATACGATGACGTTGACTGGCGATGTAATGCAACGATGCCACGATCGATGCAAAAGTGGAACGAAAGTGTCCCGATCGTACAGTGTCGTTCGAAAGTTTTCCTGTCGTTAGCCAACCCTTCGAGCTCGAGGAGTATTCGATCATTAATTTTGTGGATAATGTACATTTACCAGGGGACATTTATCATTTAGGCGTAAATTTATTGATACGAAATTAGATCTCAAAGGGTCAAGGGTTGACCGGCGCCTTAAATTTTAAATAATTGAATAATTAATAAAGGAACAAGTCTGAATATTGATAATATTAGGCTAATAGTGTAGAACGATCGATAGAAATTACAATAATTGGAATTTAAGTGTGTCTGACCACACACGTCTGTTTTCACTGTGACAGTCAACGTTTAATTTATTGTTAGTAGATATTTTCCTTTAGAATAATTTAGATTAATTTAGTACACCGTGTATAATTCAGTAGAGAAGAAATTTGAAAGTTACGAATTCAGCTGTCATTTTCCAATAACGCAACGTTGTAATAATTTTACAATCAATGATTTGCAACAGAATCACAAAGTCACAATTGCTTCCTCGTTTCTAATTCAGGCGCCCATAGGCACGTTCTTCAAAAACGAATCAAATTTCCAATAAGTAGTTTAACATTTGCTCGGTGTCCTACGTGATCTATCGATCGCGATTGCACGATCGAAAACGTTCCCATCCACGAGACAATCGACGACGTATTGGCCGCTTTCTAAATCATTACCAATCGAATGATTTTATTCCGAACGCGAGGAGAAACGTATTTGCATTGTTAATCGAGATAATCGAAAAAGAAAAAGAATTCCATCATTCGTAGAGAGCTTTCAATGAGACGATAACAGAGACTATACCGGGTGTCCTCGATAAACGTCACGATGTAGAGATTCGATTTTAAAGAATAGTCTCACAGTTTGTATTTCATTTAACAAAAATTGCAAAATAAGTTTCTATAATTATTATAATTTTGTTATCTTTGTTGTAATCACCGTCTTGTTTTAATAAAGTATCGAAAGAATTAAATTGCGACCGAGGGGGGGAAATAAATTGTACAATTCCGTAAGAGATATTTAACGATGAGACCTCTCCAAACATCATTATGAAGTCATTTTCAAAATATACACGAAGAAAAACAAGTCTGAAGGATATTTTTCTGCGAAATGCACTTGCAATAACGTTCGGTGCAGGTACAAAGGCTCGAACGGAAATAGAATACTACGCATATCGGAAAATCAAATTCTTTTTAGCGAAATGAAATTGCGAAACGGCTATTTATCCGGCTGGCGAAGTGACTCATCAGATGTATCAACCGGAATTTCCTTTTTCTTTTTTTTATTTTGCAGAAGGATTGTTGCAGTAGTATTTATTTGTTTTTGTTTCAACTTGGATCGATATCAGTTGTACGGTCAAGTGCATTGTACACCTTATCGATTCTGCATATCTCTTACACCTATCACCGAGTATCTTATTACTCATTATTACTATTATTCAATGCTACTAGTAACGTGATTATCTACTCGTTGTACGAGCTCGTTCCAATTTTAATATCGAAAACTCTGGTGGGTGCAGAAGACCTTTTGGGGATTTTTCTAGTTTTTTATTAGGAAATATTATTACCAGGGTTCTGAGTACTTGAAAATGTAATATTTCAGATTTCCAAAATTATTGCTAAAAATGTACTACACTTGCAATCTTCAAAGTTTCTAAAATGACAAGACTCCAGTATCTGTAACTTCCCAGAGCCATAATATTTCTTCTGAAAGGAACATAATATTCGTAATATTTCTAAGGAAAGGATTAATTCGCGGTCTACCGTTACGCGTTACAGATAATTGTGTCTCGTGCGTTCGCAGCATAATAAATATAGCCCCGTGAACGTAGCGGGAGAATCTCGTTGGCGTGGTAGTGGATCGAGGAAACGATGATAGAGCTCCGGGATAAACCGTGGTCCGATAAGAGAAGCATACTACGCGCACGGATACGTGTACGCGCATAGGTGGAGGAGAAACTGATAATGCACACGGTCGTGCCAGGTAATTTCATACGTCTCACGATAGCCTTTCTTCGCCCTCACTTAAGGCGGAAGATTTCCAGCCACGACGAAATTAAATTTCTATTAACTTGCCAAAGACCTTTTCCTTTTCTTCTGTATGCCCGTTGGATTTCCTTCAGGAATCACCCACGCGCGAGCTTATTGAGAAGCCCAGAGGAAATCAACGACCGCTTTCACCGTTTCAGGGCGTTTCTTCGGAAAAGTGATTCCCCTCTGTTGGATCACGAACGAAAGTGGCTCGTACCTGGGATTTCATCGACGTATTTTCGATTCGTTTCGATCTTTAATCCCGACAATCTCACGAATCGATGGTTTACTCGATCGTACGAATGTCTCGAAGGCGGTACTTTATCCCCCATATATTCGAACACGAAATGATTTTCGCTTGGAAAATCAATTTTAGAGCTTTCATATTTTCCTGCCTGGATAGGTTCTGAATTTTCAGTCGATTTTAATAATTCGATAAGGAAATTAATTTCTTTGCTGTATTCTATCTCCATATTTGGCAAAAATAAAATCACTGGAACTAATTTCTGATTGAAAGTAGAAAAAAAAACTCAATGAATTCGAAGACTCTTGGAATAATTAGTGTCATAATACTTACTATTCTTAAGGACTGTTCTCGACGTCTTCATTGGTCGCAATTGAAAGGACTGCATTAATACTCGATCGTCCAACGGGTTAATTAGATTTTTCTGATTCCTTTAAATTTCGAGGTCCACTCGGTTTAGGAGGGTTACGATTTCATGGTCGCAAAGACGACCGACGACCGGTAAAATGAAGAATCCCTCGAACGACACGGAAATCACGGTAGCCGAGCCGTGGCAGACGCAATAAATAAACGATAAATAAACTCATAAACACCTCGTAGCGAACGTTTGAACGTGTAGAAACAAGCAAATAAGGATGCTCGTTATATTAGCGGTCGTTACGCTCGAGGAAGTTTTATTGCTGGACAATGCCGACGGGAAATGATTTGACCAACCGTTGCACCGGGAAAATTTATTGCAACGATCGCGGGGAAAAAATCGCGCGGGCATAAGAATCTCGGTGAAAGAGCCGCGTTTCGAACGATACGCGCAAGAGACACGCTTTTCTTCTATTTGGCGCTCCAGAAACTTTGCACGATTATTGTCCTGGAAATAAGTGCACGTGTTTTACGTACTTTCACTTTTGTCAATCATTTTTGCATATCTTCGCTTATGAACATCATTTTCATACAAATTCCTGGTTATTTCGATAATTTGTTGGCGATCGAGATAAACGTAAAGAATGATTGAGGATGAGTTAATATTATAATCTAATTTTCGTTGCAAATATTATAGAAATGATTAATCTTCAGAATAAATATTTTAAAGTAGTTAAAATGGCAGCAAGAAGGGGGGAATTGTGTGGGGGCAAAAGTATAATTAACACAGTATATAAACTAATATAATTAATCATAATTAATTGCAATGTCATAATTTTAAAAGTGGAGAAAAAAGAATGAATAATTTTAATTAAAGTTGCAAGATTCAAAGAATTTTAAGGTCAAAATTGATCGTCAAAGTATGCTGTTCCTGAATATAAAGGTGTTAATTAAGAATTCTCGTCAACAACGTCACGCCTTTGGTAGGTTAACGAGCACGTACGCGATCGATTTCAAAATCGACTGTTCGAAAGAGCCGAAGGGTTCGTGATCCGCGAAAGTAACACGGGTTTATTGTCAGCGAGCGGCGCGGCGCGTAATGACAGAGCGGCGCGACGCCCGGCGTCACCGCGTCAAATCGGAATTGTCGTTAGTAACTGGTCCAAGACTTTCGCGCATTAGCCGCGTTTTCTATTCGCGGGAAAATTCCTTTTTACCTGCATACTTTTCACCTGCATATAGCCTTTCGTTTCTTTTCCATACACTTGGATCAATTTCAAAAGGAAAATCACCTTTCCTGAGGTTTTCTCGCGAATCAGGTTGTAGAAAGTTTCGTTCGACGTGTTTTTTTTTAAACGAAGTGCAGTTCAAAAATAATTGGGCGCAAATTTTCGAAATTGGAGGGAGAATTGTAAATATTTATCTAAAATTTGCAGAATAAAACTAGAAATAAAATTAAAAGTTCAATGAATTGCTTATGGCTTTAGTATGCCACTCGAAGTGCTAACGAACTGATCCACAAAATCCAGTTCCAAAATCGTCAACTAGAAACTTACAGCGACCCCGAAGAAAGTCGTCCAAAGTAAAAAAAAAAAATAAGATGTCAAGTAGCATTCCGGTGATTTAGTCCAGAAGCCGTTTCTGGATCTATCCGGCATTAATAATTAGCCCGATGTCCAGAGCCGTTTCTTCAGTGGCCGGTATTCAGTTTCGTTTATCGTTTAGCTGGATCACCTGAACCCAAGGACGTCAGGCTAGATCCAACGATTGTATACCGTTTCGTTTCGCCAGGATCTCTTTCTCGAACCTTGAGGAGGACTGACGGATCGATTTCATTATCCTTGCCGAGCTGGCTCGTACGTCTTCTCCCCTTTCGCTAACCCTGTCCGAGGCTCTAAACCGGCCTAGACGATAACGATTTCAGAAAATATTCACCTATCATTCATCGTGGCGTCAGCGTAATCTTGCTTGTCCTACTATGTTACAGATTTCCTGTACCGGCACAGCGTTACCATCGATAACGTTAATACCGAGGTCGAGATACTGGACACTTCCAGGTGCGAGGTAAGTTCCTGTCATTTTTCATGTTTCCTCGGGAACTGTTAGGGGCGCCTATAAGCAATCAATTATTCGAGGATTAAAATGTATCTTCTGAAAGGAAAAGCTATTATTACCCAAAATGCTATATATTTTTTTATATCATATGAAAGCGTGTGCTATATACTATAAAATGACTTTCAAGCTCCTGCAAGGTCATAAATGTTTGTAAGTATTCTTTATTAACACTTTGACTGCCATATTACCCACACATGGGTGACACTTGAATTTCTATTAAAAATCATGGCCCACATTATTGGGAGTTTCTGCGTTTATTTGGTTGAAAATATTCCTGGTGGATATTTGAAATTATGGATAATAAAAATACCAAAACATAAAGTTTGTCAAAAATAAAATTATTATCAAATGGAATTTTTAGTAGTTGCAGCGTGGCAGTCAAAGTGTTAACGAGGCTTCAAGTTGCACTCTTATATTTACTATCCTGGACAGTCCTTTAATGAGTTTGATCAAGTTTTAATTAAAAATACATTTTCACCTTCCTTGACTCTCTCCAGGATGAAATCCCGAGTACGCCACTGCGGATTGCAAATAGTTTGCACGCTCCTTTTTTCCCGGTTAATTTTCTTTCTTTACTTCTCGATTCGCGCCTAATGATCCCGTGGCTTTATTGATGGACACACAACATAGATTGGCGTTAAAATCTCACTTGGGTATGGGCTCGAGCGCCGGGTGAAAATGTACATTTACGGCCGTACGTTTATTTGACAGACTGATTTGCCCGCGTGAGTTATGCCCGGTCGCGAGCGTTTCGTAGCGGGGCTGTAAATTAAACCTAGCTCGCAACGGGATCGTCCGCTTTGATTTCCGTTTTACTACGTACGCTGTGAATTTCTTCGTTCTTACTCGCGATTTATACCCATCCGTACCGACTAAATGCGGTACTGTTAAACGCGCATAAACTGTTCAATCAGCGAAATATAAAATATTGTATTTTATCATTCGTGCCTCTTCATAAATAATATTTCTTGGAAGATCCGACCGTCGTGAATATCTGTTTTATTATATTCCGAGAATGATAGCCTGTGAAGTGTTCCGTGAACAATTTAAGTTTTGGTCTTAGAAGGTTGAGAAAAATTATGTTATATTTTGAAAAATTCAGGGAATTCCATGAATTATATTTTTAGAAAATTAACACCCTGACTGCCACGTCACCCACACATGGGTGACACTTGAATTTCCATTAGAAACCATCGTCCTATTTGGTTGAAAATTTTCTCATTAAAAATAAAAAATTATAAAATTAAATATAAAATTATGAAATTTGTTAGAAATAAAAGTAGCTGCAACGTGACAGACCAGGTACCTTCGATAACTGCGATCGTAACGCGTTAATCCAGCAATGAAACAAACGATCGAGATCGTTCACCCCTTGTCCCGATTTAATCGTCGAGCAACCGATCAAAAACGATGAAACGAAGCCACGCAACGTTTCAGCCACGTCCAGGTCGTTAATAGTCATCGACACCGATGACTGAACACCTTTGACGATCGTACCCGCGCGACAAAACGGGCCAACAAGAGAAGTCCCTGGCATTCTCTCGATCGTCTCCTATCGTTAATTCTCTTTTGGAGAGCTCTCTCTCTCTCTCTCTCTCTCATCCATTGTTCCCGTCTTTCTTTTTTTGCATTTTCTCGGTGGCCATCGACGCGTTTATTTATCATTCGTCGACGCCCGTAAACACGGGACTATTTCAGCTTTATCCGTGGCTAAGCTTGGATAGCAACCACGGGACTTTCTTTATCATCGTTTTCTTTGTATTATTTTTTTTTTTTTCTTTCTTTCTCTCCGCTCCGTTCCGTTCCATTGTGAAAGTCACGGTGAATCATTTGCTCGCCGTCGGGAGACGTTTCGCAATAAGCTGCTTTTCATTTGGCGCAGCTTTTTGCCTTACTGCGGAGGAATTCGCTCGGAAGAGAAACAGAGCAGAGCACTGTTCGTTGATGAAGTCGTACGGCAGATCGTATCAGCGGCAAAACTTTCATCGTTGATTGGGACGAGTTGAGAGAGGTCACGAATCGATTTCTAGAGCTTTCAGACGATCCGGATCGAAAAGATCGCGATCATCCTTGATGGGTGTAGGTTTGGAGCGAAGTGGGTGGCGCTCGAGTCGATTCAGAGAGGTTTGGATACAAGTTCGTGAAAATTAAGTTTCAGTTTCTAACTTATAGACATAGTTTTATAATTTATGTTGTATAATTTAGAATAAATTTGGATTTTTCTACGTCCAGCCTCGATGCTTGAAAAATGATTTGCAGAAGCTCTTTACTGAAAATTTCACGGTCGTATATCAAAATCCGTCGTTGTCCAGGCATCGTAAAGGGTTAAACACCCCATAATTCGCGAAAGATGAGAGCCAGAACAAGCGGTTCTCTCGTAACCCAGCCATTTGCTTCGTCGAAGGAGATACTAAATGCAGTTCATGAAACGACTATCGAACAATCGGCCAGGGCGACATGACCTTCTAAACGGCGACAGTGATTTATGCTCGAGCAGTTTTTCATACGGTTCGATCCGCCAACCCGGTGGCAATAATTTACGATGCTCGGAACAATGGGTTCGGTAATATAAAGGAATGAAAGAGCAACGAAAAAGAAAAAAATCGACCAGGTTGGAATCTCAATGAGGATTCTGCTCTACCTGCGACAGGTGAACACGCTCGTACACAGCGTACGCTCGCGTGTTGCCGCCGCGCCGTGTATTCGTACGCTGGTACGTTGAACGGTGTTGGTGCGCCTTTCCTCTCTCTAGTCGCGCGAGTCGCCTAGATACGAATTTAAAGGCAATCGTTATTCAATTCAAATACACGGCTAACGGGCCTTGTCCCCGGTGCGTTTCCGTTTTAACCCGAAGCCTTCGCGTGCCTGGCCGGGTTCGTTACCGTATTCTAGATGAATCGGGTTAAGGAAGGTCAGGTCGGTGCCGATCGACCCGAAGACTGACCGATTCAGACGAGATTTGGGTTAGGTAAGGTCAGGCTGGTCTCTTCCTTCTCCTCGTTTCATCCTACGGACACCTGGCTACGATTACCTTGCCGTTTCGTTTAACCCTTTGATTGAGAAGCTCTCTTTTGTCGATGATGAAATATATTGTAGGGAATTAGATATTTGGGAATACTGTATTTGTAGGAAATTAATTTCAAAATATATTTTTGAGAAGTTGGGTATTTAAGAATATTATATTTTGGGGGATTGGACATTTGGAAATATTATATTTTGGGGATTAGACATTTGAGAATAATTCTTCACTTTTCTGATTCATGTATTAAATTCTTGATGCTCGCGGGACTCCCTCCAGCTCCTACGATGTTTGAATAAAATTTCTGGAACTTTTGTATTCATAATTCAATGGAAGCCACAGTGTATTTTCTCGTCTCGAAAAAGGAACGAGACGGGTGTTTCCCTTATAGGCAGAAGTTGTAGGCACGAACCTCTTGGTGCACTGACTCGTCCCAAGTTGCTTATTCGGTAGCCCCGCAACAAGACACGATCGAGAGGACCAGGTTGTTTTTAGCAAACTGGTTTTTCTACCCGGGGCTTACAATTACCGGCTTCCTTTTTTGCATCCCCCCATTCTCTCCTCGACCAAATGTTTGCACCTGTCGCTTAAAAGACCGCGAACCACACGGCTCCAAGATGGCACGGCCGTACTCGGTTACGGATTAGTCCTTGGACTCCACCGGAGGCTAAGAATATTTGGAGCAACCCCGTCGGCTACGATATTTCGTCCACCATTCATAGAATTCCGGACGCGACATTCGTGGGATTCCGTTTTACCTCGATGCCACGCGAGCTAACATTTCGTTCTGGGTTAAATATATCCTACGGTTCCTCGCGACGGGATGATGATGCCGAAATACTTGTCATAATTGTGCACGGAATAATTCACGAATACGTTTTATTGTATTTTATTACTTTATATTTATTATTAACTCTTATTTAATCAATTCGTCCAGTTAATTTTGTAGACTATTGGTACTATTTTTCTAATTTTTAAGTAGAAATGATCTTCGTTAATGTTTCTTTATCTTTCACCTTCTCTCTAATATAATCCCTAGTAACTTTCAAGACCTTGAGACTGAAATATACACTGTCAAGGTTCACAGATTTCCCTAGAAGTTTCTTCATTCTTACACTCAAAAGTTACTAGATATTATGTCTAAATACAATGATTCATTAATAAATTACTAAACACCTAGTTTGTCTATTTTCATAGTAATTATTATTACTAAAGTAACTAGGAATTTCTTATCGACAGCGTCTATCGAAAGGTCAACGAATTCCATAAATAATTTAGCAAATTTCCCATCAATGCCGGATTCACCAAATACGTTCGTTTCATAATTTCGCCTCGTTCCCCTCCCATAAATCACCGCGTCCCGTATATTCGAGAAATGATTAAAAGGCCTGTCGTTGTTCCCGGTGAAGGCGATTTCTATCCGTGTCGCGGATTTCACACATTTCGTGGAAGCTTCGTTCCCTATGGGTTACCAGTTGCACCATGCGGCGCAGCCACGAATGCAACGATCCGATGTAAACAATGGCTGGTCGCCGAGGACGCGTGGTGCACCGTTACTGCATAGATTCAATAAATAATACGATACAGGAAGCCGTGCCACCGATTTGTATGTGCGCGCTTACAGCCGCTCTCGTGGGACCGTCGATCGATCGTTCGACCCGTATCGATACCTCGATCTTTTGCCGATCGTTATCGATCGGCGAACGCGATTTATTGTTGACAAAAGCATTCGTTCGCACTCGCGGAAAATTTGATCACTTTCTACGATACCGGCGACGTTTAAGTCTCTCTAACACCGTTCGATCTTCCATCAGCGGCGATCGATGAAAACACTGATATAAATCTGTATATAAAAATAGTATTCTTTGCTCGCTCTGGGTATTTAAATAAATTTTATGTATAATTTATAATCAGTATATTTTTTAGTGTTTATACTCAGAATATTTGAGTTCTCTGAAAAGGAAAATAAGTTTCCTTAGAACCTTGATATTTTATTGTTAACGAGCTGAGAGTTCAATCGAAGACCTGTTGAATTTATCTAATCTCCATGTTCGCAGTGAGAACACGATTTTTCTGAATTATGATTAAGGTTTCGCTAATAAATTCCGTTTCGAAATCTCGTCCAACAATGTGGTATACGATCGAGGCACGATACAGTTTTGCTCCCTTAACAAACAGAATTTATTCGACGAAATGGCCGGCCAGCCCGGCGTTAATGAGCAGCCTGTAGAGCAATGAAAATACGAGGCACGGACAAGATTAGCCGGTGTGGCCGTTTACAATAGCATTTTACTACGGTACCGATAGATCGGCCGCGAAGCTGTCGGATAGCGGATTTAACGATCTGTCCGGTCGCGATCGCGAACCACTGCCACACTAATCCACATCGATATCGATCTCTGTAGATCCTGTTCTCCTCTGTAGACATTGCTCAGCCGTCGTGGCACTCTCCTTGATCGAGAAATCAAATACTATTCTGTTCGTCCCAAAAGAAAAAAAAGAAAAATTGTAGTATCTAGAAATCGAGGATGCGTACGTCTGATATCGTTCTAAGCACAACTGATTTAAATTACCTGTCAGACTCTACTTCTTTCAGGAATATTTAACCTTTTTTGATTTTGATAGCTGGGGCATTAAATTTGTTTTTTAGATCGTAAAGTTTTATTTGATAGAACAAGTTCCGTCTTTATGCGAAATACTATTAATGTCTGTTAAATTAATGTTAGTTAGATATTGAATTTTTTATTCTTTGAGTGTCGTTAAATTTTCATAGAAATCTGCCATTAATTATTTAATTAGAAATTTAATAATAGAATTTGTGATTTGGGGTTTGGTCAAATTAATCTTTTTTTTTTCCAAGGATTTAAATAGCATAAAAGATCGTTATGTGATTAAAAAGTTAACAAGATAGGATAATGATTCATTAGCGTAAATGCCGAGGTAATTCGTCTTTAAGCGAGAGAATTAAAATAGAACGGTGTTAACGTTAATAATCACATTAATTACTCGACTTGTGCTCCTGACAGTAATCACTTTGACACACTTCAACGGGATCTATAATGTCGGTGATTTTATGTTATTTCCTTTATCTGCAATTTTACGTGCTTTGAGTAGGTTGTAATTAGTTCATGATACCATCGTACGGTTAATTGCTCAATTTGACCCCTGACGGTAATAACTTTGGCATATTTCTCAGGATCCAATACCTTTTGGAATTTCATATTATAATAGGATTGTATTCGTATCATAATCTTCATTTTTGACATACATTACGGTAACTTTTAACACGTTCGCACTTTAGCTAGGATTTTAATTACCAATAAATGTACAATTCTTAGAACTATCATTTTTAACTGGCTAACTGTTTTTAGAATTTTAATTGTCAAGAAATTTCCAAGGAACGAACACATTATTTTATGTTTTCGTATTTAAATTTATCAGCTTTTCTATCTTAATTAAATCCATCGAAATTGAATAAATGATTCTATAAAAATTTAGTTGCCAATCTAGTGATACGAACAATATAGCATAGAAAATGTCGGTCGGGCATGAATGACAAGATAAAGGCGACGTGTTAAAGGCTCACGGTACGGTACAATAGATATGAGAATGGGATAAAGGGTAGCGAGTATACGTAACACCGGGCATCGAACGTTTAATTGGTCGGTTGTATCAGAAACGGCAATAACTTGGGTAGATCGGGGCAGAAAAGTCCTGAAAAGGCCACGATTACAACAGCGAAAAGCTTCGTAGCCATAGGACTTAACAACAACGAGGGGTTCGGTAAAGTGCACACGAGCCATCGCGATACAATCTTTCCAATTATCCGGCTGCAAACGCAACGCGTCCCATTCATTGCTCGACCAGATAGATACAGCCTTTAGATTACACGATCCTCTAGGCGTATCTGACCGCGTGAAAGCCACTGGCGAAGGCACCCAGTATTTCGACACGAACTTTACGGGTGGATGTTTAACCCATTCCAGACACGTTATTACACATCCAGCTGTGTAATGCAGTGCTCGCAGGACGAATAAATTCCTGGCGATCGTGAATTTAATATCATCGGCTGGTAATGGACGATTAATTAGCGAGACTAGATTATAAAAGTAAAGAACGCTAAAATTTCAGTGCTGGTACCATCACCCCTTAATTTCTGTTCTTAGCAATTTTACTATCGTTAGTATCATTGTCAGATTTGAACAAGATTTAGAAAATTGTAATCAGCAAATTTAAAATAAAATTAAATTGCTAATTATACTTTAGATTAGCAGAGGGTTTAATAAGCACTAATTTGACATTCGTGATTAACCCCAATGCTCATTTGCCTCGATTTGAATGTAAATATAAATTAAATTTAACGCCGGGGGGTGGTCGTCTAATTCTATTTGGCTATCAATTTAATCAACTTCGAAAGAAATTGATCCTTGATCCTCGATAGAAGTCGAGGAATAGAGGAAGCGTATCCTGGTCGAAGTAAGTGCCAGCGCTTGAATGCAGAAACGGAATCGAGGAGATAAAACGAGGTTAGAGGATCCATTGAATATCGTTGCGTTTAGATCGAGTCGAAGGGTGGTCGAATAGCGGATATCGCTTCGGTTCTTGAATCGTCTTTCAGATATCATTGTATCTGTGCGAAACGAAGCTTTCGTGTTGATAACAAGTTGCATCCTGGTCTCAGTATCTCCCGGTTGTTGCGTGAACTTTGCCAATTGTCGAGGACCTTTCCAGGAAGTGCAAGGCTCGATCCCAATGGCTCGTTGCTTTAAATATTTCTATCGCCATTTATGAAAATTTCATTTGTTCAGCTTCTTATTCGAAGAGATTCTTCTGGAAACTACCTTTGCCCTTTTCCATGATTCTTGGTATCTACGGGGTCAGTCTTGGCTTAATTTATTAAATTCGATTGAAATTAATTAATATTTTAACGAAGTCCTCTTTTAAAATATTGTTGGTCACTTTAGCGAGGTTTGATATTGTTTGATGATTGAATTGGATGGTTCGATTGGTCGAAAATTCGAATGGTTGACAGGCATAGTCGGAAGGTAGAGGGAAAGTATGTTTTCGCGTTTTGTTATTGCAAAAGAGAAACCGCGACGACCTCCTCGCGGTTAGGTGGCGAATAGGGCCTCCGCAGGGGGAAGAGGGTCGTGGTTTCAAAATGGCCGTCGATGGACCACGAAGGTGGACACAAAATGAGGTGAATCGAAACTGACCACCGTGCTAGAATCGTATTCGTTCTTAAAGCGTTGTCAGATGTTTAATTAACCCGTTAATTAAATTCACCGATGACACTAATTTCAAGAATAATTACCGCGAATTTTGATTAAATCAAAACCGTGTTTTCCAACTCGTATCGAAATATTTTGAAAGTTATGTTCTAAAATCGTTTATATTTTTTGTAATAAGAAATAGTAATGAAATGATTAATGGGTAAACTTTCCTTAGTTTTTATTATAATCAGCGTCGTGATGATGCAGTGCATTGTCGTCGGATGACGGCGATTCGTTCCAAGTTGAAACGCATAAAAAAAAGCAGGAATTTATTTGCAGTGAAAACGACACGCAGCTAAGTAAATGATGTTCGTTGATATTGAGAAGAATACATCAGCGATTAAAGAAATCGTGCAGTGTCATTCTCGAGAAACATCAAAGTACACGGTCCGTATTGAAAATATTTGATCACATGGCTATTGAAAACAAACATTGTACACGTGCTCGCTGTTCCTGTCAATGATCCTCTTCTTTCATTACCTCTGAACTGATTATATTCATTTGTTTATCATTTTTTTTTTGGTCCTCCGCCTTTAGCCCTCTCCCCAAAGAACATACCAAAATCAATTAAACGCTATTAAAATAAACAAATCACTCTCCACAATGACTCCTGTCGCGTCCTCGTACTAATTTATCAATCGGACGCGAAGTGTTTAATTGGTGCGGTCGAACAAAAAGCGAGGTGTACGTTGAAAAAAAGCAGTCGGATCGTTCGGCACGCGGCGAAGGTGAAACGGGTGGCCCTTTTTGCGTCCCTCGTACGGGAGAGGAAACGGCGTGCAACTCGACGATCGTGATGTCAATCAGCAATGAAGACAGTTTACCGTGGCGACTGTCACCGCGACGATCCGTCGGTGACAGGAGCACGCGCCTTAAGGCCCGTATTCAACCGAGCGAACAACGCTCGAAGCAATAAATTCTGCCCTCGGATGCTTCTTGCATGTTTCTTGCAACCTCGGCTAGAGACGATGTAAATGCCTGGTCCCGATCCGGCTGGAACTTAATTGATCCCCTTCCTATCACACCCCCCACCCCCCTTCCTTCGAAAGATCGATCATTAATCATCGATTGTTCCATGAATAATCGCGGCCACGATGCCATCGGAACGATCTTGCACGCTTGATTAGACGCTTCGCGGTTCTAAGCGCGATTTAATTGATTTTCGAGATAGCTATTTAAAGGAGGGGGAACGAAGGCAGAATCGTTCCCTTCCTTTTTGTGGACACATTGACGTTCTACGGGGATCAAGTGTGATATTTTAATGCAAGTCTGATTGCCTGCCTTCCGAGGATGCTCGATGATAAATCTTAATTAACACCGCGAATTGTCGTCGCGAACGTGAACCCCGTCGACCTTAAACTTTCTACGATCGATAATTATTTCTTTAGCTATCAATTATCTAATTGTTAAATCTATTAAAATACTTGTGACTCGAGTTCATTGCCTCGTTATATGTTAAAGGAGATCGTAAAATATCACCCCTAGATTTAATTACTGTAATATGTGCAGAAAGCTATTCGTTTATTAATTGGTTATGCGATAATTTATGCTGAACGCGTGCTTATACGACAGTCTTTCAATTTATTATTAATTTAATATTAAAAAAGTGTCTATTTTATTACCCAAAAATCCCAATATTTATATTTATTATCCGCGGTATATCTGCTTCCGTGTATCTGGGTCAGTAGCGTGAACGATTTTTAAGCCGATCTCCCTCGTCGACGAGTCGTTGAACCTCGTACTAAAATTAACAGTATTGCCAACGCGTGTGATCGCATAAAGGGTTAATCGAAGGCTGTCGCACGTATCGTTGATTTCTCGACGAGCGCGTTTTTCTGTTAATCAGAACTCGATCAAGTGTGCCCCGGCACCGTGTGTCGTCCACTTTGATAAGCCGTACGTGTTATTAGATAAAAAAGAGAGATGTTGATGATAATTTTATTTGCCGGCTTGTTTCTCGTTTCCCTTGTACGGTACCTGGCGGGTCTTTGGCCGTGCGCCGGGACACGGAGATAAATGATGTGAACGCACTCTTAACGCTCATTTGCATCCAAGAAGGATACACCAACGACCGCCACCACACCGTCACTCTGTCCCCTCCCTCTCCCCCCGCCGCCCTTCTTCCCTCCTTTCTTACTACGAATGATTTATTCCGACTTTAATCCCCGGCGACGTTGAAATCTCCGATGCCGATGCTCTCCGACCGATACGTTGACAGCCGGCCCCGGCTAATGATATTTATGAAAGTCAACTCAATTTTCAAGCAAAACGTCTGATGTAACCGCGGAAGCGAAAGTCGTCGCCCTCTAACATTTTACCCTGGCTTAGGAACAAAATTTCATCTCTGTGTTTCTCTCTTTACGGTGAACGACAATGCCACGAGCGAAAGCCAGATTCGAAATCCGACGGTTGTTCTGGGGTATACAGGGTGTCCTTTAACGCGAGGCGCCCATTTTAGGAGAGAATGATGAAAAAAGGGTTCGTGCGTTAGATTTTTGAGAGAGATGCGCGGTTAAAACGAGTAGTCTTTGGATTAGAGGTTAGAGGTCCTGGACAGGTCCTGAATAACAGAAATTTACATCTCTGGTACACAAGGTTATCAAGAGAGATAGGAAGCAAATCTTGTCTCGAGGTAGCAGCTCCAGGCATACCAGAAGAGTCACTGCTGAATCCTAGATTGTTGTTACAGGAGGACACCTTGTAGATAAATTATAATCGGTCGAATCTCGATGGTCTGGCGTGTGGAGACCGTAACCCGCCCAGCTTCCGAGACTTCGCGGGTCTCCTGGTGCACGATCGATCGCGGTAGGTGTTCCAACGAAGTATAATAATAACCGGCTAACAAGGGCAGCAGAGTTCAGGTAGGCGCTCGAGGAGCACGTAGGAAGTCGAGCAACAGGAACGGGTAGGTGGCTGCTGGCTGGGTCCCGACCTCGTCCTGCCACGATTAATATTTCCATCGTGCATTGTTCCTCGTCACGTAAATCTTCACGGCGAGATAAGCCGTTTGGAAACCGTTTATAAGGTCGATCTGTATCACTCTGTGTTCCCCCCTCCTCGCCGGCCCGAGAGGGAAGTCGTTCGCGAAAATTTCTTTCATCGCGTGCCCCGCGTGGGTCGTTGTCCTCTCAGCCGATCAGATCGTTGATTAACTCTACGATGCCAGAGTTAGGTCAGTTGTGACCCAGACCTACCATCGTTTAAATTTCAGAGACGAAAAATTAAATTTAAAAGTCAGATCTCTGCTGGTACTCTGCCATCCAAGCATTAGGTTCTTGAAACTGTAATTGGGGGAGTTTAATTTTTTAATTTAATATTGTGGAGTGTGAGACTCTTATATTTTAATAATACAATTTTCAGAAAATTTGATTAATCAAGTAATAATCTTGCGATTCTAAGGGTCGAAAGGAATGATCCTTGAAGCATCGTGATCCGAGGGCCTCTTCAGGGCACAGCGTGTGTCCAGGTGCGGCGGAACCTCTCTTTGGCACACTTCCCCAATTCTCGTATTGTTCTTGGTCTCGAAATAAATCTTTGATGGAGGGAAAACATTGCGTACCACGCCTGAGGGCCCGGCAATTGCGATTGGCAGTCGTGGGAGGGTCCTGGGTAATTGATAATTAACCGAGACTGGTCTACCGATCGTGGTGCAGTCAATTTTAACGACTGCGTTTCCGCTCGGCTTTAATAATCCGATAAATCATCGTAACGGATCCACTCTTGGCCTCCATCCTTGTCCTGATTATCGGAACAGTTATCGCGAATATCTTTATTTGAAATTGATTATTCGGTTCAGAATTAATATGGAATGCGAGGATTTAACCTTTTAGAAATTTGTGTATTTTAGAGAATTTTGTAAAAAGAATTAAAATAATTTTGCACGAAATAAAAGTATCACGAAATAGAACTTATGGCACTTCAAACTAAATCTCTCAAATGGAAGTAGGTAATTAGTAAGTGATCCTAATTTGATAACAAAAAGGTGTCAAAGTATCACTTATGGTATATTAATTTAAAGTTTAAAGATGATAAAAAATATAAAAATTTAAATTACCATAGCGGAATTATACGATACCGACATTCCTTTTCCGAACCATTTATTTCTATATATTTCGCGATACCGGTCGTTGATGACCCCGGTTGGCAAAACTGAACTTCACGATCCATTGATCTATTACTCGAACCTCGGTCGAGCGAGTTCTTTTCTCGAACCGAACCCTGAAACCGCTGGAATACTTTCGAACGATGTTGCACGTCTTCGACTTCCTCGTCAAATTATTTATGTTTGTCGAATCGATGATCGATCTGCGATACGTATCTGTGTACACGGGGCGATATATGGCCTGGTCGTGTTATCGTTATATAATTGTTACGGCATTGTTTCGTGCGAACGGGTGAAATGGCGAGGTTCGAGCGTAGATTTATCCACGGCGATTTAGATCGAGATTTTCCGTCCGACTTGTAAGCGAATGATTCCTGTATACCGATGGGATGTTGTACGTCGTTAGGACAAATGATTTATCTTCGCGATGAGATATCTGCTAACAGAGTGGCAAATCGTGGGGTTCGGCTCGAAAGACACCAGACTAAATTTCATTAATAGAGTAATTAATGCGGGTGTTGTTTTCTGGTAGGTGTTACTGGTAATTATTACTAATGGCAATCACTGGTACTAATTAATATTCTTGCTAATAGTAATTACTGTGAGTAGGTATAATTATTACAGTAATTATTTAAATATTCCACTTCAGGAGATTAATATAATATTAATGTCACTGAACTTTTCTGAACTTTGACTGATTACATTAAGTTTTAATAATTTCTATTTTTAGAAAGTTTTAATTTAGTGTTATACTCTTAAAATCTTTGACATTTAAAGCTGCCGATTTCCTTGTTCTTTTTTAAAAATCTTAAAAAAACAATGGTATTGTCTCGAAGTTTATAATGATGCAGACAGGTTATAAAAAGGGATAACGAATTTATTTCTTGGAAATGTTAAAAAAAGATCGTTGGATGCACGAGATACGATCGACTCTGGCGATTTTTGTCAATTATCGTGGCACGTTTTTTTTTTCCACTCCGGATCATTCCCCAGCGGCTTTAGGGGATCATAATTCCCGCTTTTTTACAACTTTCACGATATCGCAAAAATAGCTTTTATCGGTTCCACGAAAAGGGAAACAAAGGCTGTTGCCATGGTTCGTTGATTTTTACAAGGACCGTACCGTACCCTTCAAATTTCATTTATTTTCCCGAACTTTAATCTAATTATTTTGAGCTCATTTATTATCGATCGTTTCTGTGCTAATTGTGGTACCCAATTTTTGTCATTCTTATTTTTGAAGTTTATGTGATAGTTCGTCTTACCATTTTAAACCTTCAAAAATTTGTGTAAATTATAATAATAATAAAAATTTAAAGAAAAATTAGATTTAGCTGTTTTTAAAAAATATTTATTTTAACTGTAAAAATGAAATATTTCCTGTCGACATATTTTTATTAATTTCTTGAAAACAAAGTGCCATGCACTTGAATCCCTACAGGATTCAATTTATTATCGAAATATTCCTCCACGATTTTCGTCTAATTCAAGCCCGGTTCTCCTAGAATTCTAATTTCATGTAATCCAAACATTGTCTCAAAATTTCTCTTCGTCCATTTCCATTCAGACGCTGTTACCATAAATTCCATCGAAGCAAAATACACACAGGTACGCGGCGGACTTGATGAATCGCGAGTAGATCGAGAAATTCATCGGGTTTCACGGAAACGTGGCGTTGCACGTTCCATCGTGGCCACCGCTGCGAACGTCAAACCGACTTCCCGATAATGTCCGTACGAAAATAACGATGGCGAACAAAGAGAAAACGATCGGGAAGAATCATTTTTCATCGTCGCGAGAGGGAGGGGACAAAAGCGCAGCCGAACCGGGGCCCCGTTAAAGGACGAAGGAAGAGCGTTAATTATTTCCCTTCGAACGATGCCTGTTAATGACCTCGTGACCGCGATGGTAATTAACCCGTTTATTTCCTTTTTTAAACCGTAAGCCTCCTTTGCGGGTTTCGATAACGTGTCGCGTATATTATACAATTTTTTTAAAAAACGTTTTTAATTTATTTTACCAGAGACAATCTGGACAATTCCAGGCACGAAATAAATTTAATTTTTCCATAAATTTGTACTTTTATTATTGAGGTTTATGAACTTTTGGTTTAATAAATGATAGAATATAGTTTGGGGTGCTTCGATTAGTGTTTGGGAATTTTTTTAGATTAAAAAAGAATCTGATTCTGAACTTCTGGTTTGTATCAGATTTATTGTAAATGAAATTACTAATTAAATTATCCAGTGTTAAAGATCGAAGAATTGGAGAAGCAAGTGGTAGTTTTACAATTCACTAATTAATTTATAATTGAATATTAAATTAAATTCTCTAATTGAATTGTTTAGAATATTAATCCTTGCAATATTAAATGTATTATATATTTTGAATAATATTTTCCAAATAAATGCAAAAGTAGAAAAATAGTGATTTGTATGAGCAATTTTTGCAACTGGTAAGCATGCAACCCTATGCAAATGTGAAATTTGAATATAAATTATTCTGCGCGTAATTAATGAGGGGTAAATTGCGGACGTTTACGATAATGTATAGTTTTTGTAGTATGGTTTCTCTCTACAAGTGATTTGAAGTATCTTAATTCGCACATTTTGCATATTTTACACGTTCTGAATAATTTATGTTATATTCTTGTTCGTATCATATAATTTGCATATTTTTTACACGGTCTAATATATCATTAACTAATTCATCGCTAATCACGTGCTGAATAATTCTGAAATTTGCATACCGTCGCATGTTCTTCATCTTCATACAAAAAATGTTTCAAGAACAGCCTCGTAACTAGATTTTTCGAGGCCTTTTAAAATTCCAAATGGATTCAAGTATTTTTTAATTACTCACAAATTTATGAAAGAAAATTTCAGATGTCCACCCTTTTACATTTCTCGATTAAAAATTTTAATTCTTATTAATATAATTATTCAAAAATTTATATTATACGACGAAGTTTCTAAATACTGCAAATTAAATGCAAATATCAGCCAACAAATGAAAAATAAGGGTTGGAGAAGAAACTGCGTTCGTCCCAGTTCCGTAAAATTATTTAAAAATCCAGAAACGAATTTCACTGTTCTTATTCGCAACACTTTATAATACCCAAGATACACGGATGCACGGAAGTTTTGTTATACAAAAGGATATCTTGCCACTTAGCCAGCGTTGTACAAACGAAGACTTTCTCCGTTGCACTCCCATTAACTGAGACTAATGCGTGCATTGATTGCTTCGGTCGAGTCATCCTGCATAGACGAAAAAAGAAAGAAAAGAAATAGAAGCGAGGTTCCTCGTATCAGCTGTCAGGGGCCCCAGGTATCTCGAAACGTTCCTCCGCAAAAAGCGGGACTAATTTCTTGCCGCGCCTATGTCCACGATTCGAAACGAATTCGAGTCTGCGTTCTTGCTCGTTTATGATCCAGCGGAGGGTCTATTTATTGCCCTGCGCGCGGCGCATCTTCCGAGGTTGTTTCATTTCCTCGAAAATTTGTTGATTGCGACTGAAGTACGCGTGTCACGGCTATTGGCCCTTGAACTGGCCATGATTGCAATTCAGATTGTTTCTTGATTTCATTTTTGAAATTCAATTTGTTCTTGAAGGAAATTACACCTCCCGATGTTGGTTCGAACTTGAACCCGGCTCGATTTTGGCAAAATATTTAGATTCTTAGTCGAAACAAATTAAAACATGGAAATGGTACAGAATAAAATATAAGTTGCCACTGTACTAGTGGTCCATTACCCAAGGATTAATTTAAGAATAGATCCTTGATTGGTATTAAAATTGTGCAAGGTAAAATTTCACCCCTGACAAACTTAACTTTCACTTAATAAAACTTCTTTAATCTTTTACGTTGGCGACCGGGAGACACGCGGAAAGTCGTGAGAAGATCGGGCGAAAAAGGGATCGATGTCCTTGTTCTCCTTTTTTTCCCCTCCTGTACGTTGGAACCCTGAATCGTTAACAGGACACTCGGATAGAGGACGAAACGGAGCAGCAAGGCTCGAAATCGATTCAAGTGGGCGAAAAGCACGCGCTTGAACGCCCACACGATCCCACGGGATAAGGAACGATCGTATCGAGCAAGTTATGTCCTGCGGTGTACGTGGCGCAGATAACGATCCGCAGCCTATTCCCGTTACCAGATACCGATATTGTCCGCTAATAATGTGCCCGTCGATTACAGGATCGGCGCTTCCTTCGTTTCTGTCGGCTAAATTGTCGCCCTAACCACCGTAAACACTCCGTGAACTTCGCTTGTTCTGCCTCTTTAACCCTTTCGGTGATTTTCAATCGGGAAGGTCAAGCACACGTTGGTCTTATCACTTGTCTCGATTTATCGAACGCTTTAAATTAACGAAAGTAAACACCTTGTAACTTAATATTGATTAAAGAATCAGAGGAGCAGTCCTCGTTTTGTAATTCGTAATTAAATTACGAAAGGTAATATCTTTAAACTTGGCAAAATAATAGGACTACAGGAATTTTGAAATATTTTTATTTTGAGATAAAAGGTTAAATAATTAATACATTAATCAGTATCCTACAAAGGGTTAAAATTGACTTAATGAATTATTCAAATTTCTTGAACTGGAACACTTTGTCAGATCTTTCGAGAAACTTTTGTCTGTCGCTGTACGGGCAATAAAAGAATTTTACAGCTTGCTGTATGCAAAGTACAAACAATGATAATCGAGCGATCGTTTCGTCAGTGAAATGTCAGTTGCACGACTGTTCCAGGAATCGTTATGATTTGTTACGATATTTTCGTCGAGTTTGCTGATACAAAAGGAACTCCGCTTTAGCACCACCGACCGTTTCGTAACCCTTTCGGCGTTACGTGCGTGTGTGTTGCGCAATCATCGATGCGCTCGCGAGCGCACGAGCTTCTCGTCGCACTCCAATAAATAATGAAAAAGTTGAGGAACATACAAAATATTGTGAATTCATTTTCATGGAAAATACACTGGAGAACATAAACTTCCCTAGGAAAGAATATCCCACTAGTTGTTTCAGTAATCCAAAATTATTATACACTCTTTATTCGGTTTTAATTAGAAAGTTGCTTAAATATAAAAATTGTTTGAATTAAGAGTTCACAAAATTTGGTTTTGCAAAAATTAACCAGACAGTTAATAATTACAGTCCTAGTCCATAGGATAACAATAATTGTATTTAAATTATATTTGAAAGAAAATAAATTAGTTATATTTTCTTTCATGCCCCTTCAGAGGGGACAATTGAGTAGAAAAGATTAATGAACATTAATAATTAAGATTTCTCTCCTTGTTTAGTGACAAAACAAGATATTATCATTTTTCAATAAAGAATGAACCCACCATGTGTAATGGATATTATTATCTGGTCCTTGAAGAAATCTGTCCATCATCGTGACACGAGTCCTCCAGAATCCCATGGTCTCCGTTCACGCCAATTATGGTGACCAGATGTTTAGCAGATCGATGGGTTCACGGTCGCGTTCACCTTCGCCGATTCAGCGAGACTAATGCGCCTAGACCTTCCTATACACCGATCCTACCGATGATCACGATCCCGTCGATCCTGTTCCTTGGTAATAATTACCCGGGGGCCGGCTGTCGGTGCCAGGTCAATGGGAAACCATTGGAACGACCACGGGAATCGACAGCTTCCGTGGGTCGTTAAACCTGAAACATTCTGGCTGCTGCGAACGCTCCGAAACTTTTTTCTTCTTATTTCACGATCCGATCGATCTGAGAACGGGATCATGGCATCTTCTTTCGGTACTTCCTGTTTCCAGTCGGAAACGATCGAGACTGGAGGTCTGCGGGGTCTTTGATTGGGTAGCGGAAGTGGATTTCTGATTAAACGAAATTTTAGTTCCCAAGACGTGTTATTTTAATTTTAATTTTAATTTAATGAGACGATAATTGACTCAATTGTATTTTTTATTATGATTCCAGGAGAATGGCTGTCTTTACTCCCACATAAGATGGGGCGAAGCTTTCGTGATCGTTTACAGCGTGACATGTAAACGAAGTTTTCAGGAAGCTCGCGGATTATTGAAGCAACTTGCCGATCTTCGTTTGCCATCCTACTTCACGGCACTGTTGCTTGGAAATAAGAGAGATCTGGACCATGCTCGGTGAGTTAGATTGTCCTAATTTAACCCTCCTGCTTATTATTAAAACTTAAATTGTACAGTATAAATGTGAATACAAATTAAATAATTAAACGAGGTATATGAATTGGAACAATATTATTAATAATCTGAAGAGAGAAAGTAATTGTTCAAAATTTTTATTTACATAAAGATTCACTGATTAATTATGATTAAATTACAAAATATTAGCTGGTATCTGTTTCATTTTCGAGCAGTGCGTTAAGTATGTACGTAATATTCAATTGTATCGGTAAATGAATCGTCCGATGTCGATCGTAATCGCAGTATCAGGTATCGAAATGATTTCGGTATCAATTTGGCGATCCAATTGGTGTCGATCGCTTCATTACGAAACCGTTAAGCATAACAAATATATACAACGGCACGGCACAGGTGTGTGCCCGTTCGTCAGGTCGCATCTGACCCGTTTCTTGTCCGGCCCTCGACACACTTTTCACCGGTTTGATTGTCATCTAATTGCTGATCCTTGTTTACCCCGCCAGCGGAGAATCGGAGGTATTGTTGGTCAGCAAACGATGCCTGAAAATCGCTGAGTTCACACAGGTGTGCCCGTAACGATTTACTCCTCTTGCCTCTCATCTTCGAGCAATGATTTTCAAGCATCGGCTCGTTGCAATGAGTAACAAATTTCTGTCCCATTTTCAGGATTAACACGTTAATAGAGATATCAAAATATTTTGGAAACAGAATATAAAGTTATTAATCATAAATATTTAAATTAGGATAATTATCACCCCCTGCAATTAAAATTGCGATATAGTAGCTTAACATGAACGGTGTATCTACTAGAAAAATTGAATTTTTTACAAAATTCTTTATTATTTCTCATAAATGTAGGAAAATTCGGATTGTAAAGGGTTAAAATCGGTCGTCCAAGTCGGCCAAAGCGTGTCGTCGCTTGTAAACAGATCAGCCGAGCGAGGAGATCGCGTGAACGGTTTCTAGGTGAGCGACCAGCCGCGACCACTACCGGGTGTCGTGCTCGAAACGGTCTCCGGTGTCGGAGTGCGGTCGGTGTGGCGCCTCGTTTCGCGTTTCACGCCATTGATCCCGCGCACGGCGGATCATCTCGTTGCAGCGTTGAACGTTCGCGATGAGAGAGCAGGTGACAGGAAAAAAAGCCGTGTTGGCACACCGAGCGGGACTGGCCGGTAGCCTGCGAATCGCGTGGCGCACGCGAAATCTCTCCGCTTCTCGTCTAGGAAACCTTTCCCGAAGATCCTGTTACCTCTGTACGAGCACGAGCCATTCGGGAAAGTGAACCATCGTCCCTTCCCCTCCCATCAATCCATGTTCAATATTTTCAATTTTTCTTCTTTTATCAAGATTTTTTAGATAGGGGTTGATTTCTTTAAGCCTTGGGGAAAATGGCCTCAGTGTTTGCTTTATGCTTGACAATTTGTCTATTGATTAACCTAGATACTGTGGTCCATTCTTCCTAGGGAAATGTATGGTGCTAGACAGTGGATAGTGTTGAGCATGATTTCCCTAGGGAAAATGGCGTCGTGGTACCAACAACCAATTAGCAAATTACCGTGTATCGTGTCTAGGTTGGCTCTGGATTAGATTGAATTGAAGACTAGTAATTGTTCTAGTATTATATTAATTAATTTAGCAGCTAGTCAAGACCTAGGTGTCTCTAACTTTGTAATCCCTTAGGTGTATTCGATTACAATAAGAAATAGGGAATTCCCAGCACGAGTTGGTACAATCGGTGCATCGGGAAGGAGCAGGATTTCCATCACTTTCGAAACTTTCAAAAATTCTTAATATCGAAGCGAATCGAATTAATTACTAGGCCAGATGTAGCCCAAGTTTTACGCAATCCATCGCGGTGCGCGAGTGCATCACCGTCGTTGCGTGATCCGTGCGGGAGAGAAAGCTAGGAAATCGTGCGAACCAGTCGAACCGTATTTTTTCCTTTTTCATCGAACATTTCTGATAAAGATTGGCCGCTTATTAACCTTGTCAGGATACGCCATTTCTGAATAATAACCGATAGCTAATGGGAATGAATTCCGGGTCGATAAGGAGCACCGACATCCACCCCAAGGTACTTCTTTGCTGAACCGTGTCGATGACTCCGTTACTTGTAAATACTTGGGTTCGAAAATGATTTATATTCTTATGATTTGACTTGAGTTAATTTAACACGTTCATTAAAACATGATATCATTGTGTTATTTGATTCAAATAGGAAGTGTAATTAAAGAATCAATTTCAATTTTCACTCACAAATTTGATAGAAAGTGTTGATTAATTAACAAATCTTTAGATTGCATCAAATAATAGATACTTTTCACTTTTTATTTCAATGTATTCAATTTTAAAATCGTCCAAGAATTCGATTAAGTTCCCGTTACGTTCATAAGCATCTCAGATATGTTATTTTCGATGATACACCTCGACGAGGCTTTTCATCTTCCAAATCTGCTGGTACGACCCCTGGTCCCGTTTCATATGCAAATTGACCCGTCCTTTGTGTCCTTTCAAAGTGGCCGATGTGTCTGGAAATCAACGTTGAATCGTTGGCTTCGCGTGTTTCCCGTTGAAGAAACGGGAGAAAGCCGGCAAACGGTAGTCCTTATCGTTTGCCACCCTGCGATAACCTTTCATTTCCAGTTCTCCTCGATGCTCCCTTAAAAACGATCGCTCCCAAGATTGATGGATCGTTGAACGCCGTTCGATCGCTTGTAAAATAGAAAATCACTGGTTATTCTGCTATCTTGAACGGTGAAACGCCATGATAGCGCTATTGGTGTTGTAATTTGAACGATGGAAACACGGTGGGAAACGCGAACAAGAAATTTCTACTTGATTCACGGAAAATTTCTATTAGAAACCGAATTCGCGATGGTATTTTCACGTTGGGATGATTTTCCTTTGATACTCGCAGTTTTCCGCAATTTTCGTTCATTTGGTTTTAATTTAAAACAAAATTATTACTATTTTTCTAAATTCTACCCAACTTTGACCGAAATTAAAATAAAAAATTTCCAAAATCATATTTTCCATTTATAATCCTGCTTTAATTAACCTGGTATTAATCAAATAAAAATTCTCGCAGTTCCAATTATTTACAAATGTCAGTACCCAGCTTTGATCATAATTAAAATAAAAATTTTACAAAATTATGTTCCCCAGAGGTTAATTACATATTTTTAATCCTGCTCTAATCATTTAATCCTGTATTAGTCAAATAAAAATTCTTACGGTTCCGATAATTCCACAAAATATTTTAAATTCCCATCAGAGCCTGAACTCGTTAAATTAAAGAATTTTTCAAGAACGAATACGTATGTTGGTCTTAAGTTTATAATCGTGTTTGTCGCGCGGTAAAAGGAAATTATAAATCGTGGAAGAAATTGAAATTGACACGAAATTAAGCTGGCTTATAAAGCGAGCAGAAAAGCCAGTGACACGTAGGTGAACCGGATATCGATATCCCTTCTAGGCTGCAGCCCTGAAACAGGAATTTCCTGGGCGAACCCTGTAGGAATGCGGATCGTCGTTAGCGAGGACACGTTTCCAACGTTTTTTTCGCCCGCTCGCCGGTGTTCCTGTATTCATTTATCAAGAAGTTTTGCATACCCGGGAAATTTCGATGGATTATCAATAAAAATTCATCGCCTTCTAGGAAATTGCTCTATCATCATACGATCTTGATCTTATCCACGTAACTCGATAGAATGATAATTATAAGTTGATTAGACGGGTTCAATCCCTGAGATGATTAAAACATTTTAAAAAATAAGCTTGAGGAGTCATAGATTTCTTAATTTAGGCAATTTTTACAAAATGCGAAAGGATTAATAAATAAAGATCCTTGGAAGTTTCAGGAGTATATTTGACAAATTCTGAAACAAAGACACGGGGATAAAATTGCTCGTTCCTTCGATATCGGGACATTGTTCACCTACATATCAACTCCAGATTCTTGTTGTTCCATTTGCGCGAGACACGTGCTTTCTACTTGGCGCCAGGCGAACGATCGACCGTCGCAATTCCAGCTGTCGCTCAAACGACCAGAAAGAACCACCTCTGACAAAAAAAAAAAAACGATGAAAATCGAAGCTCAACTGCGATGCGTACATTTAGATGTAACGTAGACTTATGTTTGTTAACGAGTTGTTAGCAGATGCGTAAACGTGCGGCGAGATATGTTAAAGTGTCGATTATTAGGGACATCGATTATTAGGCTCTTCTTAGATTCTTTCAAGATTAAGAAATTATGAATTTTAAGGTGATTTTCTTTAATTTACTCTAAATTCTTCAAGAACCAGGAAAATTTAAAATATAACTTAGACCTTTTCTAGAGTTTTCCCAGGTGTCCTTAGATTGATTAAAAATCAAGAAAATTAGAATTCTAGGTTAGGCTCTCCCTAGATTTCCCCAAGAATCAAGAAAATCTGAAACTCTCTCAGCCACGAAAATCCCAAACGTTACACACACGGGCGTGCACGAGATCGAAGCGGAACCAAGCGGATTCACAAGCTCGTAAGTTTCCCCGATTCGCGTGGCCGGCGGTTAAACGCGATTCCGTCCACGGCTAATTAAATTTACGTCGATCCCGGTTGCGTTTTTCAAACGTTGAAGCGAGAGAGGATCGAAGAAGCGCGCGTTGCGTCAGAGTCGGTTGTTCGCAGAGCGACGAAGAGGAAAAGGGAGGCGGACGAGGACGGAGAAGGAGGCGCTACGGTCTTAACCAGTAGCCGGCACGACCGTCTTAATGGAGTTCATAAAGATTAGAAGGAAGGCAGGCTGTTGCTGGTGCTACAGGCCTGGTGAAACCACTCTTCTCCCGGGGAAACGAGTTATCGCCGCTTTAGAATACATCCGAGCCGGCGTCCGGTCGCGAATATCGTCCATCGATAAACTTATCGCGAGATATCAGCTGGCGAGAATCCCTAGCTGCTCGCGCACGCTGCCCGCCTCGCGGATGCCAAACTGGTTCACCAATGGATCGCGTTGGAAATCATATTTGCAAAAAGTATTGAAAAAATCACCCAGTACGCCTTAGTTTCCCATGCTTCGCTTTGATGCGGTCAGGTGAAATGTTTTGGGAATGTTTTTGGCACTCTAATTTTGAATCATGTGTAATTAAGATAATTCTAGAAAATTAAACTAGCTACTAGGGGGCCTTGTAAACCGGAAATAGGGGTAGCTAAAGTTATTAAGAAAAAACACAGACTAATCAGAGCGCGAGTAGAGTTCTAATTAAAGGGTAAATCTAAAACCTAGGTACTTGGTTCCACAAAATATGAATAGAAAACTAATTTATTGGTTTTTTTATTCGATTCTGGTTTACTCTAGATATAGCGCCCTTAGGATTGGGTTACCCTGAGAACTTGAATAGAATGAAAACGGAAGGGAAACGAAGGGGGTTAAAATTATCCCAAGACGGTCGATGCACGACGATAATTGATTTCCACGACACGAACACCTCGAGCGCGCATATATTACGTATCGAAAACCGAAAATTTTCTCCTATAAATCAGCGCCAGGCCAGAAAACTTTTCGACCTTGCTGCGTGACAACGTACCTGCTCGTAAAGCAACGGATCGCCTCGTATAAAATAAAAGTGGACAGATTAACGGCCGTGAACGCGGTGTCCGCTCGCGTGTGCATGCATACGAGACTCGTGCGAGCGATTAGACGTGTGCAAGGCCCTCCCACGCGACCGACGGCTTGTTTGCTTCCTTCCTCCCGTCCCGATACTCCATTCCCCTTTTCCTTCTCTCTTCGATGTTTCGAGAGTATCGTGTGTTCCCACGAATTTAATTGCCTCCATAAATATCGCGACTCCCCTCTCGCTCCCTGTTTCGCCATACGGATCGAGAGGCACAGGGCTTGAAATACGACCGATGATCCACCGTTTCACCCTTCTTATTCCACGGTCATCGTGAATCGATGGGTGCTGTTATCGTCGAACTTTTGATTTTTCTCGATCGTTCGTAAATTTCAATCGAGTGGCTTAACCTGACGCGGGAGCAACGATCTAGGGGTTAATTTATGGTCTGTCGTCGGGGAAGAATTATCGGCGCCGGCGAAGGGAGACCCCGGTGCTTTCGGCGCCCTTAGAATTGGGTTACCCTGAGAACTTTTATAGACGTGGAAATTAGAATTTTTTATTTTCGACTAAGGTGCTTGGTGACCTTTGAACTAGGTTACCTTGGGAATTTTTATAGAATCGGAGTGGAAATTAGAATTTGTCACTTTGGGGAAATTAGTTTTGTGTTTGGTGCCCTTTAAATTAGGTTACATTGAGAGTTTGTTACTCTCAGAATTTAAATTAGAATTTCTGAAATTTCAATTGGCCATGAAAGGAAAAAATGTATTATTTACATATTACAACATCTCTCGAAGATATACAACAACGCGAAACAAATTTTGTCTGTTTTGAAAAGCAAACAACAGAATAAAAAATGAAAACTCATGATAGTCACGTATGTGTTATTGTTATCAAAAGTATGCGGCCGAAACAAGAAATTGTTTATTAATTTGACAAACAAACAAAACGAACCTGGTATAAATCAAATTTCTAAAAATATTGAAATGTTCGCGCAAAATAAATGAAAAACTTAATATTTTCAGTATGTTCAGCGATAAACATTGTACCTCGTAAATCGAATAAGTAACATTTTGTCCTGTTATTCGAAATAACGATGATATTTCAAAGGGACAAAGTCGATGGCACATCCTGTACGTAACAACAATATATTGGCGAGAAATCAGATCGTTAACGTGTGCGTGCGTGTACGTGCCGTTGTTAAGGAACGTGTTAAACAATTATAAATACCACGGTGCCGCGTCCAGGCTGGCGAAATTCCAGTGACTCGCGTTTTATTCACCGTTTCTTTCCCTCTTATACGTTTATGGCCGCGTTCACTCACCTCCCTCCGCTTCCGTTCGAGCGGAACGCTGTTTGCCAAGAAGTCGTGACCCGTCCACTCGCTTCGATCCTCCTCGCGGACCTTGACAGCTTCCGTTGATCCCCCCTCGACGTGTGCGCGCCTCTTTCTTCTTCTCCTTGCCCCGGAAATTTACGGGCTCCGCGTGTTGCGAAAGAAAACGTCACCTTCTCTCGATTGTCTATTTCTTGTTCCACGTTTGATCAAAAAAAAAAAGGGAGAAAGAATTCTTTATATTTTTCTTGGGACACATTCCGCGTCGTTGACAGTGCAGCTTTTTCAGTTCGACGCCGGGCGAACGGGACATTTGTCCTGGGCTCTGGGTTTATTAGGACCTTACGACTTATAATTAGACGCTTTCGTATTTTGTGAAAATTATGGAAATTAGAATTTTGGGGGAATTTAGGTATGCTCTCATACCTCAACTGATAGATATTACATTTATTGGTCGCAGGGTTTATTACCGGATTTTCTAATAAATTACAAATATAGTATGAGTTGTTTATTAATAATGGGTTAATAAAAAAAGCTCCAAGAACTTAAAATAATGAGAACAAATGTTTCTGTTCCAGGGAGGTGTGCGTGGACGAGGGTCAGCAACTATCCCTGGCCCACGGCTGTCAGTTCTACGAGGTCAGCGCGGCGGAGAGTCCCGCGGGAGCGGCGCTCGCGTTCCAGGCGTTGCTCAGGGAGGCTAGATCGGTGCAGCTGCTTCGAGCGTTGCCGATCCGCCGGAAGTTGGGCGTTCACTCAGTGTCGAGGGTGCTGGGCACGATCTTCGGCAAGAACACCACGAAAGACCGGAAGAAGAGGCCCTCGTTAAGCATATGACGCCTCCTATGCGCCCTCCTCCTCGGAGGTCGTGACGAACCAGGCAGGAGAACCGACGTGGTGGTTCTCAGCAGCAAAGTGTACGCGAATCGTTGAGGATGATCTCCACCATCTTCCACCATTATTATCATTTCTAACATCGAAAGTTTCTCTCACGATTCTTGGGTACGAAAGAAGAGGCTTGCAGTCAGGTAAAAAAAAAAAAAAATGGAATTTGAAGCTTCGAAGGACTCGTCGCGTCCTCTGTCCAGCGAACAATTTCTAAGAGCTGGTGTATCAATGAAAACAAACAAACAAAAAAAAGGAAAGGAGAGGGGGTGCAGGATCCGTAGCTCGTCCCTGGCTATCCCGGGATCGATCGGTAACGCGTTTGACTCGTCCTACGGCTGGGAAATTGGCCTGACGGTTCGCGTGAGATCGTCGTTTCGTTTCGTTTGTGGCATCCGGCGATGCAGGGACACTCGTGAGAATACGCTGGATGGATCGAGCAGACACGGCGGCGGGCCGTGTGAAAGACTGCCGCTCGACCGTGGTAAAACGACGAATGGCTCGTGAAATCGAAGTGGAAACGGAGTGCAATGCGAACGGGATATACATATATACCCCCCCTTTTACCCACCCCTCGATCTCTTACTCTCTCTATTCCCCTCCCCCCTGCCCCCACGTAGAATCGCGTTTAATTTTTCTCTCGTGTTTCTTCCCCTCCCCCTCACCTCGTGCGCTTAGAGTGATAGCCTGTCCAGGGTGAATCCATCGTCGGCTCTGGCACGGAGCCGTCGAACGATTAGGTGGCACGAGAGTACGGCGACCGTGCTGTTCCTGAATGATGTTAAGTATCGTAGCTTTAAGCGTGTCCAGGATGCATGGTGGTCTTTGGCGACGATCTTTCTTCGGCGTAATCGGGGATATATTTATTCGTGGTCGTTTATTTGGACGATGGTACTCTCAATTTTTAGTTTACCGAGTTGCTTGTTGTTTGATTTAAATGTTATCTTCCAACATTTGGGACCTTCTTTGGTTAAAAATTTGTGGCATTTAATCGAGATTGATTTAATCTACCAAACGTAGACAAGGATCATGGTATCTGAAGAGATATTTCGAAATTTGGAAGATGAGACCATTATCGTCCAGGCATTTAATATTTAATACAGAAGTTTGTTGTTAAATTTGATTTTGTCCAAGAAATATCATTTCTGAGACCACTGTGGAATGAAAGGATTGCACTGACACTCTCATCAGGTTTCATATGAAAAGTTTAGAAGTATCAGATCATTCCGTGAATAATGTCATTTTTATAAAATATTTCTATTCTATTTAATTAAAATTATGTATAACAGTAACTAAAATTCTTCGTATTTTGATTATAAAAATTAATTTGAATAGTTGTTATTAATGGAATGGAAGCAGTTATTTTATAACGAGCGTTTGCAGACACCATTGGTCATTCAAATTTTTATGATTCTATAATAAAAATTGTTATGATTCGATGCTAATCCCAACCAAGAATGTTTCTTAGGTGTCCATCTCCGATTATTTTGGTCCGTTTTCATATTTAAGAGGTAAAACAATCCCCTAAAGTTTCACCCCCAACATTTAAGAAAAAGTTCCCTAATTTTTTAAGTAATCACAATTTACATAACAAAAGAGAAGGTAAATTGTTTTCTGGATCTACAACAGATATAACCAGCTACACATTACTTCTTTCTCCTCTTGTTATCAAACTGCTATCAGATGTCCAAGGAAGCTCTGTCACCAGAGCATGAGTCACATCATACGACTCTAAACAATATTAGCGACTGCATAAAGAAGCGGTACTTACTGCGCACTTAACAGACAGCAGATAATTAATCGTGCGAATGGTTCTTTAAACCGTCGTATATCCACCTTCTTGAAAAGTTCTGCCACTCGTGCATGAGTCACTTGGGTATTTTTGTCCGTTCCACAATAACAATTTATCGAGCTACCCGTTATATCTTCCGGAGCTTTGCCACTTATACTTCCACAACTGGCTGGTTCTTTTAATAGCATCCGTTCGACGTGACACAGTGATCAAAAATGATTATCAATCCGATGAACGTGATTAATTTGCCATTAGCAACATTTCAAACGACGTGTTTTATGGATACACTGATAACAAGATGGGATTCACAAACTGAAACAAGAGAACTGAACTAGACAGATTGGCTCAAATTTCCATTTTGAAAAATATGAGCTTCCCAGATTTTTTTCGAAATATTATTAATCTTGCATCGAAAATGGATCAAAATAAAAATAACACGTATATTTAATTTTTGGGAGGTTACAGCATATCCAAAAATCGAAACAATCGGAGGCTAAGAAACATTCCTCTAAATTAATTAAATAAACCTAGTAACCTGATCAAATAGCAAATAATGGTGTCATTGGTAGTTACAATGTTAATAAAAATTTGAGCGAATTCTTGAGTTTCTATTGTAACTCGCCTGATGAGAGGATCAAGTTGGTTGGTAGTTGACTAAACGTCGAAAACGCGACAAAACTTTGCCGATTCTGAGCTCGTTTCTTCATTGCGGAACCGGAAACGAGCTCTGAGCGCGGGGACTGGCGTCGCCTTTGAAAACAAAGCCCGAAAGTCTTTCAAATTTCGCAGCCTCCATCGGATGTGGAGCCTGATTCGTTCTGTTCTTTTTTCGAAGAAAAAGAGATAATAAGAAGAAGCGTAAATATTAGTTGTATCGAGTACGATTGAGGGAATCAATCCTGACCGTGCTAATTCGACGGTCGTTAAACGATGAGAATTTAATTACGGAAAATCGATTAATTCATTTCCTTTCTGTTTTAATATTAGTGGTACGCAGAGGTTTCCACGAACACTGTTCAAATTATATAAATTATATAAATTATCGAAGTAAAAATATTTTTACAGATGGAAACCTTTGCCTACGTTTAGTAAGTCTTTTGATCGAATCGTTTTTTAAATCGTTGCTTACAAACTGTTGACAGTGCCAGCAGATTGACGCACAAGTAATTAATTATTTATTGTGATAATAGCGTATACAATTTCAAATTTGCATAAAGTTTGCAAGGTTTTCTAGCAGCAAGGATTTTCAAAACGATTCAACGAACCTTTGGTTCATCGAATTATAAACTTAACCCTTCGATTGCGAACGATTCGATTCGAAGGGTTAAAGGGTAGAAGTCTTACGTTTAAAATTATGTGCGTGTAGCTTGACGGATTTTGGAGTCTTATTAAATTTTCGTCGTTTCCGGCGTCAGGATCCCAGAGCTGAAAAAGCTGACGATCGAAACGAGACGCGAGTTTCCGTTCTCGACATCGAACTTCCGAGTTCCGTGTGGAAAATCGATTCGACGACCTTAATGTTCCTACTGAAAGTAGCCTAAGTGTACATAGCGCACGTATGTTTTGCCGAATAGAGAAATCCACGAGGAATCGACAAATCGATCAATACACAGGGTGTTCGATATAAACTGAGATCAAAGTTCGATAACGCGAATTCAATAATCATTAATCTTCAAAGTTTCAAGACATTCTCAACTTTAAATTTAAGACAAGGAAATATACTCACACCTCATAATTTTGAAAATTATGATTACAGATAGTTTGAAATATTTGAAATATTTCCAAAGATATTTTCGCAACACGAAAAATATTTCCTAGTTTTAATTGAATTATCCTTGTACCTGTATGATATTAGAGTTTGATCACAATTTCATCGAACACCCTGTTAACAAAGAAGATATACATAGTAATTAAAAAAAAAGGTTCAGAATTTCCGAAACAAATAATACTCGTCAAGCAAAGAAACAAAGTCCTATTAAACATCGTTCGAAAGATTAACACTTTCAAAATTATCCATTATCTTTATTTATAAATAATCAAATCGCCTTCCTTTAACCAAAAGGAAAATTCATTTCCAATTTTAAAGGTATTAATCTTTCGAGCCACGTTCGAACTTTCTTTCTTCGTTTGGCAAATGCTATCTTCCAAATCCTGAGCCCTTTTTTAGAAATCACCTTGTACAGAAGGGAGGTTGCATATTTCGATGAAATGTCGTCACGATTCTTCTCTTCTCAAGAAGACAACAACTGACCAGGTTGGAGCATTTTTTATTTGTAAAAAGATGATCGTTTCTTTGTTTTTTTTTTTTTTTTGTACTACGATTAAAGAAGAACACGTCGAGTTTAAGGTTCTTAAGCGTAAGTCGTGTAATAGAGTTTTTCAGTGCCTTTCGTGTACGAGGATTGTTCATCCAACGGCTTGCGGGCGCGCCATTTTCTTCCCTCCCCCCTTGTTTTTGTTTTTTGTATTTTTATACTCGCGTCGGATGGTGTAACGGTAAATATTTGCACGGTGTCCAGATGGTTGGTAAAAAAAATTGTTTTTGCTGATAAACGTTGTTGATCCGAGGGGGGAGGGGCGGCGAGAAAATGGTACGGCCGCGAGCCGCGGCTTTTCGACGAGGGATGAAAGTATATATGTGCTTCCAGAGTGTGCCTAAAAAAAGAATTATGAGAGTAAAAGAAGAAAAAAAAAGCGTCGAATACATTCCAGAACGATGTGCGAATATCGAGGAGAATCTAACGGGCGTGAGTGCGCAGTCTGACGGTGTAATTTTCATTTTTCTTTATTTCTCTATCTCTCACTGGTGGATTCTGGCCGATATCGATCGCTGTATTTTAAGTGCTAGTCACTTGTTATCGTACATTGAGAAAGAATAAAATTCTTTTGTTAAATTTCAGACGATTTGATGATCCTGATCCTGACATTATATCCACACTTCCATCGTTACTCCTCTGTGATCCAGAATGTCTTCGTTGATTCGAGTTAGAAGAATCTGAAAGAATTTTCAGCAAGATCCTTTTCATTTGGAGTGTCTAAGTTTCTCGAAACAGTGCTGTTAGAAGTTATAGGCAAAGGTAAGGTTTAAAATTTTCTTCTAATTATAATTTAAGTTTTCTTTAAATTCCTCTAAATTGAAAGCCTTTAATAGGCTCATTAATTTTATTATTCAATACGACTGTCAAGGTGTCAGAGTCCTTTTTCACTGTGACAGTTAAGGTGTTAAATACTTCATTTCTAAGCAAGCGAGGTAGGGCACCCACTATACTAATTTTATATTTTGAAGAAATCTAGATATTAAATAAAAATAAATATAAAAAGCAGTCCAGAAGCACAACACTCATTAATTCCACAAAATGGGTTAATTAAGAATGCAACATTCCATCCAAAACAGTACTCCAGATACAGATACGCCCGTTTCACAGTCAAAGGGTTAAGAATCGTCGGTCGTCGAGGAACCGCGGCCGGTTCCGATCAAAATTAGAGACGATTCCCTCGAGAACAGAGGAGACCAGAAGGCGTCCGCGCAAAACAACGATGGACTGACCGAATAACCAACGATTCGGGCCAAGGTTTCGGGTGCAACACGTGTTTGTCAGCCGGCGATACAAAAATAAAATACGACCACCGTTCCCCGACGTATGCACACGCCGCGATAACTCGTCGCGGGCAATATCGTTTGTCAATTAAACCCTGGGAGAAAAGAAGAATAAAACGGAAAGACGAGGAACAGGCGGTGGGAGGGGAGAGAGAAGATGGCAGAGCAGAAATAAGCGGGCCAACGTTTCGGCTTCCCCACTGGGTGAATCACGGATCGTTAATAAATTTTCGATGAAAAAAGAAACGCTCGCATCCGGCGTCTCCCGTTCAACGAATCCTCGTGCAGGAAACGAGGAAATTTTTGCAACTCGAGGCACTTCGCTCGAAAACGTTCGGGAAATTATTTCAATTTCAGCTTCTGATGATTAAGCAAGGAGCGTTTTTAATATTTAAAAGGGGTCCCTGAGTCAGTGGTGGTCCTGGGGCGTAAGCTATAAATTATCCATAATAATCTATCAAGAATATTTATTATTAAGACTGCGGTGATTTATTAAACTATAAACTGTAGGATATGAGGCTGCAACCCTGGGTCCATAGTTATAATTAAAAATACAACAGCATTTCAATATAAATTTTGTTTGCAAATACACACCTCGCAGGTATACTCGACTTTGATAGACCATTAGCTTTTTATCAATTTATTTCAATCGTGCACGTAGAATAGGTAGAGTAGTAATGAAATTCATGAAAATTACTACATTTTTTACATTTGACAAATGCAATGTCTCTCGCACATTGTTTTTACTGGCGTGTTTTAAAACTAAAAGTAATTGCGCGCGACCTTTGGAGTCCTGCTTTCTTCTATCTTTTTACGAGCTGTTAAGAGATCTATTCGTTTGAAATTGCCTCAGTCGTTCAAACAAATGTTAAGAGAATGATACATTTAAAAAATTGAAATAAAGAGAGGTGAAGTCGGGTCCAGTAAAGTTGCTTGTGTACACAAGGGTTACAGTAGTAGCAAGCATATAAATTATTCTACAGCCCCTATAAAATTTCACTTTTATAGCTATAACATTATATCATATACTTTGCTGTCATCAAAGCAAAGCGTGGAAACACAAGACATTAACATGTGTTAATAATGTTACGTCCAGTAGTTTTATTATGTTAAAATTGTGCAAAATACCGAATATCAATCTACCTCCATTGCCATTCTTTAAACTGTTTATTATGTTTTACAATTTCACGTTTGTCCAAGTCGCGATGAATTTTTGCCAAAGGTTCAAGCAGGACTGCTTCTATTTTTAAATTTGCCACCACCATCAATAGCAACCGGAATAATATTCTAAAAGAAAAGGGGGCCATTTCACCGGCGCCTCCTCGGACAAACTTATCAGATCGTTTTCCTCCTTTCTCGCCTCTTAATAAGGAAACTCGGCGTCAAGATCTTCTTATAAAATATGTACGTACGTTTCCCTGTATTAATAAGAGGAACTAATATATCAATTTTCGTCATTTTTCTGATATTAATCGAGGAACGAGCGAGAATCGTTAGAATCGAGGTCTACTTTCCTTTTCGAGCCAACGTGCACGTATCCCGACACTTTCATTCGCGTCCAAGAAACGCAACACGCGCGTCGAACCGGTGCTCGCGATTTTCCAACGCGGACCTCGTTCCATCCGGGTCGACGTCTGAAAACGTGATCGGTTTAGGATTTCCGAGGGGGTGGACTCGTTTCACGGCCGCTAGAAAATTCTTCCTACCTCCCCCCCCCCCCCCCCACCCTCCCCGCCCCCTACCTTCCTTTAGGATGGCGGTCATATTACCGTGGCATCGTTGCTCCTTCACAGGACAAGACAAACGATCGGTACCAGCCGATAAAACGATGCCCGTGCCCGATTTATCGCCACGAAACCGAGCGGGACAACGTCGCCGATCGAGCGTGCTCGAGCGGACCGACGCCAATTTGCGTATTTCAAAGCCGAGCGAAATTGGAACTTTAGCGGTGCGTGTCACGTTACCGGATCACCGACTTTACCCTTTCATTTTGCTTGATATTATCGGGCTACGTTTTGCATTAAACCATTCCGGACACGTTACACATCCGATGTAAAATCGGAGAGCGCCAGGCGGAGATATGGTGATTCAAGGGAAGCAAATGTCGTCATTCGTTTAAGGTTCGATGTTATTAGGCGTTTGATTAACCTTTTTGATCTTTGGTGTTTGGAACACCGTGGGATCGAGGGTGACTTGAAATAGAAATTCTTTCTTCGTTCTTTCCTTATTGTTGGGTATTTTAAGAGACGTTAGTCACACGGTACCACTTTTGATGAAAGGAAGCTTGGTTTGGTTCGATACCTCGATATCGAATGCAGGGAATGGGGAATTAGTTGGTGTGTTTAATTAAAGGTCGACATTCGTAGGAAAACAGAAGACTTTGTTATCTGTTAAACTCGACGTGTCATTGCGAAATGATTTGCGCGAGGTAAACAGAAATAAAAAGAAATAAAAATTGTGGCAACGTCAGCAACCCCAGTCCTAGTCATCCTTGACTTAGATATTCCAAATGCTATTTTGAATCCAAAATCATCATCCATGTTCTCTGAATTGAAGCCTTAGTTAGAGGGTTTGTATTTATGGGCGATCAAAATGGAACAGCGTGCAGAAACCGGAAGATCCTATTCCATTGGTTGTTCCCGGCTAATTAATGGCACGCCGGGCGCCGATTAGAAATTCCGAGTGAGCCACGCGACGACCGACAATGGCCACCTGCCGATCACGATCCTAGAGGCCGCTTTCGACAAGGACGATAACGTAGTGGAAAACGACGGGGAACGAGAGAAAGATGGTCACCGGCGGAAAAGAGACACGGCAATTTTGCACGGCGAAAGCGAGCAAGCGGTTTCCACTCGGTGTGTTACCCGACTCGGCTCCACGGTGAAAACGATGCCTAACCCGATATTCCTTTGCCCTCCCTCCAACCTTCGTCTGGACACCTTCCTATCTGGATAAATCCACTTCCAGGTTCTATGTCTCCCGCAATGTCGCCATTTATTTCAAATATTTTAGAATATTTTAGAATTGAAAGGAAATATAAATTATTCTACAATTGGCACTAGACTTCTTGTGATCCTTGGTACTCCGTGACTAATTAGTCCTAGATGAGTAGTTTTCATACTTCTGAGATCCCCATAAGAGGGGTCGTGGAAACGTAAGGGAGCGTACCAGGGATTGGGGTGTTCTGTAACTTTGTTCATCAATAACCCTTTCGAGGGCTGATAGATGCCAAAATGTCTGTCTACATTTTAGTCTTAGAATGGTAACAGCTACCTAGTATCAACAGGAACTAATTACCAGTCCGTCAGAAATCGCAATTCCGCATCGAACGAGGCGCGAAACGGTAATTCCATGCAACGTTCACGTGTGTGTGTGCATCAAAGTAGATGCAACCACGGGCACGTTTGTCTGTCGGTGCACCGGACCGTATGGACGGTGTTGGTCGTGTGACTGCCAAGGTCGTAGGTCGGCTCGGTGCACCTTGCACCTTCAGCATCGAAGCGAAGGAACCGAGAGAGCCACGGCGCGGCGTGTCTGGCCTCGGGCGAGAGTTGAAATTTAATACATGCGCATAACTCTCGATATCCCCTTCCTTGCCGGAGGGGGTCGGATGTTCCCTCTAGCCCCCGCTGGAAGTCTACCTTACGGGAACCCTATGGCGGGTTATCGAGGGGGTTCCACCGCGGGGTCAACGCGACCTGGTGCCTGAACACCGACGAAGAACGATCTGCCTGTTCGCGGTTGTTACGTTGACTGAGTGCGTGCTTACCTGAAGAACGATTTCGTCGAACGATGCTTTATAGTTTAATCCTTTGATGGGGATGACGGATATCGAGGACAGGAAGGCACGGTTAAAATAGTCACTAGTGATTAATTTACAAATTTAAGCTTCCAGGTTTATTAAATCTTTGCTTTTATTTCCTTTGCTAACAATTGTAATAATATAAGTTAATTCTTAATTACTTTATTATTACTTTTGGAAATAAATTTTCCAAGAGGGTTCTTTTAACCCTTTAATCTATAATTCTTGTAAGAATAGAAGGTGCATCGCGAGTGCGACATGTAAGAAGCATCGAATTTGATTCCCACCTGTCGTGTTTACACGCCTCCCCCCGGGTTATTTTTAACCCGTCTAGGGTAACTTTAAACCCCTGGAAGCGCATCGTAAACGAAACGAGGCAGCCTCGAAAACTCGTCGACGACAGTCCGAGCGGAATTTCGGTCCCGAGACGTATCATTAAAGTAAATGCTCGGTCGGTTTTAGTTACACGAGCAGAAGGAGGCGAGCCCTGGGAATGTCCACGAACCCGATGAACAGCCGTCTCGAAGCCACGGGGATGAGAAACGACTTTAGTCTTGCCGTGATAAATCAAGCTGCCGGGTTAACCGTAAACGTCAGCACCGGTGGCCTTCGAACCCGCTCGTTTTCAGCAGGTAATAGAGCTCGATGGAAACCTTCCTCAGGATTCTCGAAAAAGACGAACACGAGCGTACAGGAAGAGGCGACGGTATGGTTTCGAAGCAGGAAGTTCATGATTCGTCGTGGTATTAACCCTCGAACGACGATGCCGGGTCAACGATGACCCAGACCTGAATATCCCACGGTATTTTAATTGCTGATACAATTTTTAAAAGATCTTCGTATACTGCTAATGGAAATTTGATCATTGAAATGAGAAGTATCTGATTTAAAATTCAATTTAAATTGTTGGCGCTCTTCATGGTCCGTTGTTCCAGGTTTTAATACAATGTCAGTACTACTTTAATTCTTTATGTTTTTTCAAAATAACTCTTGACTGATTTAGCACCTGAATCATATATTAGGTTTTCAAGGTTTACCTTTAAACAATTAACTTCTTAATTAAAATAAGATCCATTTGAATTTACACCCTTCTGGAATTGACTATCTTCATCTTCGAGGCTCTCATTTCCAATACAAAATTTTTTGAATCACAACACCTCCACTGTAAAATGATATTACAAGATAAACAGAGCAAAGTTCACTGTTATCCTAAAACAAAGCATGAAAGTTCCAAAACAAAGAAAGCGACATTTTGATTAAGGAAATTATGAAACGAGAACAGTAAATTTTTCAATTTCCAAGCCATGGTAATTGAGGATTAATTAAACACGTGTTTACAACGCAAGACGGCCACGATATCAGTTAATTACACGTACGACCGTGGACGATTACAACACAAGAATAATTGAAGAATTATACACGATACACAATCGTGTGAATCGAGGGTTAGGTGTATAATTCAATGGCACTCGAATTCCCGTGGCAGATAAATCGTATCGCGATAAGGCGACACGATTCGAGGTCACCGTTTAATCGTTAATTAGCTTGTGCAGGTGCGTCGGTGCAGCCGCATTCCATCGGCGATAAGAAAATCGCGATGTTTACAGGAGGCGTCGAACAAAGCTGCTCGTTGTCGGGGCCGGGTGACAAAAATGTCAGATTACGGTCGCTCGAAAAACCGTGTTTTTCAACGGTTTGTTGCATCGTACACGAGCCACGATAACGTCCGCAGAAACGCGTACACCAACGATTCAAAGCTAATATTTTCACAGCCGTTGTTTGCTGAACTCGATCGATTTATGACGAACAATGATATCATCCTTCTCGAAAAATGAATTCTGTTTTAATTAGGCGCGATCAACCGTCGCTCGAATTCGAAAGAATTCTTTTATTCCGCACGGTCGATTCTCCTCGGTAATGAAAAGAATCTGACGATGAGCAAATATTAACGAGTTCATTGTCCATTATTAACGTCAATTTTCTTACTGTTTCAAGTTTTCAAAATATCCGACAAAATCTTGAAGTGTTTATCGAAGCGCTTGCAATGTTATTATTCGATAGTGTAATGTAACAAATGAACAAAATTTCAAGAGTTTCAATTTCAATTTTTAGTTTGAGTAAATTAATAGATAACATTGTTAGTTTTAATAAAAGTTCTATTATTTATTGTATCATTTAAAAATGTTACTAATAACGAGCTGGTTAAAGTAAAAAAGTGTTGCAAGAAGAAAATTTCCAGAAACTCCTCTTCGGAATTACCACAGATCGCTTTTGACGCAACCACGTGGTTGTCGCGAATCAAATCCCGCATAACAGAGATTTTTCAGTGAAAACAGGCATTATTCAAACACTCGTCGCATTCTTTAAAGATCACGGGGCCGTACGTCATCGTTCGAAACTTATCTTAGGTCATTAACGATATCTCGTACCATTGTTACCCGCACGTTTCGTGAAACGTTTTCGGCCGCTTTCGTAAGAGACGGATTATTCCGATCGTTATCTGATTTTACAGAATAACAACTCTGAATCCCAGAATTTTTTACAGTTGTATCAGAAACTAAATAATTTAGAGGAAGATAATTTTGCCATCAAAGAGAATGAAATGATGAAAGGACGTGATTTGTTCGAAAGTTAATACATCCTGCCTCTCGATTCACCAAGAGTAACAATAATCACTGAATCATCGAACGTCCACGAATTTTTCGCCCAACCCCTTCGAGACGAATAACGGTCCGACCGGCAGGCTTTCCCCATAAAAAAACGCGTTAAATTTAGAAGTCGGTATCTCAGACGAGTATAATTTCTACGGTTCGTCCGATGAGATGCCGAAGAAAGAAAGGGGGAGGGGGGGGGGGGGGGCTCCACGAAAAGGATGAAAAAGAAGACGGAGAAAGTCGTCCGATGGCATCTCGGCGCGGAGACGGGTCCGCGATGAGCTCGCGTTTTGGTCCCCGTGCGATGGAAATCGTCTGGTTGTGTCCAAATAAATTCGGGACGGATGCACGTGGCCCCCGGTTCCCCGGGCGCTAATAAACGGCGCTCGGTTAACATAACGTTAAATCAACAGTCGGAAGCGTGGGTCTCGCACGAATATTTCTAATTAACGAAGCATTAACCGCGTCGGCGAGGACTCGGCTCGAGCGTAACGTATGCGCCGAGTATTCCCGGCCATATGTCGCGATAAACGCGCTTTTAATCGTTCCGACGTGAAATTCCTGCCGGTTCCTGAACGGAATAATTAATTCGCCGCCCGGTAACTGTAACGTTCCGGTACGGTTGCGAATTATTCCCGGTTTTAGCGACGATTTCAACGACCCGGGTCATTCCGAACGGGTCCGGCCGCTAATGAAACCATTAAGCAACTTTCCGATCTTTTCCTTTTCATCTTTTTCAAACGACTTCCAGTTGCTTAATGGTATAACGATCGGGGACATTATAAAATACTTTAGTCATCAAACTCGTGACCTCGTTTGAATTTTACCATATATTATTATTATTGCTTCTATTGTATAATTAAAAGTTCTCAAAGGGTGAAGAGTGCTTTAATTAAAAGAAAATTGAAAATAAGGACCACATTTCCTAATTTTTAATCAATTAATTTCTATGATAACAATCACTTTTGTTGCCTTCGAGGTGTAATAAAATAGATCATACAATCCACCGAAAATCGCAATAAATTATAATTCCAATTGGAATGAACATTCGTAACAGTCGCGTCCGCAACGGTACGTGTTATATTTTACGACAAGGGGTTAACATTCTAACCCGGGTTTGAAAATAATCCGTGCGTCTCGTATATCACGGCCATCCTGTCGATAAATAAGATCGTCAAAAAAGCTGTCGCGTAAATTTTCCTGTTTACCCGTGTTTCATCCGCAGGGTGGTTGCAAAAGATTTAAGCATCGCGGCGGACAACGGATATTTCCGGGGGTCGGTTTGTTCTTGGTTACGCGTAACCAAGGATCAATCTATTAATCGTTCGTTGATCGCGCGGCTCGCGCAGGACGGGACATCGTTTTTCGCGTCGCATCGGTCGCCGTCGGTTCTCGAAATACGTATCCGGCCCCAGGGGCGGTCGCGGCGACGTTTTACGATCGTGAACGGGTCTCTCGCGTAGGAGGCCGGGAGAGGAGCAGCAGAAAATACTAGGGCGACGACGAGGAACGTCGAATACTTTTCTTCCTCCTTCTCCCGGCTCTCTTTTGCCCGCCGTTCCCCGGCCGTGTCTCGTCGGGCCGGAGCGTTAGTAAGCGTATTCGTGATCGTAAAATTAGAAACACCGCGGCGCTCGGCGAGGCGCCAGTTTCTCGGCCGCTCCAATTCGATCTTTGACATTTCCGATGATAACCACGGGCCTTTCTTGTGTCGTTGAAAATTCGTACCCGCCACGGTTCGATGGGAAAGATTCGTCGGAAGTTTCCTCGTTCCAGAGAACGATACTTGTGTCGACGATGGTTACGACTGTATTTCTTTGAACAGGAAGACGAAAATTTGTCCAGTGTGGATCTTTGGAGCTTCAGTGCTCAAAGATGGTTATCCAATGAATGAAATAGATGGTGGTTTGAGAAATGCATTAACACTTTAACTGCCACTTCACCCAGTTATGGGTGACACTTGAATTTCCATTAAAATTGGGAATAGTAGAATGTAAAGTTTGTCAAAAATAAAATTTTTAGTAGCTGCAGCGTGGCAGTCAAAGTGTTAAAGTTTCCTAGCGATAAAGTGGGGTTAATTATCTAACATTTGAAGAGACCACTATAGAAGAGCTAAAGTATAGCTGACTTTTTGAAAATGTAGACTAGCTCTTCCTTTTTGAAAAATGACATGTTTAAAAATGTACAGGAACCGGTAGATGGTTCGAGAGTGATTTTAAGTTGCAGTAAGTATCAATTGAACAATCGATACGTTCGATTGTGGCAATAGAATAAATCTGCAATCTCGAAAGACATTGGTTGGCCTACCGGGGCGGCGATGGTCGTCGGTGGCCGGGCGATATCTTAAGAACAGTAATTTTAGCCTCTGCTTTACGATAGTCTTTTGCCTTCTGCATCGTGGCCGGCCGCTATTTATCGGGGCCCATTGTTCGGCGTAGAAAGTACCGGTTGCTGGATAATCACTTCTAATTATCACCGGTTCAGAAGCACGATCGCGATAATCGTATTTCCTGAAAATAAATCCGCACACATCGAAACCGGAGCGGTCGTGCTGGATTTCACCCGGAAATATTTTTCCTCGTCGCCGTGGATTCGCGATTTTCTTCGCAATCGGCAACCGCCTGCGATCGTGTTTCCCTAGAACGCACAGACGTATGCGTACGCAAAAGCTGACGATTACGACTCAAGCTTGTGTTAATTACTGTTTGTGGATCTGTTTTAATTAACGAGATCGAGAGTCTCGCTTGTACATTATGGGGCACAGATAGGTTTTTCTGGGGGAAGAAAGTCTCATCATTTATTTTTTTATTAGAAAGTTAATGGGTATTTATTCGTAGACAAGACGACTATTCAGGTTCATAGTTACTAAATTAACCAGCTGGCTTTGAAATAATTATCGGGCTGAATACATGTATCTAATCCAGGACTAATCTAGGCGCAACGTATGGTAACTTTCTAGAATTATAGTGGTTTATAGGGGTACCTTTCTGGAGAACTCTTTCCACTTTAGATCTTGGGAAATCCTAGGGAGAGACTAGGAATACCAGGATAGTTTAAATTACGTATCTTGATACGTAGTCTTAATTAAACGCGACTATTAATGTATTTATTAAAACACTTTAACTCTAATAAATAATTCTTCACGCTAATCCGAGAATTGATAACTTTATAGCATACGTTAGGGAATTATCTGGATGCAACTTTTTCGCTGATTAGTTTCTCCATTACAAAAACGAACGCAAAATCAGAAACACCATTGGCTCGATAAAATATGCAAATATCAAAGCGCTAAGTAAACTATTCAAGTACGGTAGGTGAAACGATTAGAAAACCGCAACAAGGTGCGTTCACATCGGGGCGTTACGTGTAACCGGACGGATCAAGTTTCACTTGTAACAATTAATTTTATCGTTGTCATGGGAACGGTTCGCGAACAGGATAGCTCGAAAATACACTGGCATAAAATGGCAAAGTAATGTCGGCCAGTTGGTAACCGATGGTTAAAGAAAGAACCATGTTTAACGCCGGTTTCTAACGAAGCGATACGCTCCGGCCTCCCGTGCGCGATAAATATGGCCGGTACGAAGCGACCAATAAACACAAGCCTAATTGCCGCGTTCCCTGTACGTACCAGAACGATTTGCATTTTCCTGCAATTATAATTCCGTCCTGTGACACCACAATGCCGATTAACACGGTGTCATATGGGATTCCATGGGCTTCGTGGCCGAACGATCGTCCGTCGATTACGTTACCGACTGTCCGTCAGTGATCGTCGAACAAGCGTATATCGGCTGTTCATTTACAATGTTTCGAAACCTTGTCGGACGGCTTCATAAATTCACCGTGTTACGCGTAGGAACTTAATTAGACGCGTTTTTTTCCCCTCCCGCTGTTTTATGGTTAGTTTAGATATTAGCCTGGCGCCTGCTCGTTGCTCGAGATTGCGTACGTCTAATAGGATCGTTAGAAGTGAATGTTTGCTGCTCGGTATACGTTTCGCTCGGCAAGATCTTTTCACGTGTTAAATACCGTGATTACCGATTAGCCGGCTTCTAGATTTTCGCCAACAGTGGGAACGTACCTAATGCCGCTGTTTTTTAGGTTATGCAAGTGGCACCTACTGATGGCGTAAGTTTCTTTCGCGATCGTGAATTTATTTTAATCGTACAAGGTAGTTATTGGCTGTGTAGACACTTCAAATTTATTTCGTAAGTGGATTTAAAATGATTAAGTGTTTAAAATGTATCTGGTAGATGTAATACACTTCGTAGTATATAAATAGGGATTAAGTTTGAGGAATTTCATTAAGGAATCTGTGTTTAATTTCCAAGTATTTGGATCGCAGTACGTCTTCCCCCACTCCATTATTTCGAGGTATGTTCATAATTGTATACATAGAGGGCATTCCACCCTGGATCTTCATCGAGGAAGGACGTGTCGAAGCCATCTGTCTATTGTGATTATAATTCTGTTCATTCCTTTCTCGTAACAAATATTTTCGTATTAATGTTGCTTCCATACTTCCTCTTCTCTGATATTATTGTATTGTTTTGCTTTTATTTGCTTAATATCGTCGAAGAAAGTCATTTTGACATTTTCGATCCTTACATCACACGATTGTTTATTTATATTCTAAATGAATATTTATCAATGCGTATTTTCGCATCTGTAGACTAAATAATAATCTTTCTGATATAGTGTTTACGATATGATGTTTATTGGTTTAAATTAACTTCTCTTTTTAAGTGATTTATTTTTTATTTCAGATACATTGTTAACAAGCAAGATGGCGGGGGATGGAAATTGGCGTGAGAATCAGCTCGAAACGCATCGAAGCGACGCCATACTTTCGATTATCGAAATATTCGTTAGATTCTGCACTTACGTAATCCAGTGACGCGGCCATTTTGTACCGGTCAGTGAACTGTGCAGGACGTGATACGGCGTCAGGGATAAAAATTGTACAAAATTAGTGTCTTTTTTGCCAAATTTTTGATCTTCGTTGATTAATTATTAATTTTAAGACCGCGCGCAATGCGGTTACCAGTGCCAGTGCTCAAATCAGTGTAAATTTGTGAAGTATTTCGCGAAAATAGATTCACCTGTCGCGTAGCTTCTGACCGTTAAAGTTAGCGTCCTTTTTTCGAATAGAATTAAAATCTGTGTTTCTGCTTCTGAAAATCATCATATGTCAGAATATGTAAGTATTTATCTCTTATGATTATTATATAATTATGTTAATAATGTTAAGAAATAAAGTACTATTTATAAAGTGGAAATATATTGCGAATTATAATTGGAATAATTAGGGTGTGGCACCATTGAATTTGAGATGAAAATTAAGATGTTATTTAATAGAGTAAATGTCGTGTACCTTTTATATAAATCTCTAATATTATATTTTCTATTTTATGGTAGATAATTGGCTCAAGAATTACATCAGGACCTGCCACTACCTGGTAAACCGGAAGGGATGTTAGCAGATTCTGGATATTCAGCAACGGTGAGTCGCAAATTTTCTTTGTTTTTCAATAAATTGCATATATATTGTTTAAATACCATGTACTGATTGTAAGAAAATTATTAGTAAATATTCAACGTCTTTTATATTTATCTTTCAATAGATTTATTTCTTTTTAACAATCTTTCTACAATTATACACCCTGCAAGTTTAAGGATCAAATTTATTATGTTACATTACATATTTCTAATAATACAACAATTTCTTTTTAATTATTCCTTGCAATATATAATAATTATTTAAGTAATTAAAATCTTGTCAGTTTGTATGACAAATTCTAATAATTTTCTTACAATACCTCTTCCACTTTGTTAGTTTTCTTAAATGTTGTTCAGAACAACAAAAATATGAGCAAAAGAAAATTTATTCTTTGTGAAAACAAGTATAGTATATTGCCAATATTAAATTCAACTTTTACAATCAGATTATTCTAAAGTAATATAAAAATTTAGTTTAAATTATAAAAGATAATTGTAATTGATAGCTCATTTTACAACTAATATTATAACAATATAACATCAAAACAAAGTGGTTTTATAAATATGAAATTTTTTACTACTTCTGTCTAGGTCTTAACACATTACAGTCTGTACATACATTTACATATTTTATTGAAATGATTGCAAAATTAACTCCGTTTATATTCAATAAAAATAAGACATTACATTTTTAATCATATATTGTACCTTTATTTTCACTCACATATTGAACAAACGTAACAAACAACCTTGTTTGTTTATCAAATCTCAAAGCAGACACACAAAATTTCGCTATTTGTTCAAAATCAACCAAAAATAACGAATTAACTTATCACTCAAGTGAAAAATATATACGAAAGTTAATAACAAGGCCCTGCTTTTTAATAATGTTGTTACATTTGTATTAAAAAAGAACAGAAGGTACACGAGAACTGACAAGATCTTATCTTCTAATAATATTGTCACAATCATACTAATAAGAATAGCAAACATATTGTATTATGATGTATAAAGCATATGAACTTCTTCATTAATCCTGTATTGCACATACCAGATGAAAATAACTCAATTAACTGATTGATAACAACAACGATTGGACTGTAATGTTTTCAGACGTAGAATCAGAATTTCTTCTGTTATCGCGTTTGTGATACGAGGTCGAAGGACCTCGTATACGGACGCACACGTTTCCTGGAATAGGTGCCGCGCGTTTTCAGGGGAAAACCTTCTGCGTAACCTTTGCAGATTCTTAAAGGTAAGCCTGTTGTTGTTCGATGGATATATCGCGTGTGCAACAATCGAACATGCCCCGCGAATAACGCGTTTCGCGTCCGTGTACTTTAACTGTGCATCGTTATGGCGCACCAGATAATTGGCTGGCATTGTTTATTCATAGAGTTTGGAAATTAAATTGATTCTTGACTGACTAGGAATTTTTATACAGAGTTCTAGGGATTTAAAGAGATTTTTCTTTAGAATTTGGGGACTCAAGTTCCTTTTAAGAAAAATTTGATGATTTATAAAGGATCTAAGGATCAGCGCTTAACTTTTAATAAATCAGGGCGATTTTTGGGCAAATTCTTAAAAATTAGTATTCAAGGTTAGTGGCCATTTAAAAAAATTTGAGAAATTAAAAAATTATTAGTCCCCTTTTAGCGATAAAATAAAATATATTATTTCCAAAAATTAGCATTTAAAGAAATTAAAAATTGGTATTATTCATTCAAGAATATTTTAAACAAGAACACGATTCTTGAACAGATGAACTCGTAGATTAAACCGTACTCGATAAAGCAAAATAGAAAGAAGTCTCTCGAAAGCAAACTCCCCGTTTATCAATCTTTCCTTTTATTAGAACTGCAGAAATAAAAATAATCAGGGTAATTGGAAGGTGTATTGTTTGTTCATGGCTGACAAAGTATGTTAACGTTCTTTGTTGCGGATGATTGGTATGCTTTCACCTACACTTTGGCAACGTGCTCATTGTCTTAACCGTTCGGGGCTGATTTCCCTCTTTGATCGTCGAACGACAACGGGTTCCCTGTTATTAGACGAGCTTATCGGTCCCCAGGGAAACTTTGTACGACCGATTTCTCGTAATTAGGTGAAACTCTTTATCCTCGTGCTTCCTGTTACGCTTTCGCGAAATTGGGGATTATTTACCATGCAAATGGGGCTACTTTTTAAAACATTTCTCAATCACAAATATCTCTTTGGTCATCGACGATCTTTTGTTTCGTTCCTCTCTTCCAACTTGATAAAATTAGAATCTTTCTGGTTTCGTATCGCGAACACGAAATGTCAGAGAGATGCCACGGAGTAAAATAGTCAAAAGGAGAAAAAAAAGTTGGTTAAGAGCGGTATCGGTTCGCCCTTTCGCCAACGTCGATCTTATTGTTTGTCTCGGGTGGCGGTTTCTACCCTGCGGCCTCGGATAATGCGATTTCCGCATATTGTCTCGCATGAGCCGGTCGTTCTTTGCAAAACCGGGCTTGAAGAGAGGAGCGCTCTCGTGGGATCACGATTATATTGTTACCGCGTTGTGTATACACGCGAAGCCCGCTATCCATTATTCCGGCCCGAATAAAATAGAGATGTATTGTCCTTATATACGCGGCAAGTTGTACGGCTTCGAGCTACACCGGCCATTTATTATTACTTAAATAAATACGCGTGTACCGTCGGAGGGTCCTGACCGTGTCCACTTGTTGCGTTGTACCAGGAAACCCGCGATATCCTTGGATTTTTCATTCCACGATTCTTTTCTCGGGTTTCCTTTTAACGGTACGCTCATTGTGTTTCCACTATTCAAATGACAAAGACCTTTTTAGTTTTTTAATCGTTCACTGTGTTCCATTGAGCGACGATTGTCTAAAGAAGTGGAAATTATCATATATTAATATATTTCTAAGTATAATTTGCATTTGTAATTCATTGAGGTAATTAATTTTTGAAAAGTGTATTCGTTGGAAATAATGTTATAAATTGCAAGGATTTTTTTAGACTTATTTGTAACTTAACTTTCTTGAATGAAAAATATTAAAGTAAGCAATTCGAGCTTTTTGAAATTATAATTTTTCAAAATTTCCAGAAGATATATTTGTTTTCTTAATCTTTATTTAATATCAGTGAGTAATTAAAGGAAGACAAAATTTAATAGTGTCAATGTTCAAAGACGAGAATCTTTGTACCTTAAACAAAGGACAATGTAAGGTGAAAATTATACACTTATGTCCTTGAACAGTTTATTTAGGAAATTATAAATCAGTCGTTTTGACCGCTTTTATAGCATACGCGTTATAAATATGTTTTTACGTGGGTATTATATTTATCGTATCGTATCGTAAATGTCATTCAAGAAACAACCATAGTAAAATTAAAAGACATTGAAATACGGATTGAAAAAAAAAAGTAAGTGGAACGGATCAATGTTACACTTTATTGAATATAGGGGAACAAAAAACGATTGTTCGCGACATTGACGCGAATTTCTTGTCTCGGTTCCTGAAAGTTTCATCATCGATCGGTAGGGGAATTATTGTGCCGGTTGCGTGGGATTATTCCATCAACTTTCTTATCTGTGCTCTCACAAAAGGGTGTTTTATACACTTCGTCCTTCCATTCGAAGCGAAACGAACACGTCCACCACGTGACTGAAAATGGAAGTCGGTTTTTATCCCCTTTTCGTGCTCGTTGCCTTCGCACGAAACGAACCGTTTACGGTTCATTTCAGCAAGTGTCGGCCAGTTTTTCATCAAATGCTCCCTTGAACGTCCGTAAACCGTACAAAACTCATCGTAATAGAAATTGTAAATAATTCAGAGTATATTATTGAACTTCCTCGAACGGTTTTTTAGACTGCCTGTTGTCGATGCAATTTGTCACGCGTTCCTTTTTTCATTGACGATGAGGGGATAATATATTGACCAATTCTTTAAGAATTGTCAAAATTTTTGAGTAAAATTCACTGTAATCAGTTTTCATTAAATTTCGATATTATGGAGACGGAAATGAGCCTTTAAAAAATGAGGATATTTTAGATTTTCAAAATTATCTGCCGATTCGATAATATCCTCAGGTTTTTCATCGAAAGGAAGCTTTCAGTTTACAAAAGGACGCAGGTAGCTGTTTTACCTTTACCGGTATCTTCCGCTTAATTACTTTCACCGCACTGGGAAGTTAATTAATATTTTTTCACGTTGGTTCGCGAGCGGCCGATCGGTCCCGACGATCGGCCCTCGTTACCGACGCCCGAACCATCGCTGGATCTAATTCGCTTAGACTTTAAACCGTTCTTTTCCGACTGTGTTACGAACCGGTCACGGACCGGTTGCCTGCTTTGCACGTGCCCCCTGTTTCTCCTGGTCTAATGTGGAAAGGCAATTAACGCCGGCCGATTTATCGATCGTATAAAGGGTAAACGGGGCAAAAAAGTGCCAATCGTACGAATCATCTTGGCGCGCGATGACCTTCCGGTACAATAAAACAATCTCTTACCTCCCAGAGCTCCGATAGAGAAAATTAATCGAGACTTGCTGTATGAATCCATAAAAATAATAAAAATATTCACAATTATATCAGGTGTAGGGTGGCAAGGTGTAAAAAATAGAAAGTGGACATGAATGATAATAATTAGGGTGTCTGAGAGATGGTTCTTTAATTAACAGAAAAATGTATTTCACATGAAACTCTCAAAACTCGTAATCTGCTTCCCAAAACTCTTAACTACTCAACGTCGATCATGTGGGCCCCAAAAACCTGTTAATTATAAAATTTTGGCTACAGAGGTCAGATTTAAAATTCATCGCAAATAAATATCCTTTTTTAATTAATTTTAATTGGAAAGTCCATTGAAACGCGCAGATCGAAGGATTCGGTTGTTTTCAAGAACGAGATCGCGATGTTTAATATCGATAAGAGCGGGCCGTTATCGATTCTTCGCGACCCGTTAGCCAATTAAAATGATCTTACTCGTGCGCCTCTAATCATCGGATAAGAAGGCGAATAAAATTACCGTGGCGAATTTCACTGAACATCCACGGCGGTCGGGATCGCGTGAAACGCGTGTAAAAAGGGAAAAAGAGGATCGGAGGATTCGCGATCGGTTTTAGAGAAAGGAATGCGTGCGTGCAACGTGAACGTGTGCAGACGGTGACTGACCTAGAAACACATTATCGCGATATGTTGCTGCTCGCCGACCCACTGACGTGACACGCCCAGCAATCCGGATCGATCTTCCCGCCTTTTATCCTCGACTTCCCTCGCGACAAATACCTGTCGACCCTCCCACAACGCGATTCAATTTTGTTTTTTCGTGTCGCATCAATCCCTATTCTATCGAGTGCTTCGATATTAAAACATATTATATATTTCACTATTATTATGGGACATAGGTGGTAATTAAAACATTCAACAATTAAGTAAAAGTTTCAAAACATCAATTTTATCAAGATACCCAAAGATTACAACACGAACATGCCTAAAATAAGTGTTCTTCCAAATGTTTCATCACAGACATCATAATGCTCGGTTTTATAATATCATAAAAATTTCACGCGACAATAAAAGCGATAGCATCGTTGTGCCCGACGTTACAAATTCTCTAATCAAAGAAATGAAATCCTTTCGTCCTGTTTCTCTCGACGCGTTCAATAAATACCTATCTCGCTTTCGAGCGTGGTAAAAGATCGTCCCAGAATCCGCGTCGCGTTGTTTTGATCGTTCATCTCGTCTGGAATTTATTGCGGGGACGCCATCGATCGTGAAACCGTGATATCGATATAGCCAGTCAGTGAAATTATAATCGTTGCCAGGTAGCCAAATTTATCCGTCTGTTTGTTTGATCGGTCCACGGGGACGTCATACCGTTCACGATAATACTCGGAACGGCTATTTTCGCTTAGGGATCACCTGGAAATAGAACCATCCTAATCCTACGGGGGACGGGGGCAGGAATAATATTTTAACGACAAGATGGAACGTTTTCGATGTCAATACGGCAGAGCCACGTGAATAGGAACGCGGTGGAAATATATAAAGTTCGAGTAATTAGTGAATGATTGTCGGTGATAATTAAGGAACTGAATTGGGGTAGCTATTAGGGGTGAACATTTTTAATAGAAATTTAAAAAATATTCTATTTATTTGTTAAATTTAATAATAGAAAGGTTAAAGAAAATTCTAAGTAACATTGGTACCAATAAGTAATTTCTAATTAGTATTACTTGATATTCAGTATTATTTATATAAGTTTTGAGAATTTTTGAAATTAAATTTGCAGTCGATAGAGGAAACATTATACTACAATTGCTGCAATTATTTTATATTAATTTGACGACCGTTAATGGAAAATTTATGAAAAACGTAACAGTTCAAATAAATTTGTCTAGTACTAGTAAATTAACTCACATCATTTCTTATAAAACAAATTGTTTCTTATTTTTCTGGCGCTTGCATCGTTCACTACTTTATTTCCTCAATCACCACTGCATAAATCTGTCGACAGTAAATAAATTTCCTCCTTTTTTATTAGTCTTCTTGGAAGCTAATGTTTCTTGGGATAAGCACTGGAAGAATCTTTGACGAACGGATCAATTCATCGAATAAATCGACTATGGCTGGGTCTAGGTTAATAATAAATTGTATCGATGTTTACGTTGGACACGTCTGGTTTGATATTTGGTTGCTTTTGCTGGTCGGATTTATGGGTGTTGATCTAACGGGGGCATCATCGAGAAAACGACAGTGTTGCTGGTCTATTTAAATTGATATTTTCGTAGGAATCAATGGTGATACGCGATTGGTGATTACTAGATCATCGTTTGTTTGTTGCCTCTTCTTGTGCTCCCAAGTGGGGACAGTGTTTTTCAGTTTATATGTTTGTTTTTTTATTCCACCGGGCACTGATTTCAGGTCATTGAATTGAAATAGAATTTTGCATATTATTCAGAAGTCAGATTTCAGTAAATCTCATAATTGTCATAAAAGTAAGGTTGTCAAGTGCAGTGCCTATACCAAGAAGCGACACAAAGTTTTGCATTAGATTTATAATCTCACGATTTGATCAATTGACAAAAAGAATGGCGCGGCGAAAAAGCAAACACGGTACCGTGGCTGTGATTTTTATTACTCGAGGGGGCAGAAGAAGCGTGGAGATGTTTGCCCAAAGGCGTAGAGTACAGTTCAGCTCGGTCGATTCTTGTACAACCGAAGGGACGGGCCTGGCAAAACATCCTTAACGATTTTAATTAACTCCGTTAGTTCGCGGAGGTCTTAACGTACGCAAATGCACGGGCTTCGGCTGTACCGTTAGAGACAGTCGATAGAGAAAAGATGCGACATTCCTTTTCGTGTAGTGCAGAACGAATCTGTTAAAAAAAATCAAGAACACTGCTTATAGACCTATCGAATCATTCTTGTATTTTTTTAGATAGGGCTTGAGACACCTAATTAAAAAAATGTTTAATTTACTGGTAGCTGATTCTTGTCATTTTTTTTTTTTCATATTTTATATTTTTAATGTTTTTTAGATTTAAATTTTAATATTGAAAGTTGAGTAATGTGTAAAAATAAGAATATCTCTTACAAAAAAATTTAATTGCAAATAAAAATAAATTTCTAGTATGGATGAGAGTTAAAATGAAAATTTGCAATCGGAAGTCAATTATTCGAAGTCAATTGGCACGATTTTAAGAATGATTCATCCTCGTGACGTTTTTCTGAGCATATCTTTACCACGTACGTTTCTGTCTCGTTTCTTAAAGAATCCACGACGTAACGACGATCCATCGTGCATGAAATCGTTCAAAAATACCTGGAAATGCCGAACCGTTGACTGTTCCTTTGCTCGCGAGTTCGTAAATCCTATTAATAGGACGGTTTGTCTCGGGTTGACTAATTTTTCTCACGTATCCGATACGTGTACGGGCTGTTTCATAAATCTCTGGCAACTATTCGTAGGAAATTTATCGAGAAAACTAAGCTTCAATTCGAAGAATTATTACCGCGAACAGAGGGGTTGTGCGTGGTATTCGCTGTTTCTGATAAATTTCATTCTAATTCTGAGAAAATTATGTAATATCGGTGCTTAGATTAGTTGCTTGCAAAATGGAACCCGTGGAATTTGGGTGAAAGAATGTCTGTTAATTTAAGTTACGACTTTGAAAATTTTAACATGAGAATTATTTTAATTTTTTATCGATTTGGTCAAATTTGATATGAAATCTGATGCAATTAATTAGATACTATACAATAATTTTGAATTATTATTTATCTTTTATGAACTCCTTGAAATTATTGATCATAGGAAAAAAAATTCATTTTAAGAAAGTAAGCCGATGGTATCAAGAAAGGGGACCGTTTCGAGATGTGCACCGGCACGATGCATTTGTAAGTGCGAGCGACTATAAATAATCGGCGTCCTCGCTACCTGCACGCGTTACTCGTTGCACTTATATATACGGGCGCGTGTACACCGGTGAACGACCGTTTGTAAATTCGCCACCTCCGTTGTGGATTACATATTGCAGAGGGTGGAAATTAAAGTCGTCAAGAATCAATCAAGAAATCAGCTTTCTTATAATCATAAAAGTAATTGAAAATTATTTATTGACGATGTCAGAACGTAGGTATATTATGGGATTAGTTAATACTAGGCATTTTTTAAAGCAAGTAGATAATTAAGAAATTAAGCAATCAAGCTATTAAGTTATTGAATATTTAAACTACTAAGCATAATTTTTTCTTTAATACTTTGACTACCATATCACCCATGGGTGACACTTGGATTTCCATTAAAAATCGTCGCCGTTTCTAACAATAAACCACGAAGACCTTCGCGTACCCTCGAGTCCATTAATTTCTCAAAATTACCCCAAAACCCCTAGTGTCTCGCAAACACGGCGGATCATCCCCTCGGCAGATTAAAATAAATTCCCATCATCGCTATCCACTCACGGCGATGGTGTCCGGCCAGTATCTCAGAGATCAGCGTGAATCGGGCGAAAAAATTGCCACCCGGGGGCCGGGACTACCGTGTGTATCCTCTCTCGTGGACCCACGGCCGGGTGGTGTTCGATCGTGCGGCGAAGTCCCCGAAAATAAATCGTTCAGGGGCGCCTCGTTATTTTCTGAAAGGGGGTTGCCCACGGGGGTCCCCGTCTTGGCCCGTCGTTTACGAGTGGCTACTTTCGAGCAATCGGTTTTATCGCGTGTTCGCGGGACCGGTCGGGTATTAGCACGGTAGATCACATCGTGGCCGTGCACGATGTCCGCCAGAAGCAGAAGGTACCAACGGTGAAAAAAAAAAGGAAGAGGAAGGGAAGAAATGCATGTTGCACGCGCGAAATATGCGCCGGGAGATCAGCCTGCGGGGGTACCCACGGGCAAAGATGAACAGAGGGAATTTCGGGGAAATGTGCCAGGTATTTCTTCGGGGCCGGACTGCCGCGGCTACTGCTGCGTGATCGGGCCTGGATTTATCGGCCTTTTAAGCCCGTAATTCCGAATACTTCGTACACCTCTGATTCGTGGTTCAACAGACTGCGCGGTCACCTGGGGAAAATTATGTGGGGGAAGAAAAATCTATCGGTGGTAGTGATATTAGTATTAAGGGTCTTGTTAGTGTTATTAATAGTCGAGAAATACCAGGCATTAATTAATTTAGTAATTATTAATTCTTCAGTAATTTTGTAACTTAGGAATTAATGGTAGACTGGTTTCGAATTGTGTTAAGAAGGGGTGGTAGGAATCAAGGAAGGGATGACACATAGGGTCTGTTTCCTCAGAAATTACCTGAGCTCGAGCCAGGTCATCGATGGCAAAATTATTAATCGAACTCTCACCGAATACGATTTGATTAATTTTTGTAGAAATAACTTTCCAAACATCCAACAATGCAAAGTTTATACGCATTATGTTCAATATTTTCCCGAGAAAGTAACAAACGTTCAAAATCGGGGGTGTCCATAACTCAGTGGCATTATATTGGTACTTTCTCTACAAACAAAAGTCGATTTGAAGGAATCTCGTTTCGTAACAAATGTATCAACGACGATTTCACGGTTTCGCGTCGTTTACCGAACCGGATGGAGATCCTTTTTCTTTTTAGTTCAAGTTTCACCGTGTCTTCCATGCTGCAATTTGCCTGGAATTTGGGATACTTACACACGCGAATCTCAACGAAATGGTGAACATCGGGGTAACAGGGACACGTTTTCGTGGAGAAACAAGGGATCACGATGGGATCAACGTTGGCTCGTGTTTCTTTATCGCGATAATCGAGAACGAAGGGCGTCATGTTAGTTCCAGTATCAAAAAGACACGGCCAGGGAATGAATTCTAAGGATCGGGATCGTTAACAATGACGTTATCAACCTTCGCAGGTCGTTATCTTTGTAAGGGTATAAATTGCACCTTAGGGTATCAGATTTGACTGAAATTTCCTTCTTCTTCTCAACAATAATGTAAAGTATGGATGGTAATTATTTTAGAAAACAAATTATTATTTTATTCAATTTTTTATTGTGTGTTTAAGCAAGGGGTGGTAATAGAAATAGGGGTACGATAGAATAAAGTTAAATTATCTTTGCAATTTATAGATTTAAGGAAAATAGAATTTCTATTCTCCTCAAAGTTTTATTTTTATGCAATATTAGTGCGAATTTTACCTTTGGTAAATTATTTGGAACAGTCAGTGCCTTAAGTATTCTATACAGTGCTTCGTTATTAAAATCTCACTCAATCCTAAAAATTTGCGTTCCCGAATTAGACAAAACTCGTCGACCTTAATTTCTTTCTCGGATTTTCGTTCATGCTAATGTCTTTGTGTTACGTAACACGGTTCTCGATGTGTCACCGTGAAGGATGCAAACATCACGCCCACTTGGGTGTCAGGATCGAAAGACACAGCGAGGCAAAAGATTAATGAGTCGCTGTCGCGAGGATCGCCACTAGTTCAGTTTGTTCGTGAAGGGAATAGAATCGAGACACGGAGCCGTGAAAACAGGGTCTGTACAACGCGGTTTCGTCGATGAATGGGAAGCACGTTGACCCATTTCCGGATGCCACCATATACGACGATTCTTGACTCATCCTTCCTCGTTCTTCTCTCGTTTGCGTTGCTTGAAATCGAAACCGGTTACTTTTGTCTTCGTTGCTGCCTGGCCATCGGCCTTAGGCGAAAGTCACTTCGATTTTTCATTATTTTTGTTTCTGCCAAAATATCCTGAGCCTTCCTCTAAAATTTTCTCAAAAAATTAATCTATGGGGAATTTTGATTTGTTGTAAAGGATTCTTCAACGCGTTGTAGGGTGGTCAGCGACGTTTCTTTTCGCTGGGGGGGAATTCGAGCGAGAAACTCGATGAATAATCGGTTGTATTGCATCGTGGGTTTGAAAGGAAGACGCGTAGTCATGGACGTGGACAGGTTGAAAGAAATTTGCACGTTGAAACTGTCCGTGTTGCGCCAGCCCTGACGAGCTAATTCGAAGAGAAGCATCGTTTGCCGACGCGTTTTCCTTAGTCCAGTCATTCAGAATAAAAGAAGAGCGGCCTGTCGCGGTCTGAAAGGTTTGATGGGGCAATAACTGACGAATGGAAGCGAGCAATTAGTTTTTGTGAAAGATTAAGATTCTTTCGGTGAAAGAGTCCGCGAGGATTACGAACAGGATTAAGTAATCCTCCAGGCGAGTGGATCAGCTCGTTTCTTGAATAACCGTGCTTTCATTTTATGCAAATTATGTTACAATCATTATTTTTATGTAATGTTTGCAGAGCTACGAGTGCTTGAATTATTTTTACAAAATTGTTCAAATGGTTATCAAAATAATCAGTAACAAAATTTGACGAAATTTACGATATTATATATTTTGCAAATTTCAAATTTTAGGAATTTAAAATATATTTTTTTCTCTCTTTTGAATCAAATATTTTCTTAAATTAGAAATAAAAAATTCTTACAAGTAGTAAAGCAATTTTCATATTATTATAAGTAGTGTAGGGTCGTTGCAAATCATTAGTAATAAATTTAGTAATAATATTATTACTGAACGACCTCATAGAATTTATGACGTATCAAAGGACTTCGATATTTGCCATGGAATTAACGGAGGAATTCAAATTCGGAATTCGATTATGAATGTTTGCAATGATTGAACGATGTCCTAGAAAAAAAGATAAAGATCGAACAAAGTACAGACACGACGGTACACAGTGTCCGGAGGATGTTTCAAAGATCACCATCGAAAATATGCGGATAGAGATGATAAAAAAGGAAGCTTACAAAATTCATGACACGTTGGTCAATAGCCTGTCAAATTTCTACCACAGTATTATCAATCAGTATCCTCGCTAATCGATGGAACGTCAATGATCATTAACCCATTGTCCAGTTACATCGACGGTGTTGTAAAAAGAAACTCTGCTGTAAATTATTATCATTCATGGTCAAAATATTGCAGTACCAATGAAGTATTTATGGATTTATCTGACAATTATCTTCTATTTATATTTTTGGCAATTCTGCAATTTTCAAAGTGTCTTGGAATTTTTATATTAGAACTTGTACACATAGTTTGTTTTATCCTTTCTATCGTCCATAGCTAAGAGAATTTCTTCTAAATTTCATTCCCATAGTATTACAATTTTGATAACGTCGAAACAAATGTCACCAACCTACCATATTAAATTAAAAAAAAGCCTGTACGAAAGGGTTAAGCGTGTCATTTCGATCGTGGCCGATCGATCGGAATCGGAGGAACCGGTCGCAGGTTCACGAACGAAAAAGGAGGTTAAAAGAGGTATCGAGGGGGGAGGAGGAGGACGTAAAAAGGGGGTACTCGTTGTCGTATCGAAGGAAGGGGGTCGGCATCAGACCGGAAGAATTTAGTCGTGGTCCCTGTGCCGGTGTGTGGTTATTATGCCTGCCTTAACGTTCCTTGCATTCGCATTCGCCTTCGCCTGCCCACGCAACGCGACCGCCCCTTTAACATCGCCGGTATTCGCCTGATTTATGAATGCCCTGGCTATATTTAACAGCGTGTTCGCCATTGAAGACATGCCTTAGGCACAGCACAAGGCGAGCCTGGAACCGTGCGCTTCGGTGAAAGAGAAGGAGAAGGAGGACCTCGGTGTCGCTCGTAAGGAGACGGCGGCCGAGGGTAGGAGAGCAACACGTAATCCCACGTAATGCGGTATCCTACGCGAGGCCCGACGTGGAAGAGGCACGTACAGTGCGCGACACGAAATTTTCAAGCGACGATGGAATCCAACGTCGTGGGCAGGGGGGACAACTTCATCGCGACTCTTTATCCCTCGAAATCGCTTCGTCTGGCCGGGAAAATTCGATGATCGTCTTGTCGAAACGATCCCGACCAGCCATGGACAAGGCGATGAATAAATTTTCGATGAATTGTTGCATTACGGAGTCCAACTCTTTTGGGAGATCGGGAATCGTTTGTCGCGCGAAGAGAATTTTTATTAAGTTTTTATCCAGTGCCATAGACAGATAATGAATAGACGGATTAGTTTTTTCTGAGGGTTGTAAGTTCATTTATTTGGTTGAATGGTATCAAATACCTTCGATTAGGTGACAAATATTTCTAAGGGGTAAATTTTTCTTTTATTAACCTTGACCTTTCTTATCTTTCTCTATTAATCTTTATTATGGATTTGAATGCTCTGTACCAAGTGTGATATAAATTAGGTGAATGTCTGTGATAGCTACTACAGCTAAAAATCAATTTTTTTATAAATACTAGTCAATAAAAATACTGTCTATTATGATTTCGATATAGATTATGATCACTTTATTGCAAATCATAGTAAAAACCTTATAGATCCGCATACTGAAAGCTATACACAGAATGTAGAACGAACGTGGCGTGATTTGCGTTTTCATTTACCGAAATGCTAACAAAAAGTACAGCATATACCCAGTTACGTAGCAAAATTTTTCTTTAGACGTGATTTTTCCAAACACTTCGTTCTAACCCCTTGCCATACTTTGACGAATCAGACTCGTGACACACGTTATTATGACTTATTTTTATTACAATTGAGTTAAATGTAAATTAATTTTTCGTCGCATTAGCTATTACCAAAAATTTAATTGATACTTGGAATATCGCAAAGTTCGATTAATTAACCCTCTCTGAATTCTCTGTCACAAAACGCGATAATTAAATAAATTTATCCACTCTAAATAATACCCTGCGGAATAAAATATACAATATTAAAATTTTTCATATAATTTATACACCTTTCGATCGAATATCGCCCCAATGAAACTGAGACATAAAAATTCGAAGATTGCCCGATACCACGGTAAATATACGAAGACCGTCGTCGATTCGGATATTCCTGACACGAGGTATACACGTGCATAAAGCGACTTGATCACCGTGAGGCGTGTACGATGATCGTGGACCCCGACAGCCACCCAAGTGGCACACTTCCCCAATTCCACATTGTTTTACAACGGTGTTCTCGAATCGAAATGCGAGATACGAGCTAAGCCGATAGTAGGTCTTTAAGCCGGCACCAAATACGGTTCTCCTCCGGGGTCGTTGTTTCCGGATCGCCATCGATTTGTTTGCCCTGCACGGCAAATATCGTGTCCCCGTCCCGCGTTTTTCTTGCAATAAGTCGACAACTCGAAAGTTATGCAAAGTACGTGTTTAGTTTAGAGCCCCACGAACGAGCCTGGATACCTCGAGAAATTCCCTGATGAGTAGTCAAATATTGCACCTTGTTTGCGGAAGTCGTGTCGGAAGCTGACAATTACAAATTTTCTTAAGTTACTTGAATATACATTTTTAGGGAAAATACAGCTTTTCGGTATTAAAGTGTTTTTAAATTTCCATAGATATTATTTTTCCCAACCCTTGTTGTATGTAAATAATTGAAATCGTATATTTTAAAAGAGTGTTAATGCCACGAGAGCTCCCCAGGGTTCAATTCGAAATTTCATTCGTTAATTATAATTTTCGAAGATGCACCTTCGTCTGGTGTCGGCGGGTCCCGGATGATTAACGTCGGCTCGGCGATCGCGGGCGTAACGCGGCGCGAAATTATCCGCTCGTTATCGTTGCACCCGACCGCGACCGGATAATTCTCGTTCTGGCATTCGTGCGATCCGCTAAAAGAGCCTGTTGCCCCTATCGAGATGCACATAGTTGCATAACTTGAAACGAGCATCGATTCTCGGAGGCGAAGCTGCAAGTCGAGCAGCGGTGCATCGCGATGCACCGGCGCGGCGCGACGCGACGAGGCGGAGAGGGTTCGAGGCGTGATGAGGCCGGTGCACCCAGCCCGATGTCCGATAACGAACCACCGGCGCTTACTCCTTGGCAGAAAACGATCTTACTCCTTTTAACCGTCTCGTACCGGAGAGATTCCTCTTGACGCTGCTCGCACGCCCGTGGAATTCAGCTTTCGCGGAAGCTGCCTCTTAACCCTTCATTATCAAGGGATAGAATTAGAAATGTAACGTGCGTGTTAGGCCAGACATCGATCCTAGAACTTTTTAATGCGTGAGCAGTACTCGTTTATCATTTTTATTCTTACTCGTTTTGCTAAAAAGAAAAGTTTCGTGGTCTACGAAAGGAAATAGTGAATTTACTATAATTTACTTTTTATGATGCGTGGTTAAAATGTGTAAAAAAAATTTGGAATTTGCGATAGAGATTTAGTTACCGCAAAGTTAGATAAATTTGTTGATATAAATTGTAATTAAAAATTGGGAGTGGGTCCTCATAATCCAAAGAAGGTTAATACAAAACCTACTAAAGCATAAATTAGTATTACCTTGAATAACTAAAGCAAAATAGAAATCAAGGAATAAATAAGATCCCGGTTCTTCCCTTCACCCGGCGACGGTCAGGGGAATCCTCTAATCTTTCGTTCGGATGACTTGCAACGACGTTGTAACGAAAGGAAACACGTGTGTATAATGGACAGGAAACGACGACGTATGACGCGAGGCTTCTGATTGGATGAGCTATGGGCGACAGTGAACGACGACGATGCTAAAACTCGTAACAGGATATCGTGTAGCGCCAGGGTTTAGAGATGGGAAGCCGGGATAACGCCATCGGGTCCAACTTCGATCCTTATCTCGATCAGATTTAAATGCATGCAAATTACCGTGGTCTGTTCGTGGTATCGTCGGGATTAGAGACGCGGCGAAACCTGGTAATACCAAGCGGGAAAGGCCGACTTTACAAATCGATGTTTCGGAATCTGATTATTTCGTCCCTTGTAACACGCCACTTTTCTAACTTGAAATACGTTTCAACGACGACGAACAAGTTGAACGGAGGTATTTTTTATCTCGCACGTTTGGATTAATTTTATAGGCCTGTCTGGCTTTCGAACGTGTCTCGACGGAAAATTGTTGGAAAAATTTGGCTTACATTGATATGCATCCGGCGGTACGATATCCTGTATTTTCTCGCTTTGAGTTTTTAGATAGCATAATGGCATATGAAATGTTGCAAGGTTTCAATTTCTTATATTATTTTAAAGTTATTTTTCGAACTTTGTGTGATAATAATTACTGCAAGAAGGAAACTTTCTATTTAACACTTTCTACTTGATTGGCCCCTCTCAGGGGACATGAAAAGAATGCAGGAGATTTTTAGGGGTAATATAACTTCCAAGTATAATTTGTTATAATTAATCTGCGATGGTATGTTGTTTACTACTTTGTAATTAAGTATTTTCGAGTTGCTGGTAATCAATTTGACAAAAATTTCCCAATGCAAAGGGTTAAAAAGTGGTCAGCTTTTCTAAGTTAAAAATGAAGATAGATCTCAATAAATTAATCTCAATAATTTAAACAGAAAACCTAAAACTAGTCATTTTGATCGGTTTGGTGGTTCTAGTGTTAAAAATAAAAAGAGGTAATATTATATTAACACCTAATTGATTTCTATTAAATAACGAACCGAGACACCCTGTATAAAGCACTATTCCGCGTGCCAATTTATTTTCCACCCTTAGTTTATTAAATCAGTTCAATTTAAAGGCTCGTTAAGATAAATTCAATGATCGCCAATAACAAAATTCTGGCTTTCACTGTTCTCCAGTTTCCAATCTCTTCGATCACGGCATTTCTATTTCTATCGAATAGAATTCAACGTTATTGGAACTTGGAACCGATCAAACAGGTCCTGGCCAACATTCTCAACTATCTTAATGCCTTTTCGGTAGGTGGATGAGATTCCACCTTATTGCATCAATTTACCCGGCTATTTCCAACTCTTCCACCAGATTTCTTGTATTATCGTTTTATCGCGGATCATTTTTCGTACGGTTAGATCCGTTTTGCGGGAACTCGTTTTATCGCCAGCCCGTTCCCAGAGAAGACGTTACCTGATACAGTAATTAATGGCTACCTAGAAACAGTATCGTTTAATTACTTAAATCCTGATCGTTTATTATGAATTTATAACCGAGACAAATTAATTCGGACGGTTTAAAAACAGAAATATATTTCTTTTAAGAAAATTATTTATTGTTGATATGCCATAGAAAAATTAGAACTGTCTCAGGTACTGTTAATTTTTTTAATATTGTACCTTAGAAAATATAATAATTTTAGAGTGGAGAATTAATTAGTATTAACCATTCATAATTATTTTGATGGGTGATGAAAAAGGGTCGTCGAACTTGATATGATTCTTCGTATCGAAAGAATTTTGGTATTTTGTGATACAAAAGCAATCGAGGACGCGCTCGAATCGCAATCTTCCCGATCTCGACGCGTGTTTTCTTCGGAGACGTATCCTTGGACGTCGATTCGATTTTTTTCCTCTTCCTGTTTATCGGTGTGTGCACCTGGAGAAGCGACGAGGAGGTGTCTTTAACGTCTTTTTAATTAGCCGATGTCGGCGATCACAGAGAGGTCCTTTGCACCGCGATCGGCCAATTAAAATAACCGATGCAACGGGCGCGCGCATACGAACTTGCATTTTATTGGATTTTATCCTGGGAGCGTAGCTGACGTAATGCTCGTTGTAAATCCCTAAAAAGGGTTTAAAAGGCAGTTTAAAAGTCCAATAAAAAAATTTAATTAGGAAGGCGTATCCGACGATTCCGATTGATCATTTGCATTTCCTGTAAATACACAAATTTTGATATTAAATTTGAAAAAGTAATACCTTCACGATACATTGTATAAGATATTCACAGTCTTATTTAAATTAAAGGAAAAGGAATTTCTGATTAAATAAATAAAATTTCTTATATTATTTTTTACAGAATAAAGTAACATTTTCTACAATTTATTTATTTTTGGAAACTGTCCAAAGGGATTCATGGGTGATGGAAATTTAATAATTGAAACACTTTTAAATGTAGAAAAGATTTCAAAGAAAGGCGAATTAAAGAGCGTTTAACTAATTCTGTCATTAAATGGAACTTATGCTCGTTTAATTTCCATCATTTTAGAGATGGTAGGTTTGATCGTAAAATAATTGAACCACTGTCAGTTAGTGACTGTGATTCGAAGCTATTTTATAATCCTTTACACTTGAACTTCTATTCAAGCTGACATTTGAAAGACACCATTATGGTTGAAGAGGCGATATTTAAGATGACAGATAGACGGCGATGCGCTATTACGGTGAACTTTCAAATATTGTTACAATAATGCAAATAGATATATGAGTGGCTATCAATAATATTATTTATCTACTTAAATACATGTATAATGTTTAGACTTTAACGATACCTAATAATTCTGGTGATTTTATTAATTTAAACAGAATAGATACACATAATTGACACAGTTTTAGTTTTATATTGAAAAGAATAGTTATTAATTAAACAAAATAATAAGAAAGTAATTCAACTATTGATAAATATAGAAACTATTGTTTGAACCTTGATTAGATAACATTTTCTTCAGAACTTTCTCTTTTTAAAAATTTTTGTTAATTTTAAAATAAGGTGGCAATAGTAATCAGAAATTACTGTAACAAAAACAAAGATAATTTCTAAAAATAATATTATCCACTTTTTGGGTTACAAATTTTGCAAATGAATGTTTAAAAAAGAGTTGTAAGCTTTCCATCTTCTAGACATTGTCTTAAATATTAAATTATAGCTATGATTCAATATAAAGAGTAGGGGGTTAACAAAACCCTTTAATAGTTGATACAATTTTAATAATTTGCAAAGGAACCCTTACACATAAGAGCAAAGTGAAATTGTTAGTAAGTAAGTCGTATTACAGAGGTAACGTGCCAATAAATAGCACCCAATAGCACCCAAGTCTCAGTCTTGAACGTTCCCTTAAAAATCACAGTCATTATTTAACGTTACAAACCAGGAGGTTAATAAAACACTGATAAATAATACAATTTCAATAATTCGCAATAGGAATCGAACTCATAATGATAAAATGAAATTGTTACTACGAAAGCCGTATTACGGAGGCAAGGAACGCATGAATGGCACCCAAGGCTCGGTGTGCAACGCCCTACGGTCGAGCCGTGGCTCGTACGCGGTTCGATCCGCGCCGAACGTGGGCGCGCGATTTCTTTTCTTCGGCGTCGATTTTAATAAGGAACAACGACGACGAGACGCTGTTATGACGGCTCGAAGGTTGTGCAGTAAAACCAGGTGATAAAGATACGCGGCTCGCCTCGGTTCTGGGCGGGGTGGCGCGTATACTCGCGTGTACGAGAGGCCTCCTCTCCGCCGCGGATACTGTTACTAAGTGTCGTAAAGTTTATTGCGGCAACTTTGTGCCCCGGTGTGGGACGTCGATGAATTCATTGTACCTGTCTGGTCTGCCTGGGTGTCAGCCCCTTCTGGGGGTTGACAAACTCGTTCACCCTTTATGACTTCGATTTTTATCCTCGACGCCTAACAAAGTAATGAGCATTCAAAAATTGAGGATGGCGCAGACTTTGCACTAAAGAAATTGCAATTTTACTCTTCATCTAATTACTTTATTTCGTTTGTCAGGTTGTTGTGTTTCAATTCACGTGTCCTTTCAGAGGCGCCAATCGTAAAGGGTTAAGTTCTATTATATTTCTAAATAATCTTCGATTTCTCTGCTTCCCGTTACCCTTATCTAAATAAATTTTAGAATGATTAGAAAATATTTAAAGAATCCATATTTTTTATTGTTTTATGGAATAACGGTGTTTCATCAAAACCTTTTTGGGTTAACGACACATCTTAAAACTAATTGGATTTTTACGACAGATTATAATCGTTAGGATGAAAGGTTCTACTTCCATTTCTATTTTGACAATTGTTATCATTCGAAAAGATGATGTAACGGTAGCGAAGCATACAGATCATCCTTGGGGAATTTCGTACATATTTTACGGCGAGTGCAAAGTGCAAACGAAAGAATTGGATAAATATTAGCAGTGGAGGAGGCCATTCAATTTTTTACAAGCGACTTCACGACTCGATTTAATTGTCCTGGCCCCCGTGCGTTTGTTTGATCGCCAAAATTAAATACACCTTGACACGAATTGCCTACGGATGCATTTAACGTCTTACATAATGTTTGTTGGATAAAAAACAGTGAGGAATTTTTTGGCCAAAGTTGCCCGTTTCTTAGAATAATTAATTCAAGTTTTAACAGTCTACGAAGAATTTCATATACAGAGATACTTTTATTTGATTTTTAAACAATTTAATTCGAAGGAATATTAATTTAAAATACATAAAATTTCTTATTTCAATTTTCTAATGAATAAATATACAAAATTGTAAAATTGAATCGAAAATCCACCAAGTTCCAATTAATAAAAATCAAAGTGAATTCGAAAGGAATTCTAAAAAAAATTCCTCACTCTGTTTATCGAGTAAATAAAAGAGAAATTATGCTATCTTTTCACAATTAAATATTAAATTTCAACATCAAATGTTGCATTAATTCAGCGAAACTCCGTCAGACTTCCTGTCCGTTCCGACTCGCGGACGGACATTTTATTTGCAAAAGGATAAAACCGTAAATTCCTGGTACGGCGATGCATCATCGTTAAAATAATAATTGCAACAGACATCGGTTAGCAGTGATTGATACCTTGTTGGCCGGTAATGATGCAGCTTGCTCGATCGTTTCTCGTGCATTGTAATTACAATCGCGGACATTGTTACGTTTCGTTTTGACTTTTAAACGGATTTCATTTCCCACGAAGTTTTCTATTAGTACTGTGGCTAGTACTCGTCTTCCCTTCTTCGATAGTATCCAATTCAAATTAATTAAAAGTATCGAAAAGTCCAAGAGTTTCAAGCATTCTAATTTTTATAAGCTCCAAATAAAAGCTTTCAGATGCAAAATATATTTTTTATACTTTTTTGGTAAATTCTCTGAAGATAGAAACTCAGTGGAAATTAAAGAAATTAACAGAATTACAATAAAACAAACACTTCTGATTTTCAATTTTTTTAAAAGAAAATGAATCTAAAGATGAAATTCTCAGGAATCCTGAATGAAGCCTTCAGACTTTCTCGTTTCACGATCTCGTGAAATAAAAAGGCGAAGAATTGCTTCCTCCTTCGCCGAGCCGCGAAACAATCGAGTTGTATAAATAATAGAACGGTCTTAGATTGATCGAAAGATCAAGGACCGTACGAAATGCTCCCAGCTAGAGAGGTCCCGTAAAAGGACCGGCAATAATCACCGGGGCAAGAGGTTTCGAGGGAACGTTTAATAGATATTCGACACGATGCCAGCTGATCGCTGGCCGGATTAACGAAGCACCGATCAATCGTATTCACGAACAAAAGGATTCGGCTCTCGTGGGCGGATTGTGTCGAGAGTTTGTTCTACACGAAATTAATTTACAGCCGCTTAACGGGACAGGAAGGATCGAAAGGTCATCGATATCCGAGTAAATATGTTCGTCGAATGTGTCCAGAGCACAGTTCGATTGATTCGGGACCCTTGTGTAATCTTTTCCTTTCTTTCTTTTTTTTTTTTAATTTCATTCAGCCATATCGAACAAGTAGGGCATACGAAACGTTCATTGTACCAATACGATTCTTATCAATCCAATTTTCAACGAATACGCTCGAGTCAGAGCATTTTCAGTGTCCGCAATATGTGGTACAATAGATTCGTGATAGGCGTACAGGTGATCACGAAGAGAAATTTAATAGAAACCTTGATGTATTCAACCTTTCAGAGTTGCTATTTGTTGCTTTATCACGTTCCGTGGAAATCGTTTGAAAAGTGTTGTACCGAGTTAAATGTTAGGACAAGTTGTTTCGTCGTATCTGATCTCTAAAGTCTAGTTTACATCGGTGGAAGAAATGGTAGAATAAATAAGAAAAGAACCTTGGTATTTATAAGGTAACGTGGTACTACGAACGAATTGATGGAGGAAAAAGTTACAAGTCCTCGAGTCGAGGATCCGAGCGCCGTGCGTCGCCGACCTTTCGGACAAATTCCTGAGATTCATAGGGAAGCGTACTTTGAGAAGTTAGTCACAGTCAAAACAAATATTTCTAAGTTACCATTTCTTTAGTTTGCCAGAATACGATTTGGGAGTATCGGGTCTTAATGATAAGAGTGTTGGGTACCGTGCGTCGCCGACTCTCCGGATTCCCCCGACGCAAATGAATCTCGACGATCGTATTTAAATTCAGTCAAATTATGTTCGGACGGCACTTGAAATGCCCTTTTAATAATGTACACCGGGTATATGAAAGGTACGTTCTTCTGAATGGACCAATCGAGCCGTAAATCGATTCTCGTGGCAGCGTGGTGGATAGGAAAAGATCGTCTAAAGCTAAACCTGTTTCTTCGAAGGAGGCGACGACGTGGAGTGCCTCGTACCAAAAACGTGCGAGCGGCTTATAAATCTGGTTCGCGAATTGCGTAACGCGCGCAAGATCTCCTACGGTGTCTGGTATTCAATTGTGGAAACCGGGTAACGGTATCTCTTGAATGGCAATTGTTGAAGGAGGAGGGGGAGGGCGCCCTCCGGTCGTGCTCGAATCCGACAACCTGGCCAAATGCAGTTTCTACGTGTCGGGGAGTGAAACTCGTCGTCGATCGCCTCCTCTCGCTATCCGAGGGCCTCGCAACAGATAGATCCCAACGGTGGTTTCTCACGCTTGCGATAGAATCACGGGATCGGCAATTTGTCTCAAGCGGCTAAAATGTCAGCGAGCCGCGACAGGTTCGCCTGGGACGATGATGATGATGACGACTTACTTCGGGACCGGTGAATATTATTCGCCGGTGAAAGCTGCGGAAAAATTATCCGATGTTGTGCAATCTTTCTTCAAATTCTCGTTTCTTCGATATCGGGACGGTCTTCGTGTCAAAAGCGTAGGACAATATTTGTCGAATATATGCAGGGATTTGCACTGTGGGGGTTAGATCTGGACGCCCATACACGTCAATCGTCCACAATGTGTAATACACAATCAAATACTTAAAATTAATAAGAGTTATTATTCAGAAATCAAAAAGTCGGCTAATTAATTTTCACAAATTCAGTTCAATCTTGTAAAAAATTCATTTCTGACCTCGCCTTACACCCACAGATAAATTAAAAAAAAATTGAATGCAGTATTGTATTTTTTTTTTTCCTTTGAAAATTCATGATAAGTTTTCTGTGGTCGGTTTGAGGCCGTTGATGCTCAAACGATGATCGAACGAACACGGCCACGGTTCGTAATCAGACTTTCACGAGCCGGCCGGCACGCGAGCGTTGAATTAGCGTCGGTGCGATAAATTAGCGTGCACGTATAAAGACGTTTCGTTGTCACCTGTGATAAACGGAGCGCATCGGTTAACGTTGCGACGCTCGTGTTCGAGTTCCGTTCGAAACGCTTCGAGCCGAGGGAAATCGATTTTCTGCCGTGATACCGTGTATGACCCCACCATTTCACGGGATCGAGGCTTCGGAATATTATTCCTCGCGGTCTTGTTGCAATATTATCTTCATTCATTCGAGGGGGATTTCTTTCGTTACGGATTTGTATTCTGGGTCATTCGTGATTAGCCGTGAATTCTGCACGGAATAAATTGGCGCATAATTAGCCGTGAATTCTGCACGGAATAAATTAGGACATAATTAGCCGAAGTTAATCCCTACGGTAAACAAAAATCACACCAGTGCACACTTTCATTTTAGTTTCACTGATTAACCTACAATCGCGATGGATACTGGAATGTATTAATAATAACAGTATCGTATTCAAGGTGATGATTTGTAAATTTTCAACATTTTTAGGAACTTTTTTATTTCGAATACTTATGAAAATAATTCACAGTAATTCTTTTCTTTCAAAATTTTGAATTTTGAAAGTTTTATTGAAAAAGGTATTTAGACTTAAACGTATCCAAAAATGCTTCGAGTGCAGAGGGTTAATATTGATCGAGTATATCAGAAATTTTCTCAGCGCTTCGTGTGCCCTTCGGTAAAGTGGTATCGTGACATCGGTAAGATTCAATATTTGCACACTCTGGATTTGCGTAGTCGGTCGTGGTCAAGAATCATGGATTGGAGCATCCTCTTGGTGACCTTGGTTTTCACCAGGATCCCGAGGAGGCCTCTCGAAGGCGGAAAGGGGACAGTGAACCCGACGCTTCAACCACTATTTACATATTTGTTTCGCTAAGTGAAATGCTGTGTTCACGGTTATATTCCGATTCCTGGTTTCGACGTGTTTTTTAGCTTGATTAGAACCGCTGCGCGGGAACAATCGACGCTGAAAACCAGGTGTTAGTCATTAATAATTTAAGGGTCGTACGTGGTCATCGTCAGATTTTTAATAAAAGAAGGCATAATTTTAGAATTTCATTTGAAAGCATAGTTGGATAGCTTTTATTGTCATTTATTCAGATGCTTCAGAAGATATTTTGTAACTTCTTTAAAACTGGAAATTTGGGATTTTGAAATTCTACAGTATCCAATTAACTAATATTAACCATAATATTCTATAATACCAAATCAAAATAATTAATAAAAAATCACCCCATAATCTCAAATGCAAAAGCATCTTTCAATCAAAATACCATCCTATTAAATTGGCTGATAAAATATTGAAATAAATGTTGCAAATATAAAGGTTTCGCAAGTATTGCACACAGCTGTTCGACCACGTCTTTCAATCACCATAAACATCCCCTACGGTGATTCGTGCGTTTCATGAAACATGACTGACGATGAACTCAAATTGAATTTACGGGCTTAGAATGAAATAAAAAAAAAAGGGTAAGACTCACAGTTCGATTACCAACGAGGATTAGCTTGCCATGGAATTGACATTTCCGGCCGCGCCTATTTCCATCGGCCTCTACCAACTTCTACATACTGCACACAGATCGCTGATCTCGTGAAAGTAATTCCGTTTACTTGTCAGTGTTAACCAGTATTTTCTTTTCTTCGTTGAATTAAAATATTTTCAGGGGGGGGGGGGGGGGAGACGAATCGAATCGATACCATGAAACGCTCAGATAGCTCGATATCCGATTCGTCATTGAAAATTTGTCAGGATTAAAGATCGACTCGCGATACGGTGAAAATCTCAAAATATTGTTCTTATATCGTGAAACCTTAACTAGTAAATCTACTTCTACCGTTTACGTAACTAATAATCTGTCCGCAATTTATTATGGTTCTGTTTGTGAGATTTCAACTGGGATACCCGATGGTCGTTGATAAAATTATTATCAAGAGTCAATATTATATAACATAACTATTTAGCTTTTGTATGTTTCTTTGCTGGGTAGCTTTTTAATTAATATACTACGTAACTAATTATGGTACAGAAATTAGAGAATTCTATTTAAAAGATAAATAAAAATCAAATAAAGTTGAGAAGTTTTTCTAAAAAGATTAAAGTTATAGATGAAACATTTACAGAAAGTATCATACAATTTAATTAATCATCCCGCTTTCGTTACACAACAATCGCTTAGCCAATTGTGCTCACATTCGGCGGATCTGTCATTCACAGAAGAAGAAAGGGTCGCGATTATCCGACTATTAGGCCACGATCCATTCGATGACTGATCGTTGGTCGAACTAAAAACCATCATGAGAAATGGATACATCTTTGTACGGTCGATGGCCAATAAATAAGCGCCGATGGAATGTTCGATGAGTAATAGATTGCTCAAGTTTTAAGTGCTCTAAATATGGACTTTCACCGGGGTCCGACTAAATAAATGGACATATTGCTTATCTGTAATATTTGTGCCATCGGTGCTCAAAGGGTTAAGCCAAGATATCTGTAGGACGAGCATAAAGTTCGTACGGTACACTAAGTAAATGGATACCATTATGAATAACGTTGGTACCGTTAGTGTCCAAAGAGTTAAGGTAGCTGTTCGTGTGACTAATTTTATTTTCTAATATTTATTTGGAGTTTGACTGAAATTTTAATTTAGTTCCCGACAAATTTGTGGTATTGGACAAACATTTCAATATTTTAGGGTCAAAATATTAATATTTGCACATTATCGTGTACTAGAGATTAAATTTTCAAAAATGAATATTTCATAAATATAGAAAAAAATTTCAAGCAGGTTTAAATTTGAAAATATTCTGAAAAATTGAAATTATAACCTACCTTATCATAACCATGAGGATAACCAAGTTAGCCAACAGAAGGCTCTAACGATCACGGTTCTATCGTTAATAAACGCGAAGACGTATCCATTAGCGCTCCAGGTTCGTGGAAACGGATTTTGTGAAAAAACGAGAGAAAAAATCTAAGAAAGGAAAATGTCGAGCAGAGGTTTCCCAGGAACGGCAATCGACAAACAACGACGGAAAGCAAACGTTTAGCAACGGGGGGGATAGGGCACTCGAGTAATTCGCCTGTACACGCACTCGTGTACCGCAAATAAACCATATGTGTTCCTCTCGGCACTAAACAGTTGGTGGAAGTTTGTATCCTGCGTGGTGGTACACGAGAAGGAAGCCTCGTTGAGCCGTTGTCTAGGTTTCCAGGTAACGTACACACCTGCTTCGAGAGAGCTGGTAAACGAGTCCGCTTCGTTCTTTTTCTTCTTCGTCCTTCGGCCTTGGAACGCCTTTGGGATCCTTCGTACCCCTCGACGAAATTAACGAAATTTGGAGATTGATTTTTTTCCCTTCTAAGTGAGGTTTGATGGATGGTTCTGGGTGTGTAATTTTGGACACCTGGACTGTGATTATTAGCTGGATATATTAGAGGAACTCTGGGGTTCGTTGGGGTACCAGTGTTGGGCAAATTTTTATTTTTGTATTAAAGTTGAAATAACAAGAGGATATTCTTGTATTTAAATGGCTATAAATAATTCAATCACGGACACTCATCGTCGGTTAGTCAAAAATATTGATCAAACACATGAAAAACAGCAGAAAAATGTTGCACCCCAATGTAAATCCGTCGTGTTAACACTGACTCCCAACCGCATCTCTTTCATCGATGACGTATCGTTAAACAATCGTGTATGTTTTTCGCGGATCATAGATCGGGTTTCGGCAAAGATACTCGCGGGAGAGGAGCAAACGAGGTTGGCCGAAAATAAATGTACAGTCGGTGCGCTGGACGCGGTTCATTTCGTTGGAATCCCTGTTAATTGCCGGCAAACACGCTCCCCGACATGAGAAATTCCCTGGCGCCGTCTTGTTGGCACTGTCTGGGCAAAAAAGCCGACTATGTACCTAGGGAAGCAGAGGTGCAGACCGTCGAACGCGTTTGCAAAGCTCCGACAACATTGACCCCTCTTCCTTCGCTATCGGTGTTCGATTAATTCAACCATCCTTAACTGGGGGGTCGTGAAAAATCAAAACAATTTTTTCGAATTTTGAAGTCTTCTAATGCTTCAAAATAATCATTTTTTAATTTATTTTATATAGAATTTGTGTTAGGTATCTTGCATAGATAGCAAAATTAGACAGCAAAAATTCCACTCGATTGTCCCCTCTGAGGGGGCATGAATAGAATGCAGATGAGTTTTAATTTATTTTTCTTTTTTTAAATTTCCTTCCAAATATAATTTAAGTAGAATAATTATTTCTTATATTATATTACCTTGTCTACAACGGTATGGTACTCATTATTTTGTAACCAAATATTTTTGAATTACTGGTGAATAATCTGAAAAATATTTTCGAGTGTAAAGGGTTAAAGCTGGCGAGCATAGAGTCATCAAAGGTTGCGAAGTTTCAAAAGTGTCAGAAATTATTAATTAAACGAATTATAACCATAGTGTCTCGTACAAATGGCTATTATACGAAAGAATCTCGGACTCCAGATGTCTATTTTTTAATGATCCACAGTTTAATGGTGGGGAAAAAAAAGAAGGTGTTCTGTTGTCGAATTCCATCCATCAAAAATAATACACGAAGCCATTATAGAATCTATCTCTGTCATTATGATAAACAAGCTACGCGAAGAGGAAAAAAAGAAGGAACGCGAGGGACCATTAAAATGGTCGAACAAACGCGTTGCCAAAATAATTAAAGGATCTTCTGGAGTCAAAACGAAACACTACCTGTTAACGATGACCGGCCCGATTCAAGAGGAGTTAATTCGCTGGAAGCAAAACCGGTAGCCAGGAATATCTTCGCTTCCAAGCCATCGTCTTCTTTTATCGATCGACAAGAAGAAGCTTTCGTTTCGATGGCTCGCGTTTCTTCGGCATTATAACCCCGATGGCGGTTTAACATTTCGGTCGACTTCTGTCACGCCTTGTTACGCCCCTTAAAGGCACGTTTTCACAGCGGATCGATCGTCGATTTTGTCGTCGCGACACTGACACCCAAGTGTCGTGAGTTCTGTCACGTCGTTGTCGTTGGCACTAGATTCATTGTCAAGGCATCAGTAGCTTGAAATTACAGCTGTAGGGTTACTTCAAATTACATCGTCAAGGTTTTAGGAATTTTAGAAATAGATTTGATTTTTTTGAGTAACTTTGCAATAGTTTTTGGTCTTATTCAAATTATTAGAAATTTTATTTTTGTAATATGAATTGTATTTCAATTTTTGGAATAAAACAGATCCAGATTCGGAAGATCGAACAATACCCAAATATCGTGGCATTAAAACTGCATAAAAATGTCACAGTGTCATAATGAAAGTTATGACTTTTATCGTCGCTTAAGAATGTACCTTAACAGCCGGGGTCAAGATGAGTATAACGGGGCACCTTGAACCAAAGAACTCGGACAATTTTGACCTCGACTCGCGTGTGCAAGTATGTTTGATCGAATCACTGGAAACCGACACTCCACAGGGCTGAATTTCGTCTCTTTCTTTCGGCTGAGGTGACGCGAACCTGTAATTTAAACTACATATTCGTGCGGGCCGTTATAATCGAGCGTTGGTCCTCGATATACAGGGTGGGTCGTTCAAACTGGCCGAAGTCCATAAAAACAGCTAGCAAAACGTCATTTTCTGTATTAGATTTATTATTTGATTATAGACTTAATAGCGAATTTTTTTAATTAAAATGACAAATATTCAGATTCAGGGAAATCAAGTGTTAATTTTTTTTTGCTCTGGACTTATATTACAACCCCATGTTTAGAGCATGGTGGAAATTCAAGTGGAAATATATTAAAATTGTAATATTCAGTATTTGATATTTTAGTGTTATGATATTTAATATTCTAATGTTCTAATATGTAATATTTAACAATTTAATATTCTAATATTCTAATGTTCTAATACTTTAACATTCAATATTTTGCAAAATCAAAATTAAAATTGCAAAATTTGAAATATTACAGTTTAACAGGAAATAACTCATTAACACCTGGTCAATAAATTTCACGTCATTATCCTTTAACATCAACTTTGTCGGCGTATTTTTTTCAATTCCTCGTGTTCAAACACCATTCCTTGGTTTCTTTGAATAATAGGAATATCGGTATAATCGGCTTTCTAATGCAGCTAAGAATCGGTCCCAGAAGGCGAATAGAAGAAAAGGGCCCACGGTTGCTACAGGTGGCATCGACGAACAATGCTCACGTTTGCAGTCGGTACAATGGAGATCATAATCGAACGGTCGACGTGTAATGACTTATGGGAGCCATTCCTCGTCGCCAACAATAGATCGGTGACAGAGATGTTTATAGCTAGGGGAAAATGGTGTAGTTTGGTTTCTAGAAGTGGTCAGGTGGCAGATGTCTTTCCTCGATACAACGTATAGGTACATTAATTAATCTCTTCGAGACACCTTTTTAAATTTTAAGTTATTCGTTTTTTAAACCCCTTCGTAACTTTTATGTCATACAACAAAATTGTTGAAAACTGTATCGATAATTAATTCTTTGCTATCAGAAACTCTGGTCAAAATTAATTAACACATATTCAATTAAATTGTATTATATTGGAATACGTCTGAATCTTGTGAAGGGTTCATTTTAATCAACCATAAGTGCAAAAGTAATCAGGTTAGCCATCCTATTACTCAGATTCGACGTGGATTGTCTGGAAAGTTAGTCGAAAGTGTGTAAAAAATGTCGCATTCGTCGACCATGTTAATAGAGATTTTCGAAAAGTTTCACAGAAAGCATGATCGTTAATCTTTGTAAGAATCGAGTTCTGATCCGAGACACAACGTCGCGCACGATCGAGAGCTCGATCGTCCGTGAACGACAGAAAGCTTTTCTAGTTTCCTGGATTGTCTGGATGTTCACTGTGCATTCCATTCAAGTCCCTGAGATCGTAAATTCCTTTATGAATAGATAAAGTCGTGCCTTTTAATACACCTCCACGCATAAACCTTTTCATTTATAACTTTGGAGACGATTGAACAATCATCTACATATTTGATCCAAAAATCATAAAAATATTCATAACCCGGTTAATAGATTCAGCTATTAAAAATTTCATTTGATAGTAATTTTATTTTTTCCATTTTATTATTTCAGACAAATAAATAAAAGAATTTCTAATTATAATGTCACCCATACGTGGGTGACGTGGCAGTCAAAGTGTTAAAAAACGTATTCTTTTGAAAATTTAAAACGTTAATAAGCTTTTTGACGTCTTCCTAGTAAGGTGATTTAAATGATTGAAAACAATGTGATATGTGTCAAAGATGTTTCATCACAGTGGAATTTTAAAGAAATTATCCCACTTCTTAGCATTTCATTATGTTGTGCAGTGGAAAGACCCAGTGCAAAGGTGGAAGGTGTTAATTGAAAGACTAAGCTTTGCCGTTGAAGCAAACATCAACAATCCCAAAGCGATCTTCTCCAATTAACCCTTTCCAGGTCAGTGTTTTCGTGTGGTTTATAAATGTATCAAAAATCTGGTTTAAAAAAAATTAACAAAGAAAAGTGTTTTATTTTTTTCAAATAATTTCAAGACAGAGGCATTGTAAATAATATTTGCAATTCTTGAGAAAACTTAATTAATTAAAAGAAATAATATTTCTGAAGTAAGTAATTTTAGCTACAATGTAGAAAACGAGTGTTTTTAGGAACTTGGAAATATGAAAATATTATATTTTTCACTTATTTATAATTAAATCAAATGTATATTGGATTGTAACAGAAGATAGCGGAGTTTTATATAAATTTTCATTCGCGAGGGTTTATTTACCGAGGCCGTACATATAAGCTCTTCGAAATGAAAGGGTTAATCACTCTCGTCATCAGACATTGAACAAACACAGAGAATCCAAATAAAAACGAGCCAGGAGATATTTTCTAGCGTTAGTTTATTTGATCAACTTGTTTCGCGGATACAATTGGAAACACGCGGGGGTGATGTACGATACCCGCAAATAGACACGCACTTTCGGCTGGTTTCTATTAACGAGCGGAGCTTCGTAGATTCTTTACAGTTTTTTTCACACCCCCGGTGATCGTTTGTTTTCCTTCCCGTTACATTGTGGCGAATCGAACGATCGGCCAACAAACGGCCACGATTGGCGGTTAATATTTATTCGCGCGAACGACGTAAGCTCGCCGGGAAAACGTGCCTGGACGCTCGTACCGCGGCGAGAGCCGCCATCGCGAATAGAGTCGACCGGAAATCGAAAGTTTCCAGTGCACCCACTCGATGTTTATTGACTTTCCGATCGCGTTTCAATGCTCCCGGCAAAATTCAGTCATTCCGCTTCGAACTTAATTATCGTTCAGCTGTCTTTGTCTGCCAGGATGATTTTTATTGATCTTTAATCTTTTTACTAGCACCTATGGGCGCTCGAGGAGTTCGCTTGTTCACAGTCGATTTTATTAACCGTGGAAAATTGAAGATTTAATATCGACTGAAGTCGATTAATAAGAAACACATTTCGATTCGAAATAAAAGGAACACTTTGGTAAATAATTTTTAAAATAATAGTAAATTGTCTGATGATTGGAAATTGTATTTAAGGTGCGTCGTCTAAGGGTTAATACGTGTCATCGATAATTTTCTAATTATAATTTGAAAATGAATAAATTTATAGTATACTTTATAGACATTATGTTGAAATAAAAATTGCAAGAAACGAAGTAGTACGAGAATCAATTTCATTAGACGGTGGATTAATTTTTTTCAAAGATTTTATAAGTCCCAAGGGATCCCTCTTTGGATCCGCCTCTGCTACGATGGTAGATGAGAATTGCATGCTCCCCTCCGTTCCCCTTGCTCAGCCACACGTAATATTCCTTCTGTAATTTATAATTCGCCGTGGACAGATACGGTGGTCCATCACGGTCGTCGTAATTAAATCTCACCATCCTTGGCGATCGTTGTTCCTTCCATCTCGTTGATAGGACATGTTCTCTATCATTTCCAGGTATGCTCCTAATTTCGTTCTAAGAATTACGTGTTTCATCCGTGATGCTCGCACTTCTATACTTGGTAGCTGAATGCAAATGTTCTTTCATTTTCTTTTTAGCTGTTTTGTCATTTTAGATAGATCTTTCGTTCCATTGTTTCGTAGATGTGTTAGGGTCTTGCATACCAATGATTTAAATAATTCATTATTTTTCAGTGGCTAATGCAATATTCATCACAAAAGATTTATATTGCTTATTTCTGTGATAAATAAAACACTGAGGATTTTAATTGACAAAGTTACATTTTTAAATATCTAGGAAATATTAAATTTGTTTATCTAATTGTTATTATAACATAGAAATTTATAACAATTAAAGAAGGGAAAGATATTATCTTGAATTTTTTCTGGAAGCTAGTTTCAAACTTTTTATTATGATTGTTCCTTTTTTAATTTCAACAGGGTTATTGTTCTGTGCTGATGCATTTCGTGATGGGTGGTGGTCGTAAAAAGTGAACGTGCATTTAGTCGATTTTTTCATCGTAGACTTTGTCCCGTCGCTGGAAGCAGCGTGAAATTAACTAAAGACCGATCGAAATTTCGACCCGGCCAATTTATCCTTTCGACAGTAAATCACGCTCGACCCGTGAGCGGCCCGACCCACACACCAATAAGAACAGTTTTGTGGGTCATGTACAAATGCAGTGAAAGCAGGCATTTGACGGTCGCATCATTTTTCCTCTTTGGCCCTTTGTGTTTGCCTTGCTTCAGGGACGGATCATACATTAAGGACCGCATTAAATTATCCTCAAGGTTGGCGAACGGTTAACTGATAATTAATCAATCGAAATGATTAAATATTTCGCTTTTTTAACCCCGCCGGATCCGAGGATCTTTCTCATTCTGTATTCTATACTTCGTTCGATCTCTGATTAGCAAAAGTATAACTTTAACGAAGTTTTGTTGACTTTTGTTAAAGGATTAATATAGAAAATTATATTTATTTGAATAATACTTAGCAAAACTTTCACTTCTCCTGGAAATATAATATTTTGTCAAATAGAGGTTAAGGACAAAATTACTGTATTTTTAGAAACTAGGAAATTTTAATTTTTTAACATTTGTCGAAGTTTTCGAGAATCGAAGTGTATCGAACCAAGTTACAAGGGGTCGCTCGTACAAATTTAAAGAATGGGGGGTGAATTTTGTTCGTCGGTTCGTTCCAAGGCAGCCGACTCGAAGGAAGAAACGTCGAGGAACACTATGCTCGCAGAGAGCCGCCTTCGTGGATCCGCTCGGCGGGGATATATATTTTATTATCGGGTCCGCCTGCGAGTAACGATATAACGCTGTCAAATCTCTGCTTTCACTGCGTTTGTATATGACCCAGAAAGAATTTGCATACGCAGGGAGCCGTTTGGAAGAAGGCGGCTGCACGGACGGGTCCCGGTTCCTCGGGCGTACAAAGCTGAAGCTTCTTCTTCGGGGCAGTGAATTATCGGCGCTGAAGGGGAGCAGAAGAAAACGAGCACGCGGCTCGTGCGCGGCTCGCTACCGAATGCTCATTACCGGGGCCGAAGCCCGGGAATATCGCTCGTGACTCATGCCACGCGAGTAAAAAGCCCAAGTAATGAACGCTCGTACGAGACGAACGGGGAAAAGGAAGATTCGGTGGGTCGAATCGTGGACCACCAACAGAGACCCGACGAATTTTATCCTTTCACCCTTCTTTCTTTCTTTCTTTCTTTCTTTTTTTTAAAGATGCATCAAAATCAAATTAAAAATTTTCTAATTAAAAGTCGCGACTGAAATATTTTAACACATTGCATGCGGATATATTTCGCCGCGGATTTACGCGTGTAGCGGGCTTTTTTTGTGAACTTCATGGGAAATTTGAACAATTTCAAATTTGATAATCCTTTCTGGATAGAAATATTATATTTTGCAATAAAGATTAAGGAAAGGGGTATCATATATCTAGAAAGTTAATGTATTTATAAAAGGAAGCAAATTATATCGATAGCTCGAGTGTTAATTAAATTTTTGGCGCAAGCAAGGTTAATTCTTATCCGATCCAAGGAATTTATCCGGTGTCAGTTTTCGTTCGCCGCGAGGACATCCGAAATAAGGAAACGGCGATTCGCCTCGATAAATTTACCTCGACGCCAAGAATCCTGGCCAGCAAGGCTGACCAGGCGCCGTAATCGCGGCGAAAAATGCTCGGTGCAAGCGCCACGAGAAGCGGAGGAGGATGCTTTCGTTTCTTCTTCCTTCAAGGATCTCCTTGGTGGTGCTGCGACCAAGGAGAGCGACGGGTGGACGGTTTTATTCCGTTTCGTTTCGTGACAATTAAACGCAATCGCCGAGGCCGACCGGGGGACATAGGCGCGCGAACAAAGAGACATCCTGACCGACTATTTTTCTGTCCCGATCCTGCGATCGTCCTGCCGCGAGACGACTGCCTTTTGTCCGTTTACTCGCCGCTGCGTTCGCCGTTTGCTTGTCGTTTTATGGATCTCTTTAAATGAAGTAGTTTAAGGATAAGGATGAGGGTAAGGATCTCGCTGCGGTGAACCGCAGGACGCTTCGCTAGGCTCTTTGTCAGGGTTTCATTCCAGAGAAATAATTACTGATATGAAGTTATTAGATTAGGAGGTAAATTAATTTCTTTTTTCATGTTTTGTTTCAAAATTGTTCATTGAAAATTGGAATTTTTGCATTATAATTATAATATATTTGATAATTGGATATCTTAATTAGATTTGTAGTAAAAAGATTAAGACAGAAAATTTTTAGATAGGAACTTTTATTTCTTATATTTATCAAAATTTATTTTGAATCTTACATTTTTTATTTTAGCAACTTTCAAATTACCATAAATAAAGTATGAAAATATACTATTAAATTCATAATTGGCTTACATTGCCAGACGAAGTGATTACAATTAATCTAATTAATATTAACTACTCATAGCAATTAGTAAAGTATTACACATAATAATTAATTACATATTTTGCACTCCTAGGAAATACGAAGGAGAAAGATTATACATTTTTTAAACTTAAATTTATTTCACATATCTTGATAAAAATCTGAGAAACACTTTCAAATGCTATTAAAATTCTGCTGATTAAAGATAGAAAATTAATTGTGTGCAAACGTAAATTTCTAATGTAACCAGCAATAATTTCCCGGAAGTACTTAATTGAAATTATTCAAAATTGACAAAATTAAAATTATTTTCTTTTCTGATAGCTATGTACATAGAAATTCAAATGAATGTTAAACAGTATTTACACTCGGATCTCTTTTCTTTCCTTTTTTTTTTTAATTATGTGCGAAGGATAAGTAAAGTGTTAAAACAGGTTGAAAACGGAGAGCCACTCCTGGCCCTGTTGAGAATCGAAACGATCAGATAAATCAACATCAAAATGGCTGGCACTCGATTTGTTCAGCCGCGCTTCTCTTGCCACTGAAAAATCAGCATTGAAAGTCCGCCTTTCTCCGTCGATCGTGTGCTCGCACGCGTTTCATTACCTGCATTAATTGGACGGTGATTTTTAAACGTTCGTCGTCCATTAATAATCGGAAGAAGTGCTTGCCACGGCGAACGAATCGGTAATAAGTTAATAAGAGCAATGCTTGGTCCACCTTTTACTTGTTACACTGATAATCATTGATTTTTATCAGATTTTCTATCTGAAAAGTGAAGAATTTTCGTGGAAATTAATTATAATCGCTCCATGATACGTGATCGATTTTATCTAAATTGATTCAGTTTATTTTATGTACGGATGAAATCATTTTTAATATAATGCGGTATAATTACAAGTAATTACAGATACTTTCGTTGCAGTTTCAATATAAATACAAACATTTACTGGTAAATATATTAAACAAATTTTGATATTTATAGCGTTTAAAGTATTCTGAATATCTTAATTTTAAATTGGGTAAATAGAACAATTTCTGATAATAGGAGTGGCAAATTGTCACCAAAACTCCAATGTCCTATTTAATATATTAAAATGTTCAAGAAAAATAGAGATCCATTATTTTACACAATTTTCCAAATAAGTGGAATTATTTTAGGTCTTTTTAATTTTTCATAGTACACTGAAAAATGAAAAAATTCTAAATAAACGCTTTATGCAAAATTTAGTACATTTTAAATCTCTCAATTAAACATTTTTACATTTTTACAACATATAATATTGAAAGATAACTAGAAAGCGAAACTTTTATCATTTTCTTCTCAACTTCTCGTTGAAAAATTTCAAAAGTGTCAAACATCCCATAAAAAGATTGATCCTGGCGTAAGGTCATCGAATTCTCGAAATTTCTCGAGGTCGTAAAATCGTTCGAGGGTCCATAAAACCGGAAGTCGCAGTATTCGTTGAGAGTCGAGAATGTCAGGTGTCAAAAATTGTTGATTTTTTGTATAAAATCGTTTCACCTCCCTTTCTCTTTTTTTAAACCAATCAAAGGTTTAATGGCTTTCAGAATGTAATTAGAAGAGAGTTAATTGCTTCGTTAGTCGCTTGACGATATTTACTTGAGTTTTACGTAATTTCCCTCTCGAGTTTAAAAATTGTTTAAATATTATGAAAGCGGAAGCATAAGCGATACAGAATCCAAATGAGGTAATAATTACAAATTATTTCTGAATTCTTAAATTGTTGAAATTTAAATAAGTAATAATTTACTAGATATGATTCAAAATTATGTTTATTAGCCCTCTGTAATTTTTATTTTATAACAAAAGCTGGTTGCAGTCTCCGTTTCTCATTAAATAATTAGAAATATTAAAAACACCTTAAACTTTTTATTTTTTATTGTCAATAAATTAAAAAAAAAGGTGGAAGTATCAAAAATTATTATTATTTTTAAACAAAACTCTTCTTGACAACTAAAATGAGATAATAAAACACCAATTTGCGAATCGTTAACCCCTCCGTTCCAAAAAAAACAGAAGGTGAGAATACGCATGACGTTAATATCGAGTAAAAGGTGAGATTAAGCACGGTTGAAAATAAATCGGTACAATTTTTCAATGCAAATGATTAATTGACATTACATCAAAGAAATTCGTACGGTTTAGAAAGTGCGAGTGGAATGCGAAGCTGCTAAATTTCACTTCAACATCTCCCAGAAAAAATGTAAACGTAAAAACACGTGACGTACAAGAAAAAATTACATCCGTTTTACAAAACTGACCGTTAAACGTATATATTTTTTTAATAAACGTGATTTGAAAATATCGCGTGAAATTTTGGACAAATTACGGTGCCTTTAACGGGTCCCTCATTTTTCCTGGCGTTGAAAGAAAAAGAATTGAACGGTTCCCCAAAGAAATATTTCAGTTTCACTTGCGACCCTCGATGCGTTCTTTTTTACGCCCGTTTTATCTGTACTTTCGTACGACTTTTAAATTACGATTAATTTTTATTCCCGCCATCGGAGTTTTTTTTATTCGATATACTATATTTTTCCAAATATGTGTGTTTATGCACTTGTTAACACGGCATAAGTTGTAAATATGTTATTCTTAAAAGGAAGATTCAGAAAATTGAAAAAAAGCGACGCATTCCAATTTACATTAATTATCGATACGTTTGCAACTTCAATGACAAAATGCCCCTACAATCATGAAAGAAACTATTATATTTGTTCGAAGTAATATTTGCATTAGTTATTCATTTAAAATAATACAGTTCTTCGAATAGAAACACACGTGTGTTTTTACGTTTGTGTTTTCAAAATTCAACAAGCACCGAGTGACTCGAAGACAGTATTTCTGTAAACAGATGCAAACATGTTTGGGATTTTTCAATTCTGCTAATTCGCCATCTGCTAATTGGACTTTTCTTGCAGAGAGTTTTGTGGTCGCGCGCAATATGACCGGTAGAGTCAATGTTTGCTTCGTAAAATCTGTTGTTTTGATCTTAAAAAGGCGAAACAGCCTTGGCTAGTGTCGCGTTTGTACATTGAAATTCTCGCGAAATTAGAGTCGGTGTTTGCGACGAGTTGTAAATATTTTCTGTTCAAAGAACCCCGGGGTTCTTAATTTTCTTCTTTGATCGCACAAGTAGAGCCACTGCATCGTCGAGAAAGAGATGCAAGTACCCGTTTTAAATTATTTAAGTTAGAGGTGAATTGAATATTTTGCAATTTTAATAATCGACAATTAAATACCAGGCTACAGTTTTGTGCAAGGTTTCGTCTTTATTATCCATTATCAATGGATAAATAAATATTTATACATTTTAAATTCGAATAAAATTTACTGTTGATTCTTTAAGTAATTAAAGTGGCAAGTAATTTATAATACTTGGTAGTAAAATACAATTATTTCAATTCTATTGTAATATTTATTCAAAATATAAATTATTAGATTTTTACCGGTTGATGCGTTGATACGCAAACTTCCAATATGTTGAACAAAAACAAAATTTGTGGATAAACAAAAAGAAATCTGTTTATTACTTTTGAAGCAAATCACTTGTTTGCTAAAGAGGGATTTTTTTTCTTTCTTATCTTGGTACTGAAATTTATTTTTCATTCATATTTTTTATTTTATCGACGTCTACCATATTTCATGAAATCTATATTCTTTTTTTTATTTATTAATATTACTTTATTTTCAACTTTTCAATCTCTTTCGAGTTTCTGTATCTGAATACTTGGGTATTTGTACAAGAAATATTTGTCTCAAATGTTTATTGATTTTCAATATAAAGTACAAAGTTCAGAAGTGGAATTCAAGAAGTATATAACACAAAAACAATTAGAAAGAATCAGTATAAGTACCTTAAGTTTTAATTATATTTAAGAACAAGTGTTCGCAGTGTTTAATTAGTTACGAGCGCTCGTATGAATAGGAATTACATATAGTTACAAGATTAAAATTCATAAAAATAAATTTTTAAAATTAAGGTAAAATATTTGCCTTCTTTAATTTCATGTGTGCAGGTGGGAACCTATGATATTTATAAGTAGGTAGGATAAACATGCAATTGCATGTTATAATTTTTAAAATTCTTCCCAATAAAGTTTTTAAAATGAATATAAAGTACTTTGTTCGTTTAATTTTGTCCGGGTAAGTTATCAAAGCACACACCTTTTGATGTTTGTTTGCACAACTGACATGTGTTTGATATTTTGCAAGTGTACATCAAGAGGATGATAATTTTAAACGAAAATAAAATAAAAATTGCATAAAAGGAAGGGTAGATGGGACGCGGTTAGCCCCAAACGTAGCAATCTCTTCGCGGTGAGACTTGGGCAATCGATATTATTTAGTGTGCATTCTTCATAAATTGTTTAATAAATATTCATCTAGATAAAATTTTAGTAGGAAAAATTTTAGTTTAAAATATTACTAGGATTCTATAACAAAACTTTCTTAGAAAGCCACTAGATTTCACAATGTTATTAAAGCTTACCTTAGAAAATACATACAATTTGACAGAAAAATCTTAACAATACTTAATTTAAAATAGAATAGTCTGAAGCAGGTCATTTAAACTTGCTTGACATTCAAGTAAAATTATTCTTCGAAAAGAAAATGATGCACATTACATAGAAAATAAAAACTGGTATCCAAGCCCTACATTCAAACATTTTATCAATTTTTTCGTATAATTACCTCCAACTCGTTCAGATTTCTCTAGCAACATTTAATAAACAGATAAAAATTTCAACCCTGTTTTCAAATTGTCGGTTGCTCGACTTCTATTATTCAGAAATTTTATACCTTTATTTCCCCTCCCGTTTCTTGTCAACGAAATAAACACACGAGGTGTCCCCACGGAGTCTGATTCACCATTAACAATTATTCCACGGTGTTCGCAGAAATCGCGAGGGATATCTCGCGTTTCCAAGCTCGATTAAGGGTTTTTCTCGGAAGGTCCGATAACTAATCGCCCCGCATCGCGGACATAATCACGCGCTTTTTTCCTTCTTTCTTTTGCATCAATTTGAAAGCTGGCCAGGAAGCAAAGACATCAAGGTTTTTGCCCCGTTCCTTCGTGATTTCGTGGACTTTCTTTAACGGGCAAGGACATTTAGCCGGCTCGTTTCGCGAAGCGGACCCAAAGTACTGGGAGCATTAAGGGATGCGCGATAAATCAGACGAGCAGATAATTGCCCCATCGTTCGCCACTGAATTTATTTCAAACTTATTCTTCGATACCGTTTCCTTCCTCGAGTAGCGAGTCGAAAAAGATTGCCGCAAGATTTATATCGAACTAACGTAAATTGGTCCCGATATCAACTCGAAGGATAATTACTAGATAAGAGGAAGGAAAGAAAGAAATGTAAAAATTAATGGAGAATTTATTACGTAAGGGAAGATCGATCTCTTCGGGGGATTATTAATATGTTTAGTTATTACGCGTGTAACTAAATTGGTGATCATTATAGTTTGTTTTTCTTTAGAAAATTATTTATTAATCTACGCATTCCTGAATAAATTTTTCATTTTTCCTTTCCATCTTCTATTATTTACATTATTATTTACATTAATGAAATAAATGCTGTGTCTTAAAACATTTCCAAGTTGCAAAATATTCTAACAGTTAGAGTTAACTAACTTTTTAATGTCCCCTCTGAGGGGACATCAAAAACTCTTTGTTGGTACCCGGAAGACACAGTCACGAAATCCTTAAAACTATTTATTTTTCTAATCGACAAATTTTCCAAATGATCGAGTGTTCGCATTAAGGAAAAGTGGCGTTCAAATCGAGTAAGAATTTCGTATTTCAATTATCGGCGGCGCGATTGTGCAACGGCTAATTGCGATTGTGTATATCTATCCTCCGGTCTCTCTTCCCTGATGGCCGTTGAGAGGCACGCGCGTAATTATCCGCTCCGTGGAAGCGTGCATACGCGCCTTTAGTCCGAGCCGTCCGTCTCGAGATGGAAAGATCACGCGTTCCATTACCACCATGGAATCCACCACCACGGCTGCACGGGTGTCACGTTGATAGGAAAAATCACTGATTTCCACCGACGAACCGTGCACACGTCGTCGCGAGACTTTGATTAGTCGAATTAATTGGGAAAAGAGAGATTGCAATTAGCGCTCGATCAATGCTTGCCTCTCGATCGACCAGTCACGAATCTTGAATAATTTTTCGACGACACGGGAAGCTTAATTGACGGGGAATTAATACAAAAAATTCCTTTTTGATGTTTCATTAGATAGCATTACATTAATCCTTTTAATCAATCATTTTTTTTTTTTGCTTCGATTTCTTGGTTTGAATTTTAGACAAAATTGGTAATCCTTTTTTCTTTTGCAATAAAATGTTTGTTATTGAATGTTGTACATCGTTGGATAAAAATGACCAGTTTTAAATGTTTTAACTCTTTGCACTCGAAGCAAACTTTATGATTCGAGTATTTTGATTGGACAGATCAACCCTTTAGCGTTTGTTATTTTCGTCACGATGCTCTGAAAATACAGCATCCCTGATGCTTTTTATAGTATTCTGACGGTATTGCCTGTCATTTTAACCGGGTTGCCAACATTGTCCGTCAAAAGATTGTTCGTGCATGGTAACCAAACTCGAGTAGCTCGAAACGTTCGTTGTTCGAGTTATTTTCTCGAAATTAGGGCGAAGTTATGCTTTTCAATGGGCACAAGGCTGCGGAACTGGTAAAAAGATACGCCATGTGGTGGATCAGAGTATCATCAGAACCTCGTTTCTGATCCAAAAGGTTCAAGGATGACGATGACTCTAATTTCGATCGCCTCGTTCGTTCAAGTTTCGGGATTAGGAGGTCTAGGTTTTGTTTGAATTAAATCTTACGAGATCAGAAGAAGAACGAAGTATAATAGTTTCATGTTTAGCGAGATTTTGTTTGTTTCCTCAGGAAACAACCCGACGTGAAGAATAAATTAACTTTAAATTAGGATCGTTTAATTTAAATGGTTCCCTGGAGCCAGTTTTTGTTCTGAAATTTGTGGCGTTTAAAAATTTGATGAAATAACAATAGAAGGTTATGTAAATGTTTAAATAAATATATTTAAATCAATACTTGTGGCCTACTCTTCAAGATTAATATAAATTATAACTAAAAAAAGTTAAAAAAATTAATATAATATCGATTTAACAAGGTACCAAGAGGGAACTTCCATCGTAATTCAATCTAAATATGCTAATTATAATTATGGTGAATTGTACTGCCAACAGGTAATAAAAATTGCCACAAAGGTTTTGATTAAACAAGATAATTGTATATAGAAAGAGGAGAACGAGTCGTCAGGTTTGAATTTTGTGGAGGTCAGCTTTTGTTAGAAGTCACACGTGCACAGATCGTAGAAAGGGTTCCCTGGGGACGTTCCGGGAACGCTTCGGATTCGTTCGTTTCCCGCGGGCGTCTCTCGATCATCGTACCAGGAAGTCCGATTACGATAACACGGCGCCACTTCGTCGAAGAAATTCTCTTTGGCTATCGATTGTTGTCTCGTGCTAAATTTATTAGCTTCGCGACTATATTCGCCTCTGTACTGTCACAGAAAGATTTTTGTTTTATCCGAAAGTGGTGTTAGTCTCAATTTTCCAAAATTTCCATCCTAGATTCTTTGTTATTTATATTTGAAAATTTGCAAATTATCATGTATCTAAATTATGTTCATCAGGTTATAATTCCTTTCGTATCAGAAATTTGTGAAATTGGGACAAAATATAATCATTTTTAGGAGTTGTTTTTGAATCGAAGATAAGAAAGTATTGATAATGCTTTTCATTATGGATGAAAAATTGAAATGTTCATCTTTGGGAGATACTTAATTTCGTACGAAATAATATCGTATCAAGGACGAAAAATATCGTGACTGAAAGTAATTGAAATATCTCTGTAGACCTTCCAAAAGTGTCTCGAGGAATGCCCATTATCCTTTAAATGCGAAATCTCATTTGGAATGATCGAGATCGTCGTACGATCGCATGTCGTCCTTAACCTTTCAAACTTCCGCGCGTCGAACATGTACAGGATATTTCAAAAATAAAATCTCACACTTTTAAAAATGAATAAAATCATTCGTTATGTAACAAAAATAGTAATAAAAATTCAAGGTTCAAATTAATTGCGAAATACAAAATTATTTAATTATTTTACTTGCAAATATAATTTGTTATTTAATTCTTTATTAATATTTGCTGTTAGTATCAAATTTAATATTTTCTTATTGAAAATATTAGGAAAATTTGTTCTCAAATCAAAGAAAGAATCGTAATTAAAATTATTTTAATCTTTACTTGAAATCTTCATAGTCAAAGGGTTAAGGTGTACAGGAACCTTGAAACTTCCTTGAATTCGTTCTTGAGACAAGCTGTACTTGTTGTACGCGATACGATCGATCCAGGCACTTTTAACCGGACACGTAGTCGATCATTGGCGTTCTTAATATGGCTTGCAACGTTATGATCCGTCGGGTCCGGGCGTATGGATCTAATAAGACGAGGTCGAAGGTGCGTAAAGTGTGACAAGGTTAACAACCGAAGCCGCACGCTTCCTACTTTAACGATACGCGATCCCGAAAGGGTTCAAAGATGAGCCATCCAACCGACGTGAAATCGGCTGTCTCCCGAGCTTTTGAGCAGGTTCGCTGTGTCTCGTCATCGTATCGGATAAACATAGAGTTTCGTCATATTTGAACAATAATAGGACACCATAGATATCGAAGGTTACAATAAAAATGAAAGTAAAATTTCACGTAAGGGCCTATCTTCACCTCTCAAGCTCCATCACTTTCACCATGAACGACCATCATCTTGACCACCCTGGAAGCCTAACAGTGTTCTAAGGCTAGCTTTAAATCGAGGCTCGATAAACAAAAGCATTCTTCGTCGTTCGTTCAACAGTTTTATTCTCGTCGAAAGTCCCCATCGTAAGGTGAAAAATAACTTATTCTGTCCGTCCATTGGACGATACAGTTGTAGGTCTAACGGCGCTGGGTTTCTCGTGCTCTGGCCAGTTTTTAATAACTTTCACCCGCGAGCGAACGTCATCGTCTTATCTTCATGGTGGCCATACCACGCGAAACGTAACGAGGACATCCCAGGTGAAATTGAAATCAACTTGGGAACACTTTAATAATAGGTTGTTATATATTTCCTTTTATTGTGTCGAGTTGATAACTAAATTTACAAAATTCGTGTCCATTTACCATGGAATTTTCCATCGTTATTCATAAGACAAGAATTTTCAGTCAATGTTAATATTCTTTTCTTCAGATTCCATTTGAAACACCTCCATATAAAATTTATTTTTCTCAAATCAATTTTCTGTATTTAAATAGTTGTCTGAAATTCACTGAATCGCACGTGTCTTCCGTTCTTGCAGAAATATCTGCAATCTTTTTCTTTTAAGAGCGTTTCGGTTCAAATCAACCCCCGTTACGTCAATGGTCTAAATTACATCGTACAACCGACAATACCTTGTATCTGGTTGTTTTATTACCGATAATTTCGAGTAATTTTGCATCACTTCGAGTTCGCTTTCCATTCGCGTACGCTCTTTCCTAGTCATCTATAGACCACGTGGCTAATAGAAGGCTTTATTATTGTTAACGTTGTTACCCGAATGGTTGAATGCTGATAGTTCATTAATAAACGAATATCACTTATTTGTAACAGTTTCATTTTTCGACGATACTTATAGGCTCGAATTAATTACTAATCGAAACGAATCACCCTGTATATTGACGCACTCCATAATATCGTGACACTTAGAATCATGGATATTCCATTTCCTAGTGTATAAGACGAGAAACGAATAGAGCAGGTTATCGATGACGAATAGAGTCGCTGCATTCGACTGTTGATCGCGTTGCATCGATTTTTCACCAGAGGTTCGCCGCAGTTTCCTGGATTGAGCTAAACCGGTGGTGCCTGTTGCACCTCGAACAGATCGATATTTCTGTCGATAACGTAACCGCGCACGAAATTACTTGGACCGATAATGTTGTCCACTCAATACCTTACCTTATTACAAATTTTCGATGTTGTATAAAGAAACAGATCGATTATTCGTTTGGTTAATATCGTCATGGGAGCCGTATAATAAGACACGATCGAACATATTCGCAATTTAATTCCAGCATTTTCCGCATAATTTGTTTCGCGACGATGCGTCGGTCGGTCGGCGCCGTTCATCAGGAAGTTGCTTGGGAAATGGGAACGGGAATGGAACGGGAACGTTATCACCCGCAGAGAGAAATATAAAGGCAGGCAAGAGTCGCACGTGTCACGCGTGGATCGATGACTCTGAAAGATTTTTCCAGCTGCCGTGCCTGACCTTCCGTCCCGTTTTACGTAGGAGTGAACGCGCCTCGGGAAATACTGTTGCTTAGTCGAACGGACTCCTGTCGCGATGCCTCGACCTTCTTCTTCGTCTTTAGCACCGAGGTTAACCCCTTGAGTGCACCGATCTAACCCTAGAAAGCTAACCTGTCCTAGGAAAAACGTTCACACGTTGATTGTCATGCTGCTCGCGGATAAAAGGAAAGATAATGTGTTAATTAGGTAGGACTTCTTTTAAACCCACCTTAAGTTTGTTCAATTTGGTCACATTTAAAGGTAAATTTTTGCAATTCTTTTATTTCATTTTACTTTGAAATCAATGTTAATGTTCGCTTTCAAAATCAACTTTCTTTCGCGTTGTTTTATTCAAATTCTGTTTAATTTATTCGATTCGACGAGAATTTTGTTTTGTTGAAATGCTTATTCGGTCCCCGGGAGAAAAGGAAAGATTGGTATGACGACAGACCGGAAATGGGAGTCGCCATTACACGATTACATAAATTCGTCGCGAGAACGTATCGTCGAACCGCTATGATATCGTGTGGGTGAACCTGTTGAACATAATTGGCTCCCCCGTTATTATTAGCTAATATATTTTTCGTGGCAAATTATTTATATCTCCGGATCTACAAAGTCCACGCCGCGTGCCACGGCAACTGTTTAAGTATTAATATTCTCTTCCTCTTCCCGCGACGACTTCAACGTTATACGCGTTCCGTTTTCACTTTTATGCGCGTTGAATTATCGCAGGACATAATGTGTAGTAAAATTTTCTTTCATTTTGTACGGTTATTATTTTCTGCAGCGCCTTGTTATCTAACCATCGAAAAACATTTTAATATAAATATGACAAAATTTATATGATATCCAGAGAATAATTTTTTCTTTTAGATATAGAATTTAAAAAAATTTTAAGTTTTTTAATATTATACCCTAATACTTTTTTATAACTTTCTCAAGATCTAGTAACTTTTGTTAATGAACTTTTTTCGTATCTTCACAAATAACGGAAATAATTAATATTTCATTGAAGGGGTGTCAATGTCAGTGTTCCATTCTAAAATTAAAATACTAGGTTATTAATTGAAACTTCTAATTTCTTGCCACAATCATAATTACTTTTCAATTCCCCCGGAACAGAATTCGATATTACCCGAACGATCCATAAAATGAGAAATAAAATGATTACGGTAGTTCTCTAATTATCCAGAAAAAGAACTCTCGCTCCATAGTTTGTTAAACAGGATACCGCGTGCAGAATAAATAATTTAAGCTGGTCATCGGAACGCGTCTCCTTCTTCTCCCCCTCGAGGTAATTAGTGCATCCGCATAGTAGGAGCCGATATGGATTTTTAAAGAGATCGCCGCGAAACCAGCGCAATAATCGTTACAAATATTGATTTTTAGCCGACATTGGATGTCGGTTAAATACGATATCCTGTTTCAAAGTTGCTGTTGCAAGGTTTATCGTGGACATTTTTCAACGGAACGAGTGCAATCTTTACGCACGGGTTGTTAAGCACACACTGGTCGGGAATTAAGTATCGACAGCGGTACAAATTTATAGGATACTATGCAACATTGAAAAGTTATCTTCGATATAAGATACTTCATTTCCATTCATACACGTCGACGCGTATTTTTGATATCGGAAAAAGGAATCGCGCGAACGTTCGATGTTGCATGAAATTTGTTCGCGAGCATTTATTAAGATATTAAATTGTAGAAAAATGTCAAATACCAAAGTTTCGATTGCGCATAAATATTTCTCGAACTTTTGATAGCGGTCTGGAAAGTTCACGGTCGTGTATCTTTAGAAAGCTTGTACTTCGGAAACAGGAATCGAGATAAATACCAGCGGAGGAAGTTCTAGTTACCCGTAGGATGTTCGTGTTGTTAGCGGGGGAAGAAAAAATCTCGTTGAAATTGGAAATTATGTCCTTCTTCCTTTGCTCGTCTCTGGCTGGGCACGGGAAAGGCGGGAAACGAGAAAGTATCATCGAGGGCCCCGGATTCTCTTCGGTGGATTTATATTTTGAAGAAGTTCGTGTAGCTGTCGACGGTGCTCGTATAGAAGTCGACTTCTAAAAAGCAACAATGAGAAATAACGGGGAAACACGTGCGTGAAACACCGGCGTATACCTCGTATCGGATCGATCGATCGCGAACCGCTACCTCGACAATTAGTTAATCGCGGTTTGTACAAAAACAGTGTCGATTGATAACGACACCGTATAAAACTCTCCAAACGAGGATATTAGATCCTTTTTTTTTTTCAATTTTTCAATTTTTAAGGAATAAATTTTAGAAAATAGCTTTAGGAAAATTGCATTTTATTCATTTTAATTTGGAAATTAAATGAAATTGAAATATATTATTCTAAGAAATATTATAATATTACAAATACTAAACAAAAAAATCTAGTGCAAATGAAAATTAAAATTTTATTAAATAAAATTTCTCAACATGTATTCTAGTTTTTCTGATTTAAAAATTGTATAGTTTCAAGTACAAACGTAGAAGATTTTAAATGTCTTACTTACACCATCTAATTTTTCCGTGATGGATAAATTAAAATTTTTTCTGTGTAATTTATCGATATCATAATATGAAGTAGTATAATTTAGGCATTAAATGAACATTAACCAGAGGAAATGAATCTCTCGATACGGATTACGATAAGTATCTAATTAAAATTATTTTTTATCGCCTCGCGGTTGAAAGGTATGTGGAGCATCCTCTCTGTTAGTGAGTCATTTTCTGTTGCCCTCGTTTCACCTCGGATAATCCGGGAAATCGTAAACAATCCTGACACATAATAAGGCTATGGCTTACGTAAGGTGTGTACTATTAATTGCATATAGCAAGAAACACCTCGTATATAAATTCGTTTGGGAAACCTGATTTTCATATGAAAATTTCTACGATCGCTCGCTTTATTAAAACGAATTTGTATCGCGGCTTATTTTTCTTAGTAATTTCTCAATTTTTCGACCCCGTCCACTTTAACGTTCAATAAATTCACGTTCCTTTCTCTGTTATAATTTATACGCTTCTCGGTTACGCGATTTTCAATTTATCCGAATCGTTTTGAAACAAACTGGCCCGCCACGAAATAACTCCGTCCAATAATTTCAACCGACATTGACGAGTGTATTAACACTTTAACTGTCACAGCAGAAACAGCCGTATCCAGTCGAGTTGATGTTTCAATTTACTATTTTGAAATATCACCGCAATCCTCGTAAAATCGGACATTTCTTTCTCCTCGGCTAATTAAATTTATGACACTTCTATTTGATCAAAATAGAATATTTTATTTAGAAACATTGTTAGATGTTAAGGTGATAGGTGGTTGAAGTGAATTTGATAAGTAATCTCTGTTTTGATACTGTATCACGATATTTCGCCACATTAATCATCGCCTTTTCATTCACTGTCAACAAGAACGGGTAGACGTACGCGGCACCGTTTCGCAAATAATTTTACGGTGTTCCCCCTGTTGTCTGTGCCTCGACGTTGACCCAGAAAACCGGGACGTCTTCTTGGCGTTGGCTTTTTCCGGATTTATGCCGCTCCAGATTCGCGACGCTTGTATCATTTCTCAATTGGTCACTTTTGCGCGATGGGTGATATAACGCACGCGTGTACCTTGCATTCGATCTCTGTCTATATACGTATCAAAATCATGTATCTGTGTTATACAAATTATTTTGAATACCTGGAGCAGTAAAGTTTGGGTTCAACCTGAACTTAGGAAAAAATTCTTCATGTTTGAAATGGATTATTCTCGATACTATATTATCTTATCTACTTTGTAATTAAGCAAAGGGTTAAAATTAAAATGACTGAAAATACTGCAATTGCAATTATTCAAAACCCCTTCAAATTTTTAATTAAATTTGCTGTTAACTACCTTGAATAAATTGAATAAATTTCTAATTATTCGAGAATATTAAACTTGTAACATCAGTCAAGGACCCATTAATTAATTTAACTATCGGATGTTGAATACGTTCTTCGTATTTTCACCTGGGGAACTTGAAAATACCTGAGACACTCTGTCCAGTGTGTTTGCTGAAAAAAAAAAAAAAGAAAAGATGAAGAGTCATTCCTGTTTTTTGTCCTTCGCTGGAATTCCTTAGTTTTAAAAAAGATTCTTTTTTACCCCGGATGGAACGTTTGGTTATGTACTTTCAGGTCCCGTGTACGAGCGTTTTTTTCCCCCTGTTTCGTTCAGTTATTTCTAAACCTGTCTGTATATCGGCAACAAAAGGCGCGTGCTAACTGGCAAGGACCGTTTAAGGGGCTAAGAACCGCTTCGACGAGATTACGTCGAGGCCAGACGATTCACGCGCGATCCCGCTTGGCCTTAACAGCCTCGTGACATTCGACTTCCAGACGCCATAAACCGCGTCCAAGCTTGTCTCACGTTGTTTCATTCGCTTTGTAACACCCGCCACGTAGACAGACGTACAAGAAGTCCACTTCGAACCTCGTAATCTCGTATCTTTTTTTCCCTTTCTTTCTTTCATTTATCTTTCTCCTCCTCGCGATCGTCCTCGTGCATACCTAGGCAAGTGTGTTTTGATGAACTCGTTAAGAGCGAGGGAATCGTCGAACGTCGGTTTATGTCGATTTCATCGTTCGGTTTGTGATAGGGGATCATTACGCGATGAATGATTCAATGTCGTCCCAAGCGGATATGCTTGCTAAGTTAGGTGTTGGTGTGTGGATGTGCAGTGAGGGATTCTATTGGCTATAGAGTTTCTAGGTTCTAGGTTCATCTCATCTAGGCACAACTCATCTACACCGAGAAAATATTAGATTTGGTTTGGACTTTATTGGATTAAATTAATTTAACAGATTACAATCTTTAACGCGAACAAGCAGCACTCGTTTTTCTGTACTTGCAATAATTTTGCCTTCGAGTTACTATTATTTAATCGCAAAAACTATCGATCACGAGTGCATCGACTTCTTCTCCTATTCTTCCTCTTCGGCTGTCGGTACCCGTTAACGCGCACGCCCGATCAAGCGTGCAGAGCTAAAAATATTAATTACGAGAATTAACGAAGCGAATGAGACACCTGCGCGGAAAGTAAAGGGGAGCTCATATCGCTTGAACGCGAACGGCCGAGAGGAGGATTCGTCTGCTCGCGAGCACGCTCCGCGGGTTCATTAGCACGCTCGAAACCGATACGCGCGCGCGCGCGCTGCATCGCGGTGCAACGACATCGACGATGGCCAATCACTTTTCCAACCGATTGACATTTTTCGCGATTAATCGCGTCTCACTGACGTACCCTATCGACAGAAGGAATCTCTCGATCGACGGTCTCCATTTTTCTTCCATCGAAAGATGGATTAGTTGGAAGAACCATCGAGGAAGACAGAAATTTCCAGGGAGATATGCACAGAATTTCAAAGTTTGATCTACACATAGAAATTCAATTCAGACAATTCAATTTTTTTATCACTATGAGTTTCTTATATCTAGGGTGTATCTGTCACTTTAGATTGCAAGTAATTGTACCAGATTCTTCAAATAAACTCGAAATTTTAGTACAATTTAGCAATAAAAAATTACAACGATTACCTAACAAACGTTTTCAAATCAGATCCGGCCCCAAGTGTCATAAATATCCCCAGTACGATTCAAATAAATTAAGAGACATCAGTGTCCGCGAAGGTCGTTGAAAAATCGATAAATCATACCGTGGATGAGCGACGCGAACGGCTACCTCTATTTATTAGGTTTTCACGGGTCTGCGATGTCCTCGTTTGTCATCGAGCCACGACACAGGTGCAACGCCGCGGCCAAAAGGTAAAGAGTCCCTCGCAAAACGCCTCCAGTTCGCGCTGGTTTACGGTGTATGTGTCGCGGTATTCACCATAGATCCAAGGTCAACGCTGATGTATACGAGGATCAGGAGTAGCTCGGGGAGAGGTCGTCGCTCGATCTTGATTAATGGCTTTCGAGATCGAGCAGAGTCTATGCCGCGGCGCGCAGAAACCGCTTCGGGCCCTGGTTACGTATAGCATCCTCCTCTTTGTCGTCCTAGGTGCATTGACTCGAACGGGTTAATCGCTTTATGCATCATCCCTTATCGCGACACTTCTGCGATGTTTTGATCCCTACAAAGTTTACATATTATTTATCCCTCGCGCAAGATGAATTGTTTTATGGAAAAATAAGTTTCTCGAGCACCATTAGCTATGATTTTTCAGTTAGAGCTAGATATTTATTAATACAAATGAAGAAATCTGGAATATTATTTATACTTCAATTTGAAAATTACTAGGAGTTATACTTTTTGTCTAATCCATCGTTGAAATGAATTTTACATAATTATGATACAGGTGATGGGACACTTTTTACCATTTGGTGCCATTCTATGATGCTCGACAGGTTAAGAGGTTGAACGTCACCTTCCTCAAGCTAATGCCAAGCAGATTTTCTAATCGAAGTCTTAAAAATGAAAATCTATCGAGTTAAATGAACGCTCGGCAACGGGCACCGTTCTTAAGAATAAATCTCGACGATTGTGAAAAGTGCACTCGGATCGGACACGATTCGAGCATTAACCGAAGAAAACATCCGTTGTCGCGGAAGGATCTTCCGGGGGAAGGACTGGTCGGCTTAGCCACTCGAACGAAAAGGATCGGTTTAAAGGCGTTGCAATTCATCGGACACTTAGGCAAAGAAGCATCGTTTAATGGACACTTTCTCGCGAGGAGAGGAGTAGCCAGCGAGCTGAGAGGTCGTCACTCGATCCTGATTAATGGCATTCGGGATCTCGCGGCCCTGTAAACAGTATTAATCAGGATCGAGTTTACGGTACGCGGTCGTGCCACGGATCGCATTAATCAGGATCCAAGTTGGCACGAAATATTCATTTAACCCGAGTGTGTCCGGCCACGGTTGTCTCGGCCAAGCAAAACCGTCCGCTATTGATTTACGATTAGCCACTTCCGAATGTCCAACAGCTGGGATATTCCTCTGATAAAACGTGTCCTTCCTTATCAGCCTCCTCTTTCGTCTCGTTCCGGATCGAAATACGTTCCTCTTATCCCGTAACGAGGATCGTAAATACTAGATTTTCTATGCGCTTAGATTCATGAGATTTGACCACTATTTTTCGTCTTAATTCCCTAAGATTGACAAATGGAGGCTTTCGATGTATTAGAAGGATAAATAAATCCGATTTAGATTCCCTTTCTAATGAAACTTTGAGAATTTAATGTAAATAAGACTTAAATTTCGAAGAAAAATTGAAATATTTTGTGTTTTATCGAAATGGAATTAATCTAGTTTGTAACTGTCCGCTAGCTGCGTTTCCAGCCATGCAGTTAATCGATATTATCATAATTAATATCGAAGCAATCAATATTTTACATTCTACCGATAAGATTTTCCTACGTAAACCGTATTAAAATGAATCCGCCGTTCGATCGTTGGAAGAAAATATCGTCTCATTTTTCACTGTTGCTCTCATAAATATGTATCGAACAGTTCGACATGCTAATAGACGCTGGCGACTGAATCGTTTACTCTACGGTAGCTTAGGGGACAAGAGAGAAGGAAAAAAAAAGGATAAAACAGAGTAGTAGATGTAAAAAAAAATAAAAACTCCCCTGACTTCTCGTTGTGGTTGATAATGATCATTTTATGATAATGAACGCGATAGCAACTTAATGACTGTATTACGTTTGCCATTCGGCCCTGCTTGACCGACTGGAATTCTCTCGTTTGATTTATTATTCATTAGTTTCAGCGTGTATCTGTTACATTGATTTCAGCTCATCGAATTATCGTCAACCTGATTTCTTTCTCTTTTTTCCCCTCGATCGAACAAGACTTTTGCGGTTGTACCTCATCGATTTTTAAAGAACCTCTTACACAGGATGTTTTTATTAAACATCAGGAAGAATTGAATTCTCTGCTGGAATTGTTGAAACAGCTAGTACATTAATTTGTTATTTACGATGAATATAATTATTTTAATTATTATTAGTTATTTAGATATATTATATTTGTAATAGGTATTCATATTTATTTAATTTGGAATTATTTGTTTAAATATACCTTAATATTTAATAACGTCAGTTTAAACCAAAATTTGTGCTACCATGCTGGAAGTGATCTGTTCATTTTGACTTCTTAGTTATGTCACTGCATGGATTTTTATATGAATATATTTGCAAGTGTTTTACGTAGGCAGTGAATTTTTCTTAATACATTCGAGCAATGTGAAAGTTGGAAGTTTCACAGCATGGATGGTGTCAAAAATGTGAATAACTTTCGAAAGGCAACAGAACTTTTTAACAAAAGTAAAGAAGCTCGAATTTTTTAGAAGTGAGTTGCATTAACATTTTGAGTATGTACTCTGTACTATGGATATTGAAGACCATTAATGACCTTTAATAAACTCTGTTAATTTTGAATAAATCATCGAAATCTCTAGTTAAATTATAGTAACTTCAGTCTTCATATCCTACCATATATCCAAATGATTTAGTAACTATCTTTCCAAACAATTGCACCCTGTTGCTTCCAACGAACCCACTAGAAACGAAATTACCCCAAGGCACAGGGTCCTTCGATCAAAGCCTGACACCTCGACGCGATGCAAAATAATAAATGGTATTCGAGAACCGTCTGTCCGTTTAAAATGCGTTTCCACGCCAAATCGGTGTTCGCCGAACGTCAGAAAACAATCGGTCGACTCGAAGACAATTCAAATTTCTCGTGTTGCAATCATTTAGAAAAATCACTTTCGCTCACCGCACGTAGCCAACAGGCAGCTGAGATATCAGTGAAAGCAGATCGTTTCATTCTGATCGAACGATCATTGTTCCCGTCGGGAATCAAACGGCTGTTTCGAGTCATTGTTTTCGCAACTTTTGCCAAGCTCCTCGAGAAAAGGAGGAGGAGAAAAAATGAAAAACGAAATCGCCGAGAGATCCTCCCCGATGTGACGCACGCTCGATCGATCCTGAATTGGGAAACCGCTTTTGGTTCCTCGAGCAGGATTATCGAGAAAGACGTCCAGCTGCGCGATTCTTCAGCTCGAAAGTGACACAGCTCGCTTTCTTGTTCAGGATAATCTCGATGTATCTCTCGTACCCGCTTTGAACAAAAATCAGATCTCTCGAAACTTTGCAACGATCCTCTTTCCCCGATTTTTAATTTGTCATCCCTTATCGTACGATCTCTTCGACAATCGGATCTCAATATTTATTGGTAGGTTTTTAAGACAAACGAGGAATTGAAATATCTTTCATTTAACCCTTTAAGATTGTACCATTTATCCCGGAGAAAAATGATAACCTTAACCCTCTGAGGGAACAATAATTAATAATTAAATATAACTAATTTATTGTTTTCCAAATATAATTTAAGTAGAATAATTATTCCTAATACTATATTATTTTATCTGTAACCAAAAAATTTTTCAAATTTGTCAAATTCAAAGTCTAGAACATACCACTCCCTAAGGTTATTCTGGTTCTTCGAAACAGCAATAATTTATATTAAATATAATTTCCGCGTAGAGTAATTTCCAAATTATCGGTCCCAATTTTCCCGTACATTTGACTGTATTATTTATACCTTTTAATTTCAGTGAAAGCTTTTCAAAACAACGATCATTTATTTCGTTATCTATAAAGACAAGCCACGTTGACTAATAATTTTCACGTTATCGGAGAATTTTTCCGGCGATCTTATCCGCGCCGATCGGGCCTGTACTTTATTTCGTAAGAGATAAGATTTGTCTTCCGTTGTTTCCAGCCGTTCCGCGGGTCTCTTCCAGGTAATGAATTAAAACCCCGCGCGGATTATTAAACAATCTCCGCTTCGTATGATTTCTCAATCGATAGGAGAACAATGATCACCGGTTCCGAGACCGATCTGCTTTCACTGATATCTCTATTCCCTCGTCGTTATTACCATACACGCTTCGAGCGGAATGATTTTTTTTATCCAGCGCGAAGCGAACAGCTCGTTACCTCTTGCCTTGTTTCTACGCGAGTTCTGCCCGCTTGTGTTACTTGTGTTACTTGTACCAGTTCGTAACTCACCGGCTCGTATCTTGGGATATATATGCACTCGGAACGATTCCTCGATTATTTTAACTCATCCGGGACGCCGTTGTCTGTTGACTTAATCCCTTCTGTCGGTGACTAACGTTTGGATACGTACGAACGGGAAATAAGAAGAAAAACTAGTTCGATCCTGTCGTAATTTAGAAACTTTTCTGAGAAAAGAGCGGCCTGCAGTTATTGCATTAATTAAATTCATGAAATAATTGCTTGGTGGAGTATTTATTATATTTCAGGTAATTTAAATCTAAGTTACGTGTAATGAATGGTAATTTTTGTGGTAACTTGTCTTATGATGCAATTTTCTGTAGAGGAAATTTGTATGAGGGTGTATGTGCACTGACGAGTTTCATAGGTTTCCCTAGGTCTGGATTATGTTAAATTTCTAATTATTACTAATATTATTAATATTCGAGAACCTGCAAGTACTGAACCTGAGCAATTAATTGGTAATATTAAATAAAGTAATAGAAGACAATTTTCCCTAGGCAAGGCTAACATACTCAGAGGCTTCTTTAGAGGAAATAGTAATTCCCATTTGAAAATTATTAGGCATTTTATTTAGTCCACCTTCCATTAGCAAATTACCGAATTACTAAGTTGTGAAACTAGTGTCTATATTAGTAATTAGTAGTGATAGTAGTGATATAAAGTAGTACAAGCAGTAATAGTATCAGGTACTATAAAATACTATAGACATCACTATACAGTAATAACATCAAGTAGAATAAAGAATCATAAATAGTACCAAGTAGTATAACTAGGAATAATAACACAGGTAATACAACCAGTAGTACAACATACAATATAAACCAACATAAATAGTGTAAAGAAAGCAACCGAGTACGCCACTGAGGAAACGTAGTATCGTTAAAAATCGCCTCGTCCAAGACGTCAGGAAGCTAATCGCACATATCAACCCTCCCCGTGACGTACGCGAAATGGAAAGTGCCAAGTTCCGAGGCGTCGTTTTAACCGAGCAACTTGCTGAAGATTGTACCAAGATGATGTGACCCCTTGTTGAAGAGTGGCTCTCACCGCCGCAACGAGCCCACGTCGTTTTATGGCCTTCGCACGAAATTAAACTGCCACCCTCTCGACCGTTCCGTTCAGAAACGACGGGCGAATCCTCAAAGGTCTCTCGCTCGGACGCGACGAAATTCGCACCTCCTCGAGCCGAACGATGAAACGTGATTTTTTATTTTCGTCTGGCGGGAGCTTTGTCCAGGATCCTCTTGACACGGACCAGGCTGAGGCGGGACGTTTTTACGGTCTCCCAGACCCGTTGACTGATTGCACCGAGTGCAATGTATAATACATTTTCAAGTTTCTAAAAATATATTGTTTCTTTCTCCTTTATGTATATTTTTATTTGCGGGCAAAAAATTACCGTGTAACTTGTCCGCTGTTTTCAAAATATGTGGTATAATATTTTATAAATACTGGCGGAGTTCTATTTCGGACACTTTGATGTGCTGAAACTGTAATTATTGTAGGCGCTCGAGGCATTTTTGGATACTATTAATTTCCAATAAAGCTTTCAAAATTCAGAAACCCTATTTTGAAAGAAAAGAAACTTAAATTATTATTGTACGTCACTCCAGAGGCGCCACTTGAGAGCAAAGGGTTAAAATTATGGCAGTAAATTAGGAGTAAAATATAAATGATTATATACTAAATAATTTGAAGAAATGCAAATTAAGTCCAGAATTAATTCCACTAATGTACAGTGATATTCAAAATGTGACTTTTTTCGAGAAAAAGAAAAGAGATACGATAATGGAGGATTTCCTTGGAGTACAAACGACACGGCAATCAAAGCCCCCAACGAATGATTTGTTCCCGTTGAAACCGGCATCGGGCGTAATCATTTCCTCGTGATTAAAAGCGTCTAATAACTCTGATGAAGACGTAACGGTAAATAAACTCGAATTTCTGCCGTGTAATTGAAGCGAGGAGCATCGTTTTCCCCCGGGGGCCGGCGCGTCGGTCCGTGGCTACGTTAACGCGACATTAGTTATCCGCTCCATAAACCTTCGGGATTGGAAACGGGGGGGAGGGAAAAAGGAAAAGCAGAAGTCGCGAATGTCGACGACGTTTTACGCTCGGCTTAGAAATCCTTGCCCGGTGCACACGGCCAGGCTGTTTAACAATGGAACATTGTACGCTAATGTCGCGAGCGAGACCCGCTCGCGGACATAATTACGCTCGCGAGATTATCGAGATCGGTCCGGCCTGGTGCGTGGGCGAAAATCGTGTCATTAGTCAGTCGGTACGGCCGCGCCATTAGACACGGTCCGTTAATTGCGCGAAACTTTGCCGGACCGATCGTCTTCGGACCACGAATCACCATCGTGGTTTTGGGGTTGAGGGGTGATGGGTCGGATTAGGTCGTTAACGCTGGAACTACCAACGTGAGATTTACGTTCTCTCTAAAATTAAAAGCGAAATAAATAGTGTAGCTTTAAAAAAATCAGGTGCGTTTGGATAAAAGTATAATTAAGACATTTTGTAATTTAAAATAGCAATCACAAATCACTTGTTCGTCTATTTATTTACCATAGTGCATAATTTCATAAGCGTGTTTACAAACGTTCTAATTCACCAGAAATGATTCACCTGCCGGTAGAAAATGATTTCGTTGAAAATTACGAAGCCTCTTTAGCCAAACATTTCGGGAAGATTGAAATCGAAGATCTTCAAACAGCCGAGGGCTTGCTAAATTCTTGGCAGTGTAACCGCGCCAGAGACGAACGATCGCGATGATTCATGAAAATGGGTTAAAAGTTAATGCCTCGGATCGCTGGGCACAAGGCCCGACGGAATTCGAGTGATATAACACTCGACAATTGAATCGTCGTCCAGTTTATATTTAATCCTATCCCTGCTATGATTCTATCTTCTCTGAACATCACGATTCAATTACATTGACTTCGTTAAAAAAGTTTGTTTACTCTATTCAACTTATTATTCAATAATTGGCAATGTGAAAAGAGGAAACTCTATCGCTATTAATTATTAATATAGGCATTAATTTAATGACTTGATAATTTGGTAATTTGGTAGTTTAGCAATCACTTTTTCGTTTTTGAGTTATTAAGGGAAGACACTGACCAATCAGAGTACTTGTACAGCACGCGCTGAGTAGCTTCGAGTCGTGAAGTTTGAGCTAGGTCATGAACAACCGTGTCGGTAAAACAGGAGGCGCTAAGCATAAATAATATTCCTATTATCAAGATCCTCTAGCACAATATTTTAGGGGATCCAGAAAGTTATTAATTAAAACATTCGAGTAACGAATTATACTTCATTATTTCCATAAAAATAAAAATAAATCAACCGATCAACCGATCTTACACCAATTATTCATTTTTTTATCCATTCTTTTGATCAAAAGGGAACAGCGACAGTCGCTGTTGGATAGGGTTTCATCGACGAAGCTATCCCGTCAACGGATATCCGGATATCCGGCGATCAATCCCCGGGGTTCCTTCGGGTAACCCGAAACTCGATAATTACTCGTCCCGAGTGGCTAATCTTTCATTGTAACCGAAGGCATCGCAACACTTTCACCGTTTCCCCTTTCTTCCCGAATTCCCGTCGCAACTGTGAAAAACGAGCCGATTGTCACCCGTTCCCTGGATCGGATCAGATCGGAACCGATCCAGCCAGGAAATCGAACACGGCCTTTCGTCGTCGATCAACCGATTCAGACAACGACCTCGCGATCCAATGATACATCATAATTCATATTTCATCCCTTATTTATTTTCAATTTGGAAGGTGTAAATTAGGTTAAAATTAATCCAGTCGCATTGCCAAAATTAGTAGAATTTATGTTGAATAAAAAATACACATGGTTGATTGTTGCGGGGCGATGAATTCGTAAAAGGAAGGAGGGTGCAACCGGTGGCGCCTTGGGGCGCCTTTTCACGCGTCGCGGGTGCACGCACTCGCGAGGCAGGTAGGCACGCGTGCAACACGAGCAACGAAAGATAACGGGGCGTAACCGAAGCGGCTCTGCCTTGCGGTGAAAGTTAGCGCGCGATGACGTTAATTGAGGAGCGCCTTAGCGTTTGCGGAATTAGGAGTCGCCGGGACTCGCACTTCCGTCAAAGGAAAACCCGCTCGTAAAAAAATACGATCACGGTTGCAAGGTGACATTTTCTAAACCTTTACCAAACACCGTATTTTAAAATATTTGAAAAAGTAGCTTTAATTTTCTTAATATTCAGTTTTAATTTATCAAAAATTACCTTAAAATTGGTTACAATTTCAAATTTCAATTAAGTAATTATAATTAACTTATCGTAAAGATAGTGGACTTATCACTTGGTATAATTGGGACAATTAATCGGATTGAATTGAAAAATCTTGAATAAATTATAACACTGTTTGCACGGGCAGCATTAAGAGCTGGAAGTGTATCATTGGTCCGTCGATCATCGTTTCATTTCAAAGAGTTCCGCGAACGGTTTTCAGCGATCGCGTCGGGTTCGATCATCAGAACGGGGCTGAAGGCTGCACGACGACTCACGTCACGAACTCGACCACGGCCTCGAAAGGAGAACAGGATTTTTCTCGGTCGACCAGAAAAAAAGATTCCTTTTGCGATCGATTGATACCGTGTTATCGCCTGTTTCCTCTTGACACGACGGTATTTTATAAAAATCGAACGCTTCTCTTTAATAATCCTTGATACATGGTTCGTTTCAAAAATATTTTAGAGTAAACAAATCAAAGAATATTTAGTAATATGGGTAATGGAAAAGGATTGAGTTAAGAAACCATTAAAAATCGTAATAAAAGGAAGAATGGAGTGGCGGCAAAAGGATCAGACATCGTTTTAGATACCGACAAGGGTGCATCTCAATCAATCATTGACTGCCGTCACAAAAACGCGCATCAGCACCTATCACCCTGCTGAATATTAATAAAAGTAGCTAACGGCAGCTGTGCTCTCGAGAGCTTATCTCCCAACAGAGTGCCGAAATTCTGCGATTATCTGTAGCCTGAGACAGTCGATGTAGACTGTCTCTCAATATGTTAATTCAACCATAAAATGGTCTGACAATGGTTTTAACGTAGACGAAGGTGAACTACTTTTCTAGTTTATTTATACAAAAAAAATGAAGCCTCGATGTAAGTCAGATATTCAAATTTATAAACAAAAGAATTTCATTTTTGCCATTTAATTCTACTTGCATTAAATGTTCGCGTATCACTGTACAGCTAATTAATACAATATATTTTTTAATTTAAAATAAAAATTTTGAATTACGACCCAATATACTGGAAGTTAGTCTAAAGTTTAGAGAATTGAAATGAAATTAAATTTGTTATTGATTTATGGCTTTTATAATTTAATTTTTCCTCTTTTAAAATCTGGTTATACGAAAGTGGTCAAACTTCATCCAACTGTATTAGAAATCATGTTCTAAAGATATCGTGACGCAATATTTACACCGTGTTATAAGGGGATTAGGTGCATAATAAACACCCGTATATTACAATTATGAACATACATACGCTGACATTATCGAAGGTTTGAATACAAATTTTATTAACTTTCTGTCAGAATATGACGTCGGTGTCGTATGGTGTAAGATTATAAATTAAATTACAAGGGGAGAAAAAAAGGTCTCTATCAAATCAGATATTATTAAATAATTATTATTCTGACGGCGTAATAACGTTTCAGTTAAATCACCGGGTACGAGTACATTTAAATAACTTCTCTTTTTTTTTCTTTCTTTTAACTCTTGTCCAAGCACGGACAGTTTCGAAACATTGCGACAAACTTATAACCGAGGTCTCGGGAGATCACTTTGTATCGCGTAATTGCGAACACGCCGCGTTACTTCATTAATATTCGTCATCAAAGGCGGCCGCGATCAATAACGAATCCGTTGTTTCGCAATCGACGTCGGCGCGCCCACTTTTTCACCGATATTTTCACTGGACAACGACGCCGATTAAGTAGTTCACGTCGATACATTCCGCGGCCATAATGTATCACAGTTTTATAACGGAGACTGTGACATAAATTTGTGCAATTGTATACCAATGGAGTTTCGATATCAATTATTCGAAATTAAACTTCCAAATTTTAATTATTTTCAAGCTAAAAAGTAGCAGAGGTTATTTTGTCATTTTTCAAAGAATATTCAAAGTGTCCAGAATTAATTCCACCAGTGTATATTAATATTACTGACAGTACTAATTAAAATTATCCCATAAGAAAAGAATTTTAATACTATCCACATATAACTCCTTACAAAAATACTTATTCCACTTTAAGTACACTAGGAAAGTTTCAACAAAAATGCCCCATCGTTAATATATTAATATAATTAATTCGTGACCTTAACATTCCACTATACCTATTATCATTTTTTACTTCATCTCCGTTAATTTCAATTTCAAAAATTGCTAATTAAAACTCCCGTGCACATAAAACGAAATGAATCTAAAATTGAAAGTTCCCTTAATCGCCGTACACTTTAAACAAAATCGACCGTTTAAATTTTCAGCTCTACTAAAAAGGTCGTTGGAACGGTATTTTTCTCGAAACGATAAAAATTCCACTCTTTATCTCCCATAAAAAAAAAAGCAAAAAGAAAAAATCGAAAAGAAAAGGGGAAATATAAAATCCAACAGCGAATTCATTTCCCGAAATACATTTCACCACGATGCGCGCGTACATCCTCCTCGATCAATTATAAAACTTTCACTGATCGTGTCGGGTAACGAGGTATCGTTATCATTTTTTATATTTTTACTCGCCGAACGAACATCGACCGCTTCCTTTTTTGCTGTTTGTCGTCGGGAAACGTGAATTTTTTTCAATTCGACACAAGACTTTGCACACGGCGTTCCTCGATAACCGGTCGTTTTCCTCTCGATGACGGTCCTTCTCGATCCATCGACGCGTTAACACGACACATTTCGTATTGAGATATCTCCCGGGGCGGGATAGCCCGGTTAGAAGCCGGACCGAGGGGGGGACGTTCAATCGATCGGAAGTGATCGATGATCCGAAACGTCCGTCGGAAAGACGTTTTTTCACCGCGCGATTCCGGTATCATTCTTTGAGAGACCGTCCGCTAATCGACGGCAAAACGATCCCTCTCGTCGGGTGCAGCCGACCGTTCGATTTCGCGACCACGAACGGGTAATTACAAGCTGGCGTAATTGTTAATTAAAACAGCGATACCACGTTCTAACTTGGCGACGGTGGTCTGTTGCAATAAGAAACGAACGTTTTCCCCTTCTATTTATAATTGTACGATGAATCGAGCGGTAACCGCGGTTCTGGTAAACGGAGATTAATTATCCGCGATTTTATTAGTCTCCTTTTAATCATTTTTAGACGTATGGCGCAAGTAGGGAAATGATTTTAAAGGGAAACGTGGGAATATTGAAGTTAAGGAGTTTTATAGAATCGTCTTTGAAAATTTCCACTCGAACTCCTCCTTAATTAATTATATCCAAAATTATTTCGAAAAGCAAGTATAAACGATTGTACAAGAATTCTATGCATTTCTGTCCCGTGCAATCGTTTAAACGGAATTGAATCAGCAAAGGTAAATACAATCGAGTGAAATTAGAGGTTTCCCACGAGCCTTGAAACACGTTCGATTTCCTAATTACAGAGAATCCCAGCTAATCCCCGACACGAATCTTTCCTCTAATTATCCCGTTTGAATCGTGCCCATATCTATTTTTCATTCGTACGAAAAGAAAAATAATCGTAACAAGATACTTCTTGGAGGTAGACTTTAAACGGTCGGATTAAGATTCTCCGGTTCTGCCGGCCAAGCAAACCGGTGAAAGTAATTACACGGAACACAATGCCGAAGCAATTAACGAAACCACGGGACGATGTAGCAGATCGACTGATCGATTAATCCGACTTTGGTTTCTCTTTCAACGAGACACATCGAAGAGGAGTTTATTATCTCCGATGATGAGGACGAGTCTAACGCGTTGCTTCAATAAGATCATTCATTTCGCTTTTTCATTTATTTTTCCATTCTGTTTGTTGTTTCTTATTTTTATCGCAGTTTGTTCTATTTTCACATTAATCTTTCGAGATGGACAACTTTCTCTGTTAACCCTTTCGCATTCATCCTCGAGATATCTCGCGATTTAACTTATACTATGTTTTTGAATGGAAATTATGCAGTTCTTTGAATAATTTTCTATTTTGTATTTGGAGAAATTCAGAAATTTAGAAATATTGCATATTTTTGAGGAATAATAACTTCAGGGTTTGATTTTTGATAATTAAAACAATTGTCTTATTACTTAAAATATTATAATTTAGAAATTATAAAAGAAACATAAATTTTGAATAAATTAATATAAAGACATAAAGTGCCCAAAGGAATCTTAAAGTTTTATTTTAATTAACAAAATTGCCACCACTCAACAAGATTTAATATTTTCGAGATCAATAGGTATTAAATTTAAAAAATCTTCTACCCTTACGTTTCCAACCCTCAGAAAGTTATACAACGTCAAATTTGAATCCAAATTATATACAGGGTGGAAATATCCACAGGTGCCTAAGTTTGACTTCGATCAATAAATTCCGTAAAATTTGTTCCCCATCGTATCCAGCATCCAAAAAGAATAAGAGGAAGGTGCACAGGCATGTAAACAGAAATCGTGTCGTTTTATTTGCCGCTGGCTACGCGCCAAGAATGCCCGCGCGAGCGTGAAAAACGCCGAAAATCACGTTCCGAGTTCCATTATCGTTCCATTAGCGAAATTTGCGAGCGAGTTCGGCCCGTAACGCGGCATTCCGAAAGCCCCACTTCGCCCATACACGTATATGTACGAACATACACGCACCGTACACACGGCCCATAGAAACTCAAAAGGGATATCAACAGTTGCTCGCTCGAGAGAGTGGACCGTGTAAATTGAACGACGAACGACTCTTTAATCGTTGACAGACGACCCCGTGGAACGTATTGGCGGCTCGTAAAAATGTAAAAATGCATTTTACACGACACCCAGACCGGCGAGAGAGAAAAAATTAGCAACGGGGGAAAGATCGATGGTTTTTCTTTTCAGAAAATCCCATGTAATTAAGACTTTGCCACGTTACACACGTATGGGTGACACTTGGATTTCCATTAACTTGAATTTTAAATCATTGAATAGTTAATCAAAGAAAAAGTCAAACAAGTTCTGAATATTGCTAGTATTAGACTAATAGTGGAAACTAGTAATTTGAATGGTTACATTTGAAAATTAATCGATAGAAATTGTAATAATTGGAATTTAAGTGTGTCTGACCACACACGTCTGGTTTCACTGTGGCAGTGAACGTGTTAAAAATCGTCGTCTGTATTATTAGGAATTATTTCGTTTATTTGAAATTAAAATTATGAATAATAGAGATATGAAAATATTGTGGAAACGGAATATAAAGTTTGTCAAAAATAAAATTATTACCGAACGAAATTTTGTCAGCAAAGTATTAAGATTAATATTTTAAAAATGACCAGACATCAAATTTTAGCTCAAACTTTATTGCTGGTTTAATAAAATATTAACCCACATTTTACCTCGAGTTTTATCGAATGATAAAAACGGTCGATAAGTTTAGTCACCATCCTAATAACTTTTCTGAACATAAATTCCTCGCTGGCAAGACGAACACGTGGGTGAGGTGCGAGGCAATCAACATTTTCCGACGGGAAGGGGAGAAAAAAACAGATAAAAAATGATAGAAATCCGAGAGGGACAGACGGTCTTGACGGATGGATGGAGAGAGAGAGGCGAGATAACTGGCGCCAGCGATAATAATTTCACGTTGTATAGGTAGCTATTGCAAAGGCATGCGTCGCGGTCTCCTAATCGTTTGTATCGTTTAATCGCCGCTCGAACGTGCGATCGACAGGCGCGAGCAAAACGCTCGCGAGTAGCCAGGAAATGTATCGCAAGAACTGGGTGTCGTGTACGATTTATCCACGGGACTGGAATACCAGCAAAAAATCAACCTGTCATATCATTTTTCTCGTCAGTCCATTGTAAACTTAAAAATTGTTATATTATTTAGAAAGAAGTTTACACAATTTTGGTATTTTACTTCATTATTTCTGATACTATATGAGGGTTAACACAACCTCGACAAAAAACAAGAAGATTCTTCTTTCACGACACCCTATATATTAACCCTAGAACCACCGATCTTTCCTATACATTTATTTCTAAGTCGTAAATAAAATAGAAGAATGAATAAAGATAAATAAAAACATATACCAGCATATACAATAAATTTTATGTCTTGATGAAAAATAACATACATTTCGTTAAAAGCATCTCAACAATTTTGTCACTTAAAATAAAAAACTTAAGACCAGTTATCTTGACTGGTTAAAGAAAAATTAATTGTTCCCGAGAGATGAAAAAGAGGATCGTTCATCCCACAGGGAATCGTCAGCTGTAATTATCGTACTTTTTGCGGGCTGCCCACGGGAGCACGGTAATTAAATTACCAAACAAAACGTATCCGAATCCCCTCCTGTACGCGCGCAGCAAAGAATAAAATTCGAGCGCAAACCGGAGGACGCGTCACGCGAGGGTCCGAATAAAATCACGCCTCGATTCCGCCTGCTCCACATACAGCTGGCGGGTCCTGATCGTTCAATGAAGAAGGAAAAAAGGTTGAACGAAGATCCCAGAAACTAGGATGATGCCGGAGCGGAATCGTGATCGCCTGTAATTGGAATGCCATCCTGGCGGCGGTCGATTGATGAACGACGAAGACGGACTCCGCGGATAGTCATCGGGTATCCTCGTCGCGAGTGAACCTGCACGCAGAAACGCGTACAGGATGGCATGCGAGCGCTCTTCGAGGTACAGGATCCTTCAGAAACGGTGTAGTCTTCTGAATTAGCACCTTTGAGAATAATTTTTCAAGGTTTTTTGGAGAATGAAAGGGTTGGGATATTGAGACTTTTGTGAAAAGCAGGGTCCAGATAAAATTGCTACTTTTCCTTAAAAATACTGAAAGTTGATGGACGAATTAACTCGTCACGATTGAAAGATAGCAAGAATCTTTTCTACAGAAAGAAGAAACATAGATCTGGCCCAGACACCTAATTTCCACCACAAGATAACGTACTTCTTTTCCCCCTGTATTAATTTCCTTCGATTTCCAACACGCACCTCCTCTCCGCGATACGTCGCGGTTGAAATCCAGTTTGCCGAGAGGTTTTTGCTGAACCTTATCCCCGTCGAAGGCGCGTGCACGTTCGCAAACGTGACGCAATTATGCAACGAACATAGCTCTTCTTCATCATCGTGTCCTCCCTTTCTCCTCCGCGTTTCGATAGCATCGTTGACCTTGAGGCCCTTGAAGAAGCACCGGCCCTGGCTCTACACGTGGCCTTGTGCAACGAGACCCCGAGGTGCATCACGACTCGACCCTGGCCGCAGACTTTCCTCTAACAAGGGAAGTTCGGTAACTCGAAAATTCTAAATTTGTTCAACTTTGCAAAATTCAACGAAGTAATTGTCCTTTTCTGTTCTTCTTATATTCTTAAAATTAAAGTAATTTAAAAATGATAAAAATATTAAAGTAATTTAAAAATCTACAAAGTTTAAAATAAAAAATTTCCCTTGTAAGGCTCGTTGCAGCCGGTTACTGAAATAAATCGGCCTCGTTTTGATTCCGATTTTCTCCAACAAAACGATCTTAAAAAAGGGGACGAGACCGAAAGGTATTTGTGTCGAAGAATTTTGTACATTGTGCCACGATGACGTTGTTGTGCGAACACACCAGGGATAACACAGACTGATTTAATCGGTCCGCGAGTCAGGAGCGGCTGTTAAGAGACAGACATTATTATCAAACACCGGCTCGGCTTCCAAAGACTTTGCTTTTTATTATTAGACGCGCCGGCTGAGGATTTCTTCCTACTTCTTTAGGTGGACGAGGTTGGGTCTGGTGAATAATCGTGGATTCCAATTAGCAATTGCTTTGGTAAAATTAGGAGAGATTGTTGAACTTCTGGGAACACGAGTCTAGATTTCTTTTCGAACGAAACTTCGTAAGTTTAGAAGCTCTGTTTTAGAAGAAACGGGTTAGAAATGCTCATGATATACTTACTTTTCTTTCTTTCGTTAATTTATTATAATTAACATTTGAATTTCACTATTCTCCTCAGAGAAATTTGATTAATTTGATTAAAAGCGTCGAACAGTAATTACATACGAGAGGGAAGTGAAAAAATATACATATGTATATGGAAGTTAGCCAGCAGCCAGGGTATTACAATCTCGTATCAAATAATGCCGTTTGTTAGTCGGCTAAGGTTCTGTACAACATCAGCGCCGGTAACATATAAATTACCATGCATCGTGTTTATAACTTATATATACGCTCGGAGTTGTAAGTTATAAGGCGTCGTGCGTGGTGTATGAGTTATAACTGCCGCGATGATAATTTATAAGTAACGATTGCCGAAGTTATAACGCCTGAGGTGTGTCGGAGCACGGTGTGTATACAGGGTGGTAAAAGAAAGGGTTCAGGAATTTTGAGACATTTAATTATTTCACCAATTATGTAACAGTTTGAATTTTTATTCTATCGTAAAGATAACTTCGAATTTATGAAGGATAGATTTGAGATAGTTCATTTGTTATATGAGACCATTTCGGTTATTAATTTATTGGGAAATCTCAAATTTCGATTGTTTGGATTAAAAATGTTCAGATTTGGAATAGTCAAATTATTAAATACTGAAATTCAGAATAACCAAATACCAAACCATTCGAACCTGAAATAACCCAGTTCAGAATTAAAGAATAAAAAATTTGTATAATCACAGATTCATGACTCGGACACGATAGACCCGATACCGTGAAATAAATCCTATTTCGTGAATGTTTCTCTGTCGTCGAATTGTGTCAGAGATTATACGAGATCGTCCAGCGTCGTATAAAGAGAATCGTAACCGGAAACGGGCAAGGTTTTACACGCGGGAACCTGCGACCGCGCATAAATCTCGTCGAGGTGGGTTCCTCTTCGAGGTAGTCGCACGTGCGTTCGCACGCGTGTACGGCCGTACAGGAGAGATCTCTGTGGACATCGATGATGGTACAAGAAACAGAGGAAGAATCCAAAGAGAAGAGACGAGATCCACGTGGAATATCCAGTGCAGCATGTAAAAGCCCGTTATGCTCGTGGTGCATAGGTGCATGTGCATTAGTATGGCGTACGCTATAAATAGATGTAGCAAACCGCAGAGATCCTAGCTATCCACCCCTTGCCCTTCTCTTTCTCTTATACAGGGTGATTAAGAAAAAACGAGTGCATACGAGTTATAAAAAATCTCTTATTAATATTCATCCTAAAATCGATCCTTTGGATATAATACTGATTTTTATCCGTTCCTCGTAGTCCTTTTGTGGTGTACGGAATGATTAATGAAAAAATGAATTCGTAGACTTGTAATACACCTTCTGAGGAGTAAAAAGTGTCTAGATCCTATTGGTGCAGAATTGACTATTATATTAGGTATAGTTTGGAATATATTATGGAGTCCTTGGCAATTTGGTGATATAAAAGCTTCACAAAGTGTAACTCATGTTACATCGATTTAAAGCTTAAGGTCTCACAGAAATGTGCATACAAACCTTTCCTTAGTATTTTTAACACTAAGTGGCTGGGTGTCAATTATAGGGAACAATGGTCAATTTCGAACGTGGTAAATCAAACATAATACGGTGGCATAAAACTATTGTCAAATGTCACTTATGGTATTTAAATTTGAAGCTTAAAGTTTCACTAAATTGACTATACAAACCCTCTCTTAACCTCTTGCCCTACAATATCGTGTGACACTTGAGACGTACCCCTTGCCTCAAATGTCCCTCTGTGCTTCATATTTCGATTAAAATTCAATTTTAAATTCAATTCTAATTGTATTTCTTTCTTTATTTTAACATTGAAGTGATATATATTTAGCTCTAACTGACGCATTTACTAGAAAAGTCATAGGTCAGGGGGTTACCCCCTTAATCAATAAAGCAATTGATTACCATTTGTTCCATCCTCGAAGAATAAAGAACCCTATCAAAATTTAGCCATCCACTTTCTAATACACAGTAATTGAAAAATGGCTAATTAAAATTATAATTATTGATATGTTAAGAAGATAAGAGGGTGCTCTAAGATTTCTCGCGGATCTATGCTCCCCTCGGAATTTTCACGAAATCCGCGGTGTTTCGAGACACGAAAACCTGTCCCGGCGTTAATAAGCCGTCGATATAATGCCGGTGTGCAATTTAAAACACCATTTTCTCGCAGGCCGTTATGAGATACCGGTATACCGACCGATCCGGACACAAGCAGCTTCTGTTTTCGGCAATGAGGATGTCAGACAAGTTACGACACGGCCAGCAGGTGTTGCGGCCCAGAGAGCCTGTCCAGGTCCTGGTATTTCCTTCTTTCTTATTTTTTCTGTTTTCTTTTTTTTTTCTCGTTCTCCTCTTCCTTCTTTCGTTCTCGCTTCTTTTCATTTTTACCTTTGATTCCTCCCAGACGGTTGCACGACGAGAACGCGGCTACCGTTTAACCTTTTCCGTGTATCGGGAACGACGATCGATTTTTCAAATTCAATTACCATCGTTGCCTCCTGCGCTTTGACGCATAACGCGGGGTGGTTCGGGGCTAATTGAAGCCTCGCGCCGTCCCCTTTCGAACTGTTACCCAAGAAACTTTATGGGGATAATCATCGTGGAACGTTGGATTAGCGTACCTGGGCGCGAGAGGTTCGAACCAACGGTGGTGCAATTATTGATACTGGAGTCTAACCCCTTAAGAATTCGTCAAATTTTATCATTTTCTTTTCTGTTGTAATTATACATCTTTAATAAGCTTGTAGTAGAATTTGGGAATTTAGACATTTAAAAATATTGCAGCTGAAGGTATTATATTTTTGTATTGAAATTAAAAATTTAGAAATTTAGAAATATTGCAATTGGAATTATTATACTTTTAATCAAAATTATTGAATAGAACGTCAAGTTCACGTTGAGCAATTTTGCCATTGATTTCCATTTAATGGAGAAAAAAAAGGAAAACCGTTTCGAAGGAAATGGTGTTACACGTGTAAGAGGTACAAAACGATCAATTTACAAGGGAAAGAGAAACAAAAACGAAAATCGTGTTAGGTAATCCAGTTAACCAATAACTGCGACAAGATCGATATTTCATTCAGCATGTAAATTAACAGTTCTAGATTCATGATTCGTGTCGAGCCACCTGCAATTTGCCGGTAATGCTATACATTAACGCTTTAACATACAATCGAATGCGTCGGTGATTCGCGTTTACCAATGGAAACGCGCCTAGCTGTTGGCAATATGCTTGATATTTCTGCAAACTTGTTTCTTCCGATCAGGCGTTCTGTTTTTTGCAAAATAAATTCAAACAAAAGCGAAATCTCCGGATAAAATGGTTAAAAATACGGTACGATTATTTCAATTATCCATATTGCCAAAAATAAATTAACAAATCAATGCAGCTATCAATGTAAGTCTATGCCAATTAATAATAATTCCTACAATTTAATCAAAGACATTTTTGTCATAGTTAATATTGTTAAATATTTTGTAGGTTCCTAATTTCGATTTTAATTGGTAATCGTGACAAATTCTAGACGTAGGACAATCCATATGATATAATTTCAAATATATTAACCCTTTACTTTCAAATATTCCCCCTGAGGGGAGTTTCCAAATATGATTTAAATAGAGTAATTATTCCCAATACTGTATTATTTTGTAACTAAGTATTTTTACAAAGATATATCAACCTCCTTGTAGAAGGAATTTTGAGACTGACTTTTTATTTAAACAATCTTGAAATTAAAAATTTATTCAATTAATAGTACCCAATAATCGCTACCTTATTTATGCCCAACGATTAACTTGATCTTACCGGTATTTTTTATTCAAAAGTCATTATAGAATAATTAATTATTCGTAGATACGACCATCTCTGACACGGTGTACGCCAGGGTCGCTAACCTTGCCGAGTATATACCCTGAGGTACTCTTTGGCGCCACTCTCTTCGTGCTTTCAACTCGAATACATACATACACGCGTATATGTATACACTGGCTATCCGTGTTGTTCAAGAGCACGAATAATACGCCATAACAAACGTTTTGATACGAGGAGAGGATAATGTCCTGTTCTAGGTTAGAATCCTTCAGGGGAGTGCCTTTAGAACTTACAGTGTAGGATTTATAGGAAGAGGGAGGATCGACGGATATACTCGTCGATAGTAATCGATGTATGATGTTTAATAGGGAATGTCGATTATCCGAAGCTATCGAGGCAATTTGATTAATTTTCTTGATGGTTGCAGGCTCAGTTTTGTTCGTCTTGCTCGATGCTTGAACGTGATCGATGCTTTTATTGTTAACATAAATGAAATTTCTAATTTGTACTTCTATTTAACACAAAATATTTACTTCTATATTAATAAGAATGTAACCTAAATCATTTGCATCGAAATAAGTAATTATTAATTAAACACTTCACGACTTTATTAAACTTAAAAAACCAAGTCCACTCCAAACAGAGATCATGTCCCCATAATTCCCGCAATATTTATCGCTCGTACATGAATCATTTCTTAAAAGAAAAAATGATCCATGATCCAGGAGAAAAATTTTCTTACCTTATCCGTGAAAATGAATCGGTGTCAATCAACAGCCGGAAGGTGTTCGTCTTCGGTCCTTGATCTCGTTCCCTTTTGAAAGCAACCAGGTAAAAAAATCTCTTCTTCTTTATCTTCTTTGTCCACTTGGGCTCGTATTTATCGTTAATATCAGTGATCGCACATCGCCTGGTCCACTGAAACCCATCACGGAATGCGAGCCGCTCCGATTTCAACCGCAGTTCCAGCGACGAAAAATTCTTAACATTATTAAAACCGGCCGACGGGAGGTTATCGAATCGATTCCTCTCGATACCGGCTCGTAATTACGAGACGCAATTACATAAACCGCCCTTCGTCTTCTCTTTTCGTTTTTATTACCCCTCTCTCGATCCTTGCTTTAATTAGCGACACGCGCCCATCGCGTCGATGTTATGACCCGTTCCCGTATCGATAATCGAACGATCCTTTAACCCTTTCGCCTTCCGATAAGAATTTTCATCGTCGTATTCGTTCGAGAGTATAACTCCTAAGAAACTGTAGAGAGTGGTTGAAGTATACTTTGAAGTACATTTTATTTGTAATTAATACATTATTAGCAATTATTACAGTGACTGCGTAGTTGAATTTTGCATTTATACTAAATAAATTTTCTGTTAACTTAGATGTACCTTGATCACCATCCTTGAGGGACCTGTCCCTGACGGTCTGCAACGGAGGCACCAGTTATTCCGGAGAACACCTGGTCACCATCCTTAAGGGGCCAACCTCTGGCGATCGGCAGTCGTGGCAATCGTTACTCCGGAGAACACCTGGTCACCATCCTCAAGGGGCATGCAGTAGGACGTTACACATGAATCAACAGTTGATCGTAGCACATTAGGTACTTAGAATTTTGCTATTTGTTTTTAAACGTACATTCTGGTCGTACTTTTATTAATTTCAATTGTTATGGTTACAGATTTGAATGGAATTTAAGTGCTGGAGGACGGAGACAAGCAGGGAATGTTGACAAGAGGATGTGATAAAAAAATAAAGACGTGTGCATTGTGTAATTATATAAATGTATTGTATTAATACATTGTATAATAGTTTACATATTTTTCTTTTATTAGTAAATGTTTGTAAAGATAGTACGTACTTTGTAAATAGTACAAAATATAACTATTATACATTTATACATTTATACATTTATACATTTATACATTTATATCGATTTATATACTTAAATGATGTTCGAGGATCACCAAATTTGAACTAAAGGAAGGGGAAACTTTATATTATCATAAAAGTATCAATTTGTCACCGTACAAGCTCTATTTTTTATTATTTTTACAATTTTTAAAATAATTATATTTTTTACCTCTAGCGCCATCTCTTCGAAAAGTGCTGAAACTGCTCAAAAATTGACAGGAATCTGCCGTACCTACAATGATTATTTTTTAAGAAAATAATTTTTTGCTGTTTTCGCGTGTTTGAAGCATCTAATCGCTTCTATTTTACACTAATTATCGATTCCAATTGTCCGATTAATCCTAGAAGCCCGAAATATTGAAATATTAAAGATTAAATCGCACATTGAGAGAGTGAGAGGTGAGATTGGCGGACTAGTGTTCACTCTCTCGCACATTGTGGGAGTGAGAGGTCCGAACATCTAGTCTCTCACTCTCTCTACGCCAAACTCGCGCCTGCGCACAACACCAATGTGCGAGAGAGTGAACACTAGTCCGCCAATCTCACCTCTCACTCTCTCAATGTGCGATTTAATCTTTAATATTTCAATATTTCGGGCTTCTAGGATTAATCGGACAATTGGAATCGATAATTAGTGTAAAATAGAAACGATTAGATGCTTCAAACACGCAGAAATAGCAAAAAAATTATTTTCTTAAAAAATAATCATTGTAGGTACGGCAGATTCCTGTCAATTTTTGAGCAGTTTCAGCACTTTTCGAAGAGATGGCGCTAGAGGTAAAAATTTAAAAATATTTTTTAATTTTTAATTATTTATGCAAAATACAACGATTTTAATGAAAAAAATCATTAAATATAAACAATTTAAGTATTTTTTATCATTTAGTTCTTGCAAAATGAAGAAAATACAACGGGGAATATATATTTCTCTTAATATAACAGTGCTATAAAAATGGTATATTTAACATTTGTTTTAGTATTTTAATCTCAACAAATTTCAATTAATTATGGTCAATTATAATTCCTAATGGTAATTACAAGTTATATCCTTCCATTTCTTATTCTGTTAATGCTTGACGTGTTCGAGGGTTTGTGCCATTTCGATATTAATTTCACTGCAATTTCGATGCAGTCTCCTGTAATACACAAATTTTCTTAAAATTAGCATTAAAAACCCTAATCATTTAGGTGTTCTAACTGATGAATACCTCTACACTATAATTACAAAATTTTTATTTCAAAATTCGTACCTATCTCTTCTATTGGATAAAGTTTCCTCGACAATGTACCGTCCTCAGTTGCTCTTTAAAAAAATTGAAAAATAAAGCTTGAACGATATTAAATTCATTATTTTATAATAATACAATGTTTTATCTTTCTACTATTCAAATTAGATGACCCCAGGACTGTATTTAATTATACAAATTGCTTTATCTCTTCATACCGCTCATTTACCTTCGCTACAAACTCTAACAACATAATATGATAATTATGTAATTATATTAAAATATTATAATTATTATAATTATGCAAATTTTGTTACAATTATTATCATTTTATGGTTTTACAATGAATAATTGTTATGCCTACAAACTTTTATTCTATTTTAGTTCATTTTAATGTATTTTATAATTATTAATTCTTTAATTATTTATTGATTAAATTGTTCTCATTTCTTATACATTTCTTTATTAACTTATTGTACAATATTTCTATTACTGTTTTCAATGTTACTGTTATTTATTAACTATATTATTGTTAAATTCATTAAGGTTGACTATTTTTATCAACTTTACTAAAACATACGTTGCACATGCCCTTCTTAACTTATTATAAAATATTTGTATTATTATTTTCAATTTTACAATTATATATTATATACGTTATTGTTATATCTATCAGAATTCATTATTTTTATAACTTTACGTACAGATATGTTACAATTTTTTATATAATTCATTGTGCAATGGTTTCATACTCTAATGTAATGTATTTATTATAATTTTACATTTTAAAATTATTGATGGATTAAATTAAGATTGCCTTTATAATTTGAAATATTAAATAAACAGTAAAAATAAGAGTAATTGTGTTGTTGTATAAATTCTACAAAGTTGTACAAATAATGCGCAAAATTACAATTGTAACTGTAAGTTGTAAATAATTTAATAACTATTCTAAAGCTCAATGTATAATAAATCATTTAGTTTATTGAATAAATGCAGATTTTCAAAAATAACCCAGAACTCGTTTATTTATTTAAATAAACCTCTCTTGATATCCTTATCCCATAAATAATTTCAGAAAATAATGAAAATTAACAATAGCAAATCGAAGACTATAAAGTTTAAATTCACAGAATTTCGGATCCCGAAATTGTATCAGGAGAACATGATGTGCCAAGAGGTATTCTTCGTGCCACTTCCCAGAATTTTAGTGACGTCGATTTCCAGGAATTTCCGGGAACTGGGACTCAGAAACCAAGGATTTAATTAATAATCGGAACTTAGGTACCTGTTGTATCGATTCTATAACAAATCCGATTATAAATTAAAGTTGTATACATAGTGCGCAAAATTACAATTGTAAACGTTAGTTGTAAATAATTTAATAACTATTCTAAAGCTCAATGTATAATAAATAATTTAGTTTATTGAATAAATGCAGATTTTCAAAAATAACCCAGAACTCGTTTATTTATTTAAATAAACCTCTCTTGATATCCTTATCCCATAAATAATTTCAGAAAATAATGAAAATTAGCAATAGCAAATCGAAGACTATAAAATTTAAATTCACCGAATTTCGGATCCCGAAATTGTATTAGGAGAATATGATGTGCCAGGAGGTATCCTTCGTGCCACTTCCCAGAATTTTAGTGACGTCGAATTCCAGGAATTTCCGGGAACTTGGACTCAGAAACCAAGGATTTAATTAATAATCGGAACTTAGATACCTGTTGTATCAATTTTATAACAAATCCGATTATAAATTAAAGTTGGATAGATAGTGCGCAAAATTACAATTGTAAACGTTAGTTGTAAATAATTTAATAACTATTCTAAAGCTCAATGTATAATAAATCATTTAGTTTATTGAATAAATGCAGATTTTCAAAAATAACACAGAACTCGTTTATTTATTTAAATAAATCTCTCTTGATATCCTTATCCCATAAATAATTTCAGAAAATAATGAAAATTAGCAATAGCAAATCGAAGACTATAAAATTTAAATTCACCGAATTTCGGATCCCGAAATTGTATTAGGAGAATATGATGTGCCAGGAGGTATCCTTCGTGCCACTTCCCAGAATTTTAGTGACGTCGAATTCCAGGAATTTCCGGGAACTTGGACTCAGAAACCAAGGATTTAATTAATAATCGGAACTTAGATACCTGTTGTATCGATTCTATAACAAATCCGATTATAAATTAAAGTTGTATAGATAGTGCGCAAAATTACAATTGTAAACGTTAGTTGTAAATAATTTAATAACTATTCTAAAGCTCAATGTATAAATCATTTAGTTTATTGAATAAATGCAGATTTTCAAAAATAACCCAGAACTCGTTTATTTATTTAAATAAATCTCTCTTGATATCCTTATCCCATAAATAATTTCAGAAAATAATGAAAATTAGCAATAGCAAATCGAAGACTATAAAATTTAAATTCACCGAATTTCGGATCCCGAAATTGTATTAGGAGAATATGATGTGCCAGGAGGTATCCTTCGTGCCACTTCCCAGAATTTTAGTGACGTCGAATTCCAGGAATTTCCGGGAACTTGGACTCAGAAACCAAGGATTTAATTAATAATCGGAACTTAGATACCTGTTGTATCAATTTTATAACAAATCCGATTATAAATTAAAGTTGGATAGATAGTGCGCAAAATTACAATTGTAAACGTTAGTTGTAAATAATTTAATAACTATTCTAAAGCTCAATGTATAATAAATCATTTAGTTTATTGAATAAATGCAGATTTTCAAAAATAACCCAGAACTCGTTTATTTATTTAAATAAATCTCTCTTGATATCCTTATCCCATAAATAATTTCAGAAAATAATGAAAATTAGCAATAGCAAATCGAAGACTATAAAATTTAAATTCACCGAATTTCGGATCCCGAAATTGTATTAGGAGAATATGATGTGCCAGGAGGTATCCTTCGTGCCACTTCCCAGAATTTTAGTGACGTCGAATTCCAGGAATTTCCGGGAACTTGGACTCAGAAACCAAGGATTTAATTAATAATCGGAACTTAGATACCTGTTGTATCAATTCTATAACAAATCCGATTATAAATTAAAGTTGTATAGATAGTGCGCAAAATTACAATTGTAAACGTTAGTTGTAAATAATTTAATAACTATTCTAAAGCTCAATGTATAAATCATTTAGTTTATTGAATAAATGCAGATTTTCAAAAATAACCCAGAACTCGTTTATTTATTTAAATAAATCTCTCTTGATATCCTTATCCCATAAATAATTTCAGAAAATAATGAAAATTAACAATAGCAAATCGAAGACTATAAAATTTAAATTCACCGAATTTCGGATCCCGAAATTGTATTAGGAGAATATGATGTGCCAGGAGGTATTCTTCGTGCCACTTCCCAGAATTTTAGTGACGTCGAATTCCAGGAATTTCCGGGAACTTGGACTCAGAAACCAAGGATTTAATTAATAATCGGAACTTAGATACCTGTTGTATCAATTTTATAACAAATCCGATTATAAATTAAAGTTGGATAGATAGTGCGCAAAATTACAATTGTAAACGTTAGTTGTAAATAATTTAATAACTATTCTAAAGCTCAATGTATAATAAATCATTTAGTTTATTGAATAAATGCAGATTTTCAAAAATAACACAGAACTCGTTTATTTATTTAAATAAATCTCTCTTGATATCCTTATCCCATAAATAATTTCAGAAAATAATGAAAATTAGCAATAGCAAATCGAAGACTATAAAATTTAAATTCACCGAATTTCGGATCCCGAAATTGTATTAGGAGAATATGATGTGCCAGGAGGTATCCTTCGTGCCACTTCCCAGAATTTTAGTGACGTCGAATTCCAGGAATTTCCGGGAACTTGGACTCAGAAACCAAGGATTTAATTAATAATCGGAACTTAGATACCTGTTGTATCAATTTTATAACAAATCCGATTATAAATTAAAGTTGTATAGATAGTGCGCAAAATTACAATTGTAAACGTTAGTTGTAAATAATTTAATAACTATTCTAAAGCTCAATGTATATTAAATCATTTAGTTTATTGAATAAATGCAGATTTTCAAAAATAACACAGAACTCGTTTATTTATTTAAATAAATCTCTCTTGATATCCTTATCCCATAAATAATTTCAGAAAATAATGAAAATTAGCAATAGCAAATCGAAGACTATAAAATTTAAATTCACCGAATTTCGGATCCCGAAATTGTATTAGGAGAATATGATGTGCCAGGAGGTATCCTTCGTGCCACTTCCCAGAATTTTAGTGACGTCGAATTCCAGGAATTTCCGGGAACTTGGACTCAGAAACCAAGGATTTAATTAATAATCGGAACTTAGATACCTGTTGTATCAATTTTATAACAAATCCGATTATAAATTAAAGTTGGATAGATAGTGCGCAAAATTACAATTGTAAACGTTAGTTGTAAATAATTTAATAACTATTCTAAAGCTCAATGTATAATAAATCATTTAGTTTATTGAATAAATGCAGATTTTCAAAAATAACACAGAACTCGTTTATTTATTTAAATAAATCTCTCTTGATATCCTTATCCCATAAATAATTTCAGAAAATAATGAAAATTAGCAATAGCAAATCGAAGACTATAAAATTTAAATTCACCGAATTTCGGATCCCGAAATTGTATTAGGAGAATATGATGTGCCAGGAGGTATCCTTCGTGCCACTTCCCAGAATTTTAGTGACGTCGAATTCCAGGAATTTCCGGGAACTTGGACTCAGAAACCAAGGATTTAATTAATAATCGGAACTTAGATACCTGTTGTATCAATTTTATAACAAATCCGATTATAAATTAAAGTTGGATAGATAGTGCGCAAAATTACAATTGTAAACGTTAGTTGTAAATAATTTAATAACTATTCTAAAGCTCAATGTATATTAAATCATTTAGTTTATTGAATAAATGCAGATTTTCAAAAATAACACAGAACTCGTTTATTTATTTAAATAAACCTCTCTTGATATCCTTATCCCATAAATAATTCCAGAAAATAATGAAAATTAACAATAGCAAATCGAAGACTATAAAGTTTAAATTCACAGAATTTCGGATCCCGAAATTGTATCAGGAGAACATGATGTGCCAAGAGGTATTCTTCGTGCCACTTCCCAGAATTTTAGTGACGTCGAATTCCAGGAATTCCTGGAAACCGTTTGTACCGAATTTTGTTCTTCTCTGTATCAAACCGATATTTTTCGTTTCTTTTTCTACTTTTGTATTTCGAAACTTCTGTGCAATGTTTTTCTACATTATTTCTTGCTTTTTAAGTGAAATTTTGTAAGGGCTGGATAAAGGAGTTAGATTTATAAATGAATAAACAATTGCTTTAGTTTAACTCTATGTTTATTGAAAATTCTTTCAATTATACATGTTACATAAATGTTACATTGTTAATTCTAACGCACTTATAACTACTACCTGTAAAACTTACTTAAATATTACATTCTTAACTTTAATGCACTTATAATTACAAATTGTAAAATTTGCTTAAATATTACATTCACAATTCTAACGCACTTATAACTACTAACTGTAAAACTTACTTAAATATTACATTCTTAACTTTAATGCACTTATAATTACAAATTGTAAAATTTGCTTAAATATTACATTCACAATTCTAACGCACTTATAACTACTAACTGTAAAACTTACTTAAATATTACATTCTTAACTTTAATGCACTTATAATTACAAATTGTAAAATTTGCTTAAATATTACATTCACAATTCTAACGCACTTATAACTACTAACTGTAAAACTTACTTAAATATTACATTCTTAACTTTAATGCACTTATAATTACAAATTGTAAAATTTGCTTAAATATTACATTCACAATTCTAACGCACTTATACCTACTAACTGTAAAACTTATTCAAATATTAGATTCTTAACTTTAACGCACTTATAATTACAAATTGTAAAACTTACATATCAGTATTTTTACATACAACATATTTTTATAATTATTTAACATATAGCTTAAGCGCAGTAAAATATTCTTATGAAATAAAGACATTCTACAATTAAATATGTACTTATATATTCAGTATAACTATTGAAGAACAGTTTACTCTCCATAGATAAATCCTTTCCATTGTTTATTGGTAAAATGAAATTGGACTCAGAAACCAAGTTTGCAGATTTGTATTAGGAGAACATGATGTGACAGGAAGTATTCTTTGTGCCATTTCTTGAAATTTTAGTAGTGTCCAATTTCAAACATTACCGAATACTGATATCTGAGAAACTGCCAGAAAGTTTCCCGTTGATTTGATGATGTTAATGTGCAGGTTATGTGGCATAGAAATGTATAACAAATACATCTTCTAATCTGCAACACAGCAAAATACGTTATTATTAACTACTTGAATAAAATTATAATACTTTATACTTACATACGATATAACAAAATTGATCATTTTCAATCAGGTTTGAATTTGATGGATTATGTTTACTCTCAGTAGATAAATCCTTCCCATTGTTTATTGGTAACATGAAACTAGACTCAGAAACCAATGATCTCGAGTTTGCAAAATTGTATTTCTCTAGTCATGTATCATTAAACTAAGGCAGCTTGTACATAAAATTACAGGGGCTTAGTCATAACCTCACACAAAAGGGATGAACGTAACTACCCGACCATTAATGAATAATAGAAAACGTAGAAGCACTGGCTAATTTGGTATCGAATTTTACATTTTCGAACACGAAAAACCGATCTACAATAGTCTGAACCTCGAATAACTCATACTATTAATTACTGCAACGCAACAATTAAAGGACTCCGCGAGAGCGTCACACCAAGCCAACGCAGTATGCTAATGCGTAAGAGGGAGAGAACACTCGTCCGCCGATCGGACCTCCCACTCCCTCCACAGCAATCTCGCAAAATTACAATTGTAAACGTTAGTTATAAATAATATAATAACTATTGTAAAGTTGAAAGTATGAATCATGTAGTTTATTGAATAAATGCAGCTTTTTAGTACCATGAACGTTTCTAATTAGTTAACAATCGCGATAAAGCAAGAAAATAATAAATAAAGGCTCTGAAATGTAGTCTTCGAGTCTCGTAATCAAGCGCAGGTTTATATCGATTTATATAATTAAATGATGTTCTAGGATCACCAAATTTGAACTAAAGGAAGGGGAAACTTTATATTATCATAAAAGTATCAATTTGTCACCGTACAAGCTCTATTTTTTATTATTTTTACAATTTTTAAAATAATTATATTTTTTACCCCTGGCGCCATCTCTTCGAAAAGTGCTGAAACTGCTCAAAAATTGACAGGAATCTGCCGTACCTACAAAGATTATTTTTTAAGAAAATAATTTTTTGCTGTTTTCGCGTGTTTGAAGCATCTAATCGCTTCTATTTTACACTAATTATCGATTCCAATTGTCCGATTAATCCTAGAAGCCCGAAATATTGAAATATTAAAGATTAAATCGCACATTGAGAGAGTGAGAGGTGAGATTGACGGACTAGTGTTCACTCTCTCGCACATTGGTGTTGTGCGCAGGCGCGAGTTTGGCGTAGAGAGAGTGAGAGACTAGATGTTCGGACCTCTCACTCCCACAATGTGCGAGAGAGTGAACACTAGTCCGCCAATCTCACCTCTCACTCTCTCAATGTGCGAGAGAGAGAACACTAGTCCGCCAATCTCACCTCTCACTCTCTCAATGTGCGAGTGAGAGCACCGAGGATCTAGTCTCTCACTCCCTCTACGCCAAACTCGCGCCTGCGCACAACACCAATGTGCGAGAGAGTGAACACTAGTCCGCCTATCGGACCTCTCACTCCCACAATGTGCGAGAGAGTGAACACTAGTCCGCCAATCTCACCTCTCACTCTCTCAATGTGCGATTTAATCTTTAATATTTCAATATTTCGGGCTTCTAGGATTAATCGGACAATTGGAATCGATAATTAGTGTAAAATAGAAGCGATTAGATGCTTCAAACACGCGAAAACAGCAAAAAATTATTTTCTTAAAAAATAATCATTGTAGGTACGGCAGATTCCTGTCAATTTTTGAGCAGTTTCAGCACTTTTCGAAGAGATGGCGCTAGAGGTAAAAATTAAAAAATATTTTTTAATTTTTAATTATTTATGCAAAATACAACGATTTTAATGAAAAAAATCATTAAATATAAACAATTTAAGTATTTTTTATCATTTAGTTCTTGCAAAATGAAGAAAATACAACGGGGAGTATATATTTCTCTTAATATAACAGTGCTATAAAAATGGTATATTTAACATTTGTTTCAGTATTTTAATCTCAACAAATTTCAATTAATTATGGTCAATTATAATTCCTAATGGTAATTACAAGTTATATCCTTCCATTTCTTATTCTGTTAATGCTTGACGTGTTCGAGGGTTTGTGCCATTTCGATATTAATTTCACTGCAATTTCGATGCAGTCTCCTGTAATACACAAATTTTCTTAAAATTAGCATTAAAAACCCTAATCATTTAGGTGTTCTAACTGATGAATACCTCTACACTATAATTACAAAATTTTTATTTCAAAATTCGTACCTATCTCTTCTATTGGATAAAGTTTCCTCGACAATGTACCGTCCTCAGTTGCTCTTTAAAAAAATTGAAAAATAAAGCTTGTAACGACACTAACGTAGCATCTGGTGGAGGGCGCGAATTAAAATCAACTTCATTACGATATTTAGTAGCTTGGAAGCTGGTATGAGCTCAAATATCATGTAAAGGAGCGACACCAGCGCTATATCTGGTTGTGGGCGCGAGTTAAAAGTCAGCTTCACGCTCTCAAGAGGTGAGCTTGGTGGCCCTGAAGCACATTGACGCGTACGTACAATTGCGCGCGCAATGAATCAGGCACCAGTGTCGTGTATTCCAGCCGGGAAGATGTCAAAGGCGAAAAAGGTGCTGGATGAAGCCCGCGAGATCCAGAACCCGGAGCTGGATCTCGCGGACAAGGGGATATCGACGTTCGAGGAGATGCCCGGATTGTGTGAGTCCTCCATTTATCCTTGTCGCGAGCCCAGTTCCGTTAGCCAAATTAGGCAACTTGTCTTGACTGGTTTTTTGGAGCGGATGGAAATACGATGACGCCATTTGTCGTCAGACCATGAGGTGGGCGTGGCCACGTGTGCGCGCGGGAACTTTTCAAATGATAACAATGTGCAATATAAACAATAACAAAAATGCATTTCCTTCATTAATTTAATAAGTTGTCCTATTTGGAGTACTGGAACTTAGTTCTTTTCGAACCTGAACACTTAAAATGAAATTTGAAGACTCTTTTTTTTATTTCAGTGAATATGATTAATGTCACCAGATTGACTTTGAGTCATAATAAAATTCAAGGTAAGTTAATGTTACAGTGTTAGTTGCAAAGTGATTTTTAAAATAATGTAATTAACAGAATGTTTTTTCCCTCAGCTGTACCCCCAGGCCTTGCAAATCTGGTCAATCTTGAAATATTAAATTTGTTTAACAATCATATTACCGAGCTTCCAATTTCCTTATCACAGATGCCAAAATTGCGTATACTGAATGTGGGGTGAGTTTTCCACTTGAAATCTAAAGTAAACAATAAGATTTTTAAATTGTATGTCTTCAAGCACTTATTTATGATAAATACCATTTATAGGATGAACAGATTGGATGTTCTTCCACGTGGATTCGGTGCTTTTCCAGTATTAGAGGTTTTGGACCTGACTTATAATAATCTGAGTGAGAAAAACTTACCAGGAAACTTCTTCATGATGGGTAGGTATCAAATTGATTCTTTCAAAATAAATTATGTTTCTTCAAGATTGAATCGTGTAATTTTTCTTTACAGAAACTCTAAGGGCTCTTTATCTGGCCGACAACGACTTTGAATATTTGCCACCAGAGATTGGACATCTGAAAAATTTACAAATTGTAATTAGAAAGATGATATATGATTATTGCGCTCTTCAGGGTGCTTGATTTTTACATATTTGTATTCTAGCTTGTGCTGAGAGAGAATGATCTGATCGAATTGCCAAAGGAAATCGGGGAATTGGCAAGGTTGAGGGAGTTGCACATTCAGGGGAACCGGTTAACAGTTTTGCCGCCAGAAATAGGTACAGTGTCTGGCAAAATAGATTTCCCTAGGGAGACTGGAGGGTGGTCCTCGAAACTTATTTCTCGTTATTTTATATATTATTAGAAATATCACTGATTAATTACAGTTAAGGCAAATAATACTAGTAAGTAGTAATACTGGTGTAAAATCAGTAATATTCGTTAGGTGTAGAATAAGTTAAATCTGACAAATATTAAGTTAACGTAATTTAATAACTATTAGCCAGCAATTTCTAATAACTTTCGAGTATAAGACAAATGCTGGAATTTTCTTCCCTCGTACCACCAATTTTCCTAGGGGAAACTAGTACATGCATCACTCTTAGTAATAACAAAAGATCATAGAACATTATTAATACTGTAAATAAAATATTATAGGAAATCTGGATTTAGTAAGTAATAAAGCAGTATTCAGGATGGAATTTAATCCTTGGGTGACACCAATTGGAGATCAGTTACAAGTTGGAATATCTCACGTGATGGATTACATACGTTCCGAAACGTACAGATAGTAAGCATTACAAATATCCTTCTTACAATTTCTTTATACTTTGAAATTTATAATTAAAATCTGTATGATTCTGTACTTTCATTTTTTAGCGTGTACAATCGACACCAAAACGCCAAGGGACCCCCACCCCCAATCGAAAACGACAAGAGTAAGAAAATATCCCGTATGCGTTGAAGGGAAGCAAAAAATAATTAACAATCGAAGAAATACTTCTTGGAACTAACCCTTTAACTCGATTTCTGTTTTCTTACTCACTGCCAGTAACTTCGTGCCTGTAACATACTTGAAATCGAAACGGTGCCTTAGCTAATGTATAATTAACACCAGAGTATATTTTTTACCAATGCATTTCAACTTTTTAATGTATAAATGGTGTATCATGTAATATATGTTGTAATATATACTAAGTTAGAATTTTTATAGAATTAAACCAGATTTGCTAATATTTATATAATAAACATTATTCGAGCACAAAAAACCTTGTTTTCTTTATTCAAAGAATTTAATGGTATTTTCTTGCATCACCAAATTAATTGATTTATTTTGGACGTATACATGCACGCTCTTTACTCTTTCTAAAATATTTTCAAATATAAAATTAATCGTTTTTAAAAATATGTAAGGGGAATAATTAATTTGATTGTACGAGGAATTGTAAAATTGCAGAATAAATAGTTGTAAAAGCAAAAACAATTTTAATCGACGAGGATGGGATTCGAACCCACGCGTGCAGAGCACATTGGATTAGCAGTCCAACGCCTTAACCTCTCGGCCACCTCGTCCTTGTGTATCAGTTGAAAAAATGCCATTGGAACAGGGGTGAACTACCCCTTGCTGAATAAAAAACATTTATACTCTTAACAATCTCTAATAACTATAATATTTTGGTAAGAAAATTTTACTACAACGTTATTACAGTATGAAAAAACGAAAATTATTTAAAACGAAATTAATTCTTCCTCAATGTTAAAATATTATTATTAAAATTAACAACTTGTTTGAAATAGCATTTTAAACATTGAAAATATTTTAAGTAATTAAAATTCTGTTTTTGGAAGTTAATTGGAAATTTTGTAATTTATTAAGGGTGTTGTTTTATGTAATTCCTTTTTATTATTATTATTACTGTTGTTATTAGTTCATTAATTTTAAAGGGATGGTGCTGAATCAATCGTAATTAAAGTGGTATTATTTAAATATAAGATAAAAGTTGGTCGTGAACCGTTTTCTTCGATCACCCGTTAAGAGTTGTTATAGAAGTTCGATTTCATGATTTTCAATTTTATCACAGAATAGATTATCGAAATTGCAATTGTTACCCAGCAACGAAAACAAAATAATTGTCAACCAAATGTTAGTTTTGTTTAGTTGAACTTGGGTGTTTGTCCTGTTAACTAATTTTATCCAACCCTTTCCGCTAAGACCTTGAGGAATCGCCAAAATGGTAATTATCCTCCAATCTTTATAAATTATTTAACTTAATTTAAAGTCAAATTCAATATTTGAAAATTTTAGCTATTTTTAATAAATATATTCGAATCATAAAATTGACCAAAATCGTACAAATTTCTAAGAATAATTTAACAGCAATAAATGGTCAATCTACATAAATGATACTTAATAATACGAATTATTATTGTTATTGAGTCAATCTAAACTCGAATTCAATTATTAAAAATATTACATGGCTTGATTAGCGCGAGGTACTATCGGTTCACATTGGACAAGGGGGCGTCCAAATGGGCAACGCCTGTTGGGAATTGTACTGTCTGGAACATGGTATCCAACCAGATGGAATGCTACCTCCACAAAGTTGCTCCAACGACGACGGTTTCCAGACTTTCTTCAGTGAAACCGGTGGTGGAAAATACGTACCCCGTGCCGTGTTCCTGGACCTGGAACCCACGGTCATAGGTCATTTTACAATCTTTAAAAATAATCCCTTATACGTATTCAAAGAGTCGCATAATCTGCTGAATTTTAAACCTAAGTCTCATTAAGGAAAATTAAATTGAAAGAAAACAAAATTTCCTACCCCTTCCTCAGACGAGGTACGAACCGGAACCTACCACCAGCTCTTCCATCCGGAACAACTGATCTCTGGCAAAGAGGATGCCGCCAACAACTACGCCCGAGGTCACTACACCCTTGGGAAGGAGATCATAGACCTGGTTCTGGACAGGATACGAAAGATAGCGGACATGTGCTGCGGTCTGCAAGGTTTCCTCATCTTCCACGCTTTTGGCGGTGGCACCGGGTCAGGGTTCACCAGTCTGCTGATGGAGCAGCTGTCCATGGACTACGGGAAGAAGGCCAAGCTGGAGTTCGCCATATACCCGTCGCCTCAAATCTCCACGGCGGTGGTGGAACCTTACAACGCGATCCTGACCACACACACCACCCTGGAGCATTCAGACTGCGCCTTCCTCGTAGACAACGAGGCCATCTACGACATCTGCCGAAGGAATCTGGACATCGAACGGCCCACGTACACTAATCTGAACAGACTGATAGGACAGATAGTGTCCTCCATCACTGCTTCGTTGAGATTCGACGGGGCTCTGAACGTGGACCTGACGGAGTTCCAGACGAACCTGGTGCCCTACCCGAGAATACACTTCCCGTTGGTTACATATGCGCCCATAGTGTCCATCGAGAAGGCCTACCACGAACAACTGACGGTCATGGAACTCACGTCCTCCTGTTTCGAGCCTGCCATGCAGATGGTCAAGTGCAACCCTCAACAGGGCAAGTACATGGCGTGTTGCATGCTGTACAGGGGCGACGTGGTGCCAAAGGACGTGAACGCGTCCATCGCGACCATCAAGACCAAGAGGGCGATACAGTTCGTCGATTGGTGTCCTACCGGGTTCAAGGTAGATCTGATTTTTTATTAATATTATAGGGTGTTGAATTTTTGCGTTTGATTTATTTATAATAACAAGATATAATGACAAGGATTTATAATTCCGCTTAATGTTATTGTAATAAAATATTGTAACAAATTACGATTGAGTCAAATTCTAATGGCGTTCCTGTGATTGAAAGACTGGTATAAATTATGATTAATTAATTTGTAGGTGGGCATTAATTATCAACCACCAACCGTAGTACCCGGCGGTGATTTGGCCAAAGTACAAAGAGCTATGGCAATGCTTGCTAACACAACTGCGATTGCCGAGGCATGGACTAGATTAAATAGAAAATTCGACTTGATGTTTGGAAAACGTGCATTTGTCCACTGGTAAATCCAATTCACTCTTTCTTATTAATTAGAGTATACAAGATACAAATATACACTTACAAGTATAGTAGGAGTATACAAGAATTCCAATATTTATGGATATTATTGGAATTGTATATTAATATTTCGATATAAGAAGTAATTAAATGAACTTACCTTTACTTTTTCAGTGTTTGTATGCCCCTAATATTAATTAATTATGTCGATATCAAGGGCAATATTATTTTCTTACCTTGCACTAATTAAAATGAATAATTTTTCAGGTACGTTGGCGAAAGTATGGACGAGAGTGAATTTAACGAAGCCAGAGAGGACTTGGCTGCTTTGGAAAAAGATTACGAAGAAGTTGGTATGGATTCGACGGACACTGGCGAGGGTGAAGATGAAAATTAAAATATCTGCTTCATTTTGGAAGTACAATCTCGAAGAACGGACGATTCATCCTTTTTTTTTTTTACAATTGTGTATAGTTTATACACAAGTTACACCATTTTTGTTGGCTTTATTCATATCTGTCCTTTGTATTATTTTTCTAAGTGATTTTATTTTTAATATAGATATACATTTTGTATAGGATGAATCTTTTTCTTGTAAATAAAATCTTATTCTACTGAAATACTACCGTTTAATTTCTATTACATTTTTATTATGTCATTAAGATTTCCAATGGGAATTCGTAGTGTTATTAAAAATATTCCTTCAAGTTTAAAGTTTTTCATTATTAATTTTCTAAGTTTTCAGTCTCTACTTTTTACTTTTCCAAGTTTTATTAACGTCTCAGAGCACGAATCGAAATTTAACTAATCGGGGTTTAACAGATTAGTAAAAATTAATTATGATAATTAGTAAACTCGATTAGAAAAAGAAAGACAATCAGAATAAAAGAATACACGTGTGTTCATAGATATTACAGGCTTTTTTTTTTATTGTGTAGGACAACACGCGGCTACACGAATTATATTACATATGTATAAATTCGTAATCGGCATCTTTACACTTACAGAGAAACTCTTATCGCACATAGAATCATCTTTTCATATCTCAGGGTAGGACAAAGGTGACATTTTTCATCTTCCTCTCTCTCTCTCTTTTCATTTTTTCCTTTTCTTTATTTATTTAACCGTGACATTTAAACGGACAGAGCACATTCGTTTATTCAAATCGTTTACGATGATATGAGAGAACGATACACATTTCTTCTAAACGCAATTAACTCGTAGCGTTTGTGCGTATCACGCCTCTGCAAAGAACAAACTACATTATCAGTAATAATAATAATATCAATAATAATAATAGTATGAATATGGATAAAAATAATGATAAAAATAAAGAACAACTAAAAGAGTGTCCTCGATGATCAAAAAGTAGAAAATCCCAGACCATTGTTGATCGAGTTTTCTTCTTTCCTATTTTTTTTTTTTTTTATGAAGAATAATCAAAATTAAAAAAAAAAAGACAAACATCGATCGATTATGCGATGTACAGTAATAATATTGTCTGGGATACATTTAACACGTTGATTGTCGCTTGAAATTAAGGAATTTTATACAAATATTCAATAACAAATGGAAAATTTTAAATTATGAAAAATTTCAACCAAACTTTATATATTATTTTTAGTTTTTGTTTTGTTATTGGGTCAGTGGGTCAGTGGTGACCCATGCGACATTCAACGTGTCATAAGCTTCTTCGATTTCCTGTTTCTTCAATGGAACCACCGGAAGCTCGCGATTGTTGCCCCTGAAAGTGAGCAATAATTTCAACACCCTATCAATCGAAGCCTGATTTACAGTTAATTATAAATGCTATGGTTTTATTAACACTTTGATGGTCCATGGTCCGTTTAGAAATGATTAAAGTTGATCTTGAACTTTAGTTTAGTTCAATTTTTGTGCATATGAAAGTCTTTTATTCAGAACTAATGGCTCTAGGTCGAAATTGACCCAATCAGAATTGTTTTAGGATTAATCTCTTAATGCTTAGCAACTTGTTAAGTTTTTGGGAAAATTTGCAAAAATGCAAGTTCCCATTTTATAAATATTTTTATGTTAATTTAAGAATTTAGATATGGATTTAGAAATTGTAATATTAATTGAAATTTGATTATTTTGGTCTTCTAAATGTTTTATTTTAATCAAAACTAGAATTTCAATTATTAATTCTAGCAACAATTGAAATGTATTATTTTCAAAACTTTCAGCTACCACTTTAAATATTTCTTTTCGAAATTAGAAGTTTAACTATTAATCCTTCCAACAATTAAATTCAATTACTTTTATTTTCTAAATTTAATACTACCCTTCTGATATATTATTCTCCAAAATTTCAATATCTCTTTAAATTTAACAGTACACAAATTTTCAACATTAACTCCACCAAAACTCAAAACTGAATTATTTCACTTCAACCCTGCTCTGTCATTCTTAATCAATTTCACATAAGATTACAAAATTCGTAGATTTTGTAGAACATAAAGATGTCGATAAACCATCAAAGCGTTAACGGAGTATCCTAATTCAAAAAGAAAAAAAGAGATTCTCAGTGGTGAACGCGATTTTAAATTCTTTAAAACGTTTGTATTCTTTTACCTTCTTTTCCTTTTATAAAATCTCTCCTCTATCTCTCATACACGCATTATACACTTTCATACTTGTATCTCTAAAACTGCCTTTCTCTCTCTCTCTCTCTCTCTCTCTCTCTCTCTTTCTCTTAATCAACGCTAATGATTTCTTTTTTTCTTTTTTATTTTTTTATTTTTGGATTGGCAGACGAATTAAAGCTGCCTCTCGCTGGACTAGAGATTTCACTACTGCTTTCTTTTTAAACTGAGTATCCGTCGTTCGAGCAGAATTCTTCTTCACCTCTCCATTCCGTTTAACACCGTCTCTTTTACTCGTCATCTGGAGAACAATTAACCCTTTAACACGGAACAAGAATTACCTCTTGCGATCAATCGAAATGCCTCGCCACGATGATTTTCTTTACGATTACAAACGTGTTAGTCAGAATATTGGACGCTTAAATAACTATCTTGGAGACATTCAGAAAATTTAACAGATCTGAGATTCTAAATGAATTAACATCAAATTTTCTCTTATTATCATGTACATTACTATAAAAAACTTTAAGACCAAAGAAATTTCTGAAGAAAGAATTTCAAATCATCTCATTTAATTATTTTTTTTATTACAAAATTCGATACGTTTTAAATTACTTCAGTTAATTGTTGATTAGTCTTATTTGTTGGTCTTAAATTATTTCACGGTCCTGTACACGTCACACTAGGCGTTAAAGGGTTAAGGAACCATCATCCCAATATCCATCAATTTCCTTTACACTCTTCGCTGTTCATTCTTTTTTTCTCTCTGTTTCCAGCGAATGCTTCGAGCATCCTTTCGTTTCACGAACAATTTGCTTCGCCGGAGTTTTATTTTTTAATTCCTTTTGTTTATGGGGAGTGCGTCTGTGAAATAGTTTTCAACTGTATACCACCATATTCATACAATTTGATAAAATATGATTGTGGTTAATATCTTGAGTCCTGTATTAAAATCATAGAAAATCAATTATTTAAAATAAAGCTCCTATAATTATAAAAATTCTAGGGTGTCAGTTCCCATTAAAATAAATAACAAAACAAAATGTTTGTAGGCAACCTAAGTGGTTGATTCAACTTCCTTCAAATTTTCCTTTTATTATTCAAAGTTTTAAGATTGTTAGACTTTTTGAAAAATTAAAAAGTCTAAGAAATCTTAAAATACCCATCAGAGTGTCAAATATTTCAAACATTCGACAATAAAAGTACAAATTCGAAGAAAGTCAAATTAAAATAAAAATTCTGGGGCAAATCATTTTGACCCGTCGGATCATTAAAAAGGAACCAGTTGTAGTTCGTTAAAGTTTCAACGTCGCGATGAAAATTGTTGAAAATTTCCCGGACGCACCCCCGTCGATCGATCTCGAATTTGAACGGGACAAAAGCGATCGAATACGATTTCCAAAAATGATTGGACAAAAGGCGAGCAAACGACAACACGCTACGAGATACGACGACGAACGTCTTGTAAGGCATACGGCCGTCTAAGATGGCCGGTTAAGGAAATGAGAAACGTCGCCGTGTGTTTGGCGGTCGTCTCGTTGTTGTACGAAAATAAATCCTCGTCGTGTCGACGGGCCGTGGAACGAGATCGATCCATGGATCGTTTCACGGCCGGTCATTCTTTTTGATCGGTCTTTAACACTCTCTGAGAAACGATCGCAAACACCACCTGCTCTGTTATCCGAAGCTGAAAGATCGTTGACCGGAAGCGATCGAACGAGACGTTGGATGACGAGTCGATTCGATTTGACTGAGAAAATTTTCCTTGACGATATTTGTACTGATAACGTGTTATCGGAAGATTCACTGACATTTTTTGTAAATTTTTGTAAATTTCCTTTGGGTTTAAGATTCTTCCAACAATGGAATAATAAGCAGTTTAATTATTACTAAATAATTAAGTGCTGCAAATTTAATTTTACACAAACTTGAGAAGAAATACTTGTATTACTTGTATTGTGGCTCTAATAATTTAATTACCCACTGTAATTACCTAGACATAGAGTTTTATTACTATTAGCGATAATATTGTTAATTATCATCAACTGTATTTGAAAAAATATCAAAGACGCCAAAGGGTTAAAAACCTAGTCTTAATAAAAAGTAAGCTTAAAATTTTTTGAATTGTGCCACTATCAATACCGAACAACAAAACCATATAAAGTTTCAATCAATGAAATAATATTGGTACAAATATCGTCCAGAAAGTGTTCGTCAATCGAATCGGATGTACTCCTTGAAGAACTTCATAAATCGCTTTTAGTCCATAACAAAACGAGGATGAAGAGCGCGAGGATCGACAGGGGATCCTGGCCAGGTCGAGGTTCAGCTTCTACAGCCTACTTTAGCGGAACACCTTGAAGGATGCAGCTCATTTTTGGAACTTTGATGGACCGACCTCGAGCCTCGACGCTCTTGATCCTCAAATAATTCCATTTTTAATCGTCAACACTGATAAAAACCTCTAAACCTCGTCCCTTCTCGGGGAACGACTACGCAACCTGGTATAGTAACTTTGCTTGTACTCTTTGATACGGTCCGTTCAGGTAGGAATGTGACGATAAGTCTGCGGTTAAAATACGTGCAACGTCTCGTTGGACCTCTTCCTTTAATTGGGAAGAACCTGATTCGAAATTTAACCGAGTTACATCGATTCGAAACGAAATTGAAATAGTTAAATTGTTGCGTGTCACTCTATTGAAGTTTCATGACAGAAAAGTTTAACAAAATGACCCTTGCATTACATCAAATTGAAGCTTAAAGTTCAAGGAAACTAAAGACATAGGTACTTCGTTGATACGTTTAACACAAAATGGCTGGTCATCAAATGTACCTCGAAGCGAAGATGATTTTTGACAAATACAGATAATAGATTGACGGACTTTAAATTAAACATTTTTCAAGAACGTCTGCAACAACCTAACTAGTTCCACTTGGAAGAAGCTTCTTTAAACTACCCTCAGTTCAAGCATCGACGTGTCGTTTATTTTATCAAGGATTAACCCTTCGGCTACCACAGCAGAATATTAGAAGCAGTGGTTTCGTTCGATTAAATTATCCGTGTTGCAGTTAAAGGGTTGAACGGTGTTGCGATCGCACTCATCGAGCCTATCTGTTCTCTCCTCTCTCTTATCTCGGCGTAGTCGGTAGAAAAACGGTAACGCTAAGTCCTAAAACGTATAAAAAACCATCGTCCATTTAAGGCTTGGCTGCGTGGAGGAGTGCGTGGCCTCGTGTTCGAAGGAAAAATTACGCAGAACGGCAAGGAAGTACACGGTTTCGGTAGTTTTTTTTTCTTTGGTAATTACGTACGATTAATTGTATGTAAAAGGTAGTCGGTATACAACACACATAAACGATTAGGTTTCGCTCATTAACCTGTGTGTCATTCGTGTGACGATTACGCGGCGCAGGGAATACGACAAGCGTGTTACAAAGTTTGTATTTTTTTTTTTTTTTATTGTCGAGAAAAAGTAAGAAACGAGTCGTGTTCCGTCCGCGGTATGAAACGGGAACAGAAAAAGAGAAACACCCCTTAGAAACGAATCGAAGGATAACCTAAAGGTCCGACGTCGCCGTCTGGCGATGGACGTTTTAAATAAAAAATAAAGTCACTCCCGAAACGCGTCAAGAGACGATGGTGGAGCTTAAATCGTGTGTCCCGGGGCGATAAAAGGATACAATCAATTCTTTCGTGAAGAAAGATTTAAACCAATAATAGTTATCGCTAATTAAACATTAATCGTAGTAAAGAAACTAAAGGCTGGAGAATAGTTAGCAGCGGTGATTGGTGGATAATAGTAATTGGCGATGGTAGAGCGAATAATATTTGTAATGTCGATTGTGAAAATACCTAAAAGACCAAATGTCACTCTTTCGTTCGCGCTTTCTCTGCCGAGAACCATTCATACGATCACTCTCGTTTCTCGTTTTGTTCTTCGGTCGATCTTGAAGGCGCACACGCGTACAGCATTCTTCTTAGTTGCTCGTCACGAGACAGTTTCTTGCTAAACGACACTGTTTGAACGAACAAGAACTCCTCCCTTGTACCTTCAAGGATCCGCGACAGAAAACGTGCGTCTCGTGTTCTCGTTCCGCGGTCGCCCGAGTGTTCTTCGTCCATCCGCCGATGGAGTATCCTGAGAAACGATGGTACCTTGGTTCGTACCTTGGCGCGCGAGGTCTCCCCTGAACTAGGAGCTGCAGAGTGAACCGGCAGTGCAGAAATACGTCCTGAACACACGACGTTGCTCCGGGAACGAGAACGACGAGACAAAAGGCAGTGTCTATTCCTAGGGGACGAATCAGCCCTCGAAACTGTTCCTTCCGTGGATGGCCCGCGCCGTCGTTCAGGATCTGTAGATACGGATCACGTCTCTGATGGTGGCCCGACAGAGCGGGCAGTGGCCGCCGCCCTTGCCGCACCACTGTTGAATTGCGCACGAGTAGCACATACACATGTGTCCGCACATGTACAGCACGCTGTCGATGCTCCTCTCGTAGCAGACCGAGCACTCGTTGGGCTGTCCGGGGGTGGGCTGAAGGCCCTCGCTCCACTGTTGCAGGTGCGAGGACGCCTGTGAAGTGAGGGTGCCGTCCAGGCTCTGATAGTTGACCGGTTCTACATAGGTGGACGATCCTGTGCTGGCCATGGTGCCGGTCAGAGGCGGTGAGGACTGTCTGGACGAGCTGGGATGAGACGTGGACGCCGCTGCCGCGGCCGCCGCGGCCGCTGGCAGATGGACGTGCGAGTTTCTGTGCACTCCCGAGGAGGCGTAAGTGGGCTGAGGAGTGGACGAAGAGGGCGGCGGTACGTAGCCCGTCTGCGGGGGTAGATTCACTACGAGCACGGTGCCACCGCCTACGGTCGGCTTGAACTGCACCACCTCTGAGAATCTAGACAGCTCCGTGGCGGCGTTGCTGTGATTCGAGTGTTGCTGTTGCTTCTGTTGCTGCTTCTGCTGCAGTATGGTCACCGGTGAAGGATTGCTCTGTCGTTGTCTGGGCGGCGACGTGGGCCTCTCGGCCAGCATCCTGACTCGTTGCGTGCTGCCGTACACGTCGAAGAACGCCCACAGCTGAAGACTCTGGTCCACGTGCATCGCCACGCTCGGCGGTCCGCCGTTCTTGCTCATCTGCACCTCGCCGAAGTGGGTCACCGTGAAGGCTATCTCGTCCCCGGGCTGAGGGCTCGAGGCTACGTCCTTGGAGACCACCCAGTACTCGGGCCGATCCAGAAGAAGGTCGCTGTCGTCCGGCAGGTCCTCCGCGGTCAGTCGAGCCGGATCGCAGGATGTCAGACCCAGGGCGAGGGCGCCCACGTACATCGGCTCCGTGGCCAGGATCTGGACGACCAGTCGCTCGCCCAACAACAATGGTCGACTCGTAAACGCGTAACCATGACAGAACTCCGTGTCGGTCCGCGTTGCCACGCACTGTTGGTTGCAGAACCGGATGTTCCGGCCTCGAGTCCTGCGACACGGAAGAACCAGAATATTATTAGCGAATTGAACTGTACAACTGTGTAGATAATTAATTTTCTATTCAATAGGGTCTATGAGAAACCAAGTGGACTTTGTATGATTTGATGTAAAAATAAAAATCCAAAATATACATTTTTATAACAGTGTAGGCTCACTGTAGTAATGCAAAATAAAATTATAAAATTATTAAAAATATAATGTGGATTACAACTTTCAAATATAATTTTATAAGTAGTTTTCTATTAAATTCACAAAAGGACAAATTGTGTTAAAGAAGTTCATTAATTGTAGAAGTAAGGAACAATTAAATGATATATGATTTCAATTTCAGATACGATGAACTACCTAAAGCGACCTCATTAGTATTCAATCCAACAAGCAAGGCCACACAGAACGAACTTGACGCGTGATGGAAATCGACGCGAGTTCGAGAACAAATACCACCGGAAGACGATCCTAACTGTACACCGTGGCAACAAACGAATCGATAGTGGGACCTTTCATTTCAATACCGTACAATATTCTCTCCAAAGAGAGACTTTCGATACAATGTGTATAAGAATTTTTGACAATTTTAGAATAACATTAACGTTAATCTTTTTTTTTTATTTTGGGGAAGTCCAAGTGACCAATTATTCTTTGTGTACGCTGTTATTTCATCGATGGGAACATTTTTTCAGCTTTGAGTCACTGAAACTGACTTGCCACTGAGTCATAAATACTTCAAAATTTGAATTCAATCATTCCTGTGAATTTCTGAGACAGAAGCAAATTAAATTTAATTTTAGTCCTTTGTTGCTCCTTGAAGAAAGATACAATCTGGTCATTCAAAGTTAATTCATTCAGTTACTATGAACAGAAGCAACCCAAGACTTTCTTCCCTAAGGAATATAGCAACTTAGGATTTTCTCCCCTAAGAAAAATAGCAATTCTGACTATACCTGAAGAATCCAAAATCTTAAATACCAACTTTCTGCACAATACTTTGCAAACATAAACCAACAATGGTGGTCTAGAATCCATCAGATTCGCAATTAAAGTAACTGGATCAACCAGGCAAGTTTCTTGCGCAGAAAGATGATAAAAGAGTCTGGTCGGTTCGTCGTCTGTGCGTCGATCAGGTATTACGAAACAAAAGGTTCGGGGTCTTGGACACTCACGGATGAAAGGGTAACGGCGTGAAGATGACACCGGCAGGCTGAAACCTGAGCCCGGGCAGCTCGACGTCGGGCTCATGATGGATCGACATGCTCTGCATAGAGGGAACGATGATCCTTTCGACGTCCCTGCTCGCGTTGCTCGCGTCGTCCATCGCCGAGTGCCTGCTGTGCTGCGCGTTGTCCTCGTTGCTGTGCTCGGCGCCCCGCCTGATGTTGTTGAAGTGTTGCCTGTTGGGATCGACGAACTCGATCGCCGTGCTGTTACCGTACACGTCGATGATAGCCCACAACGGGCCACGGGTCTCGACGCCGCTGAAGAATACACCCTTTTCCTCGCCGTTCACGCCGAAATGAACGTCCCCGGCGGACGTGACATAGTAGAACAGCACCGTGTCCCTTTCGGCGAGCCTCTCGGCCATGGCCTTCGCCCAGTAACCGGGTTTGTTCGTCAGATCGGGACAGGCGTACCGCGGCAGACCGTTTCGCAGGTTGATCGGGTCGTTGCTGGTGAAACCGAAACGTATCACCCCGCTCCAGTTGTTCGAGATCTCCAAAAACTTGACGCATACCTGGAACGATAACGAAGAAGTGATTAGTTATACATTTGGGGGTTGGTTAAGGATATTCTGGTCAAAATAGGTAACGGAGATAGGAGATTCAGAGATGGTGGATACGGTAAAATTGTAATTTTGATTGGGTACTTAGCTTGGGCACCCTATTCAGGTGTGCTAATTAACGCTGTGACTGTCACGTTGTAGCTACTAAAAATTCCATTTGATAGTAATTTTATTTTTGACGAATTTTATATTCTACTTCCACAATTATATTGAACTAGTATGCATTTTGTATAGTGGTTTTTGACTTACAAATTGCCCACTAGAATCCTGCGGCCTTTTAATAGGCCGCAGCTACCTGACCGTCTTGACCTCAAGTTCCTCGAATTCTAATGTCACAAAACTGAAATTTATTCGACCTTTTTGTTCCTAAATAGTTGAGCAATTGTTTCCCATAGAAATACCAAGTAAGAAATAATATTTCTTCCCTAAATCATATTAATTGGATTCTTTTTCCATTATGGTACAATTTTTATCGCAATCCATAAAAATTGTTCAAATATTCAGAATTCTAAGCGTAGGAAGACAGAACTGTTAGAACATCTGATTAATCCTCGTGTAATATCCTTAATTGGACGGTAGTCATTTAATAATACATTTAGCAGGTTCCATTCGAAATTTGAAAGTTTCTAAGACGATTGAACACATCTTCAAGTATTTGCGTGGGTATATCGATAATTACGTCTCTGAAACTTTCGTTTCTAGATGATTTTTCATTATCAGCTGATAAATAAATCCTTGTACTCTAACAAGATCCTTGTTCGCGGTAACACAGGCGAAAGAAGTCAGGATTTCGTAATCGTCCCTCCCGTTAACTATTTCATTTCGAATTTTCGTCACGTTCAATTTTGTGACGTAATGTAACCCAACCTGGCAACAAACTCAATTTTTTATCTCATTAAATTGACAATTTTCTCTCTAGTACAAAAATTAATTTATATTCCACAACACAAAAATAATTTTTAATTCTATCTGAAATCAACCATAATAATTTTTACGTGTCAGTGTCAAAATTTGTCATAAAATAAATTTCTTGCAAAAATACCAAAATAAAATAACTCAGACATTTAAAAATTTAATAATTCAGGTGTCTATTTGTAAATTTACTCAACCAAGGATGTAAAGAATTTGATTTTTTTTAATTTTTTTATCTACACTTTCTTTTTCCTAATTATTCAATTACGTGAAATTCCCGATAGGCAAACCACGGCGATCCAACATCGTCGAAGTGAAATCTAACGAGGAGCCTTCGAGCGCCTCGCCCACGTTTGTTGCGCTTCGCGAAGCGGCCACGAGCGTACAAAAACGAAAGGAGAGCGTTGTTGCTATCCAAGATTACAACAACTGTTCGTTGATAAATATGGACGGTTCTCGAGGCTGATCAACGGGGAACGCTAAACCGTCGGCCCACGTGAAATAGGCCCTGGCCTCCTCAGGGTCGTTCGAGTCGGCTCGCGGGCCTCGATTAGATGTGGAAAATGCAAATGACGAGCCGTCGAGCGGAACAACAGTCACCCGATTCTCACAATTAGTCGCCGTTCTGCCGTATACGATTTACCGCTGCGACGAGGAAACTCGACGGGAAAACCGTGTTTTTTTCCCTCCCCCTCCTGCCCGCCCTCCTCCCTCCGCGGAACGGGAAAAAATTCGCGATTAATTATGTTCTCTAGCTGGAACCCGATATCGTCATCCTACGTCGTTTGCAGGATTTGTTTGGGATTTATTTTCTGCGAAAACTGTTCGTCATACAAAAAAAGTAATAGAAGATAAAAAGTGAGTCTTGATTAACTCTACAACTTTGGTCTCACAGGTTCTTTTATTCGATCAATAATTTAGAAGGTTGATATTATTTTAACGTTTGAAAGTTATCTATCGTACATTACCTAATTGCACACTTTTAATCAGGGTGTTAATTAATAGTGAAAATTTCTAAAAATAATTACCTTTTCACCGACCCGCACGGGTCTAGCACTGAACGTGATACCCCTGCAGAAACTTTCGTATCTTCTGGCGATGGTCCCGCCATTGCAGAGTCTGATATTTTCACCATGAACCTGATGGAAAGTCAGTGGTGGAAGATTGTTGGTGCCTGCACTCGACGATCTGGGTGCTGAAACAATGAAATCAAAAATACACATTAGCTTCATTTTAAACACCCGTATACCATTAACTTTCATAGCCAAGCCTTTCATTTTGTCACCATAGGAAAAAATTAATTAGGTATCCTTCATTTATTCACTGCAATTACAACTTAATTAAATTACAATAAAATTCAAGTTTGTTAAATCAGAAATCGAGTAACTTTCATTTTCACTGAAATAAGATACTGTAATTAAAGACTTGAATCTAATTACAGCTTAAACGATTTTCTGTTATGATCCGAGGAACTATTATTAAATCTCGACCCACCGAAAAAGAAAGGAGCGTGGTTTCAAGGAGACCCACGGTCTAATTCCAGGAACTGGAAACCAAGGAACCCAGGTCAGTCTTTAAATCAAATTACACAATTTTCCTTCGAAATTCCTATCAGAGATAATTAACCATCGCCATGGAAATACATGAAGAAATTAGTCATTTCCTTCGTCCTATAACCCATGATCACAGGAACAGTGAAAACCAGATGTTAACCCTTTATAAATCTCTGTAATTTTGGGTCAATCGTGGCCCAGATCTAGGAAAACACTACAATATTTTGATTAAAGTATTAAACAATAAAATTTCTATTTCAAAAGCAGTTCAAGGATTAAATTAAAAATTTGCCTTCTTACAAAGATATTAAAATTGCCAATTAATATTTATTCAATTTAAAAGAATTTTAATAAATTTTATGATTTAGAAATACAAGTACTTCCAAAAATACTGTACCATTTTTTCCAAAATATACAACATTTTATTCGTAGAGGACTGACCAAGTTATACTGGATAAAAATAGCTATAACAGGATGTAAAATATCTAAATTCACACCTGTTGAGTAAATCTATACTTTGCCACGAGCCAAACGTCTTATGGATTGGTAAAAAGATACCTCAAATATTATCATAGAAGGAAAATTTCGTGGGTATAGTGGTTGATGGTACGAAAGCAGAGGTGTGTATGTGTGCACGATGGAACGATAAAGGATGGAATTCGATCGAGAAACTGAAATGCAAAACCACCTTTCGTGGCAGCTCGAGCGTTTCCACTTCGGTATTTCATAACTTCGACTCGACGATCCGGAATGCGGGAACATTGCCAGGATATTCCCAGGCTACGTCTAGGATATTCCCAGGCGGTGACTGGAAACGCAGCCATTCCCGATGATCCATACAAATCGACCCCCTGTCCGGATTTATGTTACAATTCGTTGATTTTCACGAAACTCGAACTCTGTCGTTCGTTTGCTGGTTAGTAGAACTCGGTCAATCGAGATCCAGGCTTGGAGATCTTTAAACGAAATGGATCGATTCTTTGAAGATTATTTATTAAATGGGCTGATTTTATCATAAAATGAACAGAAGAACCAATTAAATATTTTAATTAGTCTTCACTATGTAATATTTTTACATTCAGTCGAAAATGTGATATGTTTTGAAGTTTATAAAAAAAAAATATTTGAATTTTAACCCTTTGTCTTTATAATATTGTGTCACATTCATCTTGCAATCTATAGCTTTAATTGAACTTTGAATTTGACTCTAACAGCAATTTTTTAAGTTAAAGATTATTATATCAACACTTTAGAAGCACATATGACAATTACATCAAAGAAAACTGTAACAAATCACTTTAATTCCCTAAATATCAAGAGCCAATAAAGAACAATTCACAAATGAGAAAGGTTCATCCAAAAGTGGCCCAAATAAAACAATTAACAAATATGAATTAAATTGCGATGGTGAACCAATCTTACCAGCGAATTAAAAATGTACTAAACAATTACAAATTAAATATTTACACCAAATAACTTTTCTTTTAGAAGTCCAAATTTCTATGTATAATATAATTTAAAAAATTTACACAGAAGTCTCAAAATTATCACTATATGATCCTTGGGTCATTGTTCACCATCACTGACATATTAAAGTCATATTATATTAAAAAAAGAAAGGCTGACCAACCGAATGATAAGGAACGCGACAACGTTATCGAAACTAAACGAACAAGAAACCAGCAACAGAACAATAGATACCGAAGAAAGGAACACAACCGACACTCGCAACAGTCCAATTCCAACTGACTATCGATAGAGGAACACGTCGAGTTGGTATCGCGGTCGATAACGTACGTGCGCCACGCACCGGAAACCGCACGTTCCACGGCGGAAGCGGCCTCGACAGAAGGCGCATCGGCACCGAGCGATACGCTTTCTCCGCGAGAACGGATGCGTGCCGAAAAACCGCTACCAACAATAACTCGCCTAACCGGAAGCGAAACGAAGGTGATCCTCTTCTGGACTTTTGTAGGCTTCCGTCCTCTCCCTCGTTTTTTATTCGCAGGATTGGTAACACCGCGAATCGTGTGCAAGTTCTTCCCACCTACCGGATACCAACGACGAGATCCTTTCTCGAGACGAGATACGAGAAGGAGAACGGACTTCCGCGGATTTTTTGGTCGCTTCCGGTTCTGCTTGAACTCTAAAGAACTCCTCATTATATATTCGTTGTTTCAATGTAAGGTAACGTGATCAGATGATTAAAATCGAATAAATTAATGAGTTATAATATATGCAAAAATTGCAAATTAATACTAGAAGTACTGAGTATTTAAATTATTTATACTCAGAAATATTAATCAAAGCACGACTTTTGAGAATAAAAATTCCAAAAGAAAAGCTTCCAGTAAAATTAAAGGTCTCAAAAACTGGTAATAATTAATTATATATGTTCGATAATAATACAAGCAGCCAAAGATCATTTATCATTCATGACACAAAAAGAAATTATAAAGGATCCGGAAACGTTGCAACGATAAAATAAATTGCTTCTTATCGCGATTACGACTCGTAAGTAGGAGTTAATCGGTCGCCAGGGAGCGAAAGAAAAATCTTCCAGCGAGGAAAGACAAAGTTGTAACAGGTTGGCATTAATTCGAGCCACGATTAATCCGCTAACGAACCGAAAACGAGGCTCGAGTCGCCGATCAGCCAAGACAGTCACGATTCACCGGCAAAAATCCACGTGGACGATAGGTTTCTCACGGTACTGCTATGGCGCCTTTTATCGAACCAGTCGGTTGCGATTGTAATTTCTAATTCGTTCGTCACCCGATTCAAGCGTTTTTGTATGCTGTACCGTTACCTCAAAGACGGATAACTTTAGATATTTTAGTATTTCTAATAATAAATTGCATATAGAAAATTTTTAAAATGATTTTATTAACAAGTGCAGATACTGATTTTATGTTCCAGAATTCGACGAAAAATCATGATTGATGACGATAGCGTGCATTGTAGTGTTTCAACTTTTTTTTTTAGGATCGATGGCAAGTTTTTGTTTTGCGAAGAGAGGATAGTTTTTCTTGAACGTTTTGTATCCTGTTCTTTGATGATCGATGTCGAGAGCAGTTTCAAGAGGGATTGAGAAACAACCTTGGTAATTGGGTGTGCTTTGATGTTTCGAGTGTACAGAGTTTCAAGTGGAGGTTTTCAGGAGTAATGGTTGGTAATTGGAGGATTTCGATCGTAAGGTGTAGCTTGGTTTGATTTCGTGTTGTGGAATTAAAACATTTTGAGAAAAATCGTTCTTCAAAATGGTTTCGAGAATTTCTGTCGAGATTGTGGTAATTATATCATTCGAATTTTTTACTTAATTTCCATTTCAACTTTATTTCCATTTCAAGACTGCAAACAACAAAACAAGTCTGGAAAGGGATAACCCACATTCAGAGTCAGAAGTCTCAATTTCCAACTCCATTTAACGATCCTCTTCGCCGATTTTAGGATCCGTTCAAGAGTCACGTTCGCCTTGTTTTTCCTCTCGGCTCGAGCGGATCTGGCGCGATTCAAGCGAGCAGGAAAAGCGGTTGTTCGTTCACAATGACAGAAAGAGAACCGACCTCCTCCCCCTCCTCCCCCCGCTGGCGACGTAGTACCTGGCGACGATTACGGACAAGGGCTAAATGGAATCACGGTTCGTTTGGCGGAACAACGACCAGATGCAACGGTACACGTAGCCAGATTCCCACGGTGAATCGTGGTATTACGGACTGTGACTAGGAAAACGCACCTTGCCGTGGATAATCGGGCAGAATTTCTTCTTCCAGGACGACGACGTTCCGCGATTACTTTTCATTTGGATCCATCGAAACAATCCCCCCGTGAAATCGAACGAATCCAAACGATTCAATCGTCCTTTAATCCATTAGCGAATAAACGACACTTAAACTTCGCATCTGATGATTGAACTTCGAGTGTTTAATTAATTAATTATACTTTTAACTCCTTGCTGTTGGAAGTTTCGTTGGATAATAATTTTATTTATTATTTCGTTAATACTTGGTTATTTTCATTATGGGTATTTCTAGGTAAATTGATCAAAAATTATAAAATCAAAGCAAAGGTGCAATTAATTAGTAACATCGAAATTCAAGATTAATATTATCAAACGAAAATATCTTCGAATTATTTTATTCGAGGACTGGCAACAACAGGATTCAGCCGATCGTTGATAGAATAAAAAGGAAGCTGTTCTTCGAGAAAAAGATTCATCTCGGTAGCGAACAGATGCTTTGAAGCTTCGTAAATCGATCTCGAAGCGGATTATCGATCACGAAGCCGCTTTGACGATCGTGCCGGGGTCACCATCGATCATCGCGAATCTGCCCCCCTCGACCTCGACCCCATCGATCCTGATGATCGACGCGGGAACGTGAACACCGTTAATAAACGTATCACACACGCCAACTATCCTTGTGCTCGATAATAGCGCGCAGAGGATCAACAAACAGTATTTACAATTTCAAAATTCGATACTTAAAAATATCGACTAATGTCTAATGTCTTATTTTGGTCGATACTTAATTATTAAATTTAACTTAAAGACTTCTTGAAATTCTGGGAACTCCAAATTTTTCAATTAATTTCAAATGTACTTTACTGAGTGCAGATACGATTATTTAAAAATACACCAAGTTTAAATTTTGATCAAGACGAAACTAATTTTTCTTTTTATTGTCAATGTAACTTTAACTACAGAATAGATTTCTCTCTTGTCTAATTTGAATCACAGTCGAACGCGTTGAGGTGAGAAGAATGGCCATCGAATGAGCCATATGGTCAAGAGAGAAGAAACACCTTCGGCAGGTGAAAGCGGGCAAGAAAGCATAACAAAGACATGCTTACCGAGTCCGCCGTTGATTTACCAGACAATAATTAATGTTCAACGATGTAACGAATGAAAGGTATACTTGTAGACTGATCTGTTTCTTGTCACGAGAACGTTCCATCAAGTCTAGTTTACACTACTAGAGAGTACGTAAAATTACTGGGAAAAAATTCGCCATACTAGAGTATATAAAATACCCATTGCAACAAACAAGATGCTATAAATTTAATATTATCGAGTAACGAAAATTTGATGTGACATTGATAATTTATTATTACACGAAGCAGCAAATGGAAAAGTTAATTTGTTAACTAATACGATCCTTTGATTGTTATTAATATTCTTCGAATTTTATTAAAAATTCTTAAAAGGGAAATTTGTAATTAAAGGAGATTTTACAATTGATAAATAAAATATTACTAAATTTTTCATTTCTACAAGCAACTATATCTCTAGCTTTAAAACATTTAGAAATCACTGCTTCAGTTAAATAAAATAAACTTATCTCCTCAAGAAAGCCAGATTTTTACCAGGATCCACAAAGATGGAAATATCATAGGATGCAAGCTAATAAAAGGACCCATTGAGGACGATACGGATAATAATAATCCGTATTACGGAATATCGTGGCAAATACGGTGGCAACAAACGCATTATGTAAAATAATATTCCACCCTTGGGGATAATTTTCATCTATAAAGATGTTTACGAGCCGACGAGCACAGCCAGCTAGGCGTCAAGCGTCGTCGGGGGATTTTAATCGGGAGCGGATCGATCGTGCGCGTAAATCGCGAACCGAGTCAATGGGGGAAGGCAAAGATAGTAATTGGTCTATGCCCGCGCCTATGCTGCCATTCGCCGGGTTCATCTCGTGGGAAACTCGTGACACACATTTGCACGGAAGTTTATAGCCCTCCGTCGGTGAACCGTGGATCCTTGCGTCTAACGCGATGGAGATCCTGCGATCTAGCAGGAAAAGATCCGAGGAAGCTGCTACCGTAAGGCTACGCCTTGACTTTGCTAAAGTCCTTTGATACTCGACCAATAATTAATTGAGAAAAGTGATCGTAGACTTTGTGATCATCGATCAATCAATCGTTACTGGAATAAACCAGTAATCAGGATTGTGTTTGATTAATTAACCCTAAAGTAAAAATTTCCCAACTGATGGGTGATGTATCAGCTGCTAATTTAATACAAAAATTTGTGAATAACATTGCAAATAAGATGATTTTATTATTGATTTAATGTAAAGATTTAGCGGCGAAAGGGTTAAATACCGCAACACCCACTATTATATCGTCGGTACCAAAGTGAAAGTAATTTGTTGGATTGTAAGTCAGACGCCGATGTAACAATGGACGACCGCCCCCGCGATGTGAACGCGATGTCCTTTGCACGATGTAAATAAACGGAGCCTTGACCGAGCTAGAACCCCCATTCATTCCGCGATCAAACTCCGTTTCTGACCCTGTGTTATAATTTGACACGGCAAATTGAAAATTGCCCTGCCAGTCAACGAACCCTGTGATTGATGAAAATTGATTTCATGAGAAAAGTGTTCGACAAATGCCACTTACTCTTAACCAGCTACTTGTTATCATTGCATAAATATCATTAAAAAAATTATTTCTATAAAACAATTAAATTCATTTAGAAAATTTGTAACAAAATTAATAAGAGATTTATTTATTCAAAAAATCAGGTTTTTAATTGTTTAATAGGAAGTTTGTTGAAAATGTTTGAAGCAAGTGGTGAAACATTTGTCGAGGAATTTGGAAATAGTCGATCTTTTATCCGGCCAGACAACCGTTCATTCTCTCATTCTCATGCTACTCGTCTCTCATTCTGGAATCTCTAATTGAATAAAACCACGTCATCATCTTAACTCGTGCATCTACCCTCTTTACAGTCGTCGGTTCTAAAACAACATACCATGGAAACTTGTCAACTCTATAGTTCGAATTTTCTAGATTTTTGGAAAGAAACAGTGGAGTATCTTTAGGAGTATTTGTACTTGTAAATCGCAGTAGGAAAAAAATATTCAGCAGTTACTGAGGACTAATTTTCTAATCTGAAGATTGAAATTTGTTACATTTATACCATTACAAATCTTAATTAATTAAATTTCAAATTAAGAATTATTATAACTCTTTACCCAAAATACTTAGTCAAAGCCAATAAATTTGTTTTCCAATTACATATTAGTTCAGTATTCTTCCTTCGATCAAAATTCCAGTGTTAATAAATGAAAAATGACTCGATACTCCCCCATAATACAGTCATCTTGATAATTTAAAAACCTCAAAGCTAGATTTAGTGTATACGAGCCAAAAAACCATGAAATCAAATACAAGATGACCCAACACCAGTCCTGTAATACATCTGCAGAAAGCCAAACGATTTCACCAACGAGAAGAAATCAAGAAAGCATCGATCCGCGAAGGAAAAGGAAGAAATCTCGAGTTCCTGTGTTAGGGTCGCGTGCTGCTATAAGGATGCGCCTTATTCAACTACAGGAGGAACGTCGTTTCGACCACTCCAGGTACTGTTAACCAGCACATCCACACCAAGGAAGTCCCAGTAACGTTCCTGTGTGTGCGTCGACGAGGTGGCTGTATATTATACACAGGAGAGCCAGGAGGGGCCTTGTTCCCACGCCCGACGCCGTGATCTTTGCCGAGCTACTTAGTCCTCGGCTAGAGGAATCATCCTGTCTCGCTCTATCCCCTTATGTTTTCAGATCTATGGTCGTTCCGCTGCCTGACTCACCGAAAGGTGAGCGTCTTTCGCTGTCTTTCTTTCACTTTTGCTCCTTGAGCTGTCCTGAGATCGGAGGATACCGACTGTATGTAGGTTACGTAAGGTGGCAATACGCGAGAGGGACCTACGCCACGTTCGAGTCATAATAACGCGTATATACACACGCGGTAAGAGTGAACGGGAATGGAGGCAATATGCAGAGAGAGAGAGATAGGCGAAACCGGGGTTTTCTTCGAGAAACAGGAAGTCTGCTCGCAACCCCCCGAGGGATGCGGTCGATGAAGGATACCAGCTGTTTATTATCGGAGTGGGACGGATCTGGCTTTCTTCGGTAATGAAATATTTGATTAGAAAGGATTCGAAGGTGGGTACTTTGGAGTTTGGATATTTTCAAATTAGTATGTCCCATTAGTATATCCACACATGTGATTACCCAAATTCAGGGACATAAATTAAGTTCTTCTAACTGGTAAAAGATCATCATACGCAGTGAAGCTACTTAAAATTGAAGTAAACCTAGAAGAGTATGTACACAGAGAGATGAAGAGAAACGCATCGCGTGCAGATGATGAACTATCATAAACAATCGACATATTAAAGCTACTATCCACACGCGACTGTAAATTTGCAAGCAACGATCAGAAGTGACCGTGGGTCTTTGAACTCGATGGAATCGCAAGAATTTCATGAAAATTGATACACACCTTCTATAAACGAAATCTTAAATCGGATACGATAAATCTATACGACCGAACGGTATTTATTTTGTCGTTAAAGAAACACTATAATTACTTAATTCTCTATCAGAAAATTCTATATTTCTTACATTTACCTTAATTTTTTATTCAATATTTAGAAAGTTATATGAGTCACGTACAGGTGTTAGAGATTAATGTGTTCGAATTTAATAAAAGAATTTTGCATGTTAAATTTATAAAACTCGAGATATTCGATGTGAACCTAACTTTCTGTGATAGAAAAAAATCCTAGACAAGTGCAAGAGAAATTTAATACTGTTCCTCGAGCCGTATTATGCAGCTACTGATGCAAGGAATGTTACCTGGAATGCAATAGCGAACGAACAACCAAATTAATCCTTATTTCTCGGCGTGGTACGCTAATACACGCTAAATTAGTATAAGTCTAGCTTAAATGAGTGAGAAACTGTTGAACTCCGCCTCGAATCAAGAATAGTTACATCCTGGAAACGTTATACTCAATAAAAATATTCAACGAATCAAAATTCAACGTCTTGTTCGTTAACTTGAAACACCATGTGCAACGCCATAATTGCACACCTTTATTAATCTAAATTTCATTTACTGAAACACAGACCAATCCTCATTTTGATTTTATACAAAGTTCCTATTAATTACTTTCAACTTTTATTAAACAATTCAAGTTTGATAAATTTTTTAAATAAATTTTAATTTCCAAATTTTCAAATATCTTTGACTTTAATAGCTACTGATTAAAATTAGAATTATTTCAAAATATAAAACGTGGTTAATTATTTGATAAAATTAATTGTAATTGTCTAACAAGATTATTTCTATTGAAACAAAATTTTTATTCAGAAGATATAAATAATCTCTAAATTCCAAAGCTTCGATCCTCGACGCAAACAAAACCTTGTTCCAGCCCCAGCATCAGTGCCAAATGTTCCAGAACAAAGATGTTTCCCGTTTACTGAGCCGCACCCCAAGGACTCGACCCCCTTCAACCCCAAGGAATCGTCGGAAAATAACGCGGGACGACAAGTGTATATTCCCATCGCGGCTCTTTTAACGTGGCCACCATCGTTGGCCAAGGAACAATCGGATTAACGAAGTTAAACGACGGGGTGACCGCCCCCGTGCCACCCTCTGCCTTCCATCTGTCGCGTTTCGCACGTACAGGCTCGCGAAGGTGTACCGCGGGGGTGTTCGATCGCGGGGGAAAGGAAAACAAGAATCGGCTTTTCCTACTGTCACCAAGATTAACTACCACCCTTGTCTGGGGTTAACGTTTGCTTTCAAGGGGAGAAGGGTAATTGGTAAACGATGACGTGGTATTTTGAACGAAATTTTTTTCCTTTTCTTAAAATATTGATTCAGAGTCAATAGTTTTGCAGATTCTTTTAATTTTTTAATTTTTAGAGGGAAAATTTAAAAGGGGTAATCGAAATATATTATAAAATTTCACATTCTGATTTACGAGAGACTAGATTTTTAAATAATTTTTTAATATTCAACGAGAAAGTTTTGAAAGTTGATTTGATTTTCTGATTAATTACTGAGTGCTACTTTTCAGAAAAAAATTTTACAAAATAAAAATCTAAATAATTTTGAAGTAGTTACACGAAATCTTGTATCGATATTTTACGAGGAACATTTATCAGCCTAAATCTTATATAAACAGATATAGTTTTAAAGAGATATTGATAATCTTTATCTTCCAAAGATAATACAAAACCATGAATCACAGCTTTACGTCATTAATCAAATATTCAATACCTTTTTAGAAACGAGTTTCCTTTCGTAAACAAGGCTCCATTAAAATACATTTTTTACGACTATTATAGTTCTATATGTTCTCCAGCACCATATGAAATTCATATTTCCCTCGCACGCACAGCAAGTGAACTAATTAAGTTAGCTACGAGTTAATTAATATTCATTCGCCTCTTAATTAATTCAAACATAAATGTAACCTCGGTATTAATATGAACACGTACGATTTCTAATATTAACAAGCAGTTGTTGAACTTTAATCCAAACACTCTTCTCCACTTTTTTATTATAGATAAGATCGTTCGTTGTAATAAAACTTTTCATTTAAATGCAGGTTTTGTTTGAATCGTACTGTTTTAATTAGACGCTCTGTTAATTTAGTGAAATAAAATGTTAATTTAAACGACACCGCCTCGTACTAAATACGAAATTTTTTAAATATGAAAACAACAATGACAAATTTAGTTGCGAGTCAATGGATGTTGAAAGATATTTACATAAATGCAATTAGAAATTATAATAGAAATTTTGTTATTTAAATTGGATGAATTGAGTTTAAATTATTATCTCAACAGGCTATTATTCAGGGTAATTAGAATAAATGAGGTTACATGCACCCCCAAAGGGTGATCTAATTATGCTAACAAAGAAACGAAAGGAAAGTAGGATTCGTAGATAATTGTTAACTAGGCTCTATCATCGAGTAAACAATTCGTAATGCATTACGAACGATGACTCACAAACTGGTGTTAATGAAATTCTACTTCCTCGCACGACAAAGAAACGCGTGTCTCGCCTGCTGTGTTGCGAGGAGTCGTGCCTTGTGCGCTAATTTCACTAACTATCCGGTCAAGAATCGCTCATTGAAAACAGAAGAAAAAAGGCGTCGGCTTTTCCCAAAACCGACAAAAAGAAAGGCACAAGAAATCCATTTTCTTTCCTTTTTAACGAAACTACATTAGTTCTGATATTCGTTCTTCAAATTATATAAATTAGACTAAAATTATGGTTATAGTATTATAAATAATAACCTACTTATATATTTTTATTAATTATGGATCAATGACCCAGAAAATTACTATTAATAAATTTCCAATTAAATATTCCATAATTTCAATTTTTAAATTAATAATACGGTTCATTAATTCAATTAGTACTAAGTACTTGTTAGATTGAATTATAATTAGAACGTGGCGTGCTACGACATCTGTATCTCGGCACCACCATAGGCGACACCATGGAAAACCGTTTTATGTATTTATAAACCCGCGCTCCGTGCGCCGCACGTGTGGGGTGCCATAAAAGCACACTTAGCGGGAGGGATCTTCCACACGGAAATAGAAAAACAGAGAAAAAAATATGAATATATATATTATACTCACCAGAAACGTTTCCTAAGAGCCTGAGCCGTGCAACTCTAGTGGCTCTATTCACGGTTAACGGCCTTCTTGGGCGTTGGTAGGACAAAGCCAAAGCCATCGAGAATCGTTACCGATAATCGGGATCAAAATATTTAGAAAGATGAGAAATTTCACCGCAAAACGTTCCCTTCAATATTCCTCGCAACGGCTACAATCTCGTCTTCTAAATATCTCAAACTGTAGCATTTTTTTATATCACTATCGATCGCATTAATCACCCGGCGTTAATCCTAACCTAGAAAAAAGATCGCGATACGATAATGCAAATATTCAATGTGTACTACGATTCGAATATAATTACCGAAGTAATATACCGAACAAGGCAAAGAAATCGAATGATTCTGAGTGAAATAATACTTACTCGTTCGAATATCTTCGTTTATTTCGCACTGTACGGCAAGAATGTTCTCGATATCGAAACTTTTCAATACCCGCGCCAAGGTTCGAGATCTCGAAAAGACGCCTCAGAGGGGAAGATGGCGCTGCGCCGTGAACGGAAGCGAGGAAGGAAGGAAGTGACGCGACCAAGCCATACCTGTGACCCGCGGTTTTTCCCTCGATCGAATCTTGTACCAGGAAAATGAAGAGCGAACGGGAGAAAAGAGGAGCGCGAAATCACGACTGGAGATGCCGGGGAAAAGGCGGGCAGCTTGAACCACGCCACCACAACGACTGGCTTTCGTTGCAGAAGCAAACTCCCCATCTGCTGTGTATTCGATGTTGCCCCAACTCCCTGCTGTCATTATGTGTACGTGTGTATATGTAAGAGCGTACGCCTTTGTCGATGAGCGTGTACGTGTTTGGCCACGAACACAGTCGAGCAATTCGTGCACGCCGGACGTTCCTAACCTCTCGAAGCGGAAAGCTTTGCGGCGGAATGAAACGTTATTATATCTGGAGGATCTCACCTTGCGGATTTATCGCAGATAAGCTGTTATTATATCTCGCTATTGATTAGGGCTTCGAGCGAAGCGGTTACACAACGATAAAGACTGAAAGTTTGTTGCCGTTTGACAGGGGTTATGTACACGGCCGATAAAGATCGATAAGGAAGAACATAATCGAAAACAATAGCACGCTGCGCGGGTAATTAACAGGAGATCACACGACCTTCGCAACGTTTCTTATACTCGCAGAGGATATTAAAAATAATGATTTCGCACAATTGTAACTTTGAGAATTTACATTTCAAGTTTTTATAACTTCTGGATGATTAAATCGTACAAAACTGCAGCTCAATGCGATAAAATTATTATTTCTAAAGTCCTCTATAACTATCAAAAGATTTGACTGGTGCGGAGGGACACAAGGTGGTCATTTGATGACGAATAAGAGTCGAAATTTCGAGGTTTTTTCTTGACCCAAATCTAAACTTTTCAGCAGGCCAGTCGTACATACAGGTATATTACATACGTCGTGTGCAAGCGTACAAGAAGCAGCATGTATGTCGCAGCTGCAGCTGCCTGCAGGAACGGAACACAGGGCTTTTAGGGATGGCAACGGTTGCGCACCACCTGGCCTCAGGAAGCCAGCACCGGGCCTCGACATTGGCGTAGACTTTGCCCGAGACAGAACGGCGGAATAAAGGGGGAATAGAAGGAGCTAACAATAGGAGAGCAACTTTCGAGAAATTCCTGCACCCCTAAAAATCATCTCGAACCCTCTAAATATCGATCAAAGATATTTCCTGTAATTTCAATGGATAATAATTAAGAGCACTTTATCTTTATTTCTTTGGAAATTAAGATCTGTCGTGTTTTTTCGGCACAGGTCTACTTTAAGTTGATTAAAATGTAATTTGCAAAATTAATTTTCTGCAAGAATAAATTAGGTATGCTTCGCAATTTTTGTTTGTGGGGATTTCGGATAACAGAATTTCCTTTTGTGGACCGATTTTCATGCATCAACGACGAAGAAAGCTTTATTGATGGATGGAGCCACGTTTATATTACCGTGGATTCGCGACAAATGACGCGGGGCGCAAATTTTTACGAACCAATAACTTTCACGGGGCATTACCATACTTGATCGCATTAACAGTTCTGAGCATAATAAGTCACGATCGGATTAAGGGTAGCCAGAAACCCTAGCAGACGTTTGCCTAATGGATACCGTTAGTTCCATAACCGTGGTCACGCACCCTCGTTTCACTCCTGTGACAGAATATTAGCCTAATCGATCGTTAACTTGCGATAAAAATTATTAGATTATGGAACCACCGATAAACAAAGCGGGCTTCGTCTTAAACGTAGAAAGTCTAAGTTAAAGCTTCAAGAATATAACCACATAAGTGCTATTTCGCAATATTTTTATGTCATCAAATATCTAGAATAAAAAGGAACATAAATTCTTAATTTTATTCAAACAAATTACTGGATTTAATCCAGAATTGTTCTTAATTATAACAGCAAAGGAATGATATTTTGGAAAAAAAAAGGAAAGCTAATATTTCATGGATTAACGCGTGTTAAATCGACGCAGAATTTCTATAGAATCAGCACGGGGCGGGGAAGGGCTGCAACAAGGGGGCGAGAAGGCTTGCGCAACTCTCTGTCCACCCCCGCACCCCATACGGCCATGGGGTTTGCGCGTTGATATCGCAATAGAAGCTGTATCGATCCCGTCCCGACACGAGACCGGCTGTTGTCAGGGGGTTGATAACGATATGCAAGCTCTATAGACAGCGCCGCTAAAAGCTCCGCGAAGCTTTCAGCCTCTGTACCAACCCCCTGGATACAACCGCCACTCCCTCCTCTCGGCGATGTTTTAGCCATTTTTCGTCCACGAAATATCCTACGATTGAACCTTCTGCCAAGGCACAAGCCAAGAACCGCGGTTAATAAATATATTTTTTGAAAAAAAGAATTAAAATTGGGATATAAAATATACAATCTTTCATCTTTGAAAAAGAAATTTGTTTTTGCAAGATTAATTACAAAATTTTATTATCAAGTGAATATCGACTCTTTGTATTAAGCCAGAAATAAATTGTTACAAATTATAAATTATAATATTAGATTGTGAAATTTCAGAACTATTCAAATTGTATTGACAAAAATTTTACGAAAAATTGGAGGGGTGAAGGATGAAAGGAGTCGAATTTCCATACCTGCGAACAGATGGCCAGTTTTGCACGTGCTTCCAAAAAGGAAAAGGCAGCTACTTGTTATCGTGATTTGCATGTGAATTCCCACAAGCTCGACGCACGGATATTCTACTTTCCTTTTTTTGTTCGTCCAAGGTACAGGGACCTGAGGTCCTGTCGCAGGAAGGAAGGAAGGAAGCAGGAAAAGAAGGGATCATGTGCGAGGGGAAGCCGTTCGAGAAACCGACAACTTCCCTTCAGGATATTGCGGCAGATGGGCCGTGAAGCTTATCCCCGCAAGAACCTAATGAATCTACGTGTAAATTGTCCCAAAAGAAGGACCATTAACGCAACGAAACTTTTTCTCGTTTTGGTCACCCTCCCATCTTTTCTTTTCCCTTCTTTGTTCTGCTTTCAAGCTTAAACTTGTGTTAATTATTCTTTAAAACAGTTAAATAAACGAAAATTTTGCAAATTGCAAACTATCTTGATAAATAAGTATTTAAATATTTATTAAATACCCCTTAGAATTTTGGCATCGCATTAGAAATATAATTAAAGTATAAGGTACCATCTAGAATAATTACAGAAAGTATTATTAAGATCTTGAGTATCACCTGAAAATTAATTACTCTAATTTTACTAAATAATTTGGTTATTTATCTAAATAACCAAAATTATTAATAATTATTCTACCAAATATTGAACAAAATAGTACGCAACCAGTTAAATAAGATCATTTGCAGTAAAACGATCAATGTCTGGACAAATTTGTCCAGGATTTTCCTTTGGCAAAGCACGAGAAGGTATCATCACGGTGATCGTCAAACGAGGACCTCGATCCGCATTAACGAGGACAGTTGAGGCTTTTAATCACGACGACGACAAAATGTTCCTGGAGTCGAGTGGACTTTTGATGCTATCGGGTGGCGTGTGTCCGTCAACGTCCGGGACGGGTCATTCGAGTTTTCAGGTTGTGAAGAAAAGCTGGTTACACGATATAATTGAAGGACGAAAAAGGAGGAGATGTGTACACGAGCACGGATCAAGACGACCAACGTCTATTACTCTCGTTGCTCTGTTCACCGGGAACTTTCTCGGTTTACAGGGAGAGGTCAATGGTTCACCGTGGTTCTCATGGTTGGTCACCAACGAGGCAAATTTCGAAGATATTCTTTCAGTTACAAGATGATTTTCAACTTCCCAATTATCATTCCTTAATATGAGCGTGTATAATAAGGTATTGGGACTTAAGACTCAAAATAAGTTGGAGAAACGTGTAAGAATTAAGCAATAATTGGTCTTGTAACGTTGCTTATGTAGTTATAAACTGATTGGTATTTAAAGTTTCTTTTTCAAAATGAGAATTGCATTGAATTGTAATATAATTCAGTAGCGAACAAGAAATGTATTAATTTGATAATTGCAAATGCAATAAATTTCTTACCCAGTGATATATAACATTTAGCATAAATAAAAAAAGATTAATATTGTTTTTAAATTAGAAAATTATACGTCATATGAAAATTTTTGTACGGTTCTAATATTAGCAATTAAGTGAAATCTTCTAAATTATCTCCATAATTCGAATAAATAATTCATAAATTATTTTCAAAGAAGATCTGAGATAATATATTTTTAATTAATCAAATACTAAAACGATTTAAAATTGATCTTTAACAATTCATCCACCTACTTTCTCAAGAGATACACTGTAATTTATTAATCTTAGCTAAGGAATTAGTAAATAAGTGAAGATTCACGACTTGATGCCGCTAATTGGTGCAATTATATCCATCTCTGCGGACTTCCTGCGATTAGCAACGAGACGTGGGCGAGTGTTGAGAGTTGTAAAATTTCAAATAATTCAAGTATTTCATCACTCGAATACTTGAATACTGTAATCATTCGGATAATTTAGTCTGGATTTGGAATTTAAATAATTTTAATCCTACTGTGCTAGAATTTCGAGTTTAGATTTGAAATTTAGATAATTCGAATATCCGAATACTGGAAATATAGAACTATTCAAATACTGTAATACTGGAATATTCAAATACCTAAATTTTCTAATACTGGAATACTGGAATAATTGAATACTAAACCACTGAAATACTGTAGTATTTGAATACCTAAATTTTCGAATACTGGAATAACTGAATACTCAAATAAATTCGAACTCGAATACAAAACCTCGACCAATTCGACTACACATCGAATTTCACTTCCTCTGGTATTCAAAGATTCAAAACCCAGCTGAGAACCGCTGATCGCGCGTTCCTCGATGTTTGAACTTTGACACGTGACAATTAAATCATCTGCCAGTTTCTATTCAGTCGTTGACTCGTCTCGTTGAGGCGCCAGGACTCGCAATTGAGCGTGGGTCGTGACACAAACACCGTCTTTTTCGACGGTGGGCGAGGAAAGGGTCAGCTCGTGTCGCGCAATCAACGGGAAATTGCGAAGAATCGACCAACTTCCGGCCGCGTCGTCGACTCCTCGCCCAAGAACACGTATCTATATAGAATTCGACAAGTTTTAATTGGAGAACGGATAACTTGGCCAGTTTTTCCAGTGAAACTTTTAATGAAACCACTTGAACGTGCTCGAAAACCGGGTACTTGGACGAAAAGGAGGGTCTTGTATTTTTTTTTTTGCAAGTTTTATAAAGGATCGAGCACTTTCGAGAGGATTTCGTTGGGGTCGAGTAATCGCAAGGGTTGTTTTCGTGGATTATTTTATAAGCACTTCGAGTGCTACACGTGTTATGGGGTACAAACATTAAGATTAAACTCTGGACATTCAAACTTAATAGGAATAATATTATTCAAATGTTTATAATTGTCAGAGTGTAAGATTCCCTGAAACACGACTGCATAAACATGTTAACATTAATTTTCTTCCTTGAACTAACTGCTATTTAATTAATAACCGGTACCGTTAAGAAAAATCCATAATACATTTTCACGACTTCCTCTGATGAATGTTAAGACACGTGCACAGGAAAATTACCAACCGCTGTTGATTGTATCAGTTTTCGTTAACGCTTTTCCGTCCTGTGTACTGTATGGAAAACCGCCTTGTTGTACGATCACGAAGCACTTAGATTCGCTGTATGAACACCCGCTCTTAATCTGCTGGAATTAATAATTCATCGCAATCGCTGTTTTACGCGTACGGAACGCGATCTGAGCTCAACTAATTTCTAGGTTTCGAAATAGCGTGATAGATAATTATAAAAACTTGCAATCCTGTTTGACTTAGAATTTCAAAATATTTTATCAGAGATATTCAGAAATAAATCCTTTCTTTTCCTTTTCTAATCGATTCTGTCGTCCATTGTCTCTGTTCGTCGGATGAGTCACTTTTTTCCTGAGCTTAGTTACGCCGAACAATGGCCCTCGCCCCCGAGTCCGTAAGATTGACTTTTTTAAGGGATGCGCACCCTGCTCAGCCCTTGGGAGCCTCTACACTTTAATGGAACAAATGTCGCGAAACCGCAAATCGAAATGGCTACCACTAAGGCTCTCCTTTTTTTTACAGCTCGTCGAGTTTTCTAGGGTCCTTCGAGAGGGTTGTTTTTGTTGAGTATCGTTTGTAGTTTGCTTAGGCACGATACAGTACTAAGGTAATCTTATTATCTTAGGTGTATCGAAAATATACTTTTAAAAATTTCAAATCTAAATTTTTACAAATATAATACTCCCTCTTTACTCCGCGGAGATTAAAATACCGTGAAGGGGTTAAAACGAAATTAACGTGGATAGTTTAAAAGGCATCCGATCCGACGACAGACCGTCTTTCAAAGTGAAATTTATCACGAGCAACGTTATTGTTCGAATTGATAGGCAGAAGCAGCCCAGAGGCTGCCAGACGAACGCTCTCGACTTGAAAAATGGCTTCGCCTCTCGGTGTCTCAACGTTTGTTCCATTTTAAAAGCCACGACGAACGCTCGCGGGTGCACTGGAGCATCCGTCGACAGAGAGGGAGAGAGGAGAAAAAAAAAAGAGAGGAAGCCTTAAAGAGGCAACCTCGATAAATCTACACGAGGGTGTTCGAGACGACGCGGCGCGTCGCGACGCGAGAAAAATGCATTGTCGTGACAAAAAGTCTGAGATCGAACTTGCCTCGAATTCGCTTTTGTCTCTGGACACAGAACAAACTCTTTGAAACCGAAAGTAAATTAACTATTTTTTAGATCTCCTGAAGTCTTAAGCTTCAAATTAATATACCATAAGCGCTCTTTTGTAATACTTTTATGTCATGAATAAAACATAACATAAAGCCTTTCTTCCTTCAAATTTCATAATCAACCATAATGAAGAAAAGGTTAATCAAAACGTCGAAGAATCGCTACCAGTTTTCTTCTAGCGAAAACAGGGATTTCTCTAGGAAGCGAATACGATTCCTGGATCGAATCGATACACCCGTTACAAGACCCACCCTTTAGTTTCAAGTAGTTCAATCGATGCTACTAATGGTTACCAAATGAATTCGCTCGAAAAGCTCTCCTAGCTCGCTCCGCGCTTCTTCTGGAAGCACTTCTATCGACGACAGATGTTCAGCAGCACGAAACGAAGCTGCGAGCAGCTCTTCAAGTCAGCTGGCGATCCGTTTCCAACCGGGAACATTTATTTTCGAAACGTGTTCGAGCGAGAGGGAAATTAAATGGAAGCCTCTCAACGGGCCCGGGAGTTTGGAGAAATTTACAAGCGAATAAGAAACTCGATACACTCGTCTAATACGGGCGAATTGTATTTTCTGCTCGAAATAGGATTCGGGGAAACGTTTGTTCTGGACAAAATCCACCGTTCGAATTTAACCCTTTCACGTCCAAAACTCTTTAGGAACCCTTTGACCCTTGGATGACAAAGAATATGTTTTGGAATTTAAATTTTCAAATTTCTTCAATTTTCTAATTTTTTTGCAGAAGGTCTTTGTAACTGTAGGTGTTACAGAATTAGTGAAAAATGGAGAATTAACTAGCCAGCTAATGAAATTTTCAATAGTTTCAAGCGTGGCAATAATTCTTCTAAAAAGCAACATTTTTATCTGGATCTACAACAGTGGCAATTGTACGAGAGACAATTAGATGCATGAAAATTTCAAGTAGCATGATAATGAGGACATAAATGTGATATTAGTTGAAATTTGATATAATGAATACAGCACGCGATGGATATTACGCGATTTTCAAAGCGGGGAAATCTCCGATGGTATGGTAGATGGAGATACGTGTACCGCGTTCTGGAGCTCGAGGAACCAAGGTGCGTGAACACCCCTTCAGGAAAAAAGGAATAGGAGCACGTGCACAACACGAAGTCGGCGTTATAAGGTGTGCGGGACCGGAAGTGACGGCCAACGGAGACTTAATCGTGCGGTCGTACATAAGCAAACTTGGCCTCTAACGTACGCACGTGCTCGAGACCCCGTGGAAATTCGTGAGTTCAACGAGACGTGTCTTCTCGAACAACCCTGAAATATCCTTCTGCTCGTCTTTTATGCTCTCGTAATTCCTTCGTTTCAACGTGCATCATCATCGCGATCTTCATTTTCTTGATTTTTTCTTTTATTCCTCTAATCTTTCTACACTGATCTTTGCTCGTTTGTTTGAATTAGATCTGGAAAATGTGCAGGGTCGAGCACTATGGGGTTTTGTAGGAAAAACGGTGCCTTGAGAAAGGAAAATTTGGCCACAAAGTGGGTTGATTAAGATTATTGAATTGGTGTGGTAGTAATTTAGTTTGTGTTAGGAATTTAATTAGTAATTTGTCAAATTAGTAATTTAGTAACTTAGTAATTTAATTTGTAATTTGTCAGATTAGTAATTTAATGACTTAGTAATTTAGTAAGTTAGTAATTTAATAACTTATTAATTTATCAATAGACGACAGGCTACATTAATTACCAGCAGAAGGCCACGAATTAATTTTACCGTCTAATAATACTTTTACTTCAATATTATCGATCGATGCGATTTTAAAATAAACGTGCAAGGTCAACGAAGACACAGAGTGCACAGAATCCCACGAATCCGAACAAAAGAGACCCGGAAAAGGGTGGCAGATTATTCTTCAGATCGAAAACCGTTCCTGAAGCGATAACGTTCAGGTACGTTAACGCCGATGACGCGAATTTCCGGCACCGTGATTCAACTCCGTTTCCGTTCCTCCTATCTCCCGCACAGGAAGCGCAGGAAAAACTCCGAAATACCTGAACGACGCTGAAAATTCTGTACGAGGGGTTGCTCGGTAACGAGATCGAACAGAAACCACCCGAAGAAAGGACCTTATCTAAATCGTTCGAAGATTAACAAGGATATTTCTTTATCGGAGTTACAGTTTACACGATCCTCGTGCCACGGGACAAAGACTGTTCGTCCATTTACCAAACGGCTAAGATAAAGAAAGATTAACCTGTGGAAGGACGAGCAAATCCAGGTCCTTTGGTTATCTATCGCAGGACAAAGGACTGGAAGATTTGGAACAACTATTTTTTATTTTTATTTGTAGTGTGATCGAGTTTCTTGACCCTTTGCCATATTTTGACGAGTTGGACTCGTACTGTTAATATAATTGGATCTTAAGTACAATTCCAATTATAATTGAAACGGTAAATTAGTGTTAAATATAAATTATATTAACATTACAGTTCTTTATTTTACTTCTATTTAGTGTATTGGGTACTATTTCTAATTTTTCCTGGAGAAATATTTCCAAAATTTGGAAATTTAACCAATAATTATCAAAAGCTTTAAATATTCTACACAGCAAACGACTGAAGTGTCTCAGACATTCTGAAAAATTTAAACGCGAATTACCTTGCACATAAAGTTCAAAAAATACGTCTGATTAATCTTCTAATTTGCGAATCAGAATATCCCAATGAATCAAGATTTCCAAGAACGGATCAGGTCCATGGAATCCGGAGAAGGTGGAATGTCCGATCGTTGAAAAAAATATAGGGGAAAAAAGAAGGAGTGCTGGATAACCGATTTAAACGGGTCCTGGCCAGCTGACGCGAGTGACGCGGAACCATCGGTAAACCGGTTCACGAAACGCTTGTGGGAACAAAGACGGGTTTTATTCGCGATCCTGTGACGTCACACAGGTGAAGCGGAAAGTGGGTGGACGAGTGTGAACGCACACTAAGATATCCGGGGTACCATACCCAGTGAGGACGGTCAGTGATCGGTCTTCGCTGGAAGAAGCTGCGATCCTTTACTCTGAACCAACCGTGACCGGTCGACTCCTCATTCGATTGGTCAATTTCAGATTTATCAAAAAAAACTAGTAGTAGTAAGAATTTTTTCCCTTAAAATTAAGTAGTTTTATTTTTCCCTAGGATTTCTAGGGAAACTGAAACGTCACCTAAAGTTCTAGGTTTTAAGGTAGTTTAATTATTTCCTGATAAACTTCTATGGGTTCCCAGATGAATTTGGGAATGTTTTAATAAAAAAGGGTTAATTGTTTGAAGACAATGAGCAAGCAAACACGGGTACATTATTGTCCCGCGACATTCGAGTTACGCAATTTGCGTTTGTCCAAGAATTTCGTCACCAGACCACCTTTCGAACAGCTCACTCGACGTCGAACGGCACATGAGTCACAGGCTTCGCGATCTTTTTTCAAGGAAAAAGCAACAGCCCGAACCCCGACACTCGGAAACACGTGTCGGGGTTCGTTTGTTTGCGTGACGCGGCTGCTCCACCTGCGACTGAGAATCTCTGCGTGCAGAGGCGAGCAGTGATTCACCGTTGCAAAAAGAGGAGGAAAAACCGCGAACGAACGAGAAACTGAGAGGAATAACCCGTGGACAACGAGCACCGTCCACGGAACTGATGTTTAGCTCATCCTCGTGACGATCAGCCAGTCGAGAAGTCGTGGAATTAAGTTTCTTCCCTCTAATTCAGGATTCGTGACTATTGACTATTAACCGGTGACTGTTGAGCAGTATTTGTTAACTATCGACTTGTAACAATTGAATGGTGGTTATGGACTATTTTCTAGTGACTAGTGACTATTAGTTGTTAACTAGGGACTTAATTATTAATTCGTGATTACTAACCTTCTAAATAGTGATTGTTTTCTGGTAGCAATTGGCTACTGATTAAAGACTATTAATTAATGATTACTGGCTTAACTACTGACTATTAACTTATTAAAAAATTCACGAAGATTTGACTTCCCGGGTATCCATCGATCCACAGGGAGCAGCAGCCGCACGACTCGCTTTCCACCCCCGAAAAGCATCGTCTCTCCGCCCCCGGTCCCCGTTTTCAGCCAAGACGGGCTTTATTCGGCCGGATCGAAGCTGTTCGATCGAAAGTAAGCCCGTTCCACGGGTTTATTGTCCGGATAATGACCGTACGGTGCGATTCGAGAACCGAGAGAGGAAGCCACGGGTCGCTCGTTGCAACGTGAGACCAGGTAAAAAGGCAGCCTCGAAAATTTAAAGGCTCGTCAGCTGTTCCTATGTGCACAAGGAGAAAGAAGCGCCCGTGTCTCTTTTCTTCACGAGGGAGGGAAGAAGAAGCGGCGAGGGTTGACCGAGCACAGCTGCTACCCTCGAGAAAGAATGATCGACCCGAAACGCGAATTTCGTGAGACACGAAAAATCGTTCGAACCGGGACGCATTGTCTGCGCGGGAATTGCAGTCGCTGGACATCGATGCTGCGATCGATTGTTCCGTTTGCGATCGTTCGTGCTCGAAGTTTAAGAATTTTTGTTGAAAATTTTAATTTTGTAGAAACACATATGCTCTGTATTCCATACAAAATACTTCCAAAATATAGTGAAAGATTATTAATTACTTTGTTGAATTTGAATAAATATTGCTCTAAGGAAATATAAGAAAGTGGCAAATTTGATTGAAGAATTAATATAATCTTCTGTTATCTTATCAAAGTTATCAATTTCTAAAATAATAATTCTATGAAATTATATAAATATGGAAATTCGAAGAACTAAAATTGGTTTATTGTTCTATGGTAAGAAAGACTGTCTTATATGAAGAATAAGAAATAAAGAAGGGTTAACATGAGCGTTTTATGGGGTGCACACGTATAAATATTTAAAGGAACACGGTTCAGAGACCTCCCACAAAGTACCACCGCGAAAAGGGTCGCGCAGCGTTGGTCTCTTGAACCCTCTCCATTAAGGAAAACTTGTTGACACGCAAAGGCGAGCAACTAAACAAGAAAAAGGAAAAAAAAAAGAAGGAAAATGGAACAACTGTGACTCTCTTGACCGACTGTGAATCGAAGGATCATTAAATTTTGGAATTTTCAGAGGCATCTCTCATTAGAGACTCCCTGAGGAAACGACCTACACTTCTTTTGTCTTTCTTTCCTAGTAATTATATTTATCCAATCACTGTAAATTTTAATTAAAAATTGTATTTGGTATCATTGTTTTATAAAATGTAAGTTCTTTTTATATTTATTTCATCTAATTTTCCCACCCCTTCAATTCAACAAAATTAAACGAACATTATTCAGAAAATACAATGTAATTCAAAAATTTTGAAGTACAGAAACATTTCATATTTAAAACTTCTTCCCTATCAATGTAGACACCCTCCCTTCGCCCCTTCAATTCGACAAAATTAACAGCCGAAGAAAAGACGGTAGGAGATATGCACTTTGAAGAGAGAAAGTCCTCGAGCAACAGAGTCTTCATTTCCACCCTCGACGTTCAGCTATCTGTGATAGGGGTGGATTTGTATCGTCGCGGTTGGCTCGCGTCGTTGACCGACTTTTCTTTCCCTCAATGCGTGATTTGCCAACGACAGACACACAAAGATAAAAAAAAAAAAGAAAAGGGATAGATACACGTTCAAGCAGACAAGAAGAACAGTGTGTCGTCTGGTCTTGTCCCTTTCTATCTGGTTGTTGGTCGTTTTCGTTCGTTCTGTTCGTTCGTTCGTCACCCTTCAACGATTCTCCCCCGTTCCACCCCCCGTTCTCATCAGATGTCTGTTGTTCCCGGGCTGCGTGACGAGCCTTTTTCTAAGAACGGCCGTGTTCCATTGTCAGCAACAGCTTTCGCGAAGTGGAAACTCTCTTTCTCGCTCTCTTTCAACCCTCTCGGCCAACTTTTGTCTTCCGCCTAGCCATGGCCTGCTCCCTCACCCCCGCACCACCACCGAATCTTTCACGAATTTCAGATGCAACAATGCGGAGGACGAGGACAAAGCCTCGTCGTAAGTCTGGGTCGCGACCGATTATTCGAAAAAAAATCTCCACCAGACTGTGTTTCGTCGAGCACTAGGCTAGTTTTTTCTCTTTCTCTCTTTCTCTCTCTCGCGCGCGCGCTTTTCTCTTTTCGAGTTTTTCTGGGTCGTCTTCCAAAGAGATAACGAAGGGCTGTTTCTATCGAACGGGGTAAGACTATGTTCTAGAACTAAATTCATCACCCACTCCTATTTATTAAAATTTTGCAAATAAGAATTTTAAGTTGAAGTAATTTTTCAACCCCTATAAATTCAGAAAATTTAAAAATCTAAGAAGAATTTCGTATTTAATTCCTTTTGGTCTTAAATTTGAAAACTGCCTATCCATACTTTTAGTAATTCGAAATTAAAATCGTGAAATTATTATTCCTGAAATTCTGAAACACAACAGGCGATCGTACACGAAATAGAAATGATTAAAGCATCGAATGGAATTGAAATGGGACATCGTATCGAAGAAAGAACGAAACGAGCCCTCTGGTGATCCAATCTCTTTGCCATTCTCCGGCTGGCAAATCACCCATTGAGAGGAAAGTCGGTCAACGACGAGCATCAACCGCGACGATACAAAATCCAACCCCTGCGCGACAGAGTCGCGGGGATAAGCGCGATATCTGGCCTGTTGTTCGATGGAGAACGACGGAAACGAGCAGATCGAAGGACGGATGACAGAAGGGGCGTGGGGGAGCGGGTTTTTCGCGAAAATAACGGAGGAAATGACGACACGACGACCGGTTAGAATTCTCTTTCAACGACCTACTTCTCCCATTGTGCTACGGTCCTGTTTCCATTCGAGCCACCGACATCCCCTGTTGGAATATTAATATCGGGGTTACCGAGAAACTTCTCTGTTCGAGCCGGACCGTTCTTACGGCAAGAAACGGAAACGTCTTTCGATAAGGGGGAAGCATCCTCTTCGATGACTTATCGATGCTGTTAAAAGGGAGTGAATTCGAGGGTCTTTTTGCTTCCCTGCGAGAAAAATTACTTGGGTGGTGATCCATCGGGCTTTGTGACGTGGTTCTGGGTCGAGTTACTCTTAATAGATGTTAATTAATTTCATTTATTTATATTACTTCTGAGAAAAATTAGAATTTTAACAGATTGATTATTATAGCAGTGCCAATGGAGTGAAGAGTACAGTGGTAACTATAATTAATTAATCTTGTTTAATATTGAGAACCTATTACCTTAAAATTTGAAAAAAGATTTTTGAATCTTAAAATATAAAAATCATAGAAAATGTAAAAGATCTTGGAATTGAATTGTTAAATTAATATCAGAGACCTGTTATCGGTACAAACTGGAGGTAAATTCATATTTAACATGATACGTTCAACAGCTGAATATCTATTAAGAGATATTTTTAAAATCATTTATCCTTCGTCTGATTAGCGAACGCAGAACCATTTACAGGTACCTGGTTATATAGGTTATCGGTTTTTCCGGAAATAACCGGCAATCTTTAACGTCCTCGAGATGCGAAAGTGGATCGTAGAAGTCACTAAGAATACTTGATTCCCTCTATTCAACTGCACGTCGAGGAATCGTCGTTCGTTCCTCTTCAACTTCGATGTCTCTGAACCGAACACGAAATCGAACAGAGAGAAAGTGGAAGAGCACCGAAAATAGAAGACGTATACCAAAAGCAACCCTCCTTGTGAAAATAGCCACGTGCTGTACAGCAACACGTTATAATTGAAATCATTTCGATTCCTATCCAATTTACCCCCTTTACACATTTAAGGATTTTAATTTTGTATTTCTTTTACAAAAGGTAGCTTTGTGTCTAGAAAAAATTAAGAATTTACCCTTAAAAGTCGAAAGGTTCCATTACAAGGATGTAATACTATAGAAAATTAATAGTTTAATCAACAATTTATTAATTTTTCTTTGTACTAAATAACATTTTTTGCAATGCTATGTTATTTTAATAATTATTACACCAACAATATTAGTACAGAAAATTAAGAAAACACTTTCGACCCTTAAAAATTCTTGAACAAATCATTTTTGAAGCTGACAGTTTTATTTCACTGCAGAAAGAGGAAGCAAGATAACGAGGAGGTAACGCGAAAGAACAAATATTATAAAAATCTGTGGAAAATATATTTGAAAAGTGATGGTGTTCCGACAAAGGATCCTCTCGAGGTGGATTCTAACTTATTGCAAGCAGAAAGTCTAACTTTATCTCGAGATTATCATCGGGTCTTCTTTGATGCACCGACCGCTAATGAAGTCACTACCGTACACTCCGAACTGGGTCACGGTTTTTTTCTCCATATATATTTACAACGGAAAATATTGACATTTTATCACAGGGCAGATCGTATGCAAATGATGTTAACTTTGGTCCCTTTCTGCTTTCATTCCTTTGATTTCTTTCTTTTTCAACAATAAAGTCGAGAAGAAATATTTGCAAAATTGAAAGAAATGTTTCGCCATAACAAAAAAATAAGAAACTTAAATATTGATCCAAATAACCAAATTCAAATATAAATGGTAAATATTTATATTTATATTATAAATATTTCTGGTAACGAATGTATTAGGTTCAAATATTAAATTGTTTCGCATTTTTAAAATTCTAATTTTCAATTTTAAGAAAGACTCAAAAAGGGTATTACGAAAAATGCTTGGTGCAACACGATGCATCCCCAGGATGTAGCACTTGCGTGAAAAATTAAGACGCGTGAGACCCACGATGCAGGTACTGTTACAATATCAGTGTGTTCCTGTTACTTGCGACAAAAGGACCCATTGGCCACCCTCGTCACTTTCAACCAGAACTGGTTCCATAAAGAAATTATGGCCGGCTTAATTTCATCAGGCGACTTCAATGCGCGACTGATGCCCAACCCTGATCGCCATTAAATTCTCTAGGAACTTTCAGCGAACGACTGATTCGATTTTTATTTCGTAATTTTAAGCAGAGGGTGCTAAAACCATATTAAACGGAAATTATATAGATTTTGAAATAATTAAAATTCATTAGTACTGCATTGTTTAACCCTTCTCAAAAGTTTCACCTTTCAGGAATTACTATTTGAAATTTGTAAAAATTCACAAGATTAATTACTATTTGAAACTTTTCGCCTACTGTACTTGTATAAAAAGAAACGTGAAATGTTTAAAACGATCCAAATTGATGAAATGTGAAAATATTTTTTAGCTGATAATAAGTTTCTAGATATGTACCCCTAAAGAACCTCAATCTTTATCTGATATGCTAAATGCCTATACTCTCTGAAGTTATATTATTTTCTAAAAACTAGTACTGACAGCGAACGCATTAATTATCCCATCTCACTTAATTAAATTTCTCCCAATAAATATCATAAAGTTCAAAATAAAAAGAAGATTCTCGTACGGTTACTGTCTCTCGAGATCAAAGCTCCTAGCACGAACAAGACGAAAACGAGAAACAATCTGTCGAAATTGACAAGAAACTGCAAAAATAATATGAATAAAAGTGGTGGGGGTGTGGCTCACCTAAGCCCATCTTGCGTTTCAATTTCTTCAGAACCTTCATCTTGCTGCGCAGGGGCGCGAGTATGTTGCAGTCACCGTTGTTGTTCTGGGGCGGCTGTTGCAGCTCACCAGAGGGTTGCTTGCCCGCGGGCTGGTGGTGGGTCTCGTGATGATGGTGATGGCGGTGGTGGTGATGTTGCTGCTGCTGCTGCTGTTGCACGCTCGCGCCGGGACTGGCGAGGTGGCTGCAGCAGTGACAGGGGTGGCTCTTGCTGCCCTTGACCGCGCACGACGCCCCCATAAATGTTGCCGTGGTGCTCTCGAGGTGACGAGAGCAGCCGTGAGATCGGGGTGGTCGGAGAGGGGGTGGCGATGATCGAGATACACGAGACTGTTGCTGGACGTGTTACTCGAACGAAAACACCGGCCCTTTTTGTTACGAAATTTTATCACTGATTATCGCACATCGAGCACACTGTTGTATATGTCGCGCGGTGTGTCCCGAGATGTAACCACGCGACGGAGAATGCTTGTTTTCTAAATGCACACACTGTGGATTCGAGTCAAGAGACCGTTGGTGTCATGTGACCGAAAAAAAGGGGGTTGACGAATGGAAGAGACCGCGTGACACGAAGTAGAGGAGGAACGCGAGCAAACGATACGCGTACAGGAGAACGCTTGCGTGCCCCTCGAGCGGCCAGGGACGACTGACGGCTTCTCCACCGAGCACCAGAGTATCGCCGAGCCACGCGCGAGCCAACGACCAATCAGCGATCGACCGTTCCCACCACGGGCCCGTCGGTAACGTAGTAGTGGGGATAGTGGCACCTGGTGGACAGCTGCCCCTTACCTGGCCACGACACACCGGGCCACCCCGTGCGCCAACGCGGGGAGGCCGGGGTGGACTTGTACCTTCTATCCGCGGCACGAAGAGAGGCGCGGGGTTGGAAATTCGAACTGGTCGCCGACTGCACGAGCATTGATCCTGCTAGACGCGATTACTCCTTTTTTTTTTCTTTCTTTTAATTTTTTATTATTTTTTCTTTTTTATCAACGCTGGACGAGAGGAAGCGTTTTCAGGGCGGACCCCGTCGGCTGAATTAAAACGACGCGAGAAAGGAGCAGGATCGATATTCGGCCGGATCGATTACAGCCACCCTCCTTGATTTGAACGTGCTATCTATAACACTATCTTCGTCATTTTTCAAAATATTATGGAAACAATTTAATTTAGTTTCTTAGAAGTTTGACAAAAGGAAGGTTGCTTAATAATTGCAATTAATTATGGAATTAAGGTTTTAGTCCTTAAATTATTTGAATGTTTATATAACTCAAATTTTTAAATACTTAGCCATGACTTCTGCAAACTGTCTAAATTTAGAAATCCTAGAAAGAGTTAATCGTATCTTCTATGATGCAAAGGAGTCGTTTACCCCTCGGTCAATAACGTACAATCGCGCAACTACACGATTTTGACTAACTTCCCGGCACAAATACCCCGACCGAGTTCAATGCGATACGAGCACGTTCCAACAATACCGTTAAAAGAAGATAGGTTTCAGATTTTATACCGTTTCCTCGGCTGCTCAATGGCTCGATAACGACCCCAACGGGGGCGGCGTTTGGTCGAAGGAAAACTGGAGCACTCGGTGAATACAGTCGCGATAGACTTACGATTTCGTCCAAGTGATACGGAAATATGTAAATAAGAATCGTATGGTGGCACCGTGGCTGAAGCATGGTTCGGTATTCTGCGTTTGAAAACGGTCCAAATGGCAACATTTGCGATCATGAATTATTCAGACGACGGGATGGGTGCACAACGAAGATATCGTAAGCGGAATTCACGATTCCTGGGTAAAACAGGGCACGCCTGTAAAGCAAAACCGCGATGTCGTCAAATTAAATGGACAATTAACAATTTGACGACCGGTTTCGTGTACTCTCGCTTTCGAAATAAAATCATGAACTACTTTTTGGATTACGAATGATCTAATAATCTACCCCCTCCCTTCTTCTTCCAATTTTGTGAAGAATTTGTGATTATTAATTCTAGAAATAATTATTCCTAAATGAAAGTTCGAAGAGTGATTAAAATATGAAGGTATTAAAATTAAGGAAACGTTTCTTTTCATAAACGCCAGGATTAATTTCGTTTCTTCCTCTTCTGCACACCCTTTTTGCGCATAATATATTACGAAAGATACGATCGTGCCTTGTAAACACGGTAATTCTTGATAAGATAAAAAATAATGACTGTGTAATTAGCTGGACTCTGTAATAAGAGTCATCCTTCCATGGTTTATTTTCTTTTCGTACGCGTAATAATATAATTGTAAGTTATTATTGTACCTCCGAACGTAATTGCTTAAACTTTAATAAACACGAGAGTTTGCGTTTTTATTTTCTCCCAATTATTAATTCATTTATTGTATTATTAAGATAATAATAGAAATTTTCTAAAAGATCATTTCTAAATAGTTATAAAATTAACTTTGCACCATCAGTTCATAATTTTCTCCTTTTAAATGTTTGTTAAGCAAAATTAATTTTGATTTAACTTTGAAGAAGTCAATTCCGACTCCGCCATAATGCTTAAGGGTTAATAATTCATACTTTACTTGGATCAGAGAAGCAAAGCTATGGAGTTGTACACCGTAACGACAGTGGCTTGTTTTGGTTTGGCATTTCGAGTTACAGGATCGATGTACAACCGTAGAAATATCGTGTTTCCTTGGGATTCGAGATGCGTTTCTGGTCCCATGACACCGCCACGATGATCGCTGGTGACATAAACGAACGAGGAAAATCTTCTGTGAAATCTACACACATTGTCACAAATTAAAATTAATTGAATTATTTTGAATTATTTTCGAATATTAAAATAAATAACGTCAAGAATTATCTGTTCCCTCGTAAATAGAATTTCTTTAATCTTCTTCGTTTAAAAAGAAATTAATCATGGGATTAAAGCTAACTCCATGTCCCTTAAATTCACAGCAGGAATTCAATGAACGATTCGAACGATTTTTATACAGGTACCCTGATAATCGACTCACCTTTCATGGGAGTTAAATGGATTTAAATCGTCCAAATTTCGTGTGTACCTGACTCGTATTTCGAACGATATCAATGCGGGTCGTTGATCCAATAACGAAAACATCTTTACTTTTTGACATTAAATATATTTGGACTCCGAAATATTAAATATTTTGGGTTAATTTTTAGAACTTGGGACACGCTGGAAGATAAAATGCAATTTCTACGTGGGACAGAGGGGGAGGATAACGTAAACGAAAATCGAGTTTCGGGGGGAGGGGGCTAACAGGTAAATAAAATGGAACAAAAGGCTCGACATGATCCACATAGTACGCAAGGAAACCGCATTGCAGTTCTTGTATCCTTGCAGCCAGGAGGAAATTCAATTTCTCGAGCCACTCAGTGGCTCGACGGAGACACTGGCGCGTGTACCTTGAAGAACGACGAGACACCGCATTAAGGACAGAAATTAGATCGAAACTGAAAGCATGAAATCGAAGGTAAATCGATTTGCAATCGAAGAATGCTCGAAATCGATATCTACCTTGTGTTCAAAGAAACTTTTGTAAATTATTTATCAAATTTGAAATGGGATACAAATATTCAGGGCTAATAATTTTAAGATTATTAAAATAAGGATAAAAATTGAGAAATTTTCTATTTAAGTATAAATAAAATAATCAATGAAGATAAATAGATATACTGTGTCAAAAGCTTCTAACCATGTACCATCAATTCTCCATTAATAATTCAAACTTAATTAATAAAATATCATAGTATAGCAATATTAACAAATATCAACAAATTCTATTAATTCAATAATAATTTTAATGGAATCGTTGAATTTGGATCGTTCACACAGCAACAGGTTAAATCACGAAGCTAAAGAGGGTCATGCAGGGCAACATTTACCGAAGAAGACATTTTTAGACCCTCATTATCGAGGGGTGGGCATTCAGCCCCTTCGATCGTGACTATCAACACGCGACCACCATTCCCTCACCCTATTCGATTTCATGCTACCATTGCGTCGGAAGATGTCTACTGATCCTTAAACCTTGCTTCGTCCCTTTTCAAGGATGAAGGAACAGGTTAAGCAAGGTGTATCTTATAAATAAAAATGAATATTTCATTTCATAAGCAATGTAATTTGTCCAAGTTCAATTTTCCAATCGATGCTAATTTTTGATTAGGAAAACCAGGAAATAAGTGGAAAATTAATTCTACGGTGATAATTAATTTTTAAAAGTTCTACTACTAACTCGTGTCTGTCAAACTCCATCTTCCAATCAGTGTCATGTTTCGGTGGGAAGAATAGGGAACGGGTTGATCAGGCTCTCAGAGGATAAGGAACAGATTCTGAAACAAATGAGAAATATTAAATTATTATATAATTCAATATTTTGACTTGTAAAGGTGATTCGCATTCGTGTAATTTTGATTTTTCAATCTGTGCTAGAAGGAAAAGGGTCGGGTTCTCGGAAGATCGGAAATACAGCCACGAAGGCGTAGCTACGGCTTCCTTTCGCACATCCTTTTTATCCGAACCGGTGTTCCTCTTGCATAACGATCGTGCCTAACGGAAACCGTTTGTCCGGTCGGTGTCGAACTTACTTTCGATCGTTTTAATCGTCGTCGTCCAGCGTGACTGGCTTCCTTCCAGGACGCTCTCCTTTTTCTACTTCGGGTTTCTACCTGGTTCAATCAGTCACGCGTTCATCTATCAAATTTCTAATAAATCTACGATTAACCTTTGTACTCAGAAGATTTTTCGAGATTATTTATCAGCAGCTGATAGAAGTAACCGTATAGAAAGTAACCAAATAGAAAAGGATAGTTTAAAATTGAAATTGAAAAATGTCTAGATTTCTTTTCTTCCAAGAACGAATGGTTCCATTCACTTCGAATCAACCCCTTTATTGCAATCAAACGAGCCAGCATTAGCATTGAAACATCGAGAGAACCATTTGGAATCACGTAAAACACCTGGTTGGGCCAGGAACGCGGCGCTAATTAAGCATGCGTGAAACGAACGTGCGCGCCCGTTCAATACGCGAAGACACTTGCGATTATACTTGGAGATATCGTGTGAACGTGATATAATGATAGCCTTTATGTAGCCAGGTAGTCTAATTATTAATTGCACAATGCAGGTAACAAAGTATAACGGTAAAAAAACATGGAAAACCTTGGGATCAATTAAATAATTACACCTCTTTCAATGAAAAGAATTCCTCAGAATCCTAGGTGATTTATTTGTTCCGCACAAATTATACTTAATCATTTCAGGGCTCATTAGTATAAGACAATCTAGCTAAGAAAATTACTGTTTTTTGCTTGAATTTATTATACCTATTTTATACTCATTTTTCATACGTTTTAATGGTAATCATAATAATTTGTAGTAATTGTTGAAAGATGAAATTTAATAGGGATAGGATATTTTTATTTCGCGAATTTTTTAAATGAAAAGGTGTGCCAAGGATGGATCCAAGGATCCAGGCAGCATCTGTCTGCCGCGAGGTTACAAACCTTTACGGTGGCCCGTAGACGTGGAGGAGTTGTGCAGATGCGTTTCCTATGGGGTAAAACCCCGAGACACGGGGTCGGCGGGGATATACGTGCATATAGTATAATGTGAAATAGCGGAAACGAACGGGCGGATGGCAGGAAGTCGGAGAGACTGGCGCGTGCGCACCCCCCATGAAAATATAGAAGACGCAGGCATTTTAGAAGTGTATTGTCGGCTCGGATTACTATGGGGCTAAAGAAGGGATGGACGAAGGGATCACCAGAACACGGTTGCCAACCTGGTTCCCGTCTAATTCTAACGTATGAATCGGTTTTATCAATGGACATGGGGGCAAATACGGTTTCTTCGTTAACACTTTCGTTGACATGCTAAAATAGTAAAAGGTACCCTCAAGTTGGTTCTTTTATTCTCAATTAGCATATATATTTTCAGTTGGATGTATGTTCAAGTATTTTGTAAATAAGTTATAAAAAGATATTTGAAATTATGAATAATAGAAATATAAAAACATTGTGGAAACAGAATATTAAACAGAAATTTTTAGTAACTGTAGTGTGGCAGTCAGTGTTAACATAACTTAACATAACTTAAATAATATTTAATTAAGTTAACCAAGTTAAGTAAATTGAATAAGTTACTTAAGTTCCCTAAGTTAAGTAAAGTTAAGTTAAGTTAAGTTAAGTTAAGTAAATAAGTAAGTACAATATCCAAACCACCCAACTGTACTAAAAAATTCCCCCCTAAAAGCCCACAATACCCCTCCAACTACCCTGCTTTCCCCAAATCGCGACTGAAATAATTAATTTCACATCCCTCTTCATAACGACTGTATTAATCGCGAAAAAAGAACGAGACGAAGAAAAAGTCGTGATTAAAAACGAATGTTTAAGGGGGTAGTTACGTTGGTTGAAATGAGAACCGCAGTTTTATAGGACACCCCTTCTTGCAATCCATTCCAAGTCTGCCGCCCCTTCCTCGGGGGAGAGCACATCTGACAGAGGCATTGACCGAAAATACAATCTTTTACCGCGGTTCTTATTTCGGGAAGACAGACGGCCTGCCAGACGGGAGGGTCGAATGCGCCCTTTCTGCTGGACAGGCAATTAGGAAGCCCTTGAGGAAACGGCACGACCGTGTTTGTCCATTCAAGGAACGGGGCAACAGTGAAATGCAAATCGGTAGATTTCACGGGTTCCAAGAGGGAGGGATAATACCTTCTCGCCGATGGAAACTTTCAAACAATTACTTCTTCATTCGGGTTCAATTATGAATTCGCATAATTACGCGGCGAATACTTTGATAATTGCACATTCAACTTGATTTATGAAATTCTTATTCAAATAACGATCCCTTTCATAATTATGCTATTATCGCGTTGACTTCTTGGATCTTCTTTTCATCGCTAACTTTATTTATTCCTTGCCTCGCGTTTTGTATTAACTTTTGCAAAATTCGTATTTTTTTTATTCTCACTTACGTTATCGTCTCTGCATCTTCAGAATTTAATTAGATACTGATGCTTACTAATTAATAATTCAAAATACCAAACTAAGATTAACCCTGAATAATTCCAATCCATAGAAGTCAGATGCAAAATGAATCCTTGCTCAGTGATATTTTTACCATTTTTATTTATGTTTTAAATTTTAAAGCAGAATTCTAAGTATCCTGAATAAAAACTAGTCCATATTTCGCTCGACGATTAATTGACCTACGGTTTATCAGGTTCGATAAACAGTTCTTTTGCCAGCCGAAATTCTTCGAGCGGGTTCGAGCTCAGAACACGCGACATCCTGAGAAAGGGAGCCCGATGTGGTAACCTCGTGCAAGGAAGCGGAGATACGGTCCCGCAACTCGAAAGCGGAATCGACTTCGGCGTCGAAACAGCGAGCGGATTCACGAGCCGGTTCGAAGGATTTTGGCGTTCACGCAGGAAGCGAGGTTGTTTACCGTGAACGAAACCAGCTTTTTCAGTTTCAGATATTGGAATAATTTACATTCGATTTTTTCAATAAACCAGGACCTTAAGAGCATTGCAATTTGTTAATTAAAAAAGTATTGTGAGACCCATGGCGACTGCCCATGGTTTCAAATGACAATAATGGAGACTTGTAACCAAAATTATAATAATACATTTTTTTACTTTAGTTACTTTCCAGTTAAATAGAGAAGAAATTTGTTCGCATATGTTGAACCCTGTTGCGGGTCTTAAACATTGAAGACATGGACCTTTGAACGAGGTTGACCTCGTTGTACCATAATCATTCCATTATCATTCAATTATCTGTCACACGAGCTTCACAGCTGGAACGAACCAAGAAGGAAAGAACCTTTTGTGCACTCGTGTAACTTCGAGGTGACATATTTCCATTAAAAAGTCAACAAATTCTTAATATATATTGTAATTTACAAAAGAAATGAATTACAATGTAAAAGAACAAATATTATCTTTAAATCTGACAATTGAAATTTAATATTTTATTTTATTTTATTCCCAATTTTAAAGTATTCCATTATAATTTTAAGGAAAGTAATAAAAATATTATTATGCTTCTGTCGTTTAATTTAGGAACACAAAAGAAATTTCTAAGAATTGTAGATATATCAATATTGGAAGTAGTTGTGGTTTAGTAAATTGCATCCCCTAAACGCCTAGTCCGAAAAATTACCCTAATCGCCCTTTTGGTTTCAGGATAGCCGTGTAAACACGAATTTCGACAGATGTTCCATGCTTCTGGAAACCGATACAGTTCGCCCCATTCCATGACTGACCATGCGTGTGAAACCTTTCGCATTTTGCCTATTTCTGTAACCTATTTTCAAAAGAAACACGACAGACCTCATTTTGAAATTAAGACTATCCGTTAGACAAACCATATGCTTCCGATAAACAATAGTGCCTTCAAACACCTTCAAATCTCCCCAAAAGCAATCGTACGAAAGAATAGTCGCATTCGAATGGTAAAAATGAGAATCATATGGAAGGGAAAAAAGGAAAAGAACTAGTAGCATTGAAAATGAAATAAAAATTTGTTTTTTTCTTTTGTTTAATGGGTTAAACGAAACAGCAGCTGCATACGGGCGTCACCTCTCGCGCAACGACCATTCAGCTGTTACCTTAGCAGCCCGAGACGATATTCTCTCTGCCATGGTTATGGACAATACCGACAAACACCTGTCTCACGAGACAGAGAGAGCTCTGAATGTCGTTCAGAGAATACCTGTAATATACTGTTCGGCTGAGTCAAAAACGATGCGGGTCACTTCTTCCTTTTCCCTCGTTCGCGGTTGAACTTCGATAAAATTAATTAAGAATTTGCTTATGCGCGTTTAAATCACTTGTGACTCCTAACACGTGTTTCAGTTATGTAGGATAACGGACCATAGGAATCCATATTACACTCTATACTTGAATTTATAAGCTGAAGGTGCGGGTACCAAACTGATCCCACGCATTCCAAAATCTTTTTTCCGGATTGATATGGGTAGAATTTATGATTGTAATTGCTTTGAAGTCAAGGATTAATTTTATTTAAAGAAACCCAGTAGCAAAGTTAATCAATTTTTTTTTTTAATTATTTTATTACAGCAATGAAAATTTAGGTAAAAGCTTGCTACTTTTTTTAATCTAAAATATTAATTAACAATTTTTTAACAAAATCAAGTGATATACACGTGTAGGGCGTGTTTGAATGCAGGTAATATAAATTGGAAATAGAAAAAGGATACGGGTGCCTGTTAACGCACAATCATGGTGTACTCGGCATTTTGGTAGCAACAAAGAAGCCCATTATCTCGTTACTCAAATAAATCGCTTATCACTGGCTGAGATTGAACTAAAGACCGCTACAAAAGTGGCACTCAACTTTCGAAAGTTGAAACAAGTTGATAACTGAGAGCTTAAATTTGAAAATTCTAAAGTAATTTTAATCAAATGTAGAATATGTTCTAAAATCGAACAAATATTTAATTCTCCTTTGTTGTACAACAAATACACTGCCTGGTAAATTACAACGGGAACATAATTGTGCAGTTAATTATAATACAGCGGAACTCGATAAAAGTTCACAGTATACAATAACAATAAAAATTTGAATATGTGAAAATGAATTGGTTCACGCTTTCATTCCATTAACCCCGTTGACAAACAAGGAGATCACTTATCGGACATTAATTCGCACGGTACGAAAATAATTTCACGAGTAAATAAATGCAAGGCAAATAAGAAGAAAAAAAAAAGAGAGAGAGAGAGAGAGAGAGAGACGAGCGAGATAAAAGTAAGATAAGTGATATGCGGTTTTTGCGGTTAAAATGGATCAGGTGCGTGCGGTTGAAATTCTTACAGATGCTAAGAATTTGCTGGTGCGGTAATAAACATCGTAATTAAAAAGTCCATCGGCCGATTTCCCTCGATCAAAACGAAAGGACACAACGGTACGTGCTGTAGACATTCGATCAGCCGTTTATTTTCATTCACCGTTATGAAATCGTTCTTGGAGATAACTTTTTCATGGAAAAAATCAACACGATCGCGAAACACGATTGCTGCTCATTAACGATACGGTGCTTTTTAATTGTAAACGAATTTTATAATTATTCATGAAAAATATAATTTTCTGTTATGGTCGATACTTAAAATACCATTGAAATAATTCTATAAGAAAATGAAAAATTATTAAAATTTTAAGTTGATGAACTAATTAAAATTATTTTATTAAAATATTTGTTTTTAATCCCCAAATCTATTATCAAAGAAGAGTACAAATTGCTAATTAGTAGTATTAATAATATTTAACACTCAAGAAAAGTACTAACACACCGAATGAAAAATTGACAAAACATTCGCATTAAAACCACACGATACCGATCATATATCGGAATACATTTTGCAATAAAGAAAAAATGATAAAACCGGGCAGGTTATAACGCTATTCGCTAAATATGGCAAGTCGTTTAAGAAAGGGGAATATCTGCCCATCAGAACCGTGAAAAATATCCTATAAACGAAGCCTATTCACCTTTTAATAATCCATAAAAGAGTTACAGCGCTCACGGTATTATTTATTAACAGGACCGGTCGCAACATTCTCAAATTAGATTCTCCGTGGAGTTGTTACGCGGGGCAGATGTTTGATCCTGTAAGATAGAGCCCTGACTTCCATCCCCCAAAAAATGCTCTTAGGTGGAACAGGTGCATGGTAAAAAATCCTCTTCGAATTTCAGAGGTGAACGTTTGCCTCCAGAATTTTTTAAATCGTCTATCCCGAGCGATTTCTTTGAAATCGAGAAGGATTCGACGACACCCGAACACGGGAACATTAAAAAAGAAAAATTCAAATAAAATGCGGATGATCGTGGATTAAATTTTGAACAGGATCAAATTTAATATTTTGAGTTAATTATTGCTGCAACGAAAATATTCAATCATAATACTAAATTAATACTAATTTTGTCACTCTCAAATATTTAAATTATTCTTATGTATAAACCTAATTAAATATTTAGAGTATTTGTGAAATTCGACAATTTTGTTCTTAACTTTGAATTATTTTATTTTTTCAATTGTTTGCTACAGTACCTTCTTGTGCAAAATAAATGTTAAAGAATATTGATTCTATTTTGACTTCCTGAGCTTTGAAACGTTAGGTGAAACTCGGTTCCTGGGGATCTTAAAGAAGAACCATCTGATTTTAAAAGGAACACCCAAAGGACTCAGCTGGATCTGTTTCTCAGTCATTTTACCGATTTCTAAGCTGTGCACCACCTTTCTTACCTGTTAGGTGATTTAAAGTCGGAAACAGGTCAAAGCTCAGCTGTTCCTCGAAGGATACATAGAAAAGTGTTGCACAGACATTGCAATTGTGCGTTTGAAAGAGTTTCACTTTAACTTTGGAACCTTTGTTAAGAAAATAAAAAAAGATCAAAACTTTAACTTGAAATCTTGAATTAAAATAATTCTATCCTATAACAAGCTTAAGTATTTAAGACTTGTATTTATTGTAACAAAAGGTGTTGCAAAATTTGCAAAATTCAGATATGGAATAATTTTTTATTTTAATAAAATCATTGTTAAATTGTGTAAAATTGAAGATTACTTCTATGGACTTAGCTAACTGTGTTAGCAGGGTGAGTTTATTTTCCTGGAAAGACAAAAGTCAAAAGGTAGAGCCTTTTCTTCCTTGAAAAGGGAGCAATGATCCTTTGGGATCACGCCTTCTGCTATTCCCTACCCAGAGATTCCTTACAAAAGGATCCTCCTCGTTCGGAACTATTTAAGGAACCATTACCTTTGAGGAATTTCTACTTGAAGATCTTTGTTCAAGACGTCCTCGTAAGGACCAAGATAAATGGTCCTTCAAATCAGACAAGATGAACAGAAATTTATGTAAGTATTATGTATTCAAACGCAATGTCCTAACAATCTGAATTCTACGAAAGAATCAATCAATCCTCTGAAAGTTCCCTAATCACCTTCAATTAAGTTATTACTGATTCCAAACAGGATCAAACAAGACGATACCTATTCATCAAGCAGATTTTAATAAATGTATCAGAAACTACAATCGCCTTTAAACCCAAAAAGAACAGTTACATCGGATTCGCACCCAATTCAACCCCCTCAAAACCCCCTAATCAGCCTCGATCAAATCCTTGCCAATTCCAAACACGCTGAAACCCATTGGTGGCCATTCATCATCCAGACCGCGTAACGGTAATAAGGCGAGCAAGAGGTCCATTAAAAAATTCACGCGACTAATCGCGATAATCTCCCCCCGTCCGCCCCTTTTGTCCCCGTTCAGCAGGACGCGTTTCCGTCGCTCTTTCAGCCCCATTATACAGGGGACGGAACTTTCTTGGGCCCGGCGTATATATACGTTCGTTTCACGAACCGGCTCGACAAAGGATGCGTGGCAGGTGCGTACGCGTGCCCGTCGTCCAATGAGGCATCGCCGTACTCCCCGTTCACCAAAGGCCTTCCTTAAAGTCTTGCCCGGCTAGGTCGAGGAGCGCGAACAAACGAAACGCTGCGGGACGAAGGAAGACGGCGAAACGGACACGGTACACCTTGCGCCCCGGTCTCGATTCCATTGACAGAATTCCCCCTTTGGCTGGTTACGTTTCCTTGCAGGGAGAGGGGTCCTTCCCTCCCCCCTACTCAAAGGGTATGCTCGAATTAATTGCCGCGTCCAACCCGCTATATTTGGGCCGCGCGTGTCCGCGCACGGAATCGTACGTATATGGTAATTTGATTGAATCGTGCTCGACGCTGATTGATTTCGGCTGACGATCAAACGTCGACCATTTTTTACCCTCCCATTTTACAGACAATAGGATGTTGCCCTTCCAAATATAGTACTATGACCCTTGTTTTGTCCGAGGGTCTATTATTATTGAGGATCTTTAATTATCGAATAAAGGATTGAACTCAATCGTTTGCACAGAGAAAAATATAAGAAATGTTTATTAAAAGGAGGCGAAACCCTTGAAAGAAAAACTTTTTCACTGCTGGTTATTAACAAACGGAAAAACGCCTAAATGGCGCCAAATGGTCAGCTGACCCATGGCTTTTACGGCCCGGCCTGAGCCGACGTCGGGGAGAGAAAAATCGCAACGCGAAAAATTCTAAATTTCGACTTTCGAGATTCTTTGTATTATGTTGGATATTATTTTGTTGATGAATGGAACCTTGTTTTTATTGAATTCAGAAGCGAATCGTAGGATAATTCGAGGAAAATGGTTCACAGGAAGCGGTTCAACTCGGCAGAACGAGCGAGCAGCCGCAAAGGAAATCGAGTTTGCGAATCCGACAGGTGAAATACGAGGCTGATCGATCGACGGGCATCGATCGGCAAACAAGAACATTCGTCCAGTCGTTTTTTATACACCTGACATACACGACGATCGTTTTACATACGGCTGTCTACTGAATTCGCAAACAGGAACCCGTAAGTGTCCCATTGCAGGGTAGAAAATTGATGTCACGCGAGTCGTTTAAGCAATATTTTGACTTGTAACGATACGTCAACAATATTAACATTTTTGGTACCCGTGTTGTTCATATCTGAGCGGCGTGTCAATTTTCGCGAGGAATCTTATTGATTTCGAGTGACTAATTAAAAGTAATTTTGTTGAACATTCGAAACCTTATCGAATGACAGAGTTGTGTTATAAAAACAACAGAGTTCAGCTGTTGAGCTGAATTTAAGTTGAAACTGGATCAATTGTTACTCTCAGACTTAGAATTTCGATTGTTAAGTAATGCAATTTTTAAACACAAGACAAGTTGGTGAAAGAGAACCACCGTTCTCTTCATGGTCCGTCGTCTGGAGATTAAAATGACTTACATTATGGAATACCTGCTCATTTACTTAATTATTTATTTTCGAGTAACAGATACCGTTTCACCGTTCAAAGAAATTACTTCAATGATCCGCTGTCGAAAATGATGGATTTGCGCTTTCAAAAGTTTCCCCCAAATATTGCCTAATTGTCCCTGAACAGCGGATTAAACTCAATTTAAAGATATAAAGGACTGCTTTATGTCACCGCGTTACATGTTGTTTCATTATTGTATCGAGTACTTCATCTGCCTGTTTTCAACTTAGCAGCTGTTTCATGGCCGCCGATCGTTCTGATAAAAAGTTCGAAATTTTGTACGACAGTAGTTCGTAACACAGACGAACACTGGGAAACATCGGTGTACCTTGCGAAACACGAGGAAATATGATGGATATAAAAGGCTCGTTTCGAATAAATTAATGGGATTAATTATCGAGGACACGATCGACGCGATAAACCTCAGGGGGTACGGCTACAAAGTAATCGTCGCATCTTTGAAGTAATTAATAAGTCAAAAATAAAGTATTCATCACTTATTCAATTAAAAATGTAATAAAATGTAATTCATTAACAAAAAAGAACTATCGCGGGTTAAAATTATCAAGAAAAAATTAATAGAAAATAAAATTCCTTGAAGAAAGTCGGTATGGAACAAAATTCCCTAGAAAAGACTAACACGAAACGAAATGCCCATGAAAAAGGTAACATAGGACAAAATTATTTAGAAAAAGTTAACACGAGGATAAATTCTTTGAAAAAACTATTGTGGATCAAAATTACTCAGAAGAAATTAATACAGAGCAAAATTCTTTTCACGAAATTAACATGGGCCAACACAGAACAAAATTCCCTGGAAGAAATCGAACGCAAAGCAAAAGTCTCTCGATAGAACTATCGAACCACCCCTCCAACATTCAAACCCCTCTCAAATTAATATAACAACCGCGTAAAGTATGTTCCAGATCGCGCACCCTCTCTGAAGGAACCAAACGAAGGAATCGAATTGAATTCACACGGCTACACCCGGAATTCAAGAAGTATCTCGCGGAATTCAACAAACAAACAAACGACGAAGGAAGAGAAACAGACGAGCCGGCACGTGCCGCGTTTCCGTGCCAGGTTTACCGAACAGTCGTTTTAAACAAAGTTCATTACCTCGGTATCGTCCTGAAGAGCAGCACAAAAGGAGTCGTTTGTTGAGTCACGTCGATCTCTCTCTCTCTCTCTCCCGCTCGTCTCCCACCTCGGGATAGAGTCCTTAGGTTTTGTAAGAGAGCGGTTCGTTAGGTATTCACAGAGAGGGACAGGTATTCACGGTAAGTCGGCAAGACCAGCATTTAATCGTGCTTCAGGGAACAAACGTGGCTGAATAAGGGGGAAAAGTCTTTACAGTAAACGCAAACTCGCGCCAGGAATACAATCGTTCCCCGTGGCTTTTTGGATATTCATCGACGTTCGACAAATGTCATCGGCGTGACCCACTCGATGATGCCTCTGTTCCTGAAGAACTTTTGGATTCGACGGAAGAAAACACGATCTTCCGTGGATCGCCTTTTGGAGCATAAAAATTGATGACCCACGGAGCATAACCGACCTTGTTCAGTGTAAAAGTGCATACAACACTTCTTAATTTCTTCATGTATTACAATACATGTATCAGAACTGTAACGGATCACCAAGAAGCCTCGTTAGACGACGAACACCTTCAGTTGGTCGACGCAACAGGCTTTGAGCGTAAAGCAGAAGAGCGTGCGTGCGTGCATGACCCACACGGCGAGGAAACGCAATTTCCACACGCCGCAGATCAAAGTGAAACTTTCAATGCGTGCTCCAAACACTCCGCAGACGGTCCTCGAGTGGATCGAGGATGGAACGAACTTTCGAGTGGAAGAAGATAAAAAAAAAGAAGAAGAAGAAATAATAGACAAGAAGTGGGAAAAAGGAAAGAGTATCGGACTTCTTTTGACGAGTACACTTCAGCACGCCCTTCTGCTCGCGATACGATTTTCAATACGGATGTACCCATTATTATTTTTACAAATAAAATTTCTTTTTGTTTAGTATTTCGAGTACAATGTTACTCAAACCTTTGATCGTTCTCCTGGACAAATTATTTTAAAGTAATTTATATATTCTTTTTCTAAGAACTAGTCTGGAATAAATTTAAATTTAAAGTCATAGTCGTAAAAATTAAATATTGCGATGAGTATAAATTAATTTCAAAAGTGTTTAAGTTCAAAGAAATTGTCGGTTCAGCACTCAAATCGAAAAATCAATAGGTAATAAAATCTTATTTTATGAATAGTGTGCTTACGGTATTGAAGTCGATATTTTGCTTCATCTTCAATTTTATTAGCGATAGATCGAGAAAAATGCAGCACTTACCTGAAACAGAAAGAATACACAAGCAATTAGTACAATAGATTATGCTTTTCAAGCATTAAAAATAACAATTTGCGAACAACCCCTCTTCCAAATAAAAAGAAAATATTCAAAATCCGTCGGAAGCAACGACGGGGCAGGATGAAATACGGGTTTCCTCGCGGGGGACACGCGTGCAGGAGTCAAAGGGGGTGAATGAAAAATTCAGGGTGCAACAGGCGAGTGTCCCGGGGGTTGAAAAGGTAAAAACATCTGGCGCCAGGGTGGCTTCTCGTGCACTGTATCGGAATTTCAGAAGGGGGGCCGTGGATTTTCCTACGTATATATTTGAATAAAACCAAAGGTGCTGCGGAACGCATCCCACCCCTCTTTTACCAAATTCGACCCCTACATGAAACCAGCTGAAGAGTCCTGCCTCTAAAATCACCCTACGATTGTTCCAGCACACCTTTCGAGTCGAAAATTTCAACCTGGGTTCGAGAAATATCGAAACACGACGGTACCCCACCTTTCAATATAAATAACAAACTATAATTATGGAATTGAATTTTTTTAATTAAATGGCACACGAAAACTAATTATTTAACGTGTAAGAAAATTTTTTAGAACAAAAAGAAAGTACTCTATTTTTTTAATTAATTTCCTACAATCAGCTGTCAGATATGGAAATAAGAACGCTATCAGTTCGCAAACGCATTAATATTTGTTTAGAATATTAAAAAATATACCCAAGGGGCTTCTATTTGTCCTAAATAATTTTCCTACGCGCCAAGTAATTAACCCCCATGTGTCATTCAACGCGAAAAAATTCAAGTCCATGTCCCCAATAGTTACAGAGAAAATAACCTGCCGTTTGGCTAACCGTGTACATGCATCTTCAAGATAGACATTTAGGAACAGTTTTGTTTGTCCCAACATCTTATTGGCAAACAAAGATGTCAAAATTCGGACCTGGTAGCACAAAAAGATGCAACGAGAGTCATAAACACGAAGGTATGTAACCGAACGAATGCCAGTCGTGCCGAGGCATTGAGATTTCAGCATGTGGTACCCAGGTGTCAATTTGACCCGAGAGATTCTCCGTTTGAGAAACCCAGGTGTTTGAGGTGGTCCGTCGAACGTGGTCACAATAGTTACCGGATTGGAACCATTGATTTTGGCGCGCGTTGATGATACAGAAAGGGACACAGATGTTTGCCAGAAGTTAAACGTGAACAAACTCGTGGAACGTGGAATAAAATACTGATTTTACACGTGTCCTCCAAATGTTGCGTCTTCATTATCGCACGGGAGCCAATCAAAGACAAAAGGTATAAAATCAACTTCCTGATAAGAAATAATTCTGATGTAATTATCTTTCGAATTTGTATTTTTGTTGAGAAAAGTTTTAAACAATTGATGCAAGGAACGATTTTTTAAGAAATCACAAGGGTTAATTATTGTCGACTGAATATAATTTCGTGTTTTTAATTTGACAAAAATGATATTTGTAACACTCGTCCACGATAAAAAATTATTTCATGTATTTTTGTCGTGGGGGATTAAATTTTTCACGTGATATCAGCTGTCTATCGAGCCCTCGCTACTCCGACAGAGTTTGCAGAGTAACCGAGTAGCCTCGTGGCTTATCGACAGGAAATAGCCTCTTTTTTTTTCATTAACCATCCTGCATGATGCAGTTTGGAAATCCGATACATTAACGGATGTTTAAACATCTCGACGATCAATCTTCCACGGCGTATCTGTATTTTATTAGAGGGTTGAACTTACCCTCCTTTATTTCCTATAATCGATAGCTTCTATACTAATCAATTATCAGCCGTTTGTTTCTGACAATTTCGAAGATTCCTGTCCATTTAATTACTTACGAATTTTTATTGCAATTAGTAAGTACTATAAGGGTACCATAAATTTAATAACTAAATAAATTATATTTGTATTGAAATTTAATTTCTTATTCTATTTCTATTTTCCAAACCTATGCAGAGATAGTATGTAATCAAATAAATTAAGTTTCTAATGGATCGAAAGGCAGGTTTGCAATATTGTGGACGAGCATTCAGCGTCCGAGGGTTGTCGATAACGAAACCGATGATTTGATACGAGAACTTAGGGGCAGACGACGACTCCGCCTTCGATTAATTTTTTAAGGGGCCCCGCGGCTTGTGCATGGCACCTTTTCTTTGTCAGATAATTGCTTACAAAAAGGTTGCACAGGAGTAACAGGTTGCAGAGGATACGACGAAGCACCGCTGGTGCTACATAATTAAAGAGTTCGAGGGCTCTTCAAAGAAGAAAAAAAAAAGGATTCTTAATTCTCGAACAAAGAGTGTCTACCTCGCGAAATACCATCCCCTGAGATTTGCATAATTATAATGGTATTCTAATTCGACAGGTTGCTGGAACCTGCAATTTCTTGCCACAATGTCATTTTTAATCTTGCTGAATATTTATCACTTTAAAAAATACTCTATACTGAATGCAAAATTTTTTCACAATTTTTTCAGAATAGAATTTTAAAAAACAAAAATAAATCCCCAACTACCCCATAATGAATTACTTTTAATTTTACATCTTTCCAAATCAGAGTTTTAACAAATTATTGGCAAATAATTAAAATTTCAATAAATCTATAACCATTTTTATATAATATTTCTGCAAGGTAAGAAAAAAAAAAACTGTCACGAACAGGGAGCTCCCATAAGCCACGTTGGATTTTGTGCAAAGCAATGAAAAAAAAAAAAAATGAAAAAAGAAATAAAAAGAAGGGGTTTGCCGAAGAGGGTGACGGCTTCTTCCGCAGACCGAACGGACATGGCGTTTTCTTCATCCTCGTTGACCCCTTGTTTCCCCCCTTTTATACGTCGGGGGTGGGCACGGGGGTAACATAAAGTGGGTGGATGAAATGAATGGGATATATGTTGTGAGCGGTTCGGTTCAGTATTGTTGATCGAACAATGGCGTCTGGCTTGTACGCGGCGAGAGACCCCAGGAGGCAGCTGACATTCTCTGACTACGAGGAAGAGCACCTCCGCCTGGCAACAACCGCTTAATATAATTATCTTGGACGAAATGGATCATTGTTCCATGTTCTTGCGATATTTCCAACAATCCGTACGGATTTTTATTCGTTTGAATTCATTTAAAACGTCCGACTGATTTACCCCTTAGAAGGAAATGGGGTGTCATTAAATTATGGCAAACTGTAGGAAATTGAATTAAATTTTTTCAGAAAAATTACAATAATACCTGTAATTAATTATAATAAAAAATAGTAAATGAAACCGACACTGTTGGAAGTTTTCAACTTGGTATCCTGTATTATTAACCCCATGATCTACTAATCGCTAAATTACTAAATTACTTATCACTGATTACTAAATTACTGATCTACTATTCGCTTAATTATTAAATTACTATATCATCAATTTAGCAATTTAGTAATTACCATTACTAAATTACTCACTCGCTCCCAATTACCCTTAGACTGGACCAAACCTAGGTTTAGCACCTAATATCAATAATATTTTGTAAAATTACGAATCATGCTTTGCCCTAAGGAAGCTTACAACGTTCGACAGTGTCCAGGTCGCACGCCGCGCCAAAGTAATTTTAATGATTAATAATTACAAGCTTTGCGCTCCTGTATCGGCCATTTTGCCACGGCACACGACAAACATAATATTCTGTCGGCGTGGTGGGCCTGACACGCGCCTGCCGCGGTATTGTCGCGTGGCTCGTCCGCTTTAAAAGAGATCCAACCGAGACGGAAGAGGAGAAGAGATATCTGCGTGCCGCGGGACAGAGGAAGACGAAGAACGGTCGGAGGAGAGAGCCCCGAAGAGAAACGGATAAGTCGCCACCTGCCACGAATGGGCAGATGTGCCGGGTCCGACGTCCTCGAATTGCCTCCTGGTCCCTGACAGGACCAAACAGCGGCCTACACGGAAGAGAAACACGTTGAGCAATTAAATGATAATGCCTCGGAAAGTTGGCTGGCACCGTTTGAAAAACCGGCCGAGGTGTCGGGAAAAATCAGCCAGAACTTGGACCCTGTCGAACGAAGGGTAAAAAAAGAGGACATTTTTGCTCCCGAATGGAGATTAGCAGCTTTCATTAACCTTTGGACAGTGGACGATTTAAATTCTATCTCCATTTCCCAATCATTGTTAGTTTATATATTATTTATTAATCATGTACTATTATTTGTTATGGTGTTTTATTAAGTAGTATGAATACTACCTAAGAAACCTTATTATTCCTTATACTTCAAGAAAAAGTAGAAGTATCCATTTGACTTTCACACCCCTGACATGACACCTCACACGATTCAACCCTTACCAACTACGACCAGGCCAACATCATTACTATTCTCATTTTATTGAGTAATATGCACCACAATCTATATTTGAGTACAGAAACCTTAATTGCTACAAAGGGGCCCTGAAGTACCCTACGTGGCTACTTAACAGATGACTGTAAGTATCTCAGTAGATGTTAATTGGACAATTCCATGTACCAATAACTTTTGCTTAGAAATTAAAAAGAAAATTTGTAACTAAATTACATTTATGCAAGGTGTTTGACAAGAATGGTGGTACCTAAAGGGTTAATCATTGCTGTTAGAGGTCATATTCGATTCGACGGGATCAAGGTCCGGAATGACAGTTTATCCTGACCCATTTCCTCGGTTCCTTGAACCTTAGATTTCGGGTGAGGCTGTTCGATAGGGAGCCGGGAATCAGATGTATATCGATAATACAGGCATCTCGTCGGCTGTGCCGCTTCCTGCTTCTCCATTCGACTCGCCAAGTGGCATGCATAATTCAACAGTCCGGCTCAATTCTGCTCGTCGAGCTACGAATTCCCTCCCTTGGATCCCTCCCCTTTCTGGCTGCTTCTCATCCAGTTCGGTGATCCTGGGATTTCGGGGATCACAGGAAGCAGCCGAGAAACGGGGATGGCGTTGTTACCAAGTGAACGTATCAAGGGTGGTAGGAGGCTCGACAGATGTTGAAAATTTCAGTGCCCGGAGAAGGAAAAGGAAGGACTGGAACGAGAAAGAGGGGGAGAATGGCGTGTACGTGTGTGCGTGAATGAGAGGAGAAGGAGAGAACCATTGGCGAGAACGAGACGGAGCATCGTGGCGCGTGGCTATACCGGCGGAAGGGAAGGGATAAATACAGGGTGTAGGAGACACTTAAGACGATGATGACGATGACGGGAAGAAGGAGGAGAGAGATGGAGATTGAGGTGCACTTTAGAAGTCGGGGAGCATTGAACTGTCCTCTCATTTTTTCGGGAAAGAACATCGGCTCTTTGCTGGACGATGATCTAATTAACACTAAACGTACCGGTACTTTACACCTACCTATTCTTACCGTAAGGGCTCATTTGACACTCTATGAGATAAACGTTGATTTTTAGGAAGAAATTCTTAATTCATTAAAGGAAATAATTCGCAACACAACTTTAAAGTAAATTTTGAAAAGGGTCATTTGACCCCGCTTGGTACGTTTAGTGTTAAACAAACTCGATCGATAGAGCTGGTATGGATCTTCTTATCTATTTTGAAGTACCGTCCAGAATTTAGGGAATGATAAATGTTGTCTACCACAAAAATACGGTGGAAGAAAAATATATGTTTAAGGTATTTAAAAGATAATGTATACAAGACAGGCGCACGGTTAGAAATACCTGCAAACGCGGGTGATGGAACGTACAAACATCCTCAAACTCTAGTAAACGTGCTATAAACTAGCCAGGGTAGAAGAATTCGTTACTTTTAATATATACAAGATGTGGAGTTTTCCACGAAGTACAGAAAATATAAATACTCTAACAAAGTGGAACGATGCATCTCTCAGTTTCTTCAGAAAATCGAACAATTTCACCGAATTGATCCTGTTCACGGAATCCCTTTCACCTCTGGTAGCCGGTTAACAACGTTTTCGAAATACCAAGAGATATTGTTTCGAGATAAAAAGCTGTCGGGCATCGTATGGGTACCGTTCGCCGATCATTACCAGCTGACACTGTTGTTTGGCACGTGCCAACCTGGTTCCTGGGGAACAGAGTTGCCTCGTCTTCCACTTTATTAACGGGGCCGTGTTCCGCGACAGCGTATTGTCCGATCGATAAAAATCGCTTTAAGGGGGACGGAAAGAAGGGAAAAAAACGAGCCAGGGTTCTCGATTAACCTAATTTATCAGCCAATTCGTCCCGATACTCGAACGTATCCTCTTTGTGCTCCCCGTTCAAAGACAATGGGATCGTTGGCCGCCGAGTGACCAGTGTCCATTGTCGTCCATGGGGTTCCCGTTGGCGCACCGTTTGTTCCCGAACTCGTAAACATCCGGACAATCGATCTTAACGATCCGATGATTTTACGATCTAACGACGATCGCTGGTTTTCCCATCGAAAACTGGACCAGCTTCGAGGATTGGTCAGTTCGATGGGACATACTGTCAGGAAGATGTTTGACAGAGGATAGTTCTGAGAACATCTTCCTAATAATATTTTTAACTTAGTTTGTTCATTAAATTCAAATTTAGATACTTCCTGGTAGATTCATTTGGAAGGATATTTTGTAGCTGAATTGGTTCAGGAAAATAACTTGATTAGTTGATACACACGTGAATAATTAGAATTAGAGTAGCAAATTAAATCGATCACCAACACTTGTAATTCTTTTCTTTTAATTGGAAGCTTCACTGGAAACGTACTTAAGTTTAATTGTATCCAAAAATGCTTCGAGTGCAAAGGGTTAATATCTACTTAATTATCTATTTAAATTTAAGGAATAATTTTTGAATCACTAACTGTTAAATTAGAATTTTATACGGAATCAATTATGCTTGAAGAATTAATAAGCCTTGTCGTACACATTTGTATGTATCACAATTTCTGGCCAAATTGGTTCAACCTTGTTGATCGATCAACGGGGATTATCGAGTATCTTTTCAACGATATGGACCGTAATTAAGGCGGTCGTTGAAACAAATGCATCACATTTTGTACAAACGAAGAAGCCGCAAATCGATGTTCCTTACAGCCAAGGCTCGTGCTCATCGTTATTACAAGCTTAACAAACAGGTGGTTGAAAAAAAAGGCTTTCTCTTCAAGTCATTCGAGGTATGCAACCGTGTTGGATGCAACAGTGGCTCGTATTTACAACGAAGCAGGTGCCGATCAAGTTCGTGACAATACCCAATATTTACCTCCGATCAAAATAATGATATAAAATTGTATTAGTCTCGCGAATAAATTCCCCATTATTCGTATTCTGTCACAAACATTCATATATACTTGGTGAGACTACGAATTCAAGTACTTAGTTCTTACTTTTACCGTAAATTGTTATTTTAGATACGAAGATTAAAATAATTTAGATATTATTGTTCTTTCAGTCATTTTTTATTGACAAGGGAATTTTATGAGTTCAAAATTGCAAAAATAATTTAAACTTTTTGGGACATCGAAACTTTATTTTTATGTTTATGTTAAAAGAATATTCATTCATTTTTGAGATCAAAAATAACAGTCGTTCGAAGTTTAACAATAAATTGATAAAATTTTGGAACCCTTTCACGAAACGGCTGCCTAAAAGGGACCCTTGCACGCTTATTTCCTGAGAAGAGAAGAGAAAAGCAACGGGTGAATGCGAAATGCAACGCGATCTGGGCCGATGTACCCTTTCTTGGTACAATGTGTGCACACCCTGCACCCCCTCAGCGAATGCCATCGTTCTTTATTTTCCTTCGTGGACAATACGAATCCAGAGACGATCGACCGTCTGCTAATGCGTATAAATGTCATAAATTCGCCAGATGAGAGGCATAGTTTGGAAGGACAGCTGATGTTCACCAATTTGGATAAATGGTACATGAATTTTGGGACAAAACGTACATTGGACCGAATAAAATTTGAATTTTGAGAGAAAAAATTATTAAAATAATAATTTTCAAAGTAGTTGCAATATTTATGGTTTTCCCTATTACAATTAAAGTAATTACTTATTATATCCCAGTAATTAAGAATCAAGCAATCAATTTTGAAATAAGTCCAGAAGTCAAAATTTCACAAACTGAATTATTGAACGAAAAGTTGTAAAAATTATTAATTTTCTTAAGCAATTTCGTGTGTAAAATTCTATGGATCAATGTTTGAAACCTTTTGTCCATGGATAAGAAGTTTCAGTGTACATAACTTCTCGAGTGTGAATATCCTACGCATAGGGGGTGTAAATCCTTCTGGCTCTAACGATCAAGGGGTTAATTTCGAGCCATTAGTGGTTGTCCAGGGGACAAGTGTTAACCTTCCCACTGTTTGTTCCAACAACTCCTGCGACACGATGAGTTATGACATTTGCAATGTTCGAATGTGTCCAGTCGAGTTGCAACCCTTTCTGAAGGGTGTTACTTTCGACAAAAAATGCCCCAAAAAAATGTGTACGAAACTGAACCACCCCAACTGTGTTTCAGACACATCTGACTGTGTTTCCCTACGTAAAAAAATTATTGTAACTTCGTGGCGAATTCAAGTGGAATTAAATTAAAATTGTTTATAATCAAATTATATACCCTGAATAATTTAATACAAATCTTGGCCTTTGTAAGGGTCTTGTTAATTAATAAAACGTCAAGGATATCACAATTTTTCCAAAATCATGACCAATATTAATATTTGTATACTTCTTTCTGATTTAACAAAGAAATAATTATTGAATAAGTTATATTTGCGAGTCCATAACATAATAAAATAAAAACTGTGTTGGTGTAATAATATTTAATTTATGCAAGAATGAATCTCTACGTTGAGAGGCACTGTTTATTAAAAATTCTCTGATGAAATTTTTTAAAGACCATTCTTTTATAATAAAATACCTAATTCAGAAAACTGACTGAGTTTTCTTTTGTACATTCCCATATTCCATCAAACTGTGACTATAGTAATTAAGAACTTAATTAAATGAAAAGTTTAGACTACATAATTCAACCTCGAAAAAAAATAACTATAATGCAATTTAATTTTGAAATTGAACATCATCGAGACATTCCATGAATGATGAATTCTTAACAAATTGAACATTTGAAAAACCGAGGGAAACAATCACCGAATACGTTCATGGTTATTTTTCTCGTTGAAAGAAGCCAGAAACTCGATGCGAACGAAAAAAAAAAAAGAAAAAAGAGAAGAAAAAACCCTGAGCGAGTCTGAATCCTTTGATAATACGCAGCGGGTTACCACCCCTGACGGCGTACAAATTTTTCTCGAAGGGTTCGCGACTCCACCCCATCAAGTTTGTCGAAGGGGTGGTTCCTATAATTGCGAGGGTTACCGTCGTCATCCCTTAACGAGGGATAAAAGTCTCTCGCTACGCTATTTTGCCTTCTTTCCACGGCGCGCCCCTTTCGATCCTCCACCTCGTCGACCCTGACATTTACGCGAACGTTGGAAACGCGGCTTAATTGCGGCAAAGGCTGGGTCCTTGCATAATTAATCGCGACCGAAAATAAAGGCGCGAGCCTTCGATTCGTTCGAATGCGTGTACGCTGAATGAATTTCAGGGGGTCATAATGGCGTGCCATTGTCTGTTGCATTTATGTTTGTGAAATGGGGTAAGGGAAACGCGATGAATTCGACGCTTTCAATTGGAAGTGAAACAGAAAAATAATGAATACAGAATAAAAGCGTACAGTAGCGTACAGCGTAACAATTATTTCTCACTGGTTTCCTAGTTGCAGTATTGATTTAATTACAATTTTTATTCAACTAAGTGCTTCAAAAATAATAATAATAATAATAGAAAATACTATATTTCAAAGCCGTGGCAATTAATGGGCTAAGGATTAATTTGAATCATTAAATCGTCTCGGGGAACTGAATACGCCGGTAGGCCAAACGAAGAACGGCAGAGCGAAATGCCATGGTGAAATATGCGTTCTGGTCGCGGCCATTAAAAACGGAAACCGCGAACTAGACAGCCGCGAAACGACGACAACGGGACGGGAGGGGGAGGTTCCTAAAACGTCGTTCCCTCTTAAAATTAATCCACGAGGGTTGCAAATAGCCTGTTTGACGAGCGGCCAATTCTCTCGTACGAATCGCGTGGATGCCACTTCCCCGCGTACTTTCGCCTATTCTAAACGGGAGAAAACGCCGTTGAAGGAACACAGTCGGACAAAACTATCATCGATACGAAACATTTTGACAAATTTTACAGTAAGATAAATTCTTTCAATAAAAAAGCCACCCCAAACATCCTCGTCAGATTTGAACCGGGAACTCGAAGATGGGTCATCGATGACCCACACCCAAGGTATACTATGCTATTTCGATTATTGAATCATAAAATATTTAGAGAAAAGTTTTGAAATTTTAGAAGTAAAAACGAAAAATAGCTGAACATTTAATTCAAGTTATTGGCTCTCTCCATGGTCCGTTCAAAGATTTTGACAATTTGTCAATTTATTTTAACATAGTTATATTACTATATTTCATTAAAAAAGATATTAAAACCTCCAACATTAAAACAGGGGTAAGGGTACTTGGTTGCAACTCAAAAATAATCAAGAACCTTTGTTTTTCCAAGATTTTCCAAAACTTTGATAAAGATTCTACAAAACAATATAATTTTGTTCGAATTCGATTTCTCGTTGGATCTAGACACTTCTTGAACGTTCTGTGTACATCAGCCTGGGCAGTTCGCGCCCCGTGGCACGAGAGGAACCTTTTCCAATTGACGTCATAGACGCACTCTTTTACCCTTTTTTTCCTCCCCCTTTCGTCCTCGCTGGCCCCACCATTTGGCGTGCAACGGGTTAAGAATACAGCGTGGCGGGATTACTTTCGTCCCGTGTGTTGCAACGTTCTGCACTGGGAATAGCCGGTGGCCAGGGCTGAATTAACGACCGTTCTATCGGGACTATATATCCGTGTTTTGTGCTCGTCCTCGGCATCGTCTTCGTCGATGGACGGACAAACGAATTCTGAGCTTCGACTTAATTTGTTCCTCGATCGCAGCCCCCTTTCTGAACTCCCTGATCTTTTTCGATCACTTCCGGTAACATTTGTTAAAGGATGTGCATTTCATGCCGAAGACTTTGGGTCATTAAGAAGAAGAAATACGATACACTGATGACCGATATCATGAATTATAATTAAGGAGAAGTAGTTTTAAATAATGCTGATTTTAAATTACACTAGGTAGCACATGAAAAATTTAAATTGCAAAGTGAAGCAATCGTATTTTGAATAGTTGCAATTAATTGTTGGTTGATATTAAATTTCATTTAAATTCTTAAATATTCCTCAAACTCAGAATACTTAGTACAATTATAAAGAAACTTACAATCCTAAGATTATGGTGTCTAAAAAATTTAGAAGTTTGTATTACTGGCACAATTAATTTATATAATAAAATTGACTTAAAATGAAACTGTGCAATTTCTATGTCAATTCTATTAATATTTAAAAAATGAATAAAGAATACTTTATATCATTTATAACAGACCCTGAATGTTACAAACATAATTTGAATATCCTTATATTTTACAATTGAGCTACAATTGTAATAACATAAATTTTCCCTGATTATTTTTATCCATCAAACTCATATTCTTTTACCAATTAGAAAATTAATTCCTTTATAATATATCCATGATCAATCGATATAATTTACAGTAGCTAACAAGTTGCCTTCACTAATTGCAATTAACTTAAATGATAAGAGATCCAACGAATACGGTGGCAATAGTTCACGCACGAGGCAAAGAACGAATTTATGAATCGGAAACGGTGTGTAACGCGATTGAAAGGTGTGCAAGAAAACCGTGTATACCGTGACCAAAAATATCTATCCCACGTCAAGATACGCGTAAGTACACGTGAGCCGGTATCTCGTAGAGGAAAACGGACACGTGTGCACGGGACGCGTGGTTCGGCTATGCATTATGCCAACACCACATACGCATTTCCGTGTTCACGTGGGCCATCGTCCCCGCAGCCGTCTACCACTTCCGTCTGCGTATGTTGACATTCCCCGATACCCTGGCCAAAAGCATTTCGGGAATACTTAATTCGTATAAATTAAAGAAAAAATAATCCTTCTCAAAATTCATATATTGTAATTAAATTACAATTTATTCTGAACTGATAAGATGTTTATACAAAAACATGAAATACGATAAATCAAATTATTTTAATGGTATTGCCTTATTTTTGTTTCAATGTAAGTGTCTACATAACTTTTTTATTCTTTAACTTTAGGGCTGTGAAAAATTCTTATAAATTCTTGAAAAGAATTATTACTATTTTATTTAATGGTAACAAATCAATGGAACGTTATCCATTTTTCACTCGAGCTTTCCAGATTTACATCAACCCCCGACAAAAGCTACCTGATCGTGTCCTTCGTCCTGGCCGAACAAAGAAACGTCAGACTCAGGTTGTTGTTACCTTCTTTCGATTTACGCCACCGATTCTTGCGCAACGAAATCTTTTTTTCCCTTCTTTGCAACGTTCCTGGGTTTAAATCGCGAGCAACGTTTTTCCCGATTTCCTTTCAGTCAACGAAGGCACAAAGAGCGCTTTAAAGCGGTGGAACTTTAAAGGCTTATTCATTCTGCGACTCTCGGCTGAACTTTTCAGCAAAGAATCGAGATCAGCTGGTCCGAAACTGCGTGGGAGGATCTCACAGCTGAGATTTATCGACGGTCTTCCTCCATAGAAAATCTACACACGTGTTCCAGCTTGTTTATTTGTTTATGCGCGTGAAAAACACGATTTTTGTTGTAGGATGATAAATTAACCCTTTGCACTCGAAACATTTTTAGATACAATTGAGTCTAAATTTCTTTTTCGGTGAAGCTTCCAAAATTTGAAAGCAAAGAACTACAAACGCTTATAATCTACTTGCTTTAATTCCCTTCATTAATTTGCTATGTTCTAATATAAATAACAGTCGAATTTCACATTTTGAAATATTATAGATAATTGCATATGAGTAAAAATGTCAAAATAGGAATTCTGATATAAGAAAAATGAAAATCAATAAATCACAAAGAAATTTTGATGGGTTGATAATTTAAAAATTTTTAAGATTATTATTTTTTAAATTTAATTATAATACATAATTTGATAAATTGATTGAAGAAACTGATCCCAATTAATTTTGACACGTGTGCTTATTTAAGAAAATATGTGTACGATCAATTAACTACTTTCCTAATTAATTTTGACCGTGTACTCATTAAAATCGAAACTCAATCCATGAAAATGGTATGATTTATAGTTTATGTAATATTCAATCAAAATGAACGATAATTACACGGTTGTTTCGTTTCCTGCAATTTACATTTTTCAGTTTTATTCTAGTAATATAACAGCAACATAAAGTCGTCGATCATAAATCTCGACCGAACTTCCCACTTTATTTTCTCAACTTCCTAGTCCGGCGAGCAGCTGTAAAACTTCCTGCTGAAGTCAATAACCAAGTTTCCGAAACTTTAGCCAGCATTTAATTTCTCCCGGAAAATTATCCAACTTTGCAATCTTTTCACTCGAGAAAATTCGTAATTAATCATTGGAAGTTACACGCCCGACCCAGCAGAGTCTTTTATAACAAAACGCTGCCGCACAATTTCACTTTATTTTATGAAGAATGAGCTCGACATTTTAGACAAATATTAATAAAACACCTATGCCACGGTAGTTACATGACTAATTAATCTGAAGTATCTTCACAATAAATAAAAATTTATTTATTTTTACTATTAAAATTGCTGCATTCCTCTTCTAAATTAAATCCTGATTAACGAGGCATTTCCTAGAAGCTTAATAACTTTCTTCAATTATTTATTCTTCAAAGTTTGACAATTTCAATGATTTAGAATAACATTGTCCCTGGTCGAATCGGTTTACCCGCACGGTCGGAATTAAATATCCAGATTCATTAGCCCCCGTGGCACGTCTCGTGACGCACGAGACGGCACTCTTTTCTTCCCGTCTCTCTTCCTCCTGTCCACAAAGTAACACTCTCTCGTTCTCTCCTCGCCTCTCCAAAATGGCTACACGCAGCCGGCATAGCGTCTTCTGGTATAAATACATATGAGAACTGGGTCGCTGCCCTGAACCACACTCGCTGCATCGTCTACGAGCTTTCCTCGTCGCTCCCCGGAAGTCTTACCTTTGACCCCGTCGACGTCCCGTGTTTCCTCTGGTAATTAGTCAGCCGCGTTGCAAAGATAATATTGATTATGTTAACGAGACGTACGGTCCTCTTCAAATTCCTTCGTTCGTGACTGGAAACTTGGTCATGTTTCTGCTGTACCCTTTCATTTCTTTTAATTTTATCAATTTTTGTAATAAATACACGACGTGATACTCCAAAGATTCATTTCGATATTTTTGCCATAGAAAATGAAGAATTATATGGTAAGGGGTGGGATGGAGGGGTGTTGGTCGCGTGACGTCGATTAGATAATGTTATGGCAAAAAGGGATGGTTTGTCGTTGGCCACAGAGGGATCTCGGTCGAGCCGTGATCGCGGTTTGACGAAAAATCGACTGCGAATCCTGAGCCGTGTGTCTGCCATATGACAATAACATCTGTGGCCCACGCCAAAGGTACGCGTACCTGGGCCCGCGGACCATCTTGCAAGCCGGACCCATACGAAACGAAATCGAAAGGTGTTCCTCGTTGGAGGACGCGGCGGGAAACGCAGCTGGCAAAATATTTGCGCGATGGGGGAACCTTTAGTTTCGCGGTTCTCCTAATTTCTCGATTAATTAATGGGATTCGCTATCCCTTCACCCTAATATGTATTTCCTAAGAAACTGTGAATTCTGTGATTCTGTGGAATTCTTGTATAATATTTATTTGTTAAAAAAGGAGAGGTAATTTATTATTGTTACAATTAGCAAACCCTTCTGCTTTGCCTCGCTGATTGTACTTTGATTTGTCAATAAACTAACTATATTTGTGACTAAAATAATTCGAAAATTTTGTTATCCTGATTTTCCCTAAAGCGTCACACAGATTCTATATAATTTAATTTATTAAAAATGTATTTACTTTTGTACTGTAAGAATTTTATAACAGCGTTTAGTAATCTAGTGTTAATTAAATTTTTCAAATATTATTTGATTGAACTATTTTCCCCATTTTTGTCTACCGAAACATCCAGCTGTTGTTTATTACTGCAATCTACCGATTGCAATATGTTCTTTGTATCTTTTATTATGAACTCTGGGATAATTGGGTAGAAGTGTGAAATTCGGTTGGTTTTGATGAAAAGTGTGTTTTGTTTGAGCAGACAAAATATTTGAACACCACGGGCGTTTGTGTCCAGGCAGAAGGCACATTTGGTAATTAATTCGCACAATAAAAACAATAACGATAAAAGAGAGTAATCAAATGAAAGGTAATTAAAATTATTACTTAGTTTCCTACAAAAGTGTAATATTGAAAAAAAATTTACAACACATCCACGTATAGAAGTTAAAAAATTGTAATTAAATTAGTCTTTGGCACTCGAAGTTGTTTAATTTATTTATATCTTTAAATGAAACTCTTGAAAACCAGAAGTTGCATTATAAAAAAAGAAAGTTATATACATCTTTTAATATAAATGAAATTTTAATTAATTCCCTCAGAGACCCCAAGTAAGAGTAAACAATTATTTCTAACCCTTTCTTTTGTTTCCCCTCATTTATGCTTATTTTAACAGATGTAGTTTCAAAAATGACCGCTCTAAATTGTAGGGTGCGCAACAAAACAGCCGAGGAAAATGGGTTTTTTAGCTGCGTCGGTATTACAGATCCCGTAACACCAATTCCCATAAGATGTTCAGTCTGTCTTACACTAACCTAGGGTCTTACGTGACAGATGTCGCTCATGTACAAACCTTAAGACCAGCAACCATCGGTAATAAGGAGACCTTATAATTTCAATTCAAGTTAAAAACAATAACTTTTAACATTTTTTAAATTGAACAAAGCGTTCGATCGATCGCAATCACAGCAAAGTATCTACAATAAGAAAAATCCCCTAATATCTGTTATTTCATTTGGAAAAATTTTAATGGGGATCTAATAGCAATTTTCTATTATTACATAGAAAAAGAAAACTATGAACTGTAATTAACGTTTCCATTTCGTAAACTAATAAATCACATAGAATCTACAGATCCATAATTATGTGTTAAATGATATGTTGTTCGTTCGTGTTCATCTTCGAACGATTCGATATCTGTGGAAAATTACTTAAAAATTTAGATAATTCAACGCGAGTGAAACGATTTTAATAAACGAACAAGAAAAGACAGTTGTTAACAGAGATACAAGGTTCGAATCCTTGATGCGAATCAAGGTGGTTGCAACCCCCTAGTAACTTTCAACCCTTTTAGGCTGAATACAGACGAGCGAGTTTTTTCGTTGCGATCATATGGCTTTCTTTGTCCTTTGAAAAGATAAAAATGAAGACAGACATATGATCGTACGCGAGTGCAAGAAGAAATATTTGACTACCACTGACCTAGTCAAACATAGGCCACTGTGTTTGTATACACAGCTATAAGCTAACGTCATGAAGGGATGCATTTGGCAACGGAACTATTGCATTTTTCAAAACTCTGCTTTATCCTGGGTGCATATACGTGTTTAGACATGATGCACCGTTCCTACCATTTTCTTTTTCCGTTCGTGCATTTCGTGACTACGAATGTTGTTCTTTTTTTTATACATCTTTAATAATATTCTTGAATAAAAAGAGCAAGAAAAGTACTCGTGAATTTAAATAAACCGACTACTTTAGCGCGATCGGTACAGAAACTACTTGGTAAAGGTCGTAACTCTGAAGTGCTATCTTGAATATGGAACGATTCAGCCTCCTAAAAGTTTAACGATTTGTGTACGACGTTGTACGTAAGATGTGGTCCAAATTTGAAGACACACGTAAGAAAACCCATTTAGCCATTATCTTTAAACGAAACAGCAAGAAAATCGAGAGAACTATCTGACTTATTGAGTTTAAAAAGAACGCTACAAAGATAACGATCGTTTTGCGCAGATTCGAATACTGCAGTAAGAAAATCGACAATCGATGACGGTTAAACAAGATAACTGAAATGGAATAAATAAAAATGTGCGTGAGACTCTCGCGCGTTAGAAATGAAACTTCTTAGGTTTTAGCATTTGTTTGCTACGTATACACACAATACACGGTGCGTATGCGTGTAGAGTGCGTATGACGCATTGACAGAGTGAGCAGAAACGATTCGCCCACTCTTTCTTTTCAATTGTCGGTTGAAGTCTGAGAAGCGTTTCACTTTTCGTCTGATCCAGGCCAATTTGCTCTATCGCGCCTAAAGAAGTTTCACTTCAAAAAAACAGAAGAATCTTCGAACAAACAGATGATATAAAAGGAATGATAATACAACGTAACGTAATGGCAAGACGAACGTACGAACGAAACAATTTTGAGATTGCCCGTTGCATCGGTGTTATCCGCCGACATAACCTCAAATTGACCGTGATCATCGGGGGGTACTCATTGAAAAGAAACTAGCGTTGTTTCGAGGAAAACACCGTCACGTCGAGAAGGTTCGCGTCGGAAACGACGCAATGCCACGAAAAAAGTCAACGAAACTTGCGCAGGAGCTGGCAGCAAAGTCAAGAGCCCTGGCAGTTGACACATGTTAAGCGTGCGGTGCAACTCGAAAAAACGTCCGAGCAACCGACTGCACACGATTACGAATACGGATGTAAAAATCGACACTCACCGCTGTGCCCGGTGTTGCTCGACGACTGGCCCATTATTCTTATGCCGACGGTGATGGCAGCCACGAGATAAAGCGCTCGGTGATCGAGGTGGACTCACGTGAAAAAGCGGACGCATGAGTGCGCGAGAGACCGACACATTTTTTGAAAAAATACTATCACATCGTGTACATACCCGCAGTGTCGCTACGACAGAGACGGACGGCCGCTTCGAAGCGACGAGGTGATTGGCCCGCGTGATCCTGCGCATGCGCGACCCGCGAAATTTTGAACCCCTTGCGCGTAACTAACCCTTTACATCCAACAATCTGGTAACGCTCATAAATTACAATTCTAGTGTTATTGTTTCATTAATTGTTAATACACCATACAGAAAGTGCTCAATATTGTTAAATAACGAATATATTCGATACGTTTCGATCTATATTTTGTTAAAACTTGATATTTCAATCCTTGTCAAAAACAAAGGATTAAAAAGTAAATGAAACAACTGCATACAGTAATTAGACAATTCCTGTATTTTTCCACTTTTATAATAACTATTTGGAAGAAACATATCAATACCCTAATTACCACAGTGAAGGTAATTATGTCTAATGTAGTCATTGCACGCTATAAATTGTATTTAAGGTACTGAAACTTTCCTATTCCTTTCCTTTGGTTTTTCAAGAAAAACCGATACACCACAATTCCACCCCGTCCCTACCCTTTGCAAAATTAATTTCCCCATTCCGTTCGAAGCACCTTAAAAAACGACCCACGTGCACGCACACAAAACGACAAATTACACGCAGCCCGTGTGCCACAACTGCGCCCACAATTCGCGTGCGACGGCCTCGCATTTTACCATCGGACGCGAAACAGAATCACGCAATTACGGTCAGTTTTATTCCACGACGGCTCCCTAGAAGATTCGAACCGGGTCCCAAGTTGGTCGCCAAAAAAAGATCGGGTAACGAGGGTCTAACATCCAGATAATCGACCAGGCGCGAATCCTCTAAAGAGAAGCCGGAATCAACGACGACGAAACATCGCCTTGGTAACCAACCAACAAAACACTGGCCCGTAGGGTCGTGGACGAGATACGTCGTCGTCTTGGTGGTCGTCGTCGTCGTCGTCGGGAAACAGAACGGAAGGAATCTTGCGAGAGTTGTACGCGGGCTTCTGTCTCAATCCAGTTCGATCCACGTCCCCGAAGACGTTGATCCCTTCGGTCGACATCGTTTTTCCCGTCTGACATGAGCGTGTCGGAAGAACTCGACGCGGAGGAGCCTCGGGCATTTAGCAGCTGACGACGACCAGACGATCGTTCATCCTGGGAAAAGCGCTCAACTCTCGGGGAAAGATGGATGCCAGGTACCGCTGGATCGTCCATTTCGGCTTGCTTCTCATCGTCTCATCGCAAGGTCAGTTTTGATGATCAAAGTACAAATTTGAGACACGATATATCGCGTCTGATTTCGTTAAAATCGATACTTCCGCGGCGGTGTAAATCTTGATCCAAGATCTTGATGATCTTCTTTTTAAAGAAAATAGTGTGTTTTAAAAATTACTTTGTAAGTGAAAAAATATACGCTAGTTTGAAAATATGTAACCACATCTTGAGGTGAATAACCGAGGCCTGGAGGGTGAAGAGTGGCTGACTGAAAACGAAGTCAATTGGACAGGGAAAGAATTCTACAACAACCCTTGCAGTTGTTTTTTTAAGAAGACCTTAAATAGCTCCTGAATGGAACATATAGGATGTTCACAAGGTTTCAAAAGAAGAAATTGGCATAAGCGCCAGCAACCTTGAGCCTGATCGATTTCTCTCCGATTAATTACTTTTTCCCCCGTTAATTAGGCTGGGCCATCGACTGTTTCAAGTGTGTGTCTATCGACGGTGACAACAAGCCCTGCGACGACCCGTTCCACAACAACGGAAGTCTCGCCTTCCTAGAGTCACCCTGTTTGGGCGGTCGCAAAGGGCGCGATGGTCTTTTCCCCGCGACTGCGTGCATCAAAATAGCGGGCATATACGGTAAAAACTTTCCTCCTTTTTGTAATCACGAGTGGCCCTTAACCCCCTTCGACGTTGTGTGTTCGCTGAATACACTGTATACGCTTCCTCTGCACGCGGCTCTACGCTTGTTGACGGAGGTTTTTGTAGGGCAAAATAAAAGTTAACACATAACTCGAGAAAATTTTGCTTAAGTTCAAAGGAATTTAGTGGATTTTAAAGAAAACATACTGGAAATTCGAATAATGCACTGCCCGATCTTAAATTAATTTGTTAGGACAATTTTTGAGTTCAATAATTAATTAATATAGCCTATTTGCAAACCTAATTCTTCTAATTACTCCTTCTTGCATGGAAGCCACCATACATTTAATACAACTGAATAATTTAAAGATATTAAGAAAAAAATTCTAAGTAGTATTATTGGAAAATAGAGTCATTGTAATTGAAATAATTATAGCTATTTAGACATTTTTGGAACTACTTAATTTTAATAGTAACCCTCGACGGACGAGGCAGAGTTGGCCGTGACCGAAATTCAGAAAACTCGTAGAGATAAGAAACAAAATTTATTGTTTCAAGGGTCGATAAAAAAACACCGAATCTACAAGTTATATTTAATTTTTATATTGATTTTCGCTGTGATTCATTAGATGAATCTGGAGTCTCTCTAACGGTGAGGAGCTGTGCTCTAGACAGCGGAACCTTGACGACTGACTCGGAAATCGTAAGAATGTCTCATTGTGGAGGATTCTACTTCGACGACAAGTGAGTGCAAAAAATATATCCTAATATTAATTATTAAGAAAGAAATTAGAAGAATTTTGCAACCTGAGACTTCTATGAACCCCATAACCCCCATAAAATAGTACTAGCTGCAACTCTAATATATATTTTACAACAGAAATAATGAAATATTATAAAAATAGTAATTACGATTTATCAAAATTAAAATTAACGTCGAATGGAACCTTCAATTACCTCGTTGCAATAATTAAAGTAATCAAAGCTGAAGAAGAAGTTAATGAAAATTAACAAAAATTTCAATTTCACGTTGCATGATTCATAAAATACCCTGAGTTTAATATGCACCATTGTAGTAATTTAATTATCCGGTATTAAATAATAATTTTCAGATATGTTCGAGGCTGCGTTCAATCCTGCAACGATGCTGACGCTTGTAATACATCATCGCCTAGGGTAGCTTCTTTCGTGTTATTAAGTTTATCGATTTTCACCGGGCTAATTTGACGGGAATTCTATGCGTAATCAACACCATAGACAATTTATTGTACATAGAAACAAAACAAAAAAAATAAGAATATGGACCACTTCGAACTTAAAATAATAACACGACCAATTTAGCTATGGACCAAAGATGAGAGAAAGAAATAATACCTTGAAGAATGGATGAAGATCGTTTATCGTATTTATCTAATATATTAAAATACAATCTAGTATATTTAAATAAATATATATATTATACATTTATCATATCAGATATGCAAATATACGAAGAAACTCACTATTTGATACTATTTGATAGTTTGCAAATAGAGGGAGCAAAAACTGCCATTATAATTATGTATAGAATAATTATTACCGATTCTAGTTATTGCTTAACGATAGCGAGACATTTGTTTGTGAGATTACCGCAGATTATACAGAATAATCAATAAAATGAATTTGAAGTTATAACTCTATGATTTATAAGTATTAAGGAATCTTTAATTCATTTTTTTTAATTCAATACTAAATAAAAAAATTAAGTAGTAATAAAAGTTAAAATAAAACTTAGAAATCTTTATTAATTAATAAAATTAACCAATTCAAGCCAAGTATTTACTTGAACCTTAAATCCAATTTTAAATTTTTCTTCATCCTCAGTTTCTAGATTTTATATTACTTAAGTAAAATGTAATAATGATAGCAATAATAATCATTAAAACAAAAATAGTCATTGTTATTAAACCCAATTTAGTTTAAAGACTAGCAAACCCTTAATTAAAGAGAATATTCTTAGCTAGATCAGTAAATGAAGAAGCTAGCAACCGTGGCACCGTTTCTCGAAGGGGCAATTTCAAAAAGAATTCGTAGACTAAACAAAATTGCGTAAGCGTTCGATGTTGCAAGTTCAAGGAAATGAAGGTTACTTCTAATCAATCGAAAGAGAACAAAACACAGGAGCAAAGGTTCGTGAATTTGCTCTCGGAAGTGAAGAAATCGACGGAAGTGACAGCAAGAGATGAAACTAAAATGCAAATTCATTGGGAAAATTGAAATGCAGCGACATTATGGTCCGCACGAATATACAGTCAATGATGAAGAATCGCATGTCAAGCGCGTATGAACAATATTTAGAATTTTACTCGCAAGTCAGCTGCTGGCTCTGGGAGAGCCTCGAAAAGTTACTCGCCATCTTTCTCGATTTCTTGGCGAGGATAATCGAGCTGACACTGGTGGTGATGAACCTGATTTTCCAGGTGATAAGCTACTTAATGGGCCTCTGCATCGACTCGATGCAAACGTTCGCCAACATCTTTCGAGGGATCGTCAATGTCGTTAGCAAAATCAGCTGCGAGGAGGTCGAAGACTTCGCCTCCGCCTGCATCGTCCTCCTCCTTTGGATCGGGGCCTTCCGGCTCCTCAAGAATTTCCTCTACCGAGTAGGAACTTTATGGGAATTTTATATCCTCCTTTAACCCGTTTCAAACGGTAAATTTTTCATTCGGGCTGAGTTTGAAACGTTTCACGAATATTAACCGCAGGACATTTTGAAAACCAACGTCTCAAATATATATCAAATTTTAAAAATACATTGATTCATGTTTAAAGAACAATTTCAGTGAAACATATTTAATATACAGGGTGCAGAGTGCTAGTGTTACGTCCTCAAAGGGTTAATTGCGTACTTATTTTGTGATTTTTATATTTTAAAATTGAAAATACTGCTGCAAATTAATTTTTTAACCTAGTGAAGTCGTCTAATATTTTGTGCCCGATGTTTCAAATTTAAACGAAAAATGTCCTTATACAAAGGACATTTTAAAATAACTTAATATGATTTTTAGAAGCAAGAAAGACAAGGATATTGCGCCTATACGTAGTGGAAGACTGTGGCACAAAAACCAGGTAATCACCTAATTAATACTCTATACATAAAATTAAGGAACTCTACCATATAGGCCATCGATTAAATTATCTGGTTTTTGATCCAACAGTTTTACTACTCGTTACAAATACACTATCATCTTTCATGTACTTGTTAATTATTCAAGAACACAAACACTCAGAATAATAGTGGTGTATCTTCATTATAAAAATAGAAAATGAAATAGATAGGGGATGAAATATGAATTATAATATAGAATGATTCCTTGACTTAATAAAAATCATTTTAACCCCTTTGGTAGTTCTAGTGTTAAATAACAAGTTACACCACTAGTATTTTAAATCACTCACGTAATAACATGCAAACATACCTGATGATGAATCGTCGCATTGTTTGAACTGTATTATCTCGATCATTCTGCTCCGCTTTTCTCGTCTCCAGCACAGCACATTAACCAACTATATGCACACATTCAACCGTATAAATAAGAACGTTCACACGCAAACTTGTTAACAATTATGCTTACCAATAAATCACGATAGACCGCGAGGAATCGTCCGCAGCCCGCTGAGACGACTCGACCACTAAACAGAAACATCGTCGATTCGCACGACGTGCTTCCAATGTCGTTTCTGTTCTCCTAGAACCCTTGTGTAAACAAGTTCGATCTGTGCGGCCCGCGGAACGCCAACAATAACAAGCTCGAGGGATACAGGCAGGGAACTTGTTCGGCGAGGACAAGGGCAGGGAAGAGGGCGAATCGACGCTACTAGAAGCATGCTCGATCCGCTCCCACGGAAGAATTCGACTGGAATATTAAAGAAAACAGGAGGTGAGAATTTGAAAGCAGAAGTTGTACATTCGCTGAAAAAGTCATTTGTAAAATTTTGTTGTGACAACAGATGCGTAATATCCTTTGATCCGTAGGCTCAGATAAAGAGGATCGTAAAAGTGTATAAAATTTGTACGAAGAGAGCTGTAGAAAATAAACCGTGTTTTCTTATAAATATTACTCCTTGTATTTCCTTCTATCATACATATCCTTTTTAATATAAAAATTGGTATAGGGCTCTGGCACGAAAACGATGTCAGACTCGTAAGGTTTTCTATTTACAAAAATGTTCTATATAAAAGTAACAACGTGTAAACTTGTATATCAAATACAACGTTACACCTTAGACTCCGTGTGTTTCTATTATGTACATTAATTAAATATAAATCGTTAACAGGCATCGTATTGCAAAAGAGAGGCGACAGTTCTACGTAAGAAAAATACTCTTTGCACGATAGATACAGTGGTTAAATATAATTCGCCTCCTCTTTCACAATAACGATACGTAAAAGTCTTGCAGTTCCGTCGTACGCACGATAATCGTACGATTATAAATAATTTCGTCGAAATTCGCTTCGTAACAAAATTATATAATACTTTGCTTACGTCAATTTTATCCTAAACGTGTGAAAACGTGAATCGATTTTGGGTATTTCTAGCCATCGTAATCTCCGTCTCTCAGTCGTTTACAACGGTGATAACCAGTTTGTATTCGGGCCAAGAAAATGTCTTTGGCAATTGAATCTGTGAAATTAAGATCTTATAAAATATACAAAATCGTTTCCCAGCTTTAATTACTTACCTGGTTTGGTGAATTTAAAATCTGAAACTCTTGGGCCATTTTTTCGGATAATTCTTCCGGAAGTAATACTTGTAACCACGGTCCGTGCACCACGTATGGCTTTTCCCTGGAAACTAGAGTACCAGTGACCGACGGTGCTACGATCGTGATAGCCGTATGGGACAATATGGATTTGAACGTAAAATGCCTTCCATGCATCACTCGGCCTCTGTAAAATAGCATTTATATTTAAAATTTGATTCTTGATATGTAACAGTAGTTATATTGTAAAGATAAGTACTTTATTGCTAATGGTAATAAGGATCCAGCTTCAAGATTAAACGTTAGGTGAAGTCCTGGTAAAACTTTAATAAGATTTTCATGGGACAAATTTATATCTTGTTCACAGGGAGACAACCTTTCAGACTTTATTATTGGTTTTATGTCTTCCTCTTCTTCGTCTGATTCGTTTCTTATCTCCCTGTATCTTTCTATGTTGTTGTCATTGTTAACCTGTACCCACCTATAAGTCACATGCTGTTGTAATATACATTCTGAATTTTAATGCAATTATTTGGAAGCTGATATACTTGCCAACATTTTGCAGATACGCCACTTAAATTGGAACCTTCCTTCTCTATACCAATCTGTATTTTCTCTGCTATGGAGGGATCATCCTCCATAACTGAGTGTATTCTCCTCATATTTGTTACTAACCATGGCCCACAGCCACGGCTGGTCTTTAGTAAATTTACAAGGCCTAAACCGTTCCAGTGCTGTGCAGCCAACAATTCTTCTGAAGTGACTCCTACAATTTGAACAAAGGAAACCTGTAACATTGTATGCAAGGCATTAAAAATACATGTAATCTCATTGCTAAACAACACTGTAATTTTTGCTGAATTACTACATACATCACCATGGGGTGTAGATATAGATGCTGGTAACTGTGGATCCCTGCCCATCAGAATCTGTGTGATACGGCCATTTCCATTATCCAGAGGAGCATGCCACGACACATGGTCACCAGGCAACAACATGTTACCAGAATTAAAAACATATTTTGCTAGTTGTTGCATCACATTGGCTGGCCAAGTAGGGGGGGTCATCTCGTCTCTTTCCCTGACCAATCTGAAGGTCAGTTCAAACCCAAAACCACTCGGGCGACCAGGGCCACTCTTTGGATGTATCCTTCCATCTCCATGCAGGTCCGACAAACCCAGACTTTAATCAAGAAATGTTTCTATGATACATCATTTTGAGGAGACAACTGAAGTAAAGGTGAAAGTGTTCAGAAATAACCCTGGATTTAATTCAGAAAGAAATAGTCAAGGTCTAGTCAATGGCGGAACGTATTTAGATAGAACAGACGGAAAAAGGGAAGTCCCGGTATATCTATTTCCGACGCGTCGTACTTTAAACGACTTTATCTTCCTGTACCCTATACCTTCTATATATAGAAAAAGAGGGAACTATTGGAACAGCTGCTTCAAACTGAAGAAGGAAGGGTCACGTATTAAAAGAGGGAAAAAAAAAGAAAGAAACACCCTTTCGCGGTAGACCATCCGTCATTCGGCGCCTAGTTTTTAATAAGAAATTCCTGAAACAAGAATTCATTTATCTTCCGCCTCCGTGAATCACTATACCAACTTTTAGAAGTACACGCACGAAACTTCAATTTAAACAAAGAAAATTCGATTTCCCTCGTTAATGATACGTATATCACGGTTATTTGAATACTTTCAAACACGTCTGTTTTATTCATATCAGGGCGGTAAGTGAAATTTTCGAATGACAGAAATGGGTGCCGCATACACGTGTCATCGAGGGTGTGTTGGAAAAATAACATGCGCCCACATCAAACAGAGGGGCACACTCCTGCTACTCAACAGGGTGACACTGACGAATACCCGACTTCCTTTTTTTTTCAACTCTCGGATTCTTCCCTCTTTTCTATGACACGAAAAAAAAAGTGGCCTGTCTTTACTGAATGAAGGACGCACATCAGAGTGTCACTCGCGTGCGCAAAGAAAAAAAAGTCCTCGACAGACTATTAGCAAAATTTCAGACCTACATTTTAAATATAAAATAAAGATGTGGAGAAAAATTGTTATATAATATTCATCGATGAAATGTAAAAAGAAAAGTATCGAACTCACCTAATATAGTGCCAATGTGGCGGTATACCTAATTCAGGGCAGCCAGGATTTTCGTACATGCTGATGTAGTCCAGAGGATCCGGACCCCCCAACCTACACAAAGGTGCACAGAAAATTTCATTTATTTGATTTTACATCCGGATGGGGTGGCTAAATATAAATCGCCTTCCCTTTCGGTGCAGCACTTCCATGGTCAAATTTGATGCAAACCACCTTTCTAATAAAGAACTACGTGATTCCTTCGATTTTTATCGATTGAACGCAAATTTATCATACTACGGAAATCAATCGCATAAATTACAATTTTAATAATTTGATAACATTTGAAAGTTAAAGATAGATACAAAAGGTACAAAAAATTAAAAAGAAATTAAAAATTACAACCCTTATTTTTACTGTACGGTAACATAAACACCAGCTATATTTATTGTACTATAATATAAATATAAAATATTGTCGCAATTAATAATTATGTTTTAATGTAACTGTAAGTGACAGAGTTTTTACCAATATTTCACGACTGCGGTGACAGTGAGTGGATTGCTTTGGTCTGGATAGATCTCTTTACAAAGGCTATGCAGCGCGTCAAGGCCTAGAGCCCGTGTCGTCGGTGCCTGGATCGGTTGTCCCGGTGGAAAACCTCGACAAAATTCTTCCCTCTCGCGCATATTTCCGTACATATACACCGACTCCAACCCCCCAAATAATATATCGCCTCGATGAAATACCAAATATGCACAAACACTTTGTTTACGATCGTGCAACCACTGTGTTGCGCCTTCCACCAAATACAGAACACACGTCTACGATCCTTGACAACACTGAAAATTCTTCCGTAGCGAACAGACGACTGATTCCAAAATCACTGCGCGTCTCTGAAATTACCTACTGCAGGCAACTAAAGAAAGTATCTTGCGATTGGTCTATACGGTTCAAACCACTTCACCATTGGATCGTTCCAATGGAGAAATCAAAAGTGGGGACCTAATAGGAAGGTTCTCGTATACAATTACATTTGCTGTTCAACCGAATACGTGTAATTGAAAATGCACTTTGATCAAATTTGAGGAATAGAAGTGCAAGTTTAAAAATGTTACATTGAATAAAATGAAGTTACGATACCTTGTTTCAATTCTTATTTGTCTTTCATGGAACTTGAAGGTATGTTGGGGAATCGCATTGATAAATAAAACTGCAGATCTTCAGCCTGAATACAGGCCAGAAGGTCCTTTGGTACTGTGTAAATTTCTGTGAGTATTCTTGTCATTTAATGTTTCATATTACTTGATGACAAATTACTGGTTTTACTGATGTAACTTTGCTTGTGTACAGGCCAAAGGAATTTATAGAATGTGAAGAACCAATTGACCACAAGGGTAACAAAACTGCCAAAGAGGAAACTGGATTTGGTTGTGTGAAGGTATTATTGCATATTCCTTAACTTATAGTGCATATAATCATGAATATTTTGTTTTTAGTTTGGAGGTTCTAGATATGAAGATGTTGAAAAGACTAAAGTGTCCTGTACTGTACTACCGGATATTGAGTGTTATGGGCAAAGAACATTTGTCCGTGAGGGAGTTCCTTGTATAAAATATAGTGACCATTATTTTGCTACTACTTTATTGTATAGCATACTGTTAGGTTTTCTGGGTATGGATCGGTTTTGTCTAGGACAAACTGGCACTGCTGTGGGTAAATTGTTTTCACTGGGTGGAATGGGAGTATGGTGGGTGTTTGATGTGATTTTATTAGTCACAGGTTCTTTACAACCAGAGGACGGTAGTAATTGGAATCCTTATGTATAATATACCAAATGAAATTGAGATCTTGTAAATGTAGGCTAAGAGCACATATTTTATGTATTGTCTTTCTAATTGATACTGAATAGTTTAAGCTTAAGAGATTATTGAAATACTTTTTGTAAAATAAATTTATATTTACTTGTATGCTGTGTAAATATCAAATCTATAAATCGTTTAAAATTAGTAAATGATTTAATAATTATTTAGAAAAACAAGCTACAAATGTACAAACATATATTATGTTTTATAATTCATAGTCATCTGGATGATACAGTTCACTGAGTAATCTGTAAATATATGATGGTGCATTCCCACCCCTGAAAGAAAAAAGTGATACCAAATAATCAATGTACAATATCAATTACACATTGAAAACACAAATTAACTTACGTATTTGAAATAAATAAGGTAACCAATTCTGGTGGCACATAATCAAAGACAGGATTGTACACATGAATTCTTTCTAGCAAAGAAGCATTATTACTATTAATTACACCCTGTAGTGGTGAAACATGTTGATTAAAACCATCTTGCTCATGTGAGCAAAGGTAAAGTGGAGAGAGCTTATAAAGTGGCAGCAAAACCATTACTGGGACGGAGTAATGTTTTGCAGCTTGGGCAACCGTATGGGAACCAGAAATTGCTCTTAGTCCTCCATTTGCCATTACAGTGTGTGTACCAATAATTACTTTATTCACGCGCGACATCATCGCAAAAATTGCCACATCTGATATTAAAGTGGTTTTAATTTTTGCTTTCGCGAGATTAACCGCCATTTCATGACCCTATAGGTGATGATTTCTTTTAAATGAATTAATAAAACATCAAAACATTTTTATAGAATATATGCATACATTTAAAGATGGTCCACCTTCAGCTACTATAACTTCAAAGGCTCTTGTTGTAGCAGCTTTCTTGAAAAATTCTTCCACTAATTTTGACTTACCAATAGTTAAAATGATTTCATTAGAATGAATATGCTCAGAAGCTTGTTGAGTAATATTTTCTGCACTAAAAGTAACATGTAATATGACAAAATGTAATTAAAAAAAAACATTCTATACTTATTCATTATTACAACTAACCAGGTTTCTAATTCGGCTTCAAATTCATTAATATGCTCTATGAGAGCTGATTTTAAAGAAGGCACAGAAATATTAAAATCAATTTGCTGATCACCCTCAGCAGTAAGAATTTTGTGCAATGATTCTTGTGGGTCTGTTTCTTCAGTTTTATTTTTCAACTCTAATGTATATTCTTCTCTAATTATCTGTAATATTCTTCTTACCATATTGCCAATTGAAAATTCTAGAGGCAATGTTTCTATCAAGTATTTTCCATTTCTTGTTATTATGCATATTAAGTTCCTTTTAAAATTAAAAAGCATATAATCATACCAATGAATTCTTCTTTCATAGCAATGTAATGATAACTGTATATACCTAAGAATTATCTTCAATTGCTATTCGTTCAAACTAAAAGTCACAGTAAAAATAAATCTTCTATTAAACATTTAAATCATTATAAAAATTGATGGCTTTTGATGAAATGTTTGTTAGGTTTATACAGTATCATATATTGAAAAAAGAAAAGAAATGCAAATACTCAGCAGTAGCCCATTCTGTGTTGTTTATGATTTCTTTCAAAACTGATATAGTAGCCACTACAATGTTATACGTCCCTTTGATGTCTCTATAATAAAAAAATGATAAAAAACAGTATAAAAATTAGATTTAATCAAGGTTAGAATCCTTCAAAGTCTTACCCATAAAGAATATCATTTATTAATTTTAACACTCCTTCATTGATATCTTCGTTGTCTGTGCTGACCATTTTTGTTAATATTAATGAAGATTTCTCTTTTTTAAATATTATTTTTATGAAAAAAATGGATCAAAATATTTAATCTGTCAATATTATCAAAATAACAGCTGTAAAGTGATTGGTTCGACTTTCCCACTTTGTCAGTTTGCTTTTGTTGCGTCGCACGTGTTTTCAGCGGCGTGACATGTGCATTACACGGTCAAGGTTTAGTTTAATATTTGTCTGAATATTTTGTGAAATATCTAATAATTTTATTATATCAATTCACGCTTTAAACAGTAAAAAATGGCACACATTGGCAATGTTGTAAGTACGATAAATTTGTACTGATTTTGCACACTCTATCATGCGAAAATAATTTTTAACCTGCTATTCACTTCTAACAATAAAAACGTATATAAAACATTTCTCAGAGTTCAAACATGATATGTTATTTTCTCATAGTATTAACTTTCGTTGATTTTAAAGTTATACTTGTTAATTTAAAATAATTAATCATTTTTAAGACTGCAGATCAGCTGATAGCTGGTACCAGTGTATTGTCTAGACCAGCAGAAGAGTTTAACAATGATGTAAGTTACAAACAAATAATCAATAAATAAATAAATGTGTATAATTATAATTGTTATGTATCTTTCAGCCTTCAGTGGAAGCTATGTGGGCAATGAAAGCAATGGAACATGCAGAAGTTTATTTTAATGTAACGAAATTTTACAACAGCTAATTTACTTCCATGCAAAGAAAGGCAAAGATTTAAGTGTCAAATTTCTTTTTATTTTAGATTTTATGTTCAGTTGATCCTAAATTTTTAAAACTTACCCCTCATGACGATCAGATCTATAAAACCTTTCGGGAATTGTTCCCTGACCTCAAAGTAGACAAAATAAACGAGGACGAATTAAAATCACCTGAGGGAAAAGCTAAATGGAGACCATTTTGCGAACAGTTCAAAGAAGTTGTAGAGGACTATAGCTTTGGTACGCTGTTAAGGGCAGAATGTGAAGGAGATTATTCTGAATCTAACAGTATACTCACGACTAGAATACAATTTTACGCCATTGAACTTGCCAGAAACAGGGAAGGTTTCAACGATGGTATCAGAAAAAAGTACAAACCTAAACGGACTACGGAAGAGTCGTAAATTCTAATCATTGTAAGATTCTAATATTACATGTTAAAACTCATTTGGATAGGATATAATTTTTCATCAACGATTTTGTACAAGTTGAACGCATTGAAGCTTGCGAAATTGGACACTTTATACTAGACTGTTATTTATAATAAGCAATGATACGGAATAAAACGAATTGGTAAAAAATAGATGTACAATTTTTATTCAGACTTTTATATTTGTAAACTGATCAGAGGATTCGAGGCGCGTGCCTTATATTTCAATTTCGTGGCCGAGGATTTCGATGTCGCAGCGTCCCTGTTGAACTTCCGTTTCCTTTTACCGATGCCCACGAGCCGCTTCAGAGTTGGCGGGACTATGTACTCAGGCACATCCTTTAAATGTGCTTGTAACTTTACAGTATGTAACGCTTTGTCCTGTCTCAACGACTGTAGATCCCTTGGGTTATCTTCAAAGTAACTCTTCAGCTTCTCACAATTCAACACCTCTTGTTTTATCTCTTTCAAACGAGCTTCACGAACCGCTATTCTCGTCACGGCCTTCCAGGCATCCTTTGCTCGATACCTAATAAGAAAAATATTAGTCCTATACCAAAGTATATAATTGAGTTTAACGTACCTGAAACCTTCCACTTCTTCCAGCTTGAACTGATACGTTTTGAACAACGTATCGCGATTGTAACAATGCTTCAGTTCAGTTTCGACTTGTTCAAGAAGGGGCCTCTCTCTTATCGACACGAAACTCAGTGCCGTACCCTGATTCTTCCCTCGCGCGGTACGACCAGCCCTGTGAATGTAAGAATTTACGTCTGGAGGGAAGTCGAAGTTGATTACATTAGAAACAAATTGAAAATCTATGCCACGCGCCACGCCAGATTCTTTGTCCTTTCTTCGTTTTCCTTTAACTTTTATTACGTGAGGCTGAAAGAAATAGCAAAAAGAATAAATATAATATTTAGTTAGTTACACGGTTAGAATCTGGAATACACACTTCTTCCAAAGACTTTTCATCCGACGCTATTATAATGTCGTATGTTCCGCTATTGAACTGTGTGACCGCTCTGCATCGCGAGACGGCTGGTAATTCAGAGTTTAGAACGCAAGTAGGTATACCGAATTGTTCCAGAAATAATTTTAACTTGTAACATCTATCTACTGTATTTACAAATATAATAGTTTTCCCTCTGTAAATAAAAATTAATCATCTGTACATTTTATGTTATCAAAATAATTTTGTTGAAAATGGGTTAAGGTTTATGATTACCTAACTAGGTTCAGTTTCAGCAAGGCATATAAAATTGCAGCTTTATCATTTTCTTCTGCAGCAAGACTATAATGTGACAACTGGGACAGCGGAGCTAATGGTGGCTCTTCCAATTTTAATGTTACTGGACGATGTAATACCAGTTTCTTAAGAGCCACAACATCATCTGACAATGTTGCAGAGGCTAAAGCTGCTTGGTACACTGTTGGCAAGTAGCTTAACAGGTTCTTTATTTCTTCCTCGTATCCAAATGAAAATATCTAAAGTATAAGAATAATGTTATTGTGTCTGTAAATGTATCAAGTTAAAAATAAAGAACTTACCAGATCAGCCTCATCAATTATTACTGTTTCAAGAGAATGCTTCAGCTTCATGTTATTCGCTTTTAAATGTTGTAACAGCCTGCTTGGAGTGCCCACAATGATGTCAGGCTTTTGATTCAACAGTGGTTTTTGTGCAATTAGTTCTACTTGTGGACTAACATCAACTACAGTTACTTCTTTGCTACACTTTATTGTCAAGCTTATTAATACATCATGTATTTGTTTGCATAATTCTTTGCTGGGAGCTACAATCAGACCTTTAATGTCTTGCTTCTTCTGGGCCCTTTTATTCAATAAAATCTTTTGAATCAAGGGTATGGCAAAAGCTGCTGTTTTGCCAGATCCTGTTCTAGCTCGTATTAAAATATCCTTTCCTTCTAACATTAATGGTATTGCTTTCTCTTGTATTAACGTAGGCTCCACCCAGCCTAACTTTGCAACAGCCTAAATAATATTTTAATTAAATATTAATACAAAATTAGAAGGAGTTACAGACTGTGTACAAAATTATATATAATGAAGTTGATTGAAGTTTAAGAAATATTGTTTATTGTAAACACATAACCTCTTTATTTAGAATATGAAAGATTCATTCATTTACCTTTAAAATCCTGTCATCTAATTCTAGTTCATGAAAATTCTTCGGTTTTGTTTCAGTTTCCTCATCTACTTCCATTTCATTTGACATTGTACTAGATAGAAATATACGATTCAAATTTAAAAGCACGTGCAGACCTGTCAACGAGGATCAACTAGTTTACCATTGGGTGGACAAAAAAGTAATTTCTGTTTGCACGAATAGATAGCGTTGTGTTTGTTTTGTTATTCTTTTTTTTAAATTTGGTTAACAATTTTAGGTGACTGTAGACACAAGTTTCGTGCCATCTTGTTTATAACTGTTAATTTACATTTAAAAGTACACAAAGTATTCCCTGAATTCGAGAAATCAATGAAAATTCGGGGGTACGTCATATCTACTTAATTTCTTAATAACTAATTAATCTACGTTGTTAATATGAACAAACTGGATATGAGAAGATTGCTTGGACCTTGTACTATTTTCTAAAACTATAAAAGTAAATAAAATAATGGAAATACCGAAAATAATTTTGATAATAACGCAATTTTCGGGCTTGTTAGTTCCACCGCTCGCTGCTATATGGCGCTGCATGTACCGTTTTCAGAGCGCACCAAATTGAAAATTTAAAAAAAGCAAAATATAAAACTTAAACTGAATTAATTAATTACTATATGATAATATAATGTCACCCCTTCCTATTTTTCAAATTAAGTGACCATAGAGTCTTATTTAATGAATTTACCTTCACTTTTTCGAATTAAATTTCAACGTCATTACTTTAAATAAGACAAGTATTCATTGAGTATACTTAAAGGTAATAATAATAAAATGTAATTTGCAGGTGTAAATAACAATCACGCGTGATTTTATTTTATTAAACGAATTAGTTTATTAACATTTATACAAAGATTCGTACAGTTTGGCGTCAGATAAATTACAAGCAAAACTTGTCGATTACGTCTAATGTAACATCTACGTACTCTTATGTTATACATATAGTAACGTGTGTAACGTAAATTTAAACTTCGTTCGAGGACGAATCGCGCTCACTCGCAATGTCAACTGTATATGTTTTTCTGTTTGACGATTGTTGACATTTTTTTTTTCTTTTTATTATCTCGTTCTGCTACGGTAGCGATCACGAAGAGGACGATTATCAATGTTGTTCATCGATTCATGAATACCACCCGGGGAGATTCATCGATACGTCCGCGCGGAGAGAAATCACGAATCTATGCCAAACGCTCGTGAAATTGAGGACATGCACGTACGTGCAGACACGGAAAGGTGGCATTGTGAACCTTCGTCCTGGCGAAAGTTTATTTACAGTCGACGAAGTATTTTCAATCCCGAAGATCGGCCGGATGCACGATTTTAGCGGGACCCCTTGATCTTGAAAGAGAGCTGAGACCACTCGTGGCGCGATGTCCCGTAGCTAGCTCGACCTACACTTATTTACATACGTCTAAAGATAAATAATTATTAATCGCGTCTGCTTCAGGTACACCTACTGCTGGGCACTTGAAAAAATCTTCAATTTTGTTTTTCATCTAAGACATCAAGAGTGTAATAATTTAAAGGTGGACTCTAATTGAAATGCCAAAGTGATCCGATAATTTATCAGAGAAAGTGTTGAATGCCCATCACTAGGTACACGACGTAAATGTCATGGTTGTACAAATTGGTGAAAAATTCGACAGGAGGCAAGATATCGATATTTCTTGGATCAATCGTCGTCGTCCTTTTCCCTGAAAGTCTTAAAATTAGAGCAAATATCGTTACATTTGCTAGTACTATTAAAAGTCCTTTCAGCATTCCTTACAGGACACTTCTGAGCTCTACGCAGTAGCTGCACCACAGTCCTTAACACGTTGACTGCCTTAAATTGTGAATAACTGAATAATTAATAACATTGCTAATATTAGACTAACAGTGTAAAGTACTCGTTTGAATGGTTATATTTGAAAATTAATCGATAAAAATTTAATTATTTTCACTATGGCAGTCAACGTGTTAATCCTTCTTCAAGGTTCGCCGTGATCGAGCGCGTTTCACGGACACCGCTAAAACTCGTTGGCGTGTACGTAATTACGGAAAATGAGCGGAGAAAAGAAAAGGAAACAAAAAAAAAAAGAAAAAAGAAAAAAGGAAAGCGAAATTGGGGACGGGAAGCAAGGATCCACCGCGGCGCTGGGCTTGCGTAACCCGAGGATGGTACGTACGATAAATTCTAGTTTAAAAAACGTTCTGGCTCTTAATTAATATCATTATGATCTTTTAAGGACTTCCTTATTACGAGGACTACGTGGAAAGTTGTTTTTCAGCGGTGGCAGTCGCGATCCCACGCGCGATGGATCCCGTTGCATAGTTATGCGAGCGTGTTCGGTTCGATTTCACTTGGAATCGCTCGGTATTACCGCGCTCGCTGACTACAATACGCCAAATGCATTCCATTGACCGAATCTTCGATGTACGAGCGAGCAAACGGTGTCCCGGGCTTTCACGATTGCGTGTTCGCCTGTTTTGACGTTAATAAGCGAGCGGTTAATTGCGAGAAATTTACACGATCGGTCGCGTGTTGTTTCGCGAACCGCGCGCGACGTAATCGGCGCAATTAATCGACGGAGAAGGCCCGGCGAGCCGTGAACGTACTACGCGGGGTGAAAATTTTGAGGCTCGAAAGGTCTCCTCGCGAGAAGACCCGTTCGATTTTCCGCTGGTACCCGAAGGTACAAGGTGTGATCAAAGAAAGACCGGACACGTCCGTGACGATTAACCCCTTTACATCATTCTTTCCACGGGTGCGTCAGACAAAGCTAGCAGAGACAAAGTAAATTCTAATACTGCATCTAATATTATGACCTCGAGAGGATCTCGAAAATAGCGTTCCAGGAGGCGTTCTAGGCTAGACAAGGACTTTCAAGGAGATAAGTTCGAATGGAATGTATTTCCAACAGTCTTCTTTTTGATTACACCTTGTACGTACGGAGGACGCGTCGGAACAAGGAGGATGATCAAGGGACGACGAAGGGGAGGAGAAGTGAGAGCTCGATTTCACCTGACTCGCATTGTCCCGCGACGATTTACACGATTCGTCTTCTTCTTCACGCGGACGCCCTCCCGAACGTGCCGCTTGGATTCGTCGGGTACTGGGGGTTCTTGCTGGGCACCGCGCCCACGTTCAGCGCCAGCACTTTGGAGACGATGTTCAGGTCCTCCTGATTGCCTATCCCAGGTACGTTGTTCAAGTCACCAGCGATACCCGACTGGTACAGCAGATACTGGATCTGCTTGGCTGGCGTGGGTGGTTTGTTCTGCCTATACTGCGCGAAGGGGTTGTAGTAGTTCGCGGGACTCCTCTGAGGCGCGTTGAAGCCGTTGAAATTATTTCTGCTGGGGGTAATCTTGTTGTCCGCGTTGAACCCAAAGTTGCCCACCGCGTTGAAGGCTTCCTGTCGGTTGAACCTGGTCGTCGAGGACAGCTGGGGCTGGAAGTCTGAGGGGAAGGGGCCGAAGCTCTGCTGCAGTCTCTGCTGATGATGGTGCTGCTGTTGTTGCAACTGCTGCGGTTGCTGCAACTGCTGCAGCGGTTGCAACTGCGGTGGCTGCTGCTGGCGGAACTGTTGCAAGCCTAGCTGCTCCTGGAAAGTCGGCTGGAAAGGCGGGGGCGCGGCCGCGGAGGGCACCTCCAAGGCGACGCTGGGCTGCAGATGGACGTTGGGCTCGATTGACGGCTGGAACGACAGGAAGTTGTTGTTCTGTTCGGGGAAGAACTGCTTCTGCGGAGGAGGGCGTTGTGGCTGGAAGCGGTGCAGCCTCTGCTCCTCGAACTTGAAGCGCTGCTCCTCCAGCTGCTTGATCCTCTGCTCCTCGAACTGTTTGAGCTTGGCATGTTCCTCCAGCTGCTTGATCCTGGCCTGCTCGTGGAGGTAGTACTGCTTCTGTCTGACCTGCTGCTCGTACAGTTGCTGCTGCCTCACCAGGAACTGCGTTTGCTGTAGCTGTTGCTGCTGCAGCTCCGCCAACTGCTTCTCCAGCAGCTGCTGCTTGAACTCCAACTGCTCCTGCAGCGTCAGCGCCTGGCCGTCGTTGGGCGACCTAAAGATCGGCACCACGCTCTTTGGTACCCCTTGTTCGTCCTGCTGGACGGTGAACGCGGCCACCAGGGGCGCCTGGAAGATCTTCACCTCCTCCGTTTTGTCCTTGCTGTCGCTGGTGCCGGTCAGGGTCGCGTTCACAGGGGTGGACTGGGTCGGTTTCTGGGCCAGCAGCGCGTTTGCCGCGGCGATGCTGTTCGTGGCGCTTCCCGCGAGGCTCTCAGAGATGTGCGTGGCCGGCTTCAGCGTCAGACTTTCCACCTTGTTCACGGAGAAAGCGTTGCGGGCGAGCTGCGGACTCCTCGCGCCTTCCTGGTCCAATTTGGACTCGGCTTTGGCCCCGAACGAGCTCTTATCCGGCAGAATCACGTTCTGCACGTGAAAGCTTCGCGCGTCGTCCTGCGAGGCCTTCTCGATGTTCATCGCAGGTGTCTTCAGGGTTAGGTAACGAGCCGCGTCGTCGAAGCTGGAGTTCTGCAGTTTGTCCTCGCTGGGCGTATCCTCGTCCCCGGGGAAGCTCTTGAAGGAGTAGGTGGCCTTCTGCACCCCGAGATCCGCGTTCAGATTCTTCTTCGCGACACCCTCGAAGCTGGACGTGTCCCTCTGGGAGATGGACTCCGCCTCATCTTTGTGCTGCTCGGCTGATTCGGCTTCCAGGTCGGTCAGAGCCTTCAGCAGGGCTTGGCGAAGGTTTTTGTCCAATTTGATCGGTGCTCGCGTCGCGTCCAGATCCTTATCCGAGACCTCCGCTTCTTGAGATCTCGCCAGGGTGATCGATGCGGCCGCCAATAGGAGCAATAGTGTCGTAGCCTGCGAAATTTAATCAGAATAGTTACTTGAGTATTTAAAATCGTTGAAAATTAACTGAGGAAGTCCCGAAAAGGAGTATTGGGAAGACTCAATGCCAAGGATGATCGCCATTAATGGACGTACATTAAATTCCGAAAGTTACGGCGGTATGCATACACATGATCGAAGAAGCGCAAATTTATTATACCGGTTCCTGGCCCCTTATTAATTGATTGAGGAGCACGCTGAAACGCACGGATGTTTCACAACCGTCGGACGATTTTCTCTTTTTAAAAATTTGCACAAAACTTTCGTCCCATCGGCGAGATACGCGTTTATGTAATCGTCGAGGAACAGCTTTTTAACCGTACGAGAAGTTGGGTGAATATCACTGAAGTCGAAGTATTTGTAATCATTTCTAGAATAATTAAAATAATCAGCAAGGAGTAATATCAGCCGATAAGCACTATGTCGATTTTGCGAATTACAACCATTTTATGTTCATCGTGTTTTATTGAATCTCGTTAAAATTTGTTACTAAGAAATATTTAGGTACATTTCTTAATTGACTAATAAACGTAGTTTTTTGTACTGTCAGTCACCAGCGACTGTCACGGTCTGGACAGAAAATTTAGTGTCAGTTCGATGATTGACGTGGCACTTAACTGCCACAGTGGATACAGACGTGTGTGGTAAGACACACTTAAACTCCAATTATTAATGATACTATCGATTAATTTTCAAATTTAACCATTCAAATTGTTTTTTAGCCCTACTAGCCTAATACTAGCAATATCCACAGTTTATTATATCTTTAGTTTTGTTAATTTTTGCCTGGCAGTCAACGTGTTAACGTGTTAAGTAAGAGTCATAGATGTTAGACGAAGAAAGCGAAACCCAAACACGAAGAACACCCATGAAAACGTAAGAGGAAGAATTTTACGAACGTCCATGACCAAAACAAGCCTTGAGGAGGATCGTCGTTTCGTAGAATAAACCCTCGTAAATCATCCTCAGTGAAAGTTGTCGAATTAAGTAAAATCCGCTCGGTCCATAAAATTCCAGAATTCTTCGAACCTTCCTTGGCTTTTAAATAATTTTAGGTGCCGTCGCGGCGATAAGTTAATTAATTTAACGAGGTTCGTGGACGAATCGGGATAAGAAATTCGAGAATCTTCGGCAAAGGAAGACACGTTGACAAAGATTTTATCGAGCCACGTCCACGGCGTGCAGAGGCGAGGTTCACACGTTTCTAGAAGCTCACCTCGAGCCACGAACTTTCATCCTACGCGGTGAAATTAATCGTAAAGTCGTCCGCAACCAGGCCTCGCCGGTTTCTTCTGCAGCCGATTCAGCGTGCATGCTATTGCAACAATTATTTTTCATATTAAATAACGATGAAGATATCAAAACACCGCGGCATCAAACAATGATGCACGTATCGTGGATCGCATAATCGCCTCTGTTGTACGACGTACACACGACCGTTCATGTAATTATGAAGAGCGACGTACGCATACCTGTCCGCGGAACGAGACCGCGATAGAAACTCCCAGCTGCAGTACAGGTTACGCGACATCTTCGTGACTGGTAATTGCTATCCTGCTAAAATCTGTTACCGTTGTCGAGGTCAGTGAGAACAAACGCCTGAACCTGTCTCGACTACGGAACATCGTTTTCCCTTGATGCACGCAAGATATGCAGGCATCGTCATAAAGTGGAACGCGGTACGAATCAACTTTCTGATGCAGAAGAACCTTCCAGCATCTGAACGTTCCTGCTATCCGAACTTCTCTTTTGTCTAAACAATTTTAACAGTAAAACTACCGATGTTCTTTGCATCTTTAATATTCTTGCTGTCACGTTACCTTAAGATTTGACACGTTGATAATTTATTAGCCATAATTTCTTTAATATCTATTTGTTTTAGGAAGTACTGTAATAATATAAGTAGGTTTTTGTCTATTTATGAGAGAAACTATTATTCAGATAATAATCAATATTCAATCTGTAGAAATGAATAGTTTAAATAAATACAGGAAATTGGTTGTTTTATTATCTGAAAATTCCAATAATCGAGCAAGCTGCGAGGATCGGAAGAGGCCACTCATCGTCGACGAACTTTCACACCGGTCGTTGAAGTCACCGAAAAGGAAAAGCGATTTTCATTTCTTTCGTGACGGGAGAAGAAACGTCCGCGGGCCAGGAATGCAACATTGGCGCGAAGTCAAGAGAGAATTGCGTTTCGTGGGCTCAAGCATCGGTCCTCCTCGATAAAAGAATCCTGGCCGGGTATCGTCGGAAGAACGAGACACCTCTGACATTTGAAAAGAAAGTCGCGTCGGAAGGCTTGGTAACGAAACGACACTTAACGAATGCTGGAACAAGAACAACGAAAATGGTGTTCGCTTTGTCTGTACCATGAAAGGGCGGCGTGCCACGTAACAGAATGCCGATGGAACTTCACACGGTTCCTCTCGAGAGAGCAGCCAGGATTTGCTCGCGATTGCTCATCCTCGCCCAATAATTCCCACGTGACAAAATTGTATGTTATTTGTCAGACGGTGCATTCTATTGTAATCGAAATTGCGTACAAGCGACATAAATAAGCATTTGCCTGTTGAGTAACGTGCAAATTAACACTTACCAGAGGGGTCAAAATGACTTGTTCCACATTTCTTATTTTGTATTACAAAATCTATCAAGACGCTTTAATATTTACTTATTATTACTCGCAAATAATTTACTTAGCACTGATGCTTATTATTTATTTGCAGTTTAAAGAAAGCGTAGATTAGTCCAGCTACTTCCAGCGTTAATAAAATGATTTCTTACACAAAACGTTGCGTGTACGCAACTTCGGGTATCAATGAGGTGATTTATGTTATGTGGGACAGGCATCATCATTGGAATGTCATAAAGAAGACGGTATTACGATAGAAAACGTGTAATTCGTCGGGAATTAGAAAGAAAGCGTCGAGGAATAATTTAGAAATTCTTATTTGCGGGGGAATGGCGGAGAAGAAAGTTGAATACTTAAGATTTTAACTAATAATCCGTACGAACGAAATTCAAATTTCTGGCCAGCTGTGTCGCCACTTCGTTCGCCTGGAAATTAAGGGGGATTATGTAAGTGTCGAAATTTGGTTACAGCCACGCGTCTCAGGAATTGTTTCCGTGTGACGAGAGAGCCGAGACACGCCCGTTGGATGGATATCGTAAACATCTTTAGAAAGTTTCTAAATCGGTGAATGATCTTTGCCTGCGCTGGTCCAGCATCTCATTATAATATTTCGGCGAAGACGACCAGGTGGGTTCGCTTTCGAAAATGAGCCTCGCCGAGCGTTTGACACCGTTCATGTTTGACAAATTGCGCGAACTGTCGAGAAAAAAATCCTTCATTTTCTGCGGTTTTGACGTCTCAACTAAGAAGATCAAGCACGAACCGCCTTTCTGTCACTGATTTTGGAATCGAAGGAAATTCAGGAAACGAATGGTGAATTTTGCACTGGTTTCGTAAACAAATTACTCAGCCATTCCTGCCGGAAACAGCTTACAGAAAAAGATAAATTGTTACAACACTTGGATGAGTAATATCTTCATTAATGATTGACTTTCTACCATTTTCCTGGAGACGAGTTCTCTATCGTTTCCCAATACTTGAATTTCTCCGCATAGAGCGAGTGGTCTATTAAAAATTTCATTGATTGGTTTCGATTTCGATCGAATATTATTTGTTAAAAATTTCTTAATGCTATGCAAGTATAACCTGCACCGGATGATGGGACGATCAAAGTGTTAAGACACGGGAAGAAGACAATGCGATCTTTAGCAAAATCGTTTTCTAATTAACGGTTTCAGATACAATTTCACAGATACGCGGGAACAATCGAACGGAAGAGGCTGGTTAATTGCAAGTATATTGAGAAAAACGATGCAATAACACGCTTCCGTAATCTGATATCCAGCGAGCGGATCATCCGAAAGAATCGTACGAACGGTTTGCGTAAAAATTCCTCGTCGCACGATTCCTTGCGTCACATGTAGATCTTGATCTTTGATGAATTGTTAACAAATAATGCGTATTAATCAATTTAGTTCAGATTTTATCTTTAAAATCCAAGCCCCTTTCATTTTTCTAATAATTTCAAGTAGAATTTGATTCGTAAATTTGAGTAATTTTGAAATATAATTTAAGAAATCTGTTTAATTTACATTTTTCACGATCTTATTTAAATTCTTCGAGTATTAATTAATTATCTTATGGCACGGTAACCGATCGAAGTTATCCTCATGCAATAATAATCAGAGTGAGCAAGTCAAGCTCTGATTACAACGATAATTTTCGCACGTATCTTATTTTAAAATGCTCCATGCGATGTTTCGTGTTGCTGCGAGGGATTCTGGTACGTTCTTTATTAATTATCAATTGGAACTATCGACTGTGAAATCGATGCTCATCGAGTGTTTCTATTCTGAACGATTTCTACGCAACCAAGTAGCGAATACATCTTACACTTTTGATTTTTAATCGTCTTCTCTATTATTCAAATTATATGGAAACTGGGGGCAAGGTGTATTCATTCGATACGTTCGCAGCTATCGAAAACTGAGAACAGGTTTTTGAAACTCGTTAGAACATTTTTCACCTGCTTTCGCAATCGACGAGAAAGTTGGACGAATTTCGTGCAACAGCGAATGCGTCAAAGAAGAAGATACAAAGTGTATTCTAACCATGTTAATACAAAATAAAAAATGTGGAACAGGTGATTTTGACCCGTTTGGTCGTTCTAGTGTTAAAATTTGTATTCAACTGGATTCTATTATAATACTTAATCACTGATTCTACGATTAAATAATATTATTGAAAATTGAAACATGAACTAAACGAAGCCATAATTAAAGATTAATTTTCTCAAGAATTTTTGTATAAATATTTCATTCTCCATTTCGACATACTTTCGTAAACAGGAAGCACCTAACGATGGATATTAAATTACCAGACGTGCGATAATTGGGAACGCAAGGATACCAGAACTTCCCGAAGACGTTAGAAAGACGAGCATAGATTGAAGTAGTTAATGAACGATTTGAGGTAAAGTACCGTAAGACGGAGCATCTTCTCGAGCGAGAACAGTCCGAAGAAGAAGGAAGACGCCGAAGAGGAGATACCGGGGGCCGAAGGCGGTACTTTCACTCGGTAGTGTGCCGACGATGTGCACGCTCGTGAACTTGCCACGATCAGCGTAAAAAAGCTTCGACGAGACCAGAAACCAGCTCGAGTTTTGTCACGTGCGCATCTTGTATCCTCTTCAGATCTGGAGCGCATTCATGCCGGTTCGTTTGAAAAGCGAAATGCTTCCACGACGATCAACAAGTAATAAACTATCACAGGAATATTAACCTTAATTACCCGAACTCTAACTCCAACCCTTTCTTTACTGAAGGACATTTAATCCAAGTTTCGTTGCATTATAATTATTGCAGTCCACTTGGTTCTAATAGAAACTTAACAGAGCAGAGTTTGCATTAAAATTGATCTACACGTAATTTTATTGCATACTTTTGCTAAGTTGATTCGTAACCTTCTGGAAGCATGAAAGAAAGGATGATCCGCATTTCGAGCAGGTCCGGTCAGAAACGCGGAAATGGCGGCGCGTGAAAGCGCGTTTTCAGTGTCGCCAAGTACACAGGCCGATTATACAACCGAGTCCTTGGCGTTGAATAATGCATAGGTCCGGCGCGGAGATGCAACGAATCGAGCGAGGTGCAATTAACTTGCGGCGTACGGTACACGCGAGTGAAAGTCGCGGATGACAGCTTTGTAATGAACGTCGAAGGAACGTCCTCGTTCGGAACAATTTGCTGGATGAGCCGTGTAACTGGACGGGGCGTTCGTTGATCGATTTGCGCCGACCAAGGCTCAATGGAAAGCGATCGAAAGAAATCGTTCGTGAGAAAGAGTTCAAGGATGTGATATAATGGTTTGAAATCGAACGATTGATGTTTCAGGGCAAAAAATTGATGATTATTCATGAATTTGGGAGATCAAACGATTAAAGATGGCTTTTGGAAGATTTATACCACATGTGGGAGTCATCAAACCTGCGTTACATTTAGTTATCAATGTTAATTTAACCCCATAGGCCCCCATAAGAGAAGTCATAATACTAATAATAATTCTCACTATGATAACTTAACACCAGGGACCAGTGCTTCAAATTTAGTACCATCGAGTAATTAGTGAAAGAAAAATGGAGGCAAATCGCTAAGGGTGCAAAGGAGTTTGGAGTTTCTCAGGGTGTTCTCGATCACTGTGGCAATCAATATGTTAAAAAATACATATATTAGGCCCGATCAACGGCGGCTGATGTTCCTTTCAGATTGGGTCACGCGTCGAACCGAGAAAAAACTTTCTTCTCCGGGGATCGAAAAGATGCCACCTGCTTAAGGTTCGACGAACCCGTCGCATAGAGCATCCACACCCAAGTCTCTCGTCATATATCGATTAATAATTACTTTCTCCCATACGTGGTTACACAGTAATCGCACGATCAATGTATTAGAAACCTTGTAAGTGTATTAGCGAACGTCTTTGTCAAAGTCATTCGTCTTCGTCGACGATAAAAATCAACTACGCTGGTCCATTTGTCAAAAGCGTGCGCCAACAGATGGAACGGTGGGTAATTGCCCCATAAATTGTTCAAAGCTGATTTGGAAATCGCGTGAAAGAATTGTTAAAGGAATTAAGAGATTTCGTAAGAAAAACCGTGGACATCGAGATTAGCGAGAAAACTCGTCCTCGTAGGAAAAGAAGAGAATCCTGTTTCGCTCGAAATGGACACTGTTCCCATGCAAATCGAGTTTCATTCCAATTCCACGGTACCAATTGACAAGGTCAAGAGAAATGAGACACCGTGACAGGTTTCACGGTGAAACGACAAAAGGAATTAACCGATAGTGAGGGAAAACCGCAGCCGCGGTCGCGGCGTATTAAGTTTCTCTACGTGTGTAAATTACAGGGATAGTCTAATAAGTATCGATTCGGTTCATTAAGTTCGCGAAAGCTGCCGTACCGTTGCGTTCACCGAGGAAAATCAGACGGTGTCGAATTTGGACCAACAACGCCAATTTCATCTGATTTCAAAGCCAAAACTGCGACACCCCCTAAAAAATCGTTCCTTTGAATATTCTTCCAACACAAGAAGATCTCGCGTTCAACGATCCACGTTTTCTAGGTCTGGGTCACGTTTGACCCAGCTTCGTCTTTGCAATTTAATTTCAGTTCCGGTGTTAATTTCAATTAATTGCTCTAGCGAGCGTACCACATAATAAATGGGTTGCTCGAGATAAAAAATTCATTCGTTTCGCTAACGATCTTCTTCTGCTCGGGATAGATAAGTCGAGCAAATGGATCGTTAAAACGAAACGCATTTCCGCGGCAAGAGGGAAGGAGCTCGAAGGAAAGCGGTACGATGCCCGAAAGAAAGTTTTTAATAATAAAGGAACGATTCTCGTACGAGGCAACGTATGATTTTCGACGATCGATGAACCTGATATTATTGCTGCGATTATTTATTGTAATATCAAACGTACTCTCGCTTTTTGAACAGCTATTCGATTGAATATCTGGGGTTTTAATTTATGTTCAAATTGTAATTAAATTATCAAAGAATTACCCCGCTAATCGAAATTAATTCGAATTTAAGATAATTATACTAAGAACCTTTTGCTGTTTGCGCGGTAAAAGCTGAACAATGACTACTTAAATTTCCTCTCCGAAGGCGATAATGGAAAAAAAGGGAAATTAACGTCAAAGATAACAATGACGTTGAAAAGAAAACGCGTTTGTACAGCTGTGAATCGCGGGCCGCACAAACACGGGAGAAGAAAGTCGTTTGTACAGAATGCTCATCGGGAACTTCTTCTGGGTAGAAATCTGAATTTTTCCAGCATTGAGTCGCACGGCACAACTGACTTTCGATTGCCGACACGTCCGCAGGATTTATTAAGCACGCTTTTCAACGACAACGTGCTAACCAGCCGTACAAAATCGAACCCCTACCGATATCGATACACTACATCGACGCCGATATTTTTCAATTGCAGTGAACTTTGACCTACAAAACCGTATCGAAGTTCTATTTGCAAGAAACTCTTCAGGTCCAAAAATGTTTTATACAATCAGAGAAAATCTGGAAACTGAAAGTAAAATATGGTAAAAAATTAAATTCGAATTATCACTGTCTTCGCAGTCCGCTGTCTGAGGGTTAAATAAGTAATATTCCGTCCTCAAAGAGTTAAATATTACAATTACAAAAATTTATAAGCAACAAAATTTCATTAGCGTAGGAAATAAGGCTCGAAAGATAATCGATCAAGAGAAACTCACATCCATCATCCACCACGATGCTGCACGTACGAAACGTTTCAATTAATTCGCTATAAATTCTAACGTCCTATTTGAACAAGATTCTATCGATTTTCGTTTCTGCACAACAGGAGGATATTCTTCACTGAAAACACTTTTCACTAAGGATCGTTGGAACGCGACCGATTTTCACTGTCACACGATACGCACGAACGGAGGGATCGTCGTCGTTGGGGAGACAGGTGCAGCGGAGGTTAACCGAAGGAGACCAGAGGCGATAGTGAAAAAGAAAGAGAAACTTCGTCAGTGAAGAGGTGTACAATGAATGAGTGGTTTCGTACTCACCAAGCTCATGATGCTGTCTGTGCCCACGCTCGGTTAGCATGCGGCTTTTACTCGGCAAGATCATCTTCAAGTAGTGATAGTTTTGAGGAGGAGGAGGAGGTGGGAGGGGTCCACGATGTTGATACACGTGTACCTCGTGTACCAGCGCTTCTTTCGCTATTTTCCATACACCGTCGTTTAATTCACGTTTCGTGGCCCATTTTGCAACGGTGCTGTTGTTCCTGTCTGCATCGCTTGAATGAAACGCGTTTTTACATACTCTTTTACAGGTACTTTGCGGATAATAGGATTCAGGAATTCCGGAACGGCACGGGTCATGAATTAGCACGTGTAATTACTTCTGACTACGTTAAACCTGTGTTGTAACATTTAACAGAGGAATTAAAAGGACTTGCACTGTTCTCAAGAATGTATAGCTTTGTTTATGTATTATAATTATTGGGTCCTTTAAAATAAACAATTGGGAGATTGTTTTATTGATTGCTGTTTTTGTAAATTGAAAATTGTATAATATAAAGTTTCAATATGTAAGAAGTTTAGATATGGTATGTTAGTTTTTAATAAAAATTGAGGAGTAATTAATGGTTAATGGATTTTGGATTCTGAGACTCGGTTCATTCATATTTAAATTGTAAACGAAAAGAAAAGCAGTCGCATATGTCACCGTGAGAAAGATACTTCTAAACTGTTATGCAAATATCTGAAATGGCGGAAGCGCAAACGGTTTCTTATGAATCCATTAATTTCTCGAAGAAACAAGAAAACATTCGAAAAGTTTCGAAAGGGTTGCTATTTGCATGTCATCAGCATGAGAAAGAAGTATTTTTGATAATTGTATCTTTATACTTTGTTGTAATACCTGTAATAATGTATTACTACTAATTTATTATTAATTGCCTAACCAATACATTTTTTTTAATGTAAAAATAATAATAAAGGTGTACTAAAAGTAATATTATAAATATTAAAAAAGTTGAAATATTAGTATACCTGAATGATACAATAAACAATGAAGAATAATAATTAGTTTGCACTAAAATATTCTTTGTTGCACAGTTTCATTAGCCACTGTATTTTCATGTTCTCCAGGTACCAGAAGAGTTTCGTGCGCATTCCGCTAGATGATACTGTTTGAAATTTTCAATTTGTCTGAAATATAGTACAATAAAATTTTCTAATTATTTATACAAACAAATATTTCTTTATTATCTACTATACACTCATTGAATTCTTATAAAATTAATCAAATTGTACTTACATAATTGCTTAACTTGTTTTCTGCTTTTATCAAGGACAGCTATCTTAATGCAGCTTTTTAGTACCGTGAACGTTTCTAATTAGTTAACAATCGCGATAAAGCAAGAAAATAATAAATAAAGGCTCTGAAATGTAGTCTTCGAGTCTCGTAATCAAGCGCAGGTTTATATCGATTTATATACTTAAATGATGTTCTAGGATCACCAAATTTGAACTAAAGGAAGGGGAAACTTTATATTATCATAAAAGTATCAATTTGTCACCGTACAAGCTCTATTTTTTATTATTTTTACAATTTTTAAAATAATTATATTTTTTACCTCTAGCGCCATCTCTTCGAAAAGTGCTGAAACTGCTCAAAAATTGACAGGAATCTGCCGTACCTACAATGATTATTTTTTAAGAAAATAATTTTTTGCTGTTTTCGCGTGTTTGAAGCATCTAATCGCTTCTATTTTACACTAATTATCGATTCCAATTGTCCGATTAATCCTAGAAGCCCGAAATATTGAAATATTAAAGATTAAATCGCACATTGAGAGAGTGAGAGGTGAGATTGGCGGACTAGTGTTCACTCTCTCGCACACTGGTGTTGTGCGCAGGCGCGAGTTTGGCGTAGAGAGAGTGAGAGACTAGATGCTCGGACCTCTCACTCCCACAATGTGCGAGAGAGTGAACACTAGTCCGCCAATCTCACCTCTCACTCTCTCAATGTGCGATTTAATCTTTAATATTTCAATATTTCGGGCTTCTAGGATTAATCGGACAATTGGAATCGATAATTAGTGTAAAATAGAAGCGATTAGATGCTTCAAACACGCGAAAACAGCAAAAAATTATTTTCTTAAAAAATAATCATTGTAGGTACGGCAGATTCCTGTCAATTTTTGAGCAGTTTCAGCACTTTTCGAAGAGATGGCGCTAGAGGTAAAAATTTAAAAATATTTTTTAATTTTTAATTATTTATGCAAAATACAACGATTTTAATGAAAAAAATCATTAAATATAAACAATTTAAGTATTTTTTATCATTTAGTTCTTGCAAAATGAAGAAAATACAACGGGGAATATATATTTCTCTTAATATAACAGTGCTATAAAAATGGTATATTTAACATTTGTTTCAGTATTTTAATCTCAACAAATTTCAATTAATTATGGTCAATTATAATTCCTAATGGTAATTACAAGTTATATCCTTCCATTTCTTATTCTGTTAATGCTTGACGTGTTCGAGGGTTTGTGCCATTTCGATATTAATTTCACTGCAATTTCGATGCAGTCTCCTGTAATACACAAATTTTCTTAAAATTAGCATTAAAAACCCTAATCATTTAGGTGTTCTAACTGATGAATACCTCTACACTATAATTACAAAATTTTTATTTCAAAATTCGTACCTATCTCTTCTATTGGATAAAGTTTCCTCGACAATGTACCGTCCTCAGTTGCTCTTTAAAAAAATTGAAAAATAAAGCTTGAATGATATTAAATTCATTATTTTATAATAATACATAATGTTTCATCTTTCTACTATTCAAATTAGATGACCCCAGGACTGTATTTAATTATACAAATTGCTTTATCTCTTCATACCGCTCATTTACCTTCGCTACAAACTCTAACAACATAATATTATAATTATGTAATTATATTAAAATATTATAATTATTATAATTATGCAAATTTTGTTACAATTATTATAATTTTATGGTTTTACAATGAATAATTGTTATGCCTACAAATTTTTATCTATCAGAATTCATTATTTTTATAACTTTACGTACAGATATGTTATAATTTTTTATACAAGAACAGAAAAGCGAAAATCATGGCGGCGGTTCTATTGGCAAGATTGTACTTTCGCTGTGTCGTACGTTTTTCTGACCGAGAGTACAAGCGTTGAAAGAATATCGCCGTGAAAATTGAATCAGGAAGAAAAATGGTACGTAACTTGCTGGAAACGATGACTGTCCTTCTGTCGTTATCGAGTAAAAGGATTGCACTGTCAACATAACCTCGATCGAAACGGATCGGACACAACGTCATTTTTCCGTATTGTCATGTTTTAAAAATATACCAACAATAAATACAATATTTCGATCTTTTTTTTCTCTTAAGCACAGTGTATTTAAGCGATTAAATAATTCAGATTTTCTTTTAATTATCAGAGCCACTACTGTGAATCTGGTGAATCGGATGACGGTGGGGACGATCAAGAAGGTTCTTCTTACTCTGAAGCAAATATCGAGGATGCTTTAACAACTTTCAGAGAACAATGGCAACGGGAACTAGAAATATCCCCGAAACGGGAGAGATCCAAGACTCAGAAAATGGTTGAGTTTAATGTTTCCAATGACGAAGAGTCATTTGATACCATTGAGAACAAGGTATATTAACTTTTTAACACATTTTGAAATAAACATAACACAGAGTATTTATTTATTTCAGGCAAGAAATTTGTTTTTGAAAGGAATTGAACACGAAGCAAGCAGGAAGTTCTATGAAGCTATTCAATTTTACAAACGTGCTGTACTGTTAGTTCCTGACATTGAATTACGTTTATACGATTCAACTAAAGTAAAACCCAATGATGATGGTAAAGAACAATTGGATGATGATGTGAGCAGCATCAATGATGATACTGAAAACTGTAATGAAGAAGATGATGAAGAAACTGATTTATTTGTTAAATTATGCAAAATTGTAAATCGTAATAAATGTGTTTGTTTTCCTAAATTTGAACAAGATGTGAGTATTTATGTTTAATGTTATAAAACAATTGATAAAAAAGAATATGGATTGTCTTTGTATTATGTTGTTGTTGTCGAATATTCTGATAAACATTTCAGAGGATTACTTATTTCAGGCAACACATATTTCTGCTTTGCCTATGGAAATAATGCTTTATATATTAAGGTGGGTCGTGTCTTCAGAGCTAGATTTGAGGTCTCTCGAAATGTGCTCCAGAGTGTGTCGTGGATTTTACATATCCGCAAGGGATACGGAGATCTGGAGACTTGCCTGTGTTAGGTAAGTAATAAACACATTTTTATTATATAAATTTTAATAATAATTATATGAAACACAGAGTATGGGGTGTAAATTGTGGAAATTACGCCCCGAAGTATCGATCGTGGAGAGATATGTATTTACAACGGCCTAGATTAAGATATAACGGTTGTTACATTAGTAAAACCAGTTACATTCGCGACGGTGAAAATAGTTTCCAAGATCAATTTTACAGACCTTGGCATTTGGTGGAATACTTCAGGTACCTGAGGTAAGAAACTTCATTAAAAAGAAACTGTTCATTATCAGATATGTTCAATCTACATAAAATTTTCTCTGTATACAGATTTTTTCCAGAAGGAAGAGTTTTGATGCTAACTTCAACAGACGAGGCGCAAAGTTGCGTAAACTCTTTGAAATATCGCGTTCCACGGAATCCATCGATTCTAATTGGCCATTACAGATTGCACGATAATTACGTGACTCTGGTGCTCAAGAAACAGGAGACAAAAACTGTTACTGTTAATACGTATAGAAAGAAGAAGAGGGAACCTATACACGATAGCGGGGAACAAACCTTTCATCTTGTAAGTGTTAATCGATATTAAATTGGTGTATAAACGATAACGTGATAAACGTTTGTAGGAATTTGAGATTCAGGATCATCATAGGCGATTGAATTCGCAATTGAAATGGCTCAGCTACACTATATTTACAAAGTACAGAAACGGTCACGAGGTAAAAATGTGCTTGAAGGAACCGTCGGTCAGGGAATGGCGAGTGTCGGCCATTGGCGGGCGGTATCCGCCCCTGAAATTCAGTAGAGTTAAGAGTTACACTCAAGAGAGCGAGGCTCCTCTACAATAATCGTAACCGAACTATCGAATCGTCTGGATTGCGTGAGAGTACAATAAACGGAGCTGTAAATTCGAGAGAAGACTAAATTCTATAAGCCAGCGTTACAATCAGTCTTGATGTATATTTTCACTACGTGCATTAGTACCAACGTTCTTTGAGACTTCGTGATCGAGAAAGAATATTTTATTCTCGATACTAATTACTCATTTTTTATTAACCCGTCGTACAGTTTCTCACATTACACTTTTTCTCTTAAATTCTATCCACTAGACTTAGGTTGAACGAGGTTACATTACGCACTGGAACAGTGCCTTATGTGCTTTCAAGATAGGTGCTTGTATTATATTTTAGAACTCGTTTTTCGTATCTTATTTATGTTTATTGTAGCCACGATTTCGTTTGATAGAAATAAGGGTAGAGATCGGTCGTTGAAACGTAATAGATTTATTATGGATTTCGATGAGACTACGAGCTACCTGGTGTAAGCAATTTGAAACGTACCGTTCGGTACCTCAAGAAACATACGCGCGAAATGGTACGCCAAAAATATATTCACCCGACGAGGTGTTATCTATACTTGAGTTAAAATATATTTATTATATTATATTTATCTCGCGGCTTGGCTCTTCATCAATTTTACATAGAGCTTCACTCGGAAACGTATACATTCAGCCAAAGTATATGGAAGAAATTAATATATATATATATATGTATATTAACTAAATATAAATATATATCCTTTATTTTCTAATTACGAAACTTATTGAATGGCAGAGGACAAGTCAATCTATGGCTATAATTTTCATACGCGAAATGGACCGTTTGTGTACCATCGTTTACGGAATTGATTGAATTCCAATTTGGAACAGTTTGAATCAAAGAGTACGGCAACGCGTCTTGTACTTTTGCTGTGGATCTTCAATTCTTCTGATAAATAATAATAAACGTATTTTTGATGTGCTTATCTCGTTTCAATCATTTCATCCTTCCGTCACGGTACACATTGGTTCGTCTTTTTTAACAATAGATATGACAGAGTCGCTTTTGTACTGATAATTGTACTCGAACTGTTAAGAAACCTTCGTATACGTTTCTCTCGTTTCTACGCGGTTGTACTCGAAGAAGAATTTACCCGCTCTGCGAGCGCGAATCGTTCTGGTCGATCACGAGGTATTCGCGTTCTCGTAGGCTCGATTTATCACAGACATCGAAGAAGAGTAACCCGTCACAGCTCGTCGTGTCTCACATCGACGAGGCTGGTTCTGTTGCACGCGGTCGGGTCCGACATCCAAGCGAGATCCTTCAGGGTCGCGGCGTGCATGGAGCACACGGCCAGAACGACCAGCACGTGCATCAGGTTGTGAGAATTCAGCGCCAGATCTAATTTGCCCGGGATCCATTTTTCAGGGATGCGCATGGCGCCGATGGTCGCTCCTATCACAGCTATCAGATCCTGAAGAGAGAATTTATCCAATGTTATACGATCTACGTTAGACGTCTGTGGTCCCTGAAATTTACCTGCAACACGATGTGAAGTAGAGCGTCTGGGGATCCACCACCTACACCGAAACAGCGCAGAATCATAACGGACATCCTCATCAGGAAAGGAGGTGCGAAGCATAGTCTTCTCTCCCAGGGAGACCTCGCGTTCATCGCCTATAAAACACGCGACTGTTTCAGAGATTATAAAAATTCGTGATAGATGAAGAACAAGAAGAATGAGACGTGAAGTACCTTCAGGAGCCCCCAGATGCTGAGGAAGCAGTAGACGAACATGCAGCAGTACCAGTTGTCGCTGGGCAAACAATGAACCGTCGCAGCCATCATCGGTATCGCTCCTGAAACGATCAGTAACGTTTGTACGATCTTACTGATTGAAAATTGGTGTTGTTTAAACGGTGTTGAACATTACCGAAACTCTGGCACAGCCATATGCCGATCATGTCTAATTTTAATAACGTTCTGTAGAAGATCTCGTCGTAGTTCAAGTTCATAAAGAGGTGATAGATGAAGGAACCGATCCACGGACTAACGGCGCCGATCAAGTGGCACCAGGATAAAATTTCTAGGAGGGTGCTTTGAGTACTCCATGGAAGAAGCTGGGGTATCGTCAGCAGCATGTACAAGATCGCGACTCCTGCAATTCGGTTTGTTACATTAGTTAGTGTAACGAGCAAAGTGCTGTCAGCTGGTACCACTGTGCAACAAGTGTCTGCTTTTTATAGTTTGATTAATGAGAATAATTAGTACCTGTCTTATATATTTTTATTTAATCGATATAACGGAGAACTTTAACCCAGTAAGCTTGTAAATAACGTAGAAGGTTTTATAATCATAAGTTTGATGAATTCATGTATAAATAATTCTTCTTCGATCTTTCTCCGTTTATTCTTTAATTATTAATAAAGTTCGCTGGTTGATATTGATCTAATATGACATTTTCGTTTTAATAATGTATACTTGAATCGTTTTAGTGAATCGTACGGGTTTTAAATATGAACGAAGCTCGGTTCATGAATAATGGTAAACGCGAGTATTATTAATATCAATGCCATGCATCTGGATTAAGAACGAATCTAAGAAAGATAGTGTACGGCTTCGTTGATCGATTTCTGGCCATCCCACGGTGCACCCACAGAGATATAATGATTTTTTAGAGAGGCTGACCTTGAGATCGCGTAACCCAAGGGTAATCCAGTTTTCTACCTAATTGAATCACAATGGTTATATCTCCTCTTTTTTGTTACCTTCAGACACCTCCGCAAAGATGATTATATCAATTAAATCGATATACGAGAATTGTACTACGTATTTTTATAAAAAAAAATTAAACAAAATTAAGTGGCCCGCTATCAACAAAGGGTTAATTACATCCTGCGATGCGCTACTAGCAAATATGCATTTTGTAATTTTAGAAATTAATAACTTGTTTGTCTAAACTGTCACCAGACACTATATTGGCAAGCTACGGTTGCTTGTTCCTTGTTTAACTTAGCAGCGAAAGGATTAACCCTTCGAGGACGAAGCAGTTTTAATCCCGGCACAGTAAACGTTTGGAATATTATTTATTTTACATGCCTCGACGCATATATTATAAATAAAGGACAACGTTTGTAGAATGTATGTACGAATCTGTAAGTAACTATCGTAGTAGACGCATATACGCGTCAGTCGTCCGCAAAGGGTCAAAGGTAAAGCAAAGTTTGCATCTCAGGCTCACCGTGCGTTACGATATTGACGGTCTCGTTGTGAATGTAGAACAGGCTACCGACGCACTGGCGAACGGTCATGAGCGGCCTGTACCCGGACCGTATGTGAGGATTGAACTGGAGGTGTTGTGGCATGTCGCTCCATCGTCGCAGCGGTCGAGCCTTCGCTCCTTCCTGATCCTGACGCATCCTGTCCTGGCAATCGAACGAGCCCACGTCACCGGTGCCCTGGAGGTCCGACACCTCCGCATGATGCTCGTCGTTTCGCAGCGACGTCGTGCAGCCTGGACGGCCGTGAAGGATGTTCGAAGCACACGCGGGACCAGGCACCCCCGGTTGCAACGTCTTCGGCGGCTGTCGACGTCGGCGACGGCGGTGTCGTTACTGCATCACTTTCGCACCCGATGCGAAAGTCCACCACCATCCGTGCTTCTGACCTCTCTGACGGTGCCGTTACCACGGAAACCGCATCGATCCTTTTCATTACCAGAGGAGACGCAACCCCCTCTCTAATACGCGCGAGCCTGGTCCCTGATTTATCCCCAGAAACGGTATTTCGGAGGTGCAACCCTTTGCCCGATTCGCAGGAAGATGCCACTTTTAGTGGAAGAACCTGTAAGGTAGTTGGAGCAGGAGGGACGTGTTATGGGGGTTGATGGAATCACCCTAATGGATACCCTATTTTCGCAGACGAGGGTGAATGAGATAAATTGAATGTCGGAAGGGTGGGTTATTTCGGGATCGCAATTTCCTTGATTTCCTTGCGAATCGTTTAACCAGATTTTTATTATGAAATTAGAATTGGTAATTGGTATTTGTAACATTTTGCTAAGTACTCTTTGCGGAATTTGCAACTGCCTTTTATTTAGAAAATGTACGAACGTTGATTGATATTTATAGGAAAGGTTAATTAAAAAGAAAGAATTGCAATTTTCGTATTTATTGATCAATTTTCTAATCTTAGATGTTGTTACAAGAGTTGTATAATCGTTTTTAAAAATGGAAAATCGAACTAACTTATTTTACTGTGTTCGCGTGCCCGAATTAGTCATGCTCAAAGAATACTTTTGCCTTGGAAATCTTAGATTTACAAAGCTTGAATGACGAACAATATTTTTAGCCTATTCATTAGATCAAGCACCGGATAAGGTGCGATTCTTGGTTAAGGGCCAACGTTAAATGCGATCTGAATGCCACGTAAGTCGAAAATCATTGTCCCGATATTCATTGATTCTAGATTGTTCTAGCAGCGATTGCCTTTTCTCGCCGAATGTCAGTCAGTATCGTTTAAAGGAAATAGGAAGTAAGAGCCAACAACGGGCAACGCGGACTTTACGCGATCTGCTTCCTGCGGCTGTCGCCGTTAAAACTAAGGACGGGCTTTCAACTTTAATCAATGGACAGTTTCCAACTTGTAAGCTTATATAATTAATTTGTTCGTGAATCATGTCAAGTTCCTTTTGCCACCGGCCGATCATTCGTCCCTTTGTGAACTACACCGAGGTAACGTGTTTTACGACACGCTGACACACGCGTTGTACGTTTCTTTGTTGTTTGATCGTGATTATAAAGGTAACGTCAAAGTTATTTCGTATCTGGGGTTAGTTAGTCGTTATACAGCGCAAGCGCTACACAGTAAAACACATTACCTGCACCGAGTCCTTTTGGTAAGCTACAGTCACCCGGGTAAAATGGGTGCAGGTTTATTACAGTGTCTATTCCACCGTGTTACCGTTCGAAGTTCATCCCTTCTAACTGGCTTGATAAAGGGTCAGAGCAATCGGGATTGCTTTTATCGTGGACTGGAGGTAGGTCAAGTAGAAATCAAACGGTGGGGATTTATTCAAGATCGATTGATCATTGAGAATTTCATTAATCCTATTAATTTCCCTATCGTGATTTTCCCTCCTTTGCGACACGTTTGGCGCAGGTCCAGTCGTGTCACGTGGCTTTGTTCATGGGGTAATATCACGGTCGCATCGAATTATCGACGCACCCTCATCGATATAGAAGTTGCTTTATCCTATAGGGCTCAGTATATCCTCGATGGTTGCGAAATGTAGTATCACGGAACAATGTTACAGCTTCTTTTTTTTTTTCTTTCTTTAATCGCGAACGAAACGTGCGAAGGTGAAACGATCACGATGCGTAACACGACGATTGAAATGATTGCAGCAATCGTACAAAGAACTATGGATGCTCGTAGAAGACCTAATGCCATCCATGATAATGAAACGTTGCATCCAGAAGCAGTTTAAACATCCCTTCAAACTCGTCTCGTTTAATTCGATAACAGGGGTAAGTAGATACATATAAGTACCTATCATTGTTTTTTTAATTTTCCCGGCTTCGTATATTCATTTTGCGTAGTCGCATTGTGTGCCCGTCGAAACCTTTTACCGATAATAGTGTGCTCTCTCTAATATACTTGTGGTGTGGTGCCACCTACGATAATTGTACAGAGGTCATCAACTAGCCTCTCGATATTTATATGTTTATCTCGAGACCTCGTGAACATTATGATTTACCTTATTTTCGGTTAAAACTTAAGTATGTTTTGGGATTTATTGACTCTAATAAAGTATGGTGTCGTACGAGTAATTAGTTATCTAATTTGGGGACAGGTATGTAAACTTTCTTTAATGAATTGTGAATAACACGATTGATAGTTTTGATTAAAAAATCTAGTTACGTGGAATACATATTTTAGATTAAATCATTTTCATTTTATAGTGATTGTAGAGGCACAATAACTTGGTAATTTATAACATTATTTTCATGTATTTGTCGTGTAATGTAAATCTTTGCGCCATTTACAAACGAGGTTATCATATGTGTACAACGCGAACGACGTACATTGTTTGAGTTAGCTAAAATATTTGACTTTTTCTTTAATCCTGATTACATAATTAATATACAAATTTTCATATTACATTAATGGGGTCAGTTGAATTTTTCGTTTATTATACATAAATATTAAAATTTATCGTATATGCTTCATTTATCATGCATAGATGTTAAAGGCTTCATTGGTTTTATGAATTTATATTGAAACATTAATAAATATTATAGATAAATCAATAATTGTATAATTAGTACTTTAACGCTTTGTGTTTATTGTAACATTAGCATGTCATTTCGTAACCTTAAAGTGATACAAAGAAATATGTACTGCACATGTACATAATTTAAAACAATACTTTAAGTAAATTACGATTACTTTGAATTCAATCAAACTGATATTGTTAATTAAGTTTGAACTAAAATTAATTTTGTAATTTGAAAACCGGCAAAAATTATGAACATTTAATCTTTTTTGTATCTACCGGAAGTACGTACATAGAGGTTAGTCGGTTAAGTTCGGTTAAATTCGGTTCCATCCGTAAACAGTCGACTTTACGATTTTATACGAACATAGCCGAGTGCCATTCGCCAATCGCATCGATCCAATCTCCACGTCGTTGTCACACAATAGTGTTGTACGTAGCACGTCGTTGCGCTCTGTGAATATTTTGTGTTTTCGAGTACATTTTGGGACCAACCGAGCCTGATTGATCTTTCCAATGTAAGTGCTTTTTCTCATAATATCATTGTCATAAGTTAAATTAGAATTATTAACAAATGTCCACCAGAAATGGTGCATGTGTAGCATTCACTGGTACTTGATGCTTCTCTATCTTCAAGATGGCGGCCGTTTCATGGAAGTTCCCTTATGGCGTATGCCTTGCAATTTGTCTCATTACTTGTAAATTTCATCGTATTCGTTTCTTCGTAATTATTGTATAATCACTCATTGTATATTATCACTATACGCAATCTATTCTTCACGAATATGAGCGTCTAAACTGAACGCTTCGCTTCAAAGAGCAAATAGTTCGTTAGCATTAACTCTGAAGCAAGCGTACCCACGCGTACTCGTTACATTTTCATTTCATTTTCCTACTTTTAATCGATCTATCGTCATACACATCGTATTATTATTGTAATCTTCTATTCTTCAATATTTCTGGTAGAACATTTGGTAAAAGGGTTCTTGGCGGGATTTTATTCCCTGATTTCATACGATAAATGTGTCTTTAGGGTTTTTAAAGGTTACGACTGTACCCTTGACAGTCTGACAAATTCTGGGTACTTTTATTTACCCTTTTGGAGTGGGCCATTTCTCTTATGGTGCTTAGTATTCTTTTACCATGGAACTGCCCACATTTTACAGAATTTTTTGAGCTGATGTCTACGTCGTTGTCGAAAAACAGTGTCATACCACAAGCATCATCTTCACGTTCCTGGGTATCATCCATCTTCAATTTCATTTGGGACCAAGTGAGCCTCTTTCGTCTTCCTAATGTAAGTACATGTAGTGTGGTTTCAGTAGAAAGGCTCTGGTCCTAATATCTTTCAGATGATTGTGCACTGTTTTCTTACATGTGTTACATACATTCATGAAATTCCATTATTTTCTTCAGTAGCATTAATAATATCTCATTCTTTTCAGAAATCAGTCATAAAACTGTATATTAAAATAATAACCACAGGTTACTTATTATTTACAATTGACTCTTTCCTTTCATTTTATTTCATTGTTTAAACTAATCTTGGTGTAGCAATTTGTCAGGATTAATGGTACAAATTAAACAATATTTGTATGCATTATAAAATTACCAGCTTTACCAAAAATCATAGCAGTAGCATTCCTATACTTTTAATTCTATATATTATTCTAATTATTTCTATGTATAAACATTAAATATGTTAACTATATAAGTGAACACCTATTCAATACAGACTTATGTATTGTTTAAAGTTGTTTCCAAAGAAAGTTATTATATACACAGTTCTTTTTAGTTACCTAGCTTCTGTGCAACGTGTGTTTACACAATTCATACATTAATCCTAATTAACATTGTACTATTTGTTTTAGATGCCACGAAGCAAGAGGCGTCATCGTACTCGTAGCCACTCTAGGGCACGTTCACATTCTGCAGGCTCCCTGCAGTATGAGCACAAAAGGCGACGCATTGATTATGATAGTCCACAAAGCAAGGGAACATATAGGTGAGTGTTACCAACAAAAGCATTTGTCTCCAAACATTTCTGTTAGTATGGTTCTGGCTGAGAATGTAGGCTACTCTTTCTTAATTATTTGTGCAAAAACTCTGGCAGAGTGCTCTGTAACAGAAACCTTGCGATAGATCTATTAAAACATGTATGCAAATCAATCGGTAGGTGCATATATTGTATAGATAATGAAGCACTAAACGATGCTATATCTGGTGATATAAAATAATCGAGGTCAAACCGCTTGCAAGCGTTGCGAGCAAGAAATTGTACATTTCTTTTAACCGAAATCTAGCGTAATTATTGAGGTTTTTATAAGGCTTGCGCAAAAAAAAAAGGAAAAAAAAAAAGATTGAGAAAACACAGGAGGTGGGGAATAAGTGGAGCTACGCACGAGACCAATGCCGCGGACGGTCTCCCACTCCGAGCGCGCCTAGTACACCAACGGACGATAGATATTCTCCATGAGATCTTTATGGCTGTCAGTCGTGGTCGGTGCGTTCGAGAGGAATCACGTCGTGAAGGACCGTGTAGATCCTCGAGTGAGCAAAAATTTTCATCGACCCTCGTCTCGAGCGATTTGCAGATCCATACGTGAGTGCTGATGTGAATTTTATCGCTAACGATCACGTTTGGAAAGAGATTGCAAATGAGCCCAAAGGTACACCCAGGATCCTGGAGGTATGAGAGGGAATTTCGTTGAGTCGAATTGTCAGTAATCGCGAAAAAGTTTCCAACTAAAACCTTGTTTGTTTTCATGTTGTAACTAGAACGCATTTTGTATATCGGAGACGATTAATAACTATGGGAGAATAAATGTTTGGGGTTCGTTATCAGTTTCTTCTACGATACAATGAGTCAGGAATAAACGATTCTTTTGTCTGTTGCTCGTGCTCGTGTTTTCTTCGGTACATCTTAGATTGCTGCTCACGTGAAATGTTTGTTTCTTAATTTGATGCTTGTTTCGAGTAGCTATAATATCATTCAACCGTTCTTAATAATTAGAACAATGAATAAAATAGACTGCTTTTTTGAATAGTTTAAAACGGCGAACTTTTAGATTAGAAATGTTATATCATAATCAAAATAGATCTTAACCCTTTGCAGTCAGACATTTAATTGAATTTCTTTGTTCCTTTATTTATTTAAATTGCGTTATTTGTTAGTTAACGTAAATTTCAAATAAAACAAAAAAATTGAAATATAATTTGGACTGTAAAGGATTAAAATGAATATTATTATAATATGTTGAGAAAGGTAACTTTCAGAAATGTTGATTCAAATGATTAGTCATTTATCGAGATAGCATATCGAGTTACGTACGGGTAGGTGCATCGTTAATTATCTTGTAAAGGATAAGATCGTCGGCTGTAGAAAAGTAACGAGTTCGTGATCGAATCTCGACGGGTTGGTGTTGATTTAGTTAGGCTGGCTCGTCAGCAACGCGGAAGAATTGTTCTGCAAACGTGCCACGGCACGGCGTCGCGAGGATGATACCGTTTTGCAGAAGTGTTGGAGTTTAATTAAAATGTCCTCAGATGGCAATTGACGTTACTCTTTCGAAACGTTCCGGCCGCTGGAAATCTTGGCAGAGAATCGGTAATAAAGATCCTCGGTACGAGACTTTCATTAGTACCTTGTTCGTTTCTAATTAATCTCGAAACGTTATTAAGTTCGGTAAAAAGCTAATTCTTATCTGGGTCGTAGCATTTTAAACAATTCTTACTCGAAAGTCGTATCATTCCTAAGAAACGGTGTCTTATTCAACCGCGTTTGTTATAAAATTGAACAATTAACAGGACTTTTTCTGAATGATGAAAAAATTATACTCTGTTTTAAAATTCTTTAGAGGTGTAATAAATACTTGAAGGCTATTTTCTTTTTTATGCAATTAAAATTGCGATGAATTAAAGTTAACTAATACGAAAGTTAATTAGAATCGTTTGCTTCTGCGTTACATAATCAGAACACGAAAGAAGTGTCTTTTATTAAGGAAGCATCGGGCCATAGATGAAATTAATTATATCAAAATTTCCTTTGTTATGTGCCGCGAAAAGAGATAATGAAATATTAATAAATCATAGCTCGTATCTTACTTTCTAAAAATAAATGTTTGCAGTGACTTTTTCAATTATTAAACGGGGCTGTCTGCTTCAATTTTAATTATAAATCGGTGATACATTATCTTACCTGCAGATACGTATTTTGTTAATTAAAATTCATTATTTTAATCTTATTTGTTCGAAGTAGCGGCCAAGAGTTGAGAAAATAATATGGAAAGGAATAATTCGGTAAAAAAATAATTGAAACTGATTAATTGTGCATTTAACGAGTTAAGCGGACTGCGAAGCACGCAACAAGTTGTGATTTATTTCGACGATTAATTAAATCCCCATGCTTTTCCTACTTAAGGCCGCGTTAATGAACACCGATAATTTCTCTTTGGATTTACTTCCTGCTCCTCTGCGGGTCGTCGACTGATCCTAATTACATGCCGTGTAACTATTCAATTTTCAAGGCTTCTTGTTGCATTTAATAAAATTGTTGCAATTCGCGCTGACGGGTTTTGCTTGTCATTGTAACCAGATATAACAATGGGAGAATTAGTTATTTAACACTTTGATTGCCACGTTGGGGCTCTTATAAACTTCATTTGATAGTAATTTTATTTTGAACAAATTTTATATTCTATTTCCACAATACTTTTTTATTTATAATATTCATTTAGTTTCCAGTATCCAATAGGAATATTTTTGACTAAATAAATAAAAGAATTTTGAATAACATGAGTGGTAACATTTTATTACTATTTTATTAAAAACAATAGAACAATAAAGGACAAAGTTAATCAGAGGATACAGCAAATACCTGTACGTTTTATTTCAATTTTAATACTTAGAAAGTGTAGAGCACAATCAGAGTAATTGGAAATATAAACTTTATCCACCGGAAGTGGTTTCAATACAATGGATTATTGACTGAAAAGCGATTAATAAACCTTTGATTATTATTCCCTCGTCTATAACATTTTGAAATGGCAGGTCGAAAAATAAATTGAAAGTAAGGAATTACACTTGCAAATTTCAATTACTTTTAATAATGGTAATAATGTAAGTAATTTAAAACATTATATATTTTACACCACCTTGGAAGGGTTAAAAATTCCGTCACGTTAGTCAAATGATTCAAAACGTAAAGTAACTCGTCGAGTTAATTACCTTCGTTAACGGTATAATTAATTACGGATGTACGCGATCGGTTGGTAATAAAACGTCGTAAATAAAATAGCGTAAATCAAGATAGATCGTTGCACGTCTTTATAGGCATTCATTTACAAGATGTTAATGAGCGTTCATTTACAACAATTACGTTTTCGTAGCGAAAGGGTTAACAGATTTAGCGCAGAGAAAACCGATCGAGCTTAGAATCTAGGTATCTAGGTCCTCGTACTTGTTTATTTTCTCTCACGTAGCTTTATTTGCTCACCCATCTGGAGGGCTTATTTAGAATCGCGGCAAACTTTGTAATATTAAGGGGACTTTTATAAATAATACACACGTTATATTATTTGACCCATTTAAAACTTATTAATATTCAAACTAACAATTATAGTTTTAACAATATTTCAATGTACGCTTGAAATTTAATTATAACAGTGCATTATTAATAGTGTACTTAATTATTGACTTGTTACAATTAAATGTCTTAATTAAATATTAATAGCGACCACTTAAGTATTTTAATAAAATATCAAGAGATTTGAAAGTTATACGAATTAAAAATTAAACTTAATAATAACATATCAGATACTAAAAAAAATCATTTGCACACAATGATTCCAAGCAGTCTATTTTAATTCATAAAAGGAACTACTTACCAGCAATCGGGTGTCTTTTATGAAGCAAACGCGATGGAAAAGGAAAAAAAGTCTTCCTAAAGAGATGTCAATGTTGATAAGTTGTTTGTCATGTATCCAACCAGGTTTTTCGAAGAGATCAAGGACTGTGTCTCTTTAGGGAAGTCCTGTCTAACATGAAGCGAAGTTGTGTTCTATAGAGAAAATTTCTTTCAGACGTTTCGACCTTCGAACTTCTCTCGAATTCGTCGTTTCCTCTTCCTGCTCGTTTTGTCTCGTTTCGTTTTACCTTCCACGACCAAGGAGAAAACGTTATTCCGACAAATTTTTCTACCTGTTTTGTAACGTCCATAATTATTTCACGGTGTCGCTGGTTCGGTGGTGAAAGTATTCCACGTGGTATTTTTTCCCCATAAAAAAACAATACTTTGAGCTGCGTCTAATTTTTGTGCTTTTATTGTTTAAGTTATTTAACTGGGTTTGACCAAATTTGTTGCAATTGCAAATTTGAAAAGAAAAAGAATACTAAAAATGTTTCATTCAGATTCAGCTCAAAGTGTTCTTTAATTAATTCCTCCAATTCACACGAATTGAAAATCCAACTATATCGTTTCTTTTATCCTTTCTATAAAAAACAGAAAGGGAAATTTGCGAGTCTTAAAATAAACGAAGCATCGTCCTCTTCGACGTGTCGTTGAAACGAGGGTTAAGGGGGTTTTAAATATAGAAAACCTTCTCTGTCGTGGTGTGAGCCATGCTCGGTGACGAGTCCGTTTACTTTTTTACACGTTACAATACCATCGATCAGCGAGATTTGCAATATCATTCTTTTGATACGTGGAAAAGTGGGAAATGACGATGCAACGATAAACATCGCCGTCGATCACGAAACTGTTCAATTATAATTCAGGTGACAAGACGGACGGAAGTTAAAGGATGCCGGTCCTCTACGTCGCCCTCGCTTCCTGGATTCCAAGGTACGGTATGCTTGAAACGTCCTTATCCAATTTATTTAAAAAGATCAATGATTGATCATTGTTCGTTTCTGGCAGCGTTTGGACCTGTAATTAGTCCTTTGTTCTGCGTTTTAGAAAGGAAGCGGTAAAGTATTTTTATTTTCTTAATGGTAACAAGACTGTTAAGGAATATTTAAAAAATTGTTAGAATTTCGAAAGACACTTTAAGAGAATTTTAACTAAGTAAATATTGAAAAATTGAAATTGTGTAATTACAGAAACCCCTCTGGGGCTCGATATCAATTAACATTAATCCTCGCCGGTCGTATTTGCCTAATGGATGTCTTACTAATGGGAATTATTTCACATTCAGCATAGCAAACTATAAATTTCTAATAAAGGAACGTTAACCCTTTCGCACCTGTCAGAAATATTTAATTAAAATAAATTTTTTATTCTAATTAATTGCATATGGTGCCTCGGAGGCGCCACTCGAGTGTAAAGGGTTAATTTTTCTTTTTTTACTTATTTTAATATTTTTTTCTCATAAAAGTTTGTCGATGATGTATTTCTATTCAATTAAATTTATTTAATTGGATTCCAAGGTCATTTTTCGCTATCTACAGCATTAATTCGATCTTCCAATTAAAAGCAAAGATAACTGGTACAAATTTTCGGTGTTATTCACAACATCGTGGTAAAAGATAAGAAAAATATGCAAAAAAGAAAGATACAAGCGACAGTTCGCAATAAACACGGGTAATTCAAACGAGCATCGATGTGATCAAAAGTTGCCAGAAAAGAATTCGAGAGTGCTTGTTTGTTTCCTGCGGATGATTCCTTTCTTTTTTTGGCACGAGTAAGCAACCACGGTCAAAGGTGGGAGGTAAAGTTGCGGCTAAAGAGAGAGAGGGGTGGCGTGTGGGGGGCTCTTTGCGCATAATCCTATATGACCCCTTTAACGCGACGATCCTTCGAAAAGTATATACCGGGAATGGTGCTATCAATTCCACGTTCCCCGTAGGCGTTTTCGAAGGATTTTTGGACCGGCTCCAAAACGCACCCCGACGTGGAAGCTGCGAAGGGTGCGCGCAGCGCCCGTCTCCGACCGCCGGACCATTTTCGACCAATCGCCGTAGGAAATGAGTCGCGGCCAGACATTTCGCCGACTCGCGTCACACGTCGGTGATTTACATCGTGCACAACTTCCTTCGAACGGTAGTCTCGTTTAATACGTCTCCATAGGCAGAGGCACGGCCTTTTACCTTGCGTCGACTGCTGATCCCCGGAATTCGTTCGAACCTGATCCCTGCTCGATTATTCCTCAGCGACGAGGAACGCAATAAATGTTGAACGGTTCCATCGACGCACGCCAACATTTGTTTGTGGTTCGTATTTCAGTGATAAATCGAGCTCAAGGGTAGCACGAGTTTTAGTTCGACGGTGTCCTTTCGGGGGTGCAACGGGTGCTCGAAGAGTTCTTGGCTTGAAACGAACGATTTTCATTTATTCGTTCGTTTCGTAAAAGGGTGAAATATCCTTTGATATAATTGCAATGTGATCCAACAGTCTAAGAGTGTCAACACAAAGGATTAAAGGATCGAGTTGAAAATCGTCGGAGACATTGCAAATACTTGTCATAGTGAGAGTATTTGAGTATTTTTAGTAAGGTACATATGGCAACAATTTGAATCGCAATTCATAAAATTTTGCAGTAAGGGGCATTTATCGTGTTAATCATTTTCTGTGTAAAATCAAGAGCTTCTTCGATCATCCCTGAATTTTAGATCATTGAAAATGAATAATTTTTAAAATTTGATCTTCATATGAGATTTTGAAAGCAGGAAAATTAGGATGTCTAATGTCTAAAATTCGGATTTCTATTGTTTCTAATTCAAGAGATTAAATTTCAAAAGCCTTGATACTTAGTGTGTCTCATTTTCAGCTTCAAGTCTCATTTCAATCGAATATTTTGCAGTCCTAATGCCACGGCACAGCTCGGCTAAAACGAAGGACGGATCTTATATTGGTGCACGTTTTTGCGCATAGTTCCCTCATTGAAAGTCCGTGGCGTATTAGCACGTCGTCCAATTAAAAATCTTTTGATGACTTCCTTTCGAGTGATTCATCGGTAGCATAGCGAATTTTCAAGCCTTTTTCGTTTCAGATTTCTTTCTCTTTTTTCCCCCCCCCCTATATAACAATCTTTCTAATCTGCTATTGTGCAAAAGCAAAACAAATTATGAATGGCTTTTTTTGCAGGATTAAGCCACTGGAAGTTTTCTTCTGATTATATAAAAGGTGGATTCATTAGTTTCTTTTTTCAATTTTAGCCACTTTTTGTACAATTCTTTGGAAGATATTACAAGTACTAAGAAAATTAAGAATAGAAATATTACATTTTTAGAAAATTGAAAACTTTAAAATGTGATATTTTCAAAAGTGTTCAAAGGAAGACCCGGGGTATAGTTTCATAAAAAAGAACATAAAGTTGTTAAATGGGAATATAGAAACCTAGGTACCCCAGAATTAATAAGGAAATAAACAATCTTAAATATTTATAATAGTATTCTCATTTCAAATTTTAATCAATTCAAATATGATAATTAAAACTATGAGTCCTTATTCAAATATAACCCTTAATTCGTCCACTTTACATATTTCACAGATTTTTAATAATTTATTTTATTTTCATATACATGTACATATTTTATAGTCTGATACTTTATAAATGTATAAAATTAATTAAAAAGCGAGTTGGTCAAAGCACGTAGTTGAACACTCTGCTATAAATGTATAAAACATATTTAGTATAACAATTGACAGATGCTCGAACGTTTGCAACCTTGAAATTCGGTTTTCTGACGCAGTCAACCCGATCAAGACGTTGCGGACGACGTCAGCAAGAATACTCTTTAAGTGAAATGGTCTATTTGAAGGCAGACAGAGCTTAAGTAGGTCAACTCACTGTTGCTCTGAAATGCTACGGTGGATTTTGTGCTGCAACACGCAGCCCGAAGCCTGATTCTCAGTCAGTTCCGTCTTAAATCCAAATATACTTCTGTGTTTAAGCATTTCGACCGAGCCGCCGATAAATCTTCTCGTGAATTTTACTTTGCACCGTGTTCCATCTGCATGTTAATACAATTCGTTGTCTTTAGAAGAAAAAAATATTCAACCTTTATCCGTACATTTTTTATACAAATAATTGATCAAATTTGATAGGATCAAACACTAGAACTACCAAGGGGGTCAAAATGAGTTGTTACAGATTTCTTATTTTATAATACAAAATTTATTGAAATATTTTGTATAATAATTTACGTTTCATCGCTTATTTATTTTAAATTTAGAAATAGTGTTAATGGGAATATTTTCTACAACTTTGAAAGAAAAAGGAACAGATTTTGATGAGGTTTGTAATTCCAAAGATAATTAGCAGAATACCGCTTAAAATAATTGGAGAATCAAAAATTCAGATTAGGTTATTTAATGAATTAGCTTGATCGAAGTGTCTATTTGTACACACGCGGTTGCGGTTGGTGTTTATCCTTAATGATCAAATTGTATCTCATAAATAGGTAACGCTAATGGTATTTAGCTTGTTTAATTCGTTTTGATACGTTCAACGAGTTCCACAGGATGAATGTTCGTGGTTTCGTTCCAGTAGATTAAAATTTCAAGATCGTCGCGGATAACGAGCCAAGTGAGCTTGAACTTCGTTCTAACTTCAACAATCTCGAACACGGTTTTAGCATTTTAAAAAATCGCTATCTTTCACGATGCTCCTCGAACGTTTCGAGAAGCGCGACGTAGAAAATGGTTAGATTTTCCTTTCACCTGTTTTTGTTGCAGAGTCATAACGTGTAATAGAGTGAAAGTAACATTATTTTGAATGCTCGTAGAAGAGTTTCTAATTCTTCCCTGCAAATATTTCAAGTACAGAGGAGTCGATAAATAAATATTTTAACACTTTGACTGTCACGTTACAGCTACTAAAAATTCCACTTAATAGTAATTGTATTTTTTATCTATTTTATATTCTATTTTCACATTATTTTGTTATTTTCATTATCTATAATTTCTGATATCTAGTGGGAATATTTTCTACCAAACAAATGGAAGAATTCTTAATGACGTGGCAGTCAAGGTGTTAAATTGCTTATCGATTACCATTTTGTTTTAATAGAATCATTGAATAATTTTGAAATTGTTTTTTTATTAAGTACCTTGTATTAACATGCAGAATGGGTCGAAATTTTTCCTTCCCTAAGGTATTTCAATTTTCAGCAGATTATTTTCTTTTAAATTCAATATTAAAAGTGGCAATCGCCCAAGAAGAAATATTACTGTTCAGAATCTTTTTTGGAAGAAAAAGCACAGTTAAATAATTAGAATATAAAAAGCCAATAGAACGCCTATTTTTTCCAATTCAGTTTCTCCGTAAATTTGTAATGGTAAACATCGAAAGTGCACAGCGTTCAAGCGTTAAAAGATGTACAAGTATCAGAACGAACGGTCTATCGCATGTGTTTTCGCTGGCGGTTACCATTTTCAACATGGAGATCGATTCGCCAGCACCGTATGTAGGATCATTCCGCTAAATCTCAATTAATGTCGACGTTTTCAGCGGAGAACGCGTGCTGAGGTCGCGTCAGCACGACCGCGGGACGAGCCAGGAGAGACGGTACAAGCGAAGCCATCGGCGATCACCGAGCAGCGGCCGACAACACGGACACCGTGATCGCGATCGTGATCGTCTAGCGCATCCGACCTCCTCCAGGCGTGCAAGGATCTACCGGCACCATGGCTCGTCGTCGACAAGCCAAGATCGGCATAGGCATCGTTCACCGTCCTCCAGAAGTCAGGTGAGTCTAAAGGTGTCGACGATCGATCCAAAGAATCGTTTAAAATGATCGCGAGTACAGGATCGTTTTCGTTTAATTCCCCCCCACCCCCCCCACCCCCCCTTCAGGCGAATCACCCAGACCTGGTACATCCTCTAATCATCATAAGACACCTGGCAGGTACCACGATACTCTTATCGGGCTAGAATTTTCAATTTAAAACACGTCGACTTGTTGTTTGGAAACTCTCGTGATCAGTCGTAGTCGGTTCGTCGTCCTGGCTTTCCGCGAATTTTCCAATATAGAATCGCGTGAATCATCCTTCGAGGGGTGGGAGGGAGGGGCGGAGTGTAACGTCGTGTCTCCTCCAGATCATCGCGGCGAGGCTGACCCAGAGTCGATCGCAACCTGGATTTAGAAATACGCGCGTTGCCGTTGGCAAGATGCTCCGTTGAGAGGAACGGGAGCCGCGTTATCTCTCCTAGAATTCGAAATTGCCACACACGCCGTAGAACCGCGGCAACACCGTTCCACCCTGGATCATCCCGGAGGTTGGTGCACCCGAGGCGGTTACGCCGACGGTGCACCCTCGTCGTCGGCTGGACAGGATTTGAATCTGTCTACGTGGGCCGTGTCCTGGTTGCCCGAGCACAAGTGGAAGTCTTGGGTGCAGTTTAACGTGGCCGAAATGACCGTGCCGATGGACGCGAAGCTTGACGTGACGCCGGAGTCTAACGGCACTTCCACTTCCGAGGTAGCACCAACTAAACGAGACGCTTGTACACCGTAACCATGCATCCTGCGATAATAGTGGACACCGTGTACGAGTGTGTGCGCGCGCCTGTGTTAACGCATCGCTGTGTAATCACTGGGGGCTTTTTGTGGTCTCGTGTCCGGTTCTAATCGCGTTTAAATTACACCTCCCGTGTGGTTCGGTCTTGGATACGTTGAAAGCTGGAAAATCTTTCGTTTTTTTTTAATTTGCACGCGATTGATGTTCGAGGCGTTTAGATTTCATTTAGAAAATCGTGGAAAAAAGTAAAATTCTTCATCAATTTTAATTGCAAAGCTTCATTTTGTACACGATTTTCGATGACACCGTTGACACAAGTATCAAGGCAAAAACGTACCCAAGACTGAACCGACCCGTAACACCGTGAAATCACCTACGCATGTACTTGTTTCTGTTGGCCCTATGCCACTCGCGGCAGCAACGGTGACACGAAACGAGCGGAATAAGCCAGCGGATCGGAGCGCTAGTTAGCTAGGTGTACTCGCCTTAACATTTAAACATGCCGCCCAACCACGACGAGCCCGCTCGCTAGCTCCGCTCGTCTTACGAGGCAATCATGGTGCACGCGTTCCACGCTTCTCGGTTATATTTGGCAGACTCCGAGCGGAGGAATACGATAGATTCTCTCTCTCTCTATCTTTTATTCGTGTTTCGTCGTCCTCCGTCTTATAACCCCCTCTGACTCCGAAAGAGTTCGTAAGCAAACTGCAGCTCTTATTATCGGCGAGATAACGATTGGACGCGTTACTAAACGATCAGACGGGGGAGCAAAGAGAGAGAGAGAGATCAAAGTGCGATACTGATTGCACGAACATGTTCCTTTCTTGGTCAAAAGTTTGCTCGTTTCTTCGGTACGGTGTATGCCACGGGAAATCATGATCTCTGTCCTCTTCAGGATACGGGACCACTGTAACTCGCTCTTATCGGCGGCCTTGAATTCGTTCAAGATGTTCCGTTGCCCGATACGTCTCGTAAGTTGTTCTTCTCACCTCTCGAGGTATTCGCGCGAATCCGTTTGAAATCGTCGGGAAGAATTCCGCGAGGGAAAACGTTATCCCCGTTGCCAGCTGAATTTCTCGCGTTCCCGCGCGGTGAAACGTGGGTGCTCGTGGGCGACGCGTCGCGCGAACTACGCCGCTATTTTCTACGCGACGCGTATTTATACTCGATACTCGAATTCGCGGAGGATCCACGTCGTCCAGAGGAGACCTCGATTATCATCGAATCCGCGACCTTGAAGACAAAAAACCTCGATTTATTAATAGTACGACGGTCAAGCGATTCCAATGTTCCGACAGAGCTTCTCGAACGTCTATGATTTATCATTTGTAACAGTTTCGAGAACGATGGTAATCGCCTAGGATCGGTTTTCTGAGTTACGACGACATCAGCTTGAAGTATACTCGAATAGTTTATAGTTGACAATTTTGTCAGCTATTTTTAGCTGCAATTACTCCTTTTATCCAATAATAATGTGTAGATTAGACGAGGAAATACTTTGGAAGCGTTTAATGTTTATTACAGTCCTCGGCAAGTTCCGTTGGGAAAATTTGAAAGAAAACAAGTTTATTACTGAATGGATGTAAATCTATTTTTCCTAGAATGGTCGAGGTGTGTGTGTAGGTTGGTAGTTAACTGACCGAATTTTTAAAAATAGGATCGACATTCGGAATTTACGAGCTTTGTTATTGCACGAGGGGGAGATATGCATGGTAAAAGCCAGGTGATACTCGATGGAAACATTCAATGATAGGGAGGGTAATCTTCGATGAGTCAACAAGAAATTAGCACACTGTTCCACTTCTCTAATTAGCGATAAATAATGAAAATCCTTAGTAAATACAGAGGCGATTTTCGCCGCAAAGTTTTCCCTCTGTCGCAGGCGTTTTGAGGTTCGTCTTCGAGATTCATTCAGCAGATGGTGCAACAAGTTCATCAGCGTCCATGCGGTGCCGCTCTCGGACGAATTAAACCCGTTCTAATTATGCGATATGTGTAGATCGGTATTTCATCGCGCACCACGAGAGCTTGCTCCCATTCGAACGTCGTGCTCGGACGATTTCGTAATTTCTATATGTGTCAAGGTTCGTACTGGGAGACAAAGCGCCTATGCTCGCGAAAACACACGGCCTCTGCTCGTTTCCTCGTACACTAATTCCATCATGGACGAATCTTGTCCACGACCTTTCCATGCGTCAGGAAGCTTTTCGCACTGCCAAGACCGATCTTTAACCCTTTACGGTTCAACGTCGTTGGTTTCCACTCGACTGTTTACGCTTTAAGTCGAACACGAGTTTGCTTACAACTTCTTTGATAGTGTGAGAAGTCGGGATCAATTTTGACCCACGCCAAAACTTAACACTTTGACTGCCACGTCGCCCACCTACTTGGTTGAAAATATTTGAAATTATGGATAATAGAAGTAGCAAAGTAGTAAAGTTTGTCAAAAATAAAGTTATTACCAAATGAAATTTTTAGTAGTTGCAGCGTGGCAATCAAAGTGTTAATATAGTTGGCGTTCTTCAGGTTTTCCAAGTGTTATACAAATTGCGTACCCTTAATTTGTATAACATTTCACAAGATGTAACCCAATAATTAGTACAATTAAATCTTGAAGAGAACCAACATAAAAAAGAAATAGAAGTATTTACACCTTCGAATTAAAACTGATTCAGCGATGACTGTGAAGGGGTTAAAATCGAGTCACCTGGAGAACAAATCTTCGCGAGTAGTCGGTAAAGGGTTAAGGTGTGTCGAACTTCATCATTCTGCCTAAGTGAGCGACAAATTTACGTAATACCCGTTTCTTCCCTCTTTCTTCTCCTCCCTTTTCCCTCAGTCTCATTCGATAGCACACCTTCCCTCTTCTGTCTCGCTTCCAATTCGTCCTGCGTTTCTCTATCCCTCTGTCGTCTCCTGCTTTTCATCGTACGAGAGAAGTGTTCGTTTTCAAGAGTGAACGAGAGCGAGAGAGAGAGAGAGGGAATCGTGTTCCGTTCGTCGGAGCGCAGAGCTCACCACCGCTGCTCGGTATTTTTAGTGCGACGAGAGTATTTGGCGGGGCGCACCGATTCGCCTCCTCGTCTTCGTGAACGGTCCACGTCGGCCGTCGTCTTCGTGACCGCCGTCGTGGTCGTAGTTTAGTGCCTTCGTTGGCGTCCCTCGGATTGCGTGATCGACATGTTCGCACCTCCGTAGTGCGGTGTGTGATGCACCCTGCGGCCAAGGAGTCCGGTGTGCATTGTTGTCACTGGCTGGTTTGGTGAACGTTTTCAGTTCGAACTGTAAGAATCAACCGTGTGTTGCTTGTGCATTTCGAAGCGACGAATCTCGGATGCGTCACGTCGAGGACACACTCGGCAAGGTCTGACGGAACGACCTTGAGGGCGTCTTCTAGCCGAGGCCTGCGAAATTCGAAGCCGAGGAATCGATTCGAGGAGCACGCTGACGCATACCGGATCGAAATTAAAGAAAATAAACAGGATCGGAAAGGAAGCGAATCGCGTAACGAGCTCGATCCGGAATTCGAGCTTCTCTCAGGCCTCGAGGCGGGCTTTCGATCGAAGGATCGAGTAGAGAAATTCCGTGACCGCGTGGGCGAGTTTCTGCGTCTCGATGTTCATCTTCGCGCCACGTGACAACATGTCGACGTCTCGTCAGGGATCGACGAGCCGGCGGAATCGTTACGCGCGATCCTCGACCACCACCAGCGTCACTCAGATGCTCAGCGACTCGTGCTCCAGCCTTCTGCAACGGCTGACCACCAGGGTACGCGGTACATCCACCCTGAACGACCATGTGGCGAACAAATCGAGCGTTACGAGGCGATCGTCGCCGAGCACCAAGTCCCGTCTGGAGGACAAGTACTCGACGATCCTGGACAAGTACTCCAGAAAGAAGCGCCACGATCATGGAGACCACGGGGACTACAGACGCACGCACGAGCGGGACCACAGCTATTTCCGCCGCGAGGACAGCCCGTTCGTTCGCGACGAGAAGACCCTGGAGCCTTCTGTGTCCCGCACCGTCGTCAAAAGTCCCGCCAGCGTGGTGCTGTCCGAGAAGGCATACCCTTACGTGAAGTCCTACGCCGCGAAGGACTTCAAACGCGAGAAGACGCCAGGCTACCATCGAATCGACAGACACGCGTTGCTGAACTCCGACACCTACCGCAGGTACGGAAGACACAAGTCAGGCCACGCTGAGACCCGCACACGTAAGGTCAGGCCCTACAGAAATGGCAAGAGCGAGCAGCTGGAGTCCACGTCCACCGCTCTCAGATTAACCAGACCCATGAAGCTGGACACCCTGACGTCCAAAGAGAAAGCTGACGATGCAAACGACCCTGATAAGACACCTACGGGCAGCGTGACGCGAGACACAAACCTGGTGGTTGGTCAGAAAGAGGACTCGGATGACTCCGATCCAGCGATCTCCGAAAGGGTGGCCAAAAGGAAGGAGATACATAGTCTGATCCTGAAATACGCCGCCATGGAGGAGACGTACAGTCAGCTGGCCGCAGGTGGCCAGGTGAAGATGCGGCCCAGCACCACGGACATTATCGCCAGCAAGTATAGGAAAGGCAGCCAGCAAGGCGAGCGTAAAGACGCGTCGAAGAACGCGGCGACCTCGGCCGCGAGTGTCGTTAACAACGCGGACACGGTCCATCACGCGATTGTAAGTTGTCGAACCGCGCGCAAATATGGCTTCCTTACTCTCTTCTGTGACCCGCCATCGCTCTGGCACCCGAGTGTTGTTGTCTTCGTTGAGCAGACCCCGTGCCCCGTTGTTGCTGCTGTTCCCCTCTTTTGCACCCACTCGTTAACAATCCCCTGTCCCGTCTCTGGCTGACCGTGGCCCCCGTGTCTTCCTTCTGCCAGCCTCTGCAGGCTTCATGATCGTAATTCACTCGAGCTGATCTTGCTAACGAACATATGTCTCTATGGTGTAGGACATCTTGGAATTTCGACATAGTTCAGGGGTGTTACGGATGATTCACGCGAACTCGAGCTATCTTATCGAGGGTGGGGTCCTCTTCTTTAACCCCTTAACCTATGATTTGTTCAATAGGTGGATAATGGTGGAAATATTATTTATATTTCACACCTGATAAGTCTTGACTGCATTGATTATAATTACAATTAAAATTGAGTTGTAATCAAAATTGCAAGGGAAAGGTTACATGTGACTCGGTATTATAGAACTAGGGGTTAAAGAACGACGGGTGGTGCAGCGAGGGATGCTCTACCATGATTTTTAACCCTTTCCTGGGTAACAGGATGTGCACGACCCTCTTGATTTAATTAATTTCTTAAATATTAAAACCTTGAGTGTGTAATTGAAAGAAATGAATTATTTCTCGTGTTATAAATGAAAAAAGATTGATTTCTGTTATAGAAACGCGGGTTACCGATGTCGAACATCTTTCAAAACACCGCGCTATTATATCTTTTAATAACGTATAAATATACCGATTTGAAGACCAATCTAAAATAATCGCAGGTTGGCCCGATGTCAAAGATCCGTTGAACGAGCAATTATTCACGCGGTATCGTTTATTTAGTTTACCAACAACAAGTATCAAGCGCCATTGTAACACGAGAGTTTCCTATGGGGGTTTCGATGTTTCTCCGTTCCTTTTCTACAATTGGAAAAATTCCAACAAGAGTACCGTGGTCCTTTTTTTTTAATTCTCCCAAAGAACCGTCCTATTTAAAATTGGTTCGCGCTCGAACGAAATAGATCAATGATACATCAGAGATCGTGTTTCGCTTATCGATAAGGTAGGCTCGAAAGTGTCGATCGATAAACCGCCCTGTGCCGGACGTGTCACGACGATCGACGGATCCATCGATCGTCGTGAAACGATCCGCTCGGCGCACTCACGTAAGTACTTGGAAGTTTCTGCCAATGATTGAATTATTAACAAATTAGAGAGACAAAGAATATAATAATAACGACCTCTCCGTGCGTGTTAGAGAAACAGTAATATAATATTATATGCAATAACATGCACACTCGAAAGAAGCTGTCCAACGACCACATACTTATTCATTTTTTTACTTACGAATAATCGGACCATGATGCATAATGAAAGAACGTAACGGAGAAATAATGAATCACGGTAATTTATATACACTCTGTTTTGATCTTTGTGTCTTATTGCGCGGGACGGCTTCTTCGAGGCAGCAAGAAGCTAATTTTAACATGAGTATACGTCTCTATAATAAAAATAACGAGTCTAGGAAAAAAAAGTACATTAAATAACCGAGAAAGATGCAAAAATAAATGAGGTAAAGAAAATGAGAGATAAATAATCATGATAAAGAAAAAGAGTAATGAGATAAATTTTAAAAGAATCTGAACAAAAAAAAAAAGTATATATATATATAAAAAAAAAATATGTTCGCTTTGTGCCGATGGTAAAATTCGTAACCGCAACTTTCTGACTTGGCAAACCATTTTGCCCTCTCCCCTTTCTCTCTGATTGTTGGGTTACCATCTCCGTTGTAATGGGAATGGAATGGAATGGAAATGGATATGGCACACGGATTGGTCACTATGGTCGACTGGGCGCTCGGATCGGGTGGTTCTCTCTCTCTCGATGATGACGATGACCGATGACCGATGACGATGTATCCCCCTCTACCTCCTCCCCACCGACACAATCGTACGTTCGTCCGTGCTTACACACGTCCTCTACCGCGTGTTACACGGGTCTTCTTCCTCCGCCCTTTCGTGGTGGATGATGGTGATGGATGACGGTGTGTTGGCGATCGGTTGTCGCGACGGCCCTGGATCATGGACCCCCTCTACCACACCAACACCTGTATCGTCTCAACCAATGGATCACGACGACGACGACGACGACGACGTCCTTCATCCCTGGTGGTTCATCGCCAACGACGCCATACCTGTTGGTCCGAGGGTCTGTTCTGGTGAATCGACGACGACCGGTGGGGAACATTCTCTGGTCGGGTCTTCTCCATCGTGATACGAAAACACGGGGGAACCGATATCGTCGGGACACCAAACACTGTGGTGCACAACCAACACTGTGATCGGCTCTCCTCTGTTGGCACGCGCCCGCTGTTACCGATTCCGCCGGCCCATATGTAGAGCCCACGACCGCCCTCCGTCGAGGACGACGAAGACGGCCACCTTGTTTACCAATACGGCGACATCCTGGCAAATAGATGTTCGTGAATACGTGAATACACTCATTGTAGTATATTTAAGCAAGCCTCAGATCGATTGGTCGATCGATCGATCGGATCGGTTACCCACGGTATCTGCCCGAAAACTGTCTCTCTTTGCCTCTGGCTCTAACCTTTCGCCTCTATCATTCCGCTGTCTCTTCTCTTTCTTTCTTTCTCTTAGTTCTTCAAGGTTAACATAATTATTCACTGATTTGTAATAGATTTTGATAATTGTTTAGTAGCTTATTATGTTTTTTATATTTTTTCTTCGTACAAACTTCCCTGCTAGATAAATGCCTTGGTATCTTTTGTATCAATAATGTGACACGGTTCTTTGAATAATTTCCCTTTAAATTTCATGTGTCCATTAATGAATTAACAGTCGTTTCATTTTCGAAAGTTTCGTTTTAGAAATTCGTAGAATATTGTATCCCAGTTGCAAGAATGTTGGCTTCAGAGTCGCGCCAATTTCTTCGAAGATGAAAGTAAAAACTAGAGAGACAGAGAGACGAAGGACGCAGCAGAGACAAAGAGAGACTAACGCTTGCGCTATTTCCTCGATACGTCTTCTTCGGGAATGACGTGCTCCTGTCGGTTTCGAACAGGCGCACGAGGACATTCGACATTCGCTCTCATTAATCCTGATGGCTTTTGCTTCTCTGTTTAATCGTTCCACGTCTCTTTTTTTTACCGAGTGAGAGAAAAGAAAATAAAAGAGAGACACGATCAATCGTCGTGTCCTGCCACGGGACCTTGACAGTCAATGTTTCATGTCCTTCGATCGCCGATTTCACGGTTAGGATACCTCGGCCTTTTAGGAGAGCAGCAGTTCCGATCGATAACAGAGCTCTAACGATACCGTTCTTTTTTACTTGAATCATACATCCGTTCACAACGTACGACGTAATTGAATACACGAGACCCGACTGGACGTCCACGCAGAAGCACGTCCCCGTTGCTTCTTCCTCGAGAAACTCTTTATTGTAACAGACTTTGATACTTCAGTTTTCAAGAAAATTGGCCACTGGTCAGACGAGGACGTTCGTGTGTTTTCTTGATCAAATATTCGTTCGATATACGCCTCGTCTTATCAGCGACCACGAAGAGGAAGAGTTTCTGATAGAGCAACGTGGACGATCTTTTAGAATGGACGCGAGGTCTTCGACCTAACCGGATGCTTATCTATCTTTTTACGTTACAGATAAAGTACTGGCCACCCTAGGAGAGGGTACTTTTGGAAAAGTTGTCAAGGTTAAGGACTTGCAAATGTAAGTGGCAGCTCACGTAACTACTACCGTAGGTAATCTACCTTCGAGTTTGGCGGCGCTATTCACCTTTTTCCGTCCAACCGTGGCTTCGATTGTGTCCAAACACTGTGCCCGTCTTCTTCCTCCTCCTCCTCTGTCTTTTCCGCCTTTCTATCCCACCCGAAGACACAACACGTATCCCCGAGTCATATAGCAGGGTCAGAAATAGCCATGCCACACTGTCACAAAATGACGCGCGAGTAGTCGCAATAATAGGATGGCCTTGCACTTTGTTTTACCGGCCAGCCAGCCATCCTCGAGCGCAGCGCCTCGAGCGAATCGAATCCACGCAAAATCTCGAGCGACCTGAGGAAACGCGAACCTCCTCTTCCTCTTGGTCGCTTCCTCCTCGCGCGTTTTAAGAAAAATAGCCTGCACGACGCTTTCCCGCCATGTGGACGCGCGTGTCGGACTTGGCCGTTGCCCGGAGACACCGCGATGTTGTTTAATAACGGTGCGATGACGTTTTCAGGGATCACGTGATGGCTCTGAAAATCATCAAGAACGTAGAAAAGTATAGGGAGGCGGCGAAGCTCGAAATAAACGCCTTAGAGAAAATTGCGACCAAGGATCCGGAAGGCCAACAGTCAGTATACTTACATACAAAAATATGAGATTCAGTTTTGAATGTTTTAATCATCCTCTGTATATTTTATTTTCAGCTTGTGCGTGAAAATGCTCGACTGGTTCAATTATCACGGGCACATGTGCATCGCCTTCGAAATGCTTGGTCTTAGCGTATTCGATTTCTTGGTACGTATACGAGTTCGCACGTGGGCCAACCAGGTCGAGCGTTACCGATTCGTCTTACGTTTGCAGAGAGATAACAATTATCAACCCTACCCGTTGGAGCACGTCAGGCACATCGGTTATCAATTGTGTTACGCCGTGAAGTTCTTGCACGACAACAAACTCACGCACACCGATCTGAAACCGGAAAACATACTGTTTGTAGACTCTGATTACGAGATCATATATAACAGCAAAAAGGTGAGGCCACGATAAAGCATCTTACACAGTAAATCAGATTTACGTCGGGATAACTTTGTGTACGGTAAGATTATGACGCTCTGAAGCGTTTAAAAGAGGTTTCTTCTTTTCAAGCGGAAGGACATCAGACGCGTGAAACGAACGGACATAAGGCTGATCGATTTCGGTAGCGCCACCTTCGACCACGAACACCACAGCACGATCGTCAGCACAAGACATTACAGGGCACCCGAAGTAATTTTAGGTGAGTTCTCGGTGGCACGTTAAAACGGCACACGCTCGCGTTGCGACACAGCGATCTGCTACCTGATTCGTTTATGTTTATTTGTATAGAATTAGGATGGTCGCAGCCTTGTGACGTGTGGTCGATTGGCTGTATCCTCTTCGAACTGTACCTGGGTATTACTCTGTTTCAAACACACGACAACCGTGAGCACTTAGCAATGATGGAGCGTATACTTGGCACGATTCCACATCGTATGGCTCGCAAGACTAAGACTAAGTATTTCTATCACGGGAAATTGGACTGGGATGAAAAGAGTTCGGCCGGCCGATACGTGCGTGACAATTGTAAACCTTTACACGTAAGTAAATCGTCGCACTCGAGATCCTCCTTATATAATCGTTCGCATTTTATATATACACCTTTGTATTTAAGTTCTTATTTACCAACGGGAAAAAAACTGAATTTATTTGGTCAGTAAAGGCATTGAATAACGTGTCAATGATATATAATTACTGATATAATTTTCTGTGTTTTTCGTATAGCGTTGTATGCTTTCGGACGACGAGGAACATCGACAGTTGTTTGACCTCATCCAAAAAATGTTAGAATACGAACCTTCTCAGAGGATAGTGCTGAAGGACGCGTTGTCGCATCCATTTTTCGACGTGTTACCAGCGCACCAGAGATTGCCAGATCTTCGAGCAGCCGGTGATTCTCAACAATCTCACGAACGATCACATTCTCTTTCCCGATGAAGCTAGGAAAGGGACCGACCTCCGTACTGGACAGACACTCCACTATCAACGACGCTACTGCCCTACGTTGCAATCTGGATGACCTTGAGCCTCAAAAGACTGTGTCTTTTTCGCGGAAACAAAATTCGATGACGACAGCCCGAATTTAAAGTAAAAAAAATGAGAGAAAATGAAAAAATTTCAAGTGAACAAAATTTTGAAAGAGGCTCGACATTTTTTTTTTTTTTTTTAGTAGAAAAATGTAAATTAAATTCAACGACCGGAATAATGTGTCGGTTAAAATCGTAAGTAATCGTAATTGTTTAACAAAAACATAAAATAAAAAATGAGAGAAAAAAACGAAAGCAGTAGTGTAAATGGTGCTGTGGAACTCGGACTCGATAAAATATATATTTGACGATAGATGATACCGTGAAAAACCTCAGAGTCAAGATATATATAAAAGAGAAAAAGAAGTATCGACGCTCTAATCATCTTCGTTCAAAGACGACGAAATTTGGTAGACGGCCAAACTATACTTGACATAGTCCTTGTTACCGGCACGACGAGAAACGTGCCGGTGTGTCTGCTCAGTGTAGCGTAACAGAGTCCCGTCATTGTAAACATTTTCTAAACGCTCTTCTGTACATTTTATCCTTTAATTTTATTACGATGTTATTATGCAACAAAGTTTGGAGTAAAGAGAGAGAAAATAAGAAAAAAAAAGGGGTCGCAGTTTATACTCTTGTTTGTTATAGATTGATGACCACGGCGTGTTTAATAGTAAGAATTCAGACTTAGGCGATAAGGACAAGTATAAATATTATGCGTACGTGTTGACATTAATTAAGATTAACAAAAGGGAGAGAGAAAGTGTGAGAGCGAGAAAGTGGAGGGAGTGTGCGTGTGAGGAATTCAATGGACGCCAATTCATCGTCATAAAATACACATGTTAACGTTCTCAGAAACCGTAATGATACGTATGTGGTTATTTTTAGAAGGAAAAAAAGATGCTAACACACGTTTTGTTTCTCGAAACTTTGAGGAAGCTAACGCGGAGCTGGTTTTTGTTTTTTTCAGTTCGACGTGTAACAGAATTTTCATTGTATTGTCTTACGGGGTCGCAGAGACAATCATGTGTGCTTTAAGTTTCATTGTCGGAAGGGTGAGGCGAATTTGATACGGTTCTAAATATTCAAATACACGACGCGTGTATTCATGAAGAAGCGCGAGCTTACGTACATAAAAAGACGCCTCTGCTTTTACTTCGTTTAGAGGAACACCTTTTAAATTATAAAACATTCGTCGGTCGTGTACGTCTCTTGTTTGTCTCTTTTTTTTCGGTTATTAAATATATGCAACATGACGAAAGTTTAAAAAGAAACACCCTGCTGCTCGTACAAAGAAAAGAATATGTTCCCGAGCACTGCGAGAGGAAATGCTGTTTCGAGTAGCAATAAAACACATTTCTTTCAAATATTTCATCTTTGACATTTATTTATTATACCGATAAATCAAAATTTATCATCCCAATAATTTAAAAACGATCGAGTAGCGATACATCTATATAATCTGCGATGACAATTTGTTTATTTCGTATTCGAAATAGATATATTTATACAATACGCACATACACGAAACACTCATGCTTGGTTGTACACATACGTACAAAAAATTTGAAAATAGTTACAGGAGAACGAACCTGCTCAACAGGTTCGTACAGATACCATGCCAGATAAAATAAACAAAAAAATGTGAGTACGTCACGTACGTTTTCCGTACTCGACATCGTGTTTTTATTGAAATTTTTCATATGTAGCGATGGCAATAGGAAAAAAGTTACACTTTAGGCCATTCGTATACTGAAGGTACTGATGATTTGTAACATGGGTCGTACAGTTGGGCTTTGATAAACTCCTCGTAATCTTGAGGCTCTGGTTGAAGCGACGCGGAACCTGGATGAGAAAGAAAATCAGTTTCAGGTTAAAAGTCACGAATACTATTTTTAAAAAGGTAAATATATGGGTTATATTTTACCAGTTTCATAACCATATTTCATGATATCAACGGCTATCTTCACTGAACACTTTTGGATGTCTTGCAGTGGTGGGTACAGGTTTCCGCTCTCCAGGTCTTCTTCCGAAACCAGATCGGCTAACGATTTAGCGGCGATAAGGAATACCTCGTCGGTAATATGACGCATTGCGCAGCATATCACACCCAATGCAACGCCAGGGAAAATGTAGCTGTTGTTTCCCTGTCCAGGAGTGAAGGTCTTGCCTTCGTACGTTACTGGGTCGAATGGTGATCCACTGGCGAATACACATTTTCCCTAAAACGTAACAATTTGTAATGTTTGCAAATGTAATAGAAGAAAACAAGCAATTAACCCTCGAAGGTAATTCTCTCGAGACTCACACCGATATTTCAATAATACAAAGCTACAATCGCTCGAGTGTCTCGTGTCTCTTATTTCGTTTGGTGACCATTATTCTGCTTTCGTCACTATTGGTAAAGTAGGAAGGTCTCCACTGCGAGGGTTAATACTTCATAAGTTTTGTGTGTACCTTGGTAGCGTTGTAGGCTTGCTCAGCTGTGCATTCAGCTTTGCTGGTAGGGTTGCTGAGGGCAAAGATCACCGGTCTCTCGTTGTTTCTTGCCATTTCTTCCAGTATCTCGGTGGTGAAAGCACCGCCGATCGCAGCGGCACCGATGAGGACCGTGGGCTTCGCGCTCTTCACCACCTCTTCCAAGGTGTCTATCGGCTTTTCGTCCCGAACGAAATGCATCTTGTGCTCCGACAATCCGCCGCTTGGACGGTTCTTGACCAGCAAACCTTTCGAATCGACCATCCAGATCCTATTCTTGGCTTCCTCCTTGCTCACACCCTCCTTCTCCATCGCCATCACGCACAACGTCGCGATACCTAACGCAGCCTGTAAGATTGTAACTGTAATACCATGAACATGGTATAATATATAAAGTGATGACTTACCTCTCCAGCCCCCTGGAACACGATCCTATTGTCAGACAGCTTGGTGTTTGTGACACGCAGGGATGCCAGTAAGCCGGCGACGGCGACAGAAGCGGTTCCTTGAATGTCGTCGTTGAAGGTACAATAACAGTTTTGGTATTTATCGAGCAGTCTGAACGCGTTCGCGTTTCCAAAATCTTCGAACTGAATCAGAGTATTCTGGCCATATCTTCTGACCACCGCGGCCATGAACTCGTCGAGGAACTCGTCGTACTCTTTACCAGTGACGCGTTTTTGTCTGTGGCCAATGTACAGTGGATCATCCAACAATTTCTGAAATTCATATTTATACTCTCTAATACTGCTCATAGTTCTAAGATTCATTGACTCGTTAATTATCGTACCTGAGTATTGGTGCCGACGTCCAAGGTAATTGGCAAGCACTGCTGCGGTTTGATACCAGCCAGTGCGGTGTACAAAGACAACTTTCCAACGGGTATTCCCATTCCGTAGGCACCCAAGTCACCCAGTCCAAGTATTCTTTCACCGTCGGTGACGACGATGGCGCGTACGTCGTGTTCGGGCCAGTTCTGAAGAACTTCGTAGACGTGGCCTTTGTCGTAGATGCTTATGAATAGACCACGTGGTCTTCTGAAGACCAGGCCAAAGTTTTGACAAGCCAGACCCACCGTCGGTGTGTACACCAGTGGCATCATCTTTGCCACGTCTTCGGACAGCAGGCGGTAAAAGAGCTTCTCGTTTCTATCCTGTAACAGGAATAAAATTATCAATCACAAAATAAATCTTAAAAAAGAAGATATGTTATTTAAAATAGCTGAGGAAGGAGACAAAGGAGACACTGTTTAGATAGATACTTCATTAAATGAAACTTATGAAGTGATGTGATAAATATCTGGCAAGTTAGCATGACGTACGTACCAATAGGCCAATAAGATAGATATATTTCGATAGATCATCCGGATAGCGGTCCAGATTTAGACGACATAGTTCCAGCTGTTCCTCCTGTGTCTTTACAACTGTTGGCAGGAGACCATGAATGCCCAACATTTGCCTTTCCTCGATGGAGAAGGCCATACCCTGAAATACAATGTTCCTTTTAATACAGGGAAAGAATTTCATCTAATCAATGATTGAAATTATAACTTAAATATCAATTAGCACAGTTGGCAGATTTATCGAATATTATGTAAGGGTGATTTATCTGTTTCTTTTGATAAAACATTCTTAACAGGCGACTTCATTCGGGGTCGTTATTTGTGCAACAAATAACTATGAATCATACCAAGACCTTGGCAACAATTATTTGATTGCTGCCTGAATTGGGTTAACGAGAAAATTCCTACTGACCGCTGGTGAACGTGAGTGAAAGGCGATCAGCTGTTCGACAGTAAGAAAATTATGTTAAGATCTTGATTATAACTTTCAAAGAATACGATATTTTTAAAGGAACAAATTAAAAATTCTATTTCAAAAAAAATTTGACCATAAAATGTTATGGCAACATTCCTGTAAGGATACGACGAATGATAAATATTTTTTTGAATTAATATTCAAATAAATAATAACTGGTTTCTTGCAAATAATTTATGCACTTTTAAAATTCTATACTAAATTATGCAGTGGCAGGAATTTTCTCGTATAACTTTTACATCTATTTTACTAGCAATTAATGAATTTCAAAAATGTCGATATCGCTGTCACTTACACGATATCGATTTCCTATGATTAATCGATGTTTATTTTATTTTTGTGACAAACAAATATATGTTTAGAAAGGTGTTTATAAAATTTTATTATACAAATTCAATTTCTGTTATTTCATAGGTAAATTAAAAAAATAATAATAACGCCATCTAGCGGATTGCGCGCAAAGCTTCACTCCTGGTAGCTAGAGAACATGAAAGTAGAAGAAGTTGGTCGATGAAATTGTGCGATAAGGAAAGACGTACTTGGTCCCGCTTCAAGATGGCGTTCGATCAAATAAATCGAAACAGGTAAATTATTCATTTTTTAAGAATAATTCAATGCACTTTTACGGTCGTTTTTAACAATACAGAATTAGAAGAACATTCACGTATAGTTTGTACTATCCTTGTTGCTTGTTTTTACTATCCTTGTCGCACAGTAAACTTCTAAACTACCTCTTCTACTTTCATGTTCTCTAGCTACTAGGAGCAAAGCTTGATAGCACGAATTTCGCTAGATGGTGCTGTTTTAAGTTTTTAATTTATCCGTGCAGAACACAAATTGAATTATTTAAATCATTCATAAGATATATTGAACGATAAATATCGACAGGCACGTGTCAAATAATCGCAGTTTATTGATTTTTATTTATCGAAACCCATAGAAATGCTTGCTCTTCATGCTCAGAATTATTGAACGGGAAAAATTAATAAGTAAAATTCCTGTCATAGCCAGAATACGAATGGATGGAATATGTTTAATATCAAATTTTTCAAATATTTTATTATGATTATATAAAATATTCTGAACGATATTTAAAATGCAGAATTTATTGAATTTTAAGTCACTGTCAAATAATTGAAAATAATTAGATTTGTTTGATAGAATTATCTTAAGAAAATTCAATTTATTAAATAATTACTATATTCTCAAGTGCATTTGAAAAATAATTATTCAATTTATATTTTTTTAATTATTTCTGATAAGAAAAAGAAACGAAGAGTGAAATTGAAGTTATGACGAAATAAATGATTGAAATTAGTATTCTAAGCTATCTTGTCCACTGGAAAGTGTAAGTAATAGATAATGGAAATCGATAATAATTGATCCGGGGTTCAGTTAAATAGGATAATTTTCAAACACGTCAAATTACGTTATCAATCGGTGATTCATGTTCATGATAACAGTAACATAAAATTACAATCATACGAACATCTGATAAATTGAAATTATTCCCTTATGCACTCAAAATGTAAAAAATCTCAATTTTTTTTATCATTTAATTGGAACATTCTCGTTTCTCTTCTGTTTTTCGTTTACTCATCTCTTGATGAAGGTTTGATAATTATTATCTTAAGACCCGAGTGTTTAACTAAGTGCAAAGTTTAATTATTAAATTCCTTTTCAAATACTTACAAACTGAATTTTTCCATTTGTTACAAAAGTGGTTCTTTTTTAAATGTTTTGCAGACTCTGTTAAATAATTAATTCATATTTTCAAATTTATGCAAGTACTCGATACTTGGAACAATAAAATATATACAAATAAAGAAAACGAAAAAAATCATTTAAATTAAAATTTATTACGACAGCATACAGAGTGCAACAATTTTACAAGGCATTGTTATTACAATTTAACTCTATTTTCTTTTTTAAAGGTTAATAAATGGCTTGGTAATTAAATTTTCTGCTTTCACTAGCAACGACAAAACAACATGCAGATGAAATGCAAAATAGTTAGCAACATTTAATTAAACTCGTCTGCACCGTTTCCTTTCGCGGCAACACGGTTTCTGTTATCGCGATTACCATCAGCGATCGATTAATGATTTAGATACGCAATTTATCGATCATTTAGAAGGACTTGTAACATCAACTTTTTGATCATTGATTAAAAATTTGATTCGATTGATTGTCATTGGTGTACAGTGGATCCATTGTGTTTCTGCCTCAGAAAATTGAATAGAAACTTAATAAATAATTGCTGACAATTAATCATTTAGAAATAGTGTATATTTCTATTGTTCAATTTCGTTATCAGTTCAATTGTTACATTTTATTACTAGCTATTATACATTTTTTAGTTTCCATATATTATTATTAATTATCACTTACTGGCTACATTTTTGTACTTTATTATCAGTCATTTTTGTTAATATTTAATCATGCCCAATGATTAAATTAATTTTTTCCATAAAATATATAACATTGTTACAAATATTATTTCAATTTTAAAACAAGTTTATGTATACAGATTTTTGTATTCAACGACACATATACACGTCACTTACAACAAAATGTTTAATTGTTATTATAAATACATTTTCACGTGACTCGGTATAAATTATTAAAAGAAACATGTTAATGCATTATGTTTACGTCAAACGGTAAGATCACCTTACGTTTCGCATTTTTATAACATGCAAATCACTTTAACAACCATTTACAACCATTTGGTCTTTACTCGACCTTCGACACTTTGTTTAAATGCTGACCAACGCTGTCGGTGATTTTTACACATGCAAATGTTATTGAAAATGAAATCCACGACAACAATTTTACACCTTCTTTTTATGCAAATATTTGAAATCAAAATTGATAAACATTTTCAAAATAAGATTGTTAATGAAAAATAGTGGTCAATGTATTTGCAAACAGTTTTACAAATGCAGTCGTTAAACTCTTTGAGACTATCTACTGTAACTATTATACAAATCTAAATTAGTTACTTTATCGCTACTTTGCATATCTAACAATTTACTTTAAAAGTGCAAACGTTGCAGAAAATAAATATTTCTAACATTATAGTATTTTTAGTGCAAATCATTTTTTTATGAAGGACTATAACTTAAAATGACCACAAATCTAAACTACAGCCATTTAAATTATACGAGCAATTTATGTCCGTTTAATGTGAAACATAATTAAAAATTACTAGCCTGAATCATAGACGTGCAATATAACCCTAATGGCATGCCATAAGTCTAATGTGCACAAAATGAGTTAAGATTTCTTAATTCGATGAAGTAATTATCTATATAAAGAACGTCAGGGAAGACGTCAGGTCTTCCATTGGGAGAAAGATTCCATTGGGTGCTCCTTGACGATCGAGTCGAACCGGACGGTGTAAGGTCAAAGTACTCGTTAAGGAGCATACTATTTTTCCACTAGCAATGAATCTTTGGGGTCGCTGACAATGATTCGAACGTTCGACCAACGGCAATTGCCTTTTATAAATTATAACAACAGAGCAGAACCGATAAATGTCCCCCATTCTTGCTTTTCTGCTTCTCTTTGGAAGACTCTTGACACGAGATCTCCCTTAACTATTTTATCAAAAAATTAATTGAAGGATGGACCAGGAATTATCAGTCCAGTATTATTGAACTCTTCGTCCGTCATAACTGTTATTAATTGTGATAACACCCTGAACATCTTAGCTTTAACACTTTAAGGGAGGTTTTACCCATTTCTTATATAACTAAATACCAAACTTAATTGAAATTGCACAGCTGATAATATTCATTCCTGTGGTCCTACAAAGATGAAATTTGTCCATCAATGCGAACCTTCAAAACACAGAAGAGGAAGAGAAAGCATGGTTCAAGGATACTAGTTATTATTTTAAAGTCCTTTGTTAGAACCGGGCTAAAGGTTCTCATTCGAACGCGAAGATTAACCCTTTGGCAACTGAGCACTGAAATCAAAATCTAAAACTCAATTTGCAATATTTCGATCGTCTTATTGACGGAATAATAATATTCAAAGGTGGGCTGATCGATAGCGGCAAGAAGCCTATTAATAGACTCCCAGCAGATACTATTAAAAGCAGTGAAAGGATTGCGAAGACAATGAATGGCAAGAATAACGACCACAAAACATTTCCGTAGGAGCCTAGCTGATAACCATGCTTCTAATCGTTAAAATAACGCTGGACTGCTCGAAGGCAGGCAGTGACTATTATGATGTAACTGCGTATTCGCTTTCCTTGTAACGAATCGAATTACCACGTACACATCGTGATTGCAAAATTCCTGCGTGTTGTATCAGAAATAAGATGAATTGTCAAAGCGGATTAACCCTTTCCACTTGGGTGTCCCCTCTGAGGGGACTAATTTATTTTTCTTTTTGCAAATTTCCTTCCGAATATAATTTAAATAGAATAATTATTCCTAATACTATGGTATGTTGCTCACTAGTTTGTAATTAAGTTGGTGGTAAATAATCTGAATAAAGTCAAGGAGTGCAAAGGGTTTAGTGTCTAAATCCTACAGGATCATCTGACACAAGGGTCAGATCAGAAGTTCAGAAGAACATCGTCGATACGCAACAGAACGAAAGAAGAAATGTAGAGCAAGAATATGTACCCTTCCGTCAGCAGCCAGCAGGGGCTCAGGCACTCGCGTCGTTCTATGAAAATCCGGAACGAGGTCCCACCAATCCGTGTCCATTCTTCCGAGTCTCTTACCGCTTCTCCAGAAGTTCCATGGCAAACAATCCGCCAATGGAAACGGTTGCCAGGGCCTTTTGCCTGACGCGCGATCAATATGCAAGCCCTAGGAGTCCCTCCTAGTCGCAAAACTTGCCTGCTGCAAAAATCGCGGCCTAAAACGGAACCTTGCGTGTCACGCGTAACTCGATCCGACCGTTGAATAAGAAGGTTCAAGTTTATACCCTGATCGATCCACCGCCTGTGTCGTACGCGATCATCAAAAGACACCGGGGCGAGGGGAGCTGCGTTAGTCAGATGGTTCAAAGACTCGAAGAAGTTGGCCCAAACTTGAACAAAGACGAACCAGAGATTGTTCTAACAATCGTTCGATCGAACAATGGCAGCTTAGGAAGAAATTATGTTCGATACATTCCATTGAATTCTCGGTGCAACAATCGACGCCGTTTGTTCCTTTGCTTACTTTAAATTGAAACCGCGATACGAGTCAGCGTTTTGTTTGCAAAATATTAGCAAACGGTATCAGCTTTATCGACGGGGTCACCGATACGCAGGGTGCACTGGAATTTAGTCATGCTTTATCAAAATCTGATAGAAAACGGATTAAAATAATGTTTACTATTTACCAGGTTTTTTTTTACGTCTGTCTGACAAGCAGAAAAAAAAAAGAAACCAGAGTCCGGTTCGATAGAGAAGGATCATGGAACAATGAATAGTTGTAACGTATCGCTTTAACCGCGAAATTCTTAGTACATTTCGTAATCGCGATCGAACGTTTCCACGTGGAACGTTTAGCGTCGTGGAGTTTGCTCGGTCATCGAAAAAATTATTTTTATACTTCGCTGGTAGCGAACAGGTTACCGATCTTAAAAATCAACGGCGATCTATTCGCATCGGTATTATTTATAACGAGCAGTTAAAAATATGACGCTACGATTCCGCGAGCGAATAAATAGAATCGTCGTCTATTGTGTTTGAGATGAAACAACGCAAACAATATGCAGATCTATGCGATTAATTTAGTTTGAATATGCAACGCTTTGTGTCAACATTAATCTCTGAGAAGATCAATATTATTTCAGTTGAAATTCTAATATTGATCAAGAGTTAGAAAAAAAATCACTAGATTCATAGAAAAAGTTTTTGTAAAATTCAAATTGTGTCGAACACGTATATAGTACAGCTGTTGTTTTGAATAAAGTTACAGATGATGTTAATATATTTTCTAAAATGTTCATCAAGCAAGATTTTATTTCAGACATTTATGGCTGGTAATCGACGCAAAGATGTTATAAAAATGTAAAAATATATAAAAAAAAGTGTGACAGAGAGATAACGGTGGTTTATCGCATGTCTGAGAAGCATCCACACGCTTGTTTCATCATCCTCAGGTTGTCACACTGTCACTAGTTCCGTTCGGTAAATTTGTACGTCGTGAAAGTAAATTTGATGGAACCGCGAACGCTACGTGACTGATTTAACGTAAACGGAAACAATTATTTTATCTGGGATATTTCGTGCGTTCCTTATCTTCGTTGCACATCAATCAATCGTACGTTCATGCACGTTCACAATATATTATCCACTCATGCTAATCGATAAAATACCTATTCACAAAAATTAAAATATAATTGCATTTCAATATCATTCGCTTCCTTCGCGAGCCGCTGGTTTCACCTGGCTTACGTCAAGCCAATGGAAAGTTTTCAATTATCGGATCATCCGGATTTAAATTGTAAATTTCGCGCCGAAAAATCGTACGGTACGAAAACATGTCAACTCTGTTATGAATCTTTGCTGAAAACTTTCCGATTCGACGTTCCAAAGGATGGGCTTCGGAAACCATAGCAACAAATGTGACAATAAACAAGCAAAAAATACACACCGTCATTCTTCCAATTACCCACATGTAAGTTATAATTAATGTTACTCGTCAAAGTGTAACATTATTTGCAGAAGAAATGAAAAGCAAGCAACATTGAACGTAACAGGCGTAGGGAACTGTTAGCGCATCTGCCGGCATCGCAAATACCATTTATTGCACATGATATTAAAACACAGTTATACCACAAGGCGTACCTTATTTAACTGCGGATTTTTTAGGTGATCGAGGCCACGAAATAAACTGTTGGACACATCTCCCTGTCCCCGTTGTCCAAGCTGTTCCCTGTGAAGAGTCGACATCACCGAATGTTGATCGTTGCCAGTCAACTGACTACTACTTTGGATCCTGTAAACGACAAGCGAAGTTAAAGGCTGATTGAGAATGAACGTCGATACGGTAGAATGCAATATCGTCCAAGAGAGGTGAGGTTAGAGCGAGGGGAGCAAAGCTCAGACACGTATCAATAATGTGGCGCGATCGTCGAATCTGTCACATTCTTTTTTTCAACAGGCTACAGTTATAATTTCATTTATTGAGATTGTTCGTCAGTTAACGAATGCTAACAGCCGATGAAAAATACTTTCTCGATAAAACGCGTTTATCGCGAGGATGAACTGCAGGCCAGATCTAAAACGGTTTTATTACGGTTGTTTGTAACAATTCAAAGGCTGTTAATAATTTCATGATAACACTCGTGACTCCGATTAACAATTTATATTAAACTGATTTTATCGCTGAATATACATGGTCCGATAGTTACTCGCTACGTTACTAGCAGTATAACTATTATAGCGCAAGCGCGCCTTGCGCGCAGTCGCATGTTTGCATTCATTAAACGAGGACTTTTTGACATATTATTTAACCACAAAATATATCACGCATACTAAAAATACAACAACAGTGTTTTGTAATAACTGTCAATTTGAACTAGAAAAGAATGATGAAGGATTATAAAACAATGAATCAATTTATTTAACTATATCTTAATACTGTAATAGTCAACTATTATTACAATTATATGGTTATAATGTTCTACGTTCATGGAAGTTCAAAACAATATCAGGTCTCTTTTTCATATTTACAAATATTTTTATACTTGTAAATAACGTATTTATTTAATTTAAAGCTCCTACAGATTTAAAGTTTACTTTTTTACCTGTTGAGCACTTTATTCCGTTGCCTGGTGTCAGGATCAAGGTCTTTAGTAGTATAACGTAAGTAATTCGATTGATAGCGAAAGGTATTAATTTCACACTTTACTTGTTTGAAAACACTTTTTGAGGACATAATTACTGTGACTGGAGTTAATGCCTTTTAGCTAATCTGACATCTGTCAAGAAACTGTTATATGTATAACTACGATTGAGATTAAACAAGCGTCAAATCATACGCTGATAAGTTGGTAACACAGGTCACGTGATCGTCAGTCGAGAAACAAAAATATAACATTTCGATTCAAGTTGATTATCTCAATAAAATTTGTATGTAATCTCGGATTTAGACTATTTTCTAAATCTGTCCAACCTGAATATTGTCATTGTATTTAATGTTATTTTGGTATTGTTTAAAATTGTTGAAAATAGAAATACACGAATAGTTTCGACGTTTTGTCACCTAATTTACTAAACCGCAAGAAAAAAGAAATAAAAACGATAATGTAATCGATTCATTTCTTTATATCGTAGTTGAATAAGCAAAAATGTACATTTTTTGCACAAGTCATACGATAATACAGATCATAGGTCACTAACCTGTTATCGCGTGATACGGGATTAAAATTAAAGCGATCTTGGAAAGTTTCACGATGTCCATCGAATCCGGAAAATTGTTGAAAATTTTACGAACAAAACGAATAATAACAAATAGGTATTCTTCTATGACGTACAATTTTTATTGCGACTGAATAATACGTATGAATTACTCACATCAGCTGTCACGCAATAACGATCTCCTGACACGCAGATATCTCTTAACAATCAGTGAGTCACTACACGCATCAAGTTTCTTTAATCAACAAAAATACATAACTTGTAAAAAAATAAACAGAAACATAATAATTTTGATTAATCTAAAAAAATGTAGAGGTTATACGGATCAGCTTGAACAGATGACACTGTTTTTGTTTTTTTGTCTTTTTTTTTGTGGACAGAACGTAAATGCTCGTGTGTTTTGATATGCAAGAATTACACCAATAGCGTGAGCAAAAAAAGATACACACGTCAAACGAAAAATACGCGTGATCATTAAATGATTATAAGAAATGTAAAGTGATATAACAGGTTTTTACAGAGGATTATCGAGTTGTGAGCCATTTAACTGGCTAATATTCGATAAAATTAAATTTTTCTCTTTTTTATCCAACAACGCGTTATAGGTTACCTTTCATTTTCGCGCTTTCATTTTAAATTTCGCACAGAGTGTATTGATCGATTTCGACTGTTGAGCAATCTATGCATAAACACTGAATTAATTATAAAACAAGTATATCGAACCATACGAAGGTCGAAAAAGTGGAGCAAGCATAATTAATCCGATAATTTCTTTTGGAAGCAAAGTGAAGCAAAGCGAAGAATATCCTGATTTGTTTTGTCTGGATTGCGGCAGACGCTGTTAATCCATCATTTCTTTTTTACCGATCGATGATTCATCGAACGAAAACTGTGCGATTACGTTTGCTAATAAAAACAATTTAAACAAGTACAATCGAATCGGAGAAACATCATAACAATAAGAAAAAAAATTGCTGCGACGAATTTTCTTCGCATCGAGTGACATTTTTAACTATACAGATATTAAAGATAAACTGCGTATTCAAACTTGGACATTTTCTACCTTTAAAATATAAAATTCTATTACTTACACTTTGCAATTTCGTAGTCCGTTACGAATGTCTTTCGAGTGTGGGCTCCCCATTGGTGAAACAATTAAAATTTACCAAATTCAATGAAAACTATTGTTCATAATTTAATAGAAGCACTTTTTGTCAAAATAATACTGTGTCCTTATCACGTGTGAAAAGTAAAAATCAATTGTTTTCGAAACGGCTTCCGTTCAGTGAAATCGATCCTTCCGAGCACGAGTAGATCGCAAACGTGACTGACGTTCGCGCGAACTAACCAAAGAACGTTGTGCCTGCTTATTTGATGCAACTTCGTCATCGTAGAAATCGGCCTTAAACCCGACGTTTTTATTTCATTCTTTTTTTCCGCGAGACAGAAAAGACCATTCAAATTTAAACGAATATACATCATATTATATATACATAAAAAAAAATATCGAACGTTCCAGTTATATCTATCCTATTAAATCATTACAGGTTATCCTAATTTGAATTCGTTCTAGAATGGTGAAGTGTACAAGTTTTCGAAAGCCGAGACTGGTACGGGTTCGTACGAGGCAATTTTTACGGTCACTGGACACGTTGCATAATGTCAATATTTTGATTAAAACGTTTATTACTATAATTCATGAACTGACAGGCGTGAAACTATTGTATTCAATGATTATTTCAAATCGACTCGTGTTATTACACATTTAGGCGATAACGTGCTCAGAGTAATTCGGTTGAAAAACGTCGATAAAATTATAATTACAATTCGTATATGTACGTCAATGATCATAATACGTACGTATGCAAAGAAAACTGAAATTTGTACTTTGCGCATTCCTGTCACGACATATATTGAGTAAAAATTTAAATTAAGTTTCACCGGATCGATTTTATCTTGCGAGTATATTTTAATATTTAAAATAATTACAAAGTAAGCGCTATGAATAGCGAATAGATATCTCGAGTAATATCTTAAATATTTGTATTTAATTATTTATAGAATTATCGGTGTATCTTATCGAGGATGGAGGGGGGAGAAATTAAAACTCGATAAGAAAAATCAAGCTGAGATCGCGCCACATTAATGAGAATCTCCTGATGCTGTAATGTTTATTACTTGCATTATCATTTGACATGAATTGTACAACGTAAATATACCGTTAATCGTGTTGGTCTGTGCCCTCTTATGAATAAACACTAATAAAAGAACGAAATCAAAATTCGATGTCAGGTGATCCGTACGATTATATTTATGATCTGAGTTTATACTTACCTCGTTGATAAACCCGCGCCATTTTCGGGCCAAACCGTACAATCTGAGCATTTAAACCTGTAACGTAACGTATCGTTAAAATTTTAATTCGCTGTTACGAAATCAACTGAACGTACTTCGAGGAATCGGACATCGTTAAATTGTAGCGAAAATTTTAATGCAAATGTCCCCGTAGTCCAAATTTCTGTACTTTTTTCTTTGTTTCTTGACACAATCACTATACACGTGAAATTAGCTGGAAAAAAAACGAAAGAAAATGATTTTCTTTGGTAAAATATATAGTGAAATAATTGAAAGCATCGATATAAATTTATCTAATGTACTTATTGCATGACACTAAGGATATGGAACACGTGTGTGTGCTCTCGGTAAATTCTTGAATTTAAAATAAATTTAAACAAAATTCTGAGCATACAACGAGAACATTCGAAATGTTTGTATATCGATAACAATTTTATCTGATCCAATTTTTGTCCTTTTGTGAACGACCACGTGCTCGGGTCGATCGAGAAGATGAATTTAATTGAAACGCATTCTGCGTACAGTGATCTTATTAATGTTACGATCTGTACGAAAGTAAGTCACGCAGAATGCTCGTTTTCACCGTTACACACTCGATAATTGCTAATTAACCACGCAATGAGCTCGTATAGTGAAAGTTGAAACTGGTCGCAGACATCCCTCACCCCCCCTTTTCTGTCGCGCTAAATGTTTCGCACCTTTCTATCAGTAGTAGGTGCTCGCATTTAAATGAATAAAAATTACATATAAATATTACGAAAAAAGATGGTGTCTAATTAAAGCATAAAGTTCTTTATTTTTTTATGTTAAATGGAATTTGCACTGTTATGTAATTACGATTGTTTAACAGATACTTCACACGGATTTGTTATATACTTTTGTAACGAACAGAAACGAGCAAGTATGTAATTTAGAATGAACGATTAATGAGGTCATGGTTCAAGGCAGGATCATTTATACATTGATTCAATGTGAACTTTTGTTATCGTTTTATGAACATCGATAAAATATCCTTTTGTTTTAAATAATACATAAGAGTTGCAGGACACTCATATTTTATAGAAATTATTGTTGCTCGCCGATCGGACCTCCCACTCCCTCCACAGCAATCTCGCAAAATTACAATTGTAAACGTTAGTTATAAATAATATAATAACTATTGTAAAGTTGAAAGTATGAATCATGTAGTTTATTGAATAAATGCAGCTTTTTAGTACCATGAACGTTTCTAATTAGTTAACAATCGCGATAAAGCAAGAAAATAATAAATAAAGGCTCTGAAATGTAGTCTTCGAGTCTCGTAATCAAGCACAGGTTTATATCGATTTATATACTTAAATGATGTTCTAGGATCACCAAATTTGAACTAAAGGAAGGGGAAACTTTATATTATCATAAAAGTATCAATTTGTCACCGTACAAGCTCTATTTTTTATTATTTTTACAATTTTTAAAATAATTATATTTTTTACCTCTGGCGCCATCTCTTCGAAAAGTGCTGAAACTGCTCAAAAATTGACAGGAATCTGCCGTACCTACAATGATTATTTTTTAAGAAAATAATTTTTTGCTGTTTTCGCGTGTTTGAAGCATCTAATCGCTTCTATTTTACACTAATTATCGATTCCAATTGTCCGATTAATCCTAGAAGCCCAAAATATTGAAATATTAAAGATTAAATCGCACATTGTGGGAGTGAGAGGTCCGAATGGCGGACTAGTGTTCACTCTCTCGCACATTGTGGGAGTGAGAGGTCCGAATGGCGGACAGTTCATCCTCGCACATGTGGAGTGAGAGGTCCGAACATCTAGTCTCTCACTCTCTCTACGCCAAACTCGCGCCTGCGCACAACACCAATGTGCGAGAGAGTGAACACTAGTCCGTCAATCTCACCTCTCACTCTCTCAATGTGCGATTTAATCTTTAATATTTCAATATTTCGGGCTTCTAGGATTAATCGGACAATTGGAATCGATAATTAGTGTAAAATAGAAGCGATTAGATGCTTCAAACACGCGAAAACAGCAAAAAATTATTTTCTTAAAAAATAATCATTGTAGGTACGGCAGATTCCTGTCAATTTTTGAGCAGTTTCAGCACTTTTCGAAGAGATGGCGCCAGAGGTAAAAAATATAATTATTTTAAAAATTGTAAAAATAATAAAAAATAGAGCTTGTACGGTGACAAATTGATACTTTTATGATAATATAAAGTTTCCCCTTCCTTTAGTTCAAATTTGGTGATCCTAGAACATCATTTAAGTATATAAATCGATATAAACCTGTGCTTGATTACGAGACTCGAAGACTACATTTCAGAGCCTTTATTTATTATTTTCTTGCTTTATCGCGATTGTTAACTAATTAGAAACGTTCATGGTACTAAAAAGCTGCATTTATTCAATAAACTACATGATTCATACTTTCAACTTTACAATAGTTATTATATTATTTATAACTAACGTTTACAATTGTAATTTTGCGAGATTGCTGTGGAGGGAGTGGGAGGTCCGATCGGCGGACGAGTGTTCTCTCCCTCTTACGCATTAGCATACTGCGTTGGCTTGGTGTGACGCTCTCGCGGAGTCCTTTAATTGTTGCGTTGCAGTAATTAATAGTATGAGTTATTCGAGGTTCAGACTATTGTAGATCGGTTTTTCGTGTTCGAAAATGTAAAATTCGATACCAAATTAGCCAGTGCTTCTACGTTTTCTATTATTCATTAATGGTCGGGTAGTTACGTTCATCCCTTTTGTGTGAGGTTATGACTAAGTCCCTGTAATTTTATGTACAAGCTGCCTTAGTTTAATGACACATGACTAGAGAAATACAATTTTGCAAACTCGAGATCCTTGGTTTCTGAGTCTAGTTTCATTTTACCAAGAAACAATGGGAAGGATTTATCTATTGAGAGTAAACATAATCCATCAAATTCAAACCTGATTGAAAATGATCAATTTTGTTATATCGTATGTAAGTATAAAGTATTATAATTTTATTCAAGTAGTTAATAATAACGTATTTTGCTGTGTTGCAGATTAGAAGATGTATTTGTTATACATTTCTACGCCACATAAGCTGCACATTAACATCATCAAATCAACAGGAAACTTTCTGGCAGTTTCTCAGATATCAGTGTTCGGTAATTTTTGGAATTGGACACTACTGCTAAACTATTGCTATAATAGTTTATTATAGAAGAATACTTCCTGTCACATCATGTTCTCCTAATACAAATCTGCAAACTTGAGATCCTTGGTTTCTGAGCCTAATTTCATTTTACCAATAAACAATGGAAAGGATTTATCTACGGAGAGTAAACTGTTCTTCAATAGTTATACTGAATATATAAGTACATATGTAATTGTAGAATGTCTTTATTTCATAAGAATATTGTACTGCGCTTAAGCTATATGTTAAATAATTATAAAAATATGTTGTATGTAAAAATACTGATATGTAAGTTTTACAATTTGTAATTATAAGTGCGTTAAAGTTAAGAATCTAATATTTAAGTAAGTTTTACAGTTAGTAGGTATAAGTGCGTTAGAACTGTGAATGTAATATTTAAGTAAGTTTTACAGTTAGTAGTTATAAGTGCATTAGAATTGTGTATGTAATATTTAAGTAAATTTTACAATTTGTAATTATAAGTGCATGGAAGTTATGAATGTAATATTTAAGTAAGTTTTACAGTTAGTAGTTATAAGTGCATTAGAATTGTGTATGTAATATTTAAGTAAATTTTACAATTTGTAATTATAAGTGCATGGAAGTTATGAATGTAATATTTAAGTAAGTTTTACAGTTAGTAGTTATAAGTGCATTAGAATTGTGTATGTAATATTTAAGTAAATTTTACAATTTGTAATTATAAGTGCATGGAAGTTATGAATGTAATATTTAAGTAAGTTTTGCAGTTAGTAGTTAGAAGTGCGTTAGAATTAACAATGTAACATTTATGTAACATGTATAATTGAAAGAATTTTCAATAAACATAGAGTTAAACTAAAGCAATTGTTTATTCACTTATAAATCTAAACCTTCCTTATCCAATCCTTAAAAACTTTGAGTTAAAAAGCATGAAATAATGTAGAGAAACATTGCACAAAAGTTTCGAAATACAAAAGTAGAAAAAAATGAAAAATGGCGTTAAAATACAGAGAAGAACAAAATTCGGTACAAACGGTTTCCAGGAATTCCTGGAATTTGACGTCACTAAAATTCCAAGAAATGGCATAAAGAACACCTCTTGTCACATCATGTTCTCATGTTACAATTTTGCGAACCCCAGGTTCTTGGTTTCTGAATCCAAGTTTCCGGTAATTCCTGGAACTTGAAGTCACTAATATTCTGGGAAGTGGCACGAAGAATACCTCTTGGCACATCATGTTCTCCTGATACAATTTCGGGGTCCGAAATTCTGTGAATTTAAACTTTATAGTCTTCGATTTGCTATTGTTAATTTTCATTATTTTCTGAAATTATTTATGGGATAAGGATATCAAGAGAGGTTTATTTAAATAAATAAACGAGTTCTGGGTTATTTTTGAAAATCTGCATTTATTCAATAAACTAAATGATTTATTATACATTGAGCTTTAGAATAGTTATTAAATTATTTACAACTAACGTTTACAATTGTAATTTTGCGCACTATGTATACAACTTTAATTTATAATCGGATTTGTTATAGAATCGATACAACAGGTATCTAAGTTCCGATTATTAATTAAATCCTTGGTTTCTGAGTCCAAGTTCCCGGAAATTCCTGGAATTCGACGTCACTAAAATTCTGGGAAGTGGCACGAAGAATACCTCTTGGCACATCATGTTCTCCTGATACAATTTCGGGGTCCGAAATTCTGTGAATTTAAACTTTATAGTCTTCGATTTGCTATTGTTAATTTTCATTATTTTCTGAAATTATTTATGGGATAAGGATATCAAGAGAGGTTTATTTAAATAAATAAACGAGTTCTGGGTTATTTTTGAAAATCTGCATTTATTCAATAAACTAAATGATTTATTATACATTGAGCTTTAGAATAGTTATTAAATTATTTACAACTAACGTTTACAATTGTAATTTTGCGCACTATGTATACAACTTTAATTTATAATCGGATTTGTTATAGAATCGATACAACAGGTATCTAAGTTCCGATTATTAATTAAATCCTTGGTTTCTGAGTCCAAGTTCCCGGAAATTCCTGGAATTTGACGCCACTAAAATTCTGGGAAGTTGCACGAAGAATACCTCCTGGCACATCATATTCTCCTGATACAAAGTTCTTATGTCAAGATTCTGATTTTAGGAGTGCGAAATTTTTGGAAACCATTTTGGAAGGTATGTTAAATAAATACATTTATATCACACTTTATTTGTTTATTTTTATCTTTCTTTCTACATTATTTTATGAAGAATGTATGTAAATTGAATGTATGTAAAAAACCTAAAAACAGCATCGTGAAATAAGAATTTTGTATCAGAATTTTCGGGAGCCCCTTTTGCGGAATCAAAATCCAGATCTTGAGAAATTGTATCAGGAGAATATGATGTGCCAGGAGGTAATCTTCTATAATAAACGATTATAGCAATATTCTAAGATATTTCGGAAGGGGTTGTAGTTATTAAAAATGTGTTCGTACAAAAGTTGTTCGGCAAAATGGGGTGCATCGTATGGTAATAATTATTTTCTTCTGGGTGGAGCAGTAGAGGAGATCTGAAGGTCAATGTAACTTTTTTAAATGAGATGCTATAATTTTCTCTTCAGAATGTAACAGCAGGCACCGAGACGAATTCAACCATACGCTACATGTTGGTATTCTGATTTGGATAAATGTGAATGTATGTAAAAAACCTAAAAACAGCATCGTGAAATAAGAATTTTGTATCAGAATTTTCGGTAGCCCCTTTTGCGGAATCAAAATCCAGATTTTGAGAAATTGTATCAGGAGAATATGATGTGCCAGGAGGTAATCTTCTATAATAAACGATTATAGCAATATTCTAAGATATTTCGGAAGGGGTTGTAGTTATTAAAAATGTGTTCGTACAAAAGTTGTTCGGCAAAATGGGGTGCATCGTGTGGTAATAATTATTTTCTTCTGGGTGGAGCAGTAGAGGAGATCTGAAGGTCAATGTAACTTTTTTAAATGGGATGCTATAGTTTTCTCTTCAGAATGTAACAGCAGGCACCGAGACGAATTCAACCATATGCTACATGTTGGTATTCTGATTTGGATAAAGGTGAATGTATGTAAAAAACCTAAAAACAGCATCGTGAAATAAGAATTTTGTATCAGAATTTTCGGGAGCCCCTTTTGCGGAATCAAAATCCAGATTTTGAGAAATTGTATCAGGAGAATATGATGTGCCAGGAGGTAATCTTCTATAATAAACGATTATAGCAATATTCTAAGATATTTCGGAAGGGGTTGTAGTTATTAAAAATGTGTTCGTACAAAAGTTGTTCGGCAAAATGGGGTGCATCGTGTGGTAATAATTATTTTCTTCTGGGTGGAGCAGTAGAGGAGATCTGAAGGTCAATGTAACTTTTTTAAATGGGATGCTATAGTTTTCTCTTCAGAATGTAACAGCAGGCACCGAGACGAATTCAACCATATGCTACATGTTGGTATTCTGATTTGGATAAAGGTGAATGTATGTAAAAAACCTAAAAACAGCATCGTGAAATAAGAATTTTGTATCAGAATTTTCGGGAGCCCCTTTTGCGGAATCAAAATCCAGATTTTGAGAAATTGTATCAGGAGAATATGATGTGCCAGGAGGTAATCTTCTATAATAAACGATTATAGCAATATTCTAAGATATTTCGGAAGGGGTTGTAGTTATTAAAAATGTGTTCGTACAAAAGTTGTTCGGCAAAATGGGGTGCATCGTGTGGTAATAATTATTTTCTTCTGGGTGGAGCAGTAGAGGAGATCTGAAGGTCAATGTAACTTTTTTAAATGGGATGCTATAGTTTTCTCTTCAGAATGTAACAGCAGGCACCGAGACGAATTCAACCATGTGCTACATGTTGGTATTCTGATTTGGATAAAGGTGAATGTATGTAAAAAACCTAAAAACAGCATCGTGAAATCAGAATTTTGTATCAGAATTTTCGGGAGCCCCTTTTGCGGAATCAAAATCCAGATTTTGAGAAATTGTATTAGGAGAATATGATGTGCCAGGAGGTATTCTTCGTGCCACTTCCCAGAATTTTAGTGACGTCGAATTCCAGGAATTTCCGGGAACTTGGACTCAGAAACCAAGGATTTAATTAATAATCGGAACTTAGATACCTGTTGTATCGATTCTATAACAAATCCGATTATAAATTAAAGTTGTATACATAGTGCGCAAAATTACAATTGTAAACGTTAGTTGTAAATAATTTAATAACTATTCTAAAGCTCAATGTATAATAAATCATTTAGTTTATTGAATAAATGCAGATTTTCAAAAATAACCCAGAACTCGTTTATTTATTTAAATAAACCTCTCTTGATATCCTTATCCCATAAATAATTTCAGAAAATAATGAAAATTAACAATAGCAAATCGAAGACTATAAAGTTTAAATTCACAGAATTTCGGACCCCGAAATTGTATCAGGAGAACATGATGTGCCAAGAGGTATTCTTCGTGCCACTTCCCAGAATATTAGTGACTTCAAGTTCCAGGAATTACCGGAAACTTGGATTCAGAAACCAAGAACCTGGGGTTCGCAAAATTGTAACATGAGAACATGATGTGACAAGAGGTGTTCTTTATGCCATTTCTTGGAATTTTAGTGACGTCAAATTCCAGGAATTCCTGGAAACCGTTTGTACCGAATTTTGTTCTTCTCTGTATTTTAACGCCATTTTTCATTTTTTTCTACTTTTGTATTTCGAAACTTTTGTGCAATGTTTCTCTACATTATTTCATGCTTTTTAACTCAAAGTTTTTAAGGATTGGATAAGGAAGGTTTAGATTTATAAGTGAATAAACAATTGCTTTAGTTTAACTCTATGTTTATTGAAAATTCTTTCAATTATACATGTTACATAAATGTTACATTGTTAATTCTAACGCACTTCTAACTACTAACTGCAAAACTTACTTAAATATTACATTCATAACTTCCATGCACTTATAATTACAAATTGTAAAATTTACTTAAATATTACATACACAATTCTAATGCACTTATAACTACTAACTGTAAAACTTACTTAAATATTACATTCATAACTTCCATGCACTTATAATTACAAATTGTAAAATTTACTTAAATATTACATACACAATTCTAATGCACTTCTAACTACTAACTGTAAAACTTACTTAAATATTACATTCATAACTTCCATGCACTTATAATTACAAATTGTAAAATTTACTTAAATATTACATACACAATTCTAATGCACTTATAACTACTAACTGTAAAACTTACTTAAATATTACATTCATAACTTCCATGCACTTATAATTACAAATTGTAAAATTTACTTAAATATTACATACACAATTCTAATGCACTTATAACTACTAACTGTAAAACTTACTTAAATATTACATTCATAACTTCCATGCACTTATAATTACAAATTGTAAAATTTACTTAAATATTACATACACAATTCTAATGCACTTCTAACTACTAACTGTAAAACTTACTTAAATATTACATTCATAACTTCCATGCACTTATAATTACAAATTGTAAAATTTACTTAAATATTACATACACAATTCTAATGCACTTATAACTACTAACTGTAAAACTTACTTAAATATTACATTCATAACTTCCATGCACTTATAATTACAAATTGTAAAATTTACTTAAATATTACATACACAATTCTAATGCACTTATAACTACTAACTGTAAAACTTACTTAAATATTACATTCATAACTTCCATGCACTTATAATTACAAATTGTAAAATTTACTTAAATATTACATACACAATTCTAATGCACTTATAACTACTAACTGTAAAACTTACTTAAATATTACATTCACAGTTCTAACGCACTTATACCTACTAACTGTAAAACTTACTTAAATATTAGATTCTTAACTTTAACGCACTTATAATTACAAATTGTAAAACTTACATATCAGTATTTTTACATACAACATATTTTTATAATTATTTAACATATAGCTTAAGCGCAGTACAATATTCTTATGAAATAAAGACATTCTACAATTACATATGTACTTATATATTCAGTATAACTATTGAAGAACAGTTTACTCTCCGTAGATAAATCCTTTCCATTGTTTATTGGTAAAATGAAATTAGGCTCAGAAACCAAGGATCTCAAGTTTGCAGATTTGTATTAGGAGAACATGATGTGACAGGAAGTATTCTTCTATAATAAACTATTATAGCAATAGTTTAGCAGTAGTGTCCAATTCCAAAAATTACCGAACACTGATATCTGAGAAACTGCCAGAAAGTTTCCTGTTGATTTGATGATGTTAATGTGCAGCTTATGTGGCGTAGAAATGTATAACAAATACATCTTCTAATCTGCAACACAGCAAAATACGTTATTATTAACTACTTGAATAAAATTATAATACTTTATACTTACATACGATATAACAAAATTGATCATTTTCAATCAGGTTTGAATTTGATGGATTATGTTTACTCTCAATAGATAAATCCTTCCCATTGTTTCTTGGTAAAATGAAACTAGACTCAGAAACCAAGGATCTCGAGTTTGCAAAATTGTATTTCTCTAGTCATGTGTCATTAAACTAAGGCAGCTTGTACATAAAATTACAGGGACTTAGTCATAACCTCACACAAAAGGGATGAACGTAACTACCCGACCATTAATGAATAATAGAAAACGTAGAAGCACTGGCTAATTTGGTATCGAATTTTACATTTTCGAACACGAAAAACCGATCTACAATAGTCTGAACCTCGAATAACTCATACTATTAATTACTGCAACGCAACAATTAAAGGACTCCGCGAGAGCGTCACACCAAGCCAACGCAGTATGCTAATGCGTAAGAGGGAGAGAACACTCGTCCGCCGATCGGACCTCCCACTCCCTCCACAGCAATCTCGCAAAATTACAATTGTAAACGTTAGTTATAAATAATATAATAACTATTGTAAAGTTGAAAGTATGAATCATGTAGTTTATTGAATAAATGCAGCTTTTTAGTACCATGAACGTTTCTAATTAGTTAACAATCGCGATAAAGCAAGAAAATAATAAATAAAGGCTCTGAAATGTAGTCTTCGAGTCTCGTAATCAAGCGCAGGTTTATATCGATTTATATACTTAAATGATGTTCTAGGATCACCAAATTTGAACTAAAGGAAGGGGAAACTTTATATTATCATAAAAGTATCAATTTGTCACCGTACAAGCTCTATTTTTTATTATTTTTACAATTTTTAAAATAATTATATTTTTTACCTCTGGCGCCATCTCTTCGAAAAGTGCTGAAACTGCTCAAAAATTGACAGGAATCTGCCGTACCTACAATGATTATTTTTTAAGAAAATAATTTTTTGCTGTTTTCGCGTGTTTGAAGCATCTAATCGCTTCTATTTTACACTAATTATCGATTCCAATTGTCCGATTAATCCTAGAAGCCCGAAATATTGAAATATTAAAGATTAAATCGCACATTGAGAGAGTGAGAGGTGAGATTGACGGACTAGTGTTCACTCTCTCGCACATTGGTGTTGTGCGCAGGCGCGAGTTTGGCGTAGAGAGAGTGAGAGACTAGATGTTCGGACCTCTCACTCCCACAATGTGCGAGAGAGTGAACACTAGTCCGCCATTCGGACCTCTCACTCCCACAATGTGCGAGAGAGTGAACACTAGTCCGCCATTCGGACCTCTCACTCCCACAATGTGCGATTTAATCTTTAATATTTCAATATTTTGGGCTTCTAGGATTAATCGGACAATTGGAATCGATAATTAGTGTAAAATAGAAGCGATTAGATGCTTCAAACACGCGAAAACAGCAAAAAATTATTTTCTTAAAAAATAATCATTGTAGGTACGGCAGATTCCTGTCAATTTTTGAGCAGTTTCAGCACTTTTCGAAGAGATGGCGCTAGAGGTAAAAATTTAAAAATATTTTTTAATTTTTAATTATTTATGCAAAATACAACGATTTTAATGAAAAAAATCATTAAATATAAACAATTTAAGTATTTTTTATCATTTAGTTCTTGCAAAATGAAGAAAATACAACGGGGAGTATATATTTCTCTTAATATAACAGTGCTATAAAAATGGTATATTTAACATTTGTTTCAGTATTTTAATCTCAACAAATTTCAATTAATTATGGTCAATTATAATTCCTAATGGTAATTACAAGTTATATCCTTCCATTTCTTATTCTGTTAATGCTTGACGTGTTCGAGGGTTTGTGCCATTTCGATATTAATTTCACTGCAATTTCGATGCAGTCTCCTGTAATACACAAATTTTCTTAAAATTAGCATTAAAAACCCTAATCATTTAGGTGTTCTAACTGATGAATACCTCTACGCTATAATTACAAAATTTTTATTTCAAAATTCGTACCTATCTCTTCTATTGGATAAAGTTTCCTCGACAATGTACCGTCCTCAGTTGCTCTTTAAAACAATTGAAAAATAAAGCTTGAACGATATTAAATTCATTATTTTATAATAATACAATGTTTTATCTTTCTACTATTCAAATTAGATGACCCCAGGACTGTATTTATAATACCGAAAAATATTCTGCAATTTTTACTTATTCCTTCTGTTGGGATATCCAGCCATTCAGTCATTCCCTTTATTCTAAGGTACGATTACTCTCATAACATTCTACCATTTGTTTTTTACTTTTATGTTCAATATTACTTGTGTTTAACGCTTCCTGTTCTACCGAGGCGCTTGTCCCGGGGCGACTAGGCTCGTCGCTATACTGACGGTACTAATTGGTCAGTGTTTTTGCTTAATAATTCAAAAACGAAGCTCCATCCGATATTTTTGCAAAAGAAATTGTTGTTCAGAATAGTCTCAGCTACCCTCCATTTCCGGCTCCTACAGGAGTTCTGGGGCATCCTGTATAATGACTTTTAAAATTACTATCTTACAATTTGATAATCATTAGATAGTGAAATGCGTTTGTAAGTATTAGACTAGTATTTTGCTATATAATTTGCGCAGAGTTTAATTTATGATATTATTTTTAAGTTTTACGTAAATAATTACTTTAAAAAAGTAATTAATATTAATTACTGGTTATAATATTTATATTAAAAACCAGTTGTTACATGGCTCGTTGGTCTAGGGGTATGATTCTCGCTTCGGGTGCGAGAGGTCCCGGGTTCAAATCCCGGACGAGCCCAAGTGGTTGTTTCTATTTTTGTTCTTTGCATCTTCATTTTTATTTTTATTGAAATTTAATTTAACCACCTATATGATTATCCACTATATTTTAAATAAAGTGTCTTTATTTTATGAGCGATAATATCAACGAAGAGCGACATTATCAACAGATCTTCGATACTATCGATTATTTCCAACATGGCGCTCGCATGGAATCCGTCAAAAAAACATAGCGACCGTGAAAGGTACGTTTATTGAACAGTTAAGCTCTCAATTACAGTATTTTATATATACTTTTCTTTTTAAATATTATTTATCAGTAGTAGTATTTGCACGTTTAGTCATAATGCGCGCTGCATACGCACCATCTGCTACATAACCTCTCTGACGTAAAACTGACAGAAGCACGATTATTTTGGTTTTGTTACAGGTGGATTTGTATTTATCCAGTATATATAAACAGTAAAAGAACATTAGCAGGAGGACGCAAACTCGCGAAAGACAAATGCGTCGAAAATCCTACACATCAAGAAATTCGTGATGTTCTGGTGGCAGCTGGTTTCAATGTCGGTGTAGAAAATAAGTTACATCCAAGAGAACGCAGCAAAGAATTGTTGTATCGCGGCCGAATTCGCGTTCAATTGAAAAACGATGATGGCACTCCTATAAAACCTGAATTTCCTACAAGAGATTCAGTGTTGGCATATGTAGGTACCACCATCCCTAAATTAAAAACTAGACAAGGAAAACAGACAACAGGCGAACAGTCTGCACAGTCCTCGAGTTCATCATCCAAGAAAGGAAAAGGAAAGGGAAGGAGATGATAATATGAGATGAGCATTATATTGCTTACAAATAATTTCCATTCTTCATTTACATATATTTTAATATTGAAATGAGATCTATTCTCGTGTACAAAAAAATATTGTATCATGTCTTGTATAAAATTTCTAACTAGTACTGAAAATTGTATATCCATACATATAAATATTTAACACAGTTCTGAAAGGTTTAATATTATGGTATGCGTTGTATATCCTTTGAAACATCAAAAATTTGTTCTACCATAATTTCAATTCCATTGTATAAAATCTTTTGTAAACTTTGCAATCTTGTATCCGTGAAGTAGTTAATCATCCTCACTTTGTGATGATACTTTTTTATCTGTATCTGTATCTTGATTTTCTTCATTAATGGATACTGTCACATTTTCTTCTGTTTGTGAGTTATCATCTATAGAATCAGAAGGTTCTTGCTCCATTGCATCAGGAACTGGAGATTCTGGGTCTGATTCCTTATTGTGAGGTACATACCATACAATATATCCAGTAGGTTGAGGATGTACAGAAGGGTGAGAGTGTGGTGTACTTGATTGTGAAACCTGAAAATTTAACACATCTGATATATTATAGTCCTTGTTAATTTTTGATATCTAGAATATCTGTCACTTTGTTTATAAAGATGTTAAATAAAGGTTCTTCGTTCTGCCCTATCTAGTAGGCTCTCATATGTTACTTACTTTATGAGTACTTCCAAGAAGTTCAGAATTTCCAACCAGTCCATGGGGTTGTATGATATCATGTAAATGTGATTGTGCCTGTAGTAAACCATGTACTGGCATGCTAGCTGCTCTTATTAAAGCACCAGGAAAATTATGTAAGGCACTAATATGTGGATGAAAACGAGGGTGCAAAATAGAACCTAATAAACTGTGGTGAACAGGTACATGTGGGGGTGGAATCAATGGATTTAAGGGTGGATGTAATGGGGTAGGTTTATACAAATTTGTTGGCTGAACTATTGGTTTAATTGGTGGTAATGGTGGTATATGAGGTAACAAAGGTATATGAGGTAACAGAGGTATATGAGGAGCCCCAACAATAGAATCAGGCATATTTGTATTTGAATTTTGATCATTTATGGATGAATCTGTGTCATTTTCATTTTTTGGATTACTCATTCCAACTGTGCTATTGTCATTATTATTTGAACCGCAGTCTCCTGTTGTAAAGTGAGCATGACCTTTTAATGGACCCCCACTGATGAAGTAATTTGCAATTTGATGAGCATCACCTAAGAAACAAAAAAATATAAGATTAACTGGTATAGTCTTCAGTAATTAACATATATGTTAAATATCTATTTTTTGTACCTAATCTTAGATGGTTCTTAGACCCTGGTGCACCACGAGTAACTCTATCTTTCCCTGTCAGATCAATAGGACTGTTGTTGAAGTCAGATTTCTTTATTCCTCTTTCAGAACGTACTTTGTACCAAGAATATGAAACAAAAAACGGGATTAACCAAAATGATGCAATGTTTGATGTACAGTATGCACTAGAGACGGCTATTGCAATAAATTTTTTACAATTAAAAAACCTTCCGTTTTTCATGCTTCTAGCAATATTTAGTAGCCCTTTGCATTAATAAAAGTAATCAAAGCATTGGAGCAAAATAAAATTAAATATATTAAGTACATAGAGGTAGAGTAACTCTAATGGTTTTAATAATTTTAGAAGCTGATATGAATCATTGTTTTAAAAAAGAAGATTTATAACAATTTATTAATTGTAAATTCATGCAATAAAGAGATTGATGTTACAAAAGAATCCTACAACTATATTTTACATTATTAATTAGAGTACAATAAATATATAATTTCTGAAGCATTTATAAAGACAATTATATGATAAAAAAGTAATTTGATAAATTAAAAACAGTGCGCAAGCTTCATTTTTAATTATTTCTTTGATTTCATATCTGGCGTGCTTTTTAGCGGCGAGCGGTGGAATTAAACAGAGAATCGCGCTAATTATATTGCAATTGAAATATTATTTTTAATACTATTTTAATAAGTATTACCTTTATAATAAGTATGTGCATCAGGATGCTGGGATTTTGCTGAACTAAATGATCGTAGTTTATTAAGATCAGCACAAAAGACACTGCACTTATATTTTTGAGCGCAATATAAAACAAAAATTAAAAGCAGAAGTTGATCTTTTCTCATATTTAGAGATAATTAAACAATTAAACCGCGATAATAATAAAGATATATGTACTTCGACTGACCAAGTGTTAAATGAACTTCCGCGTGATCATCCGCGAAATTTATTGATTTTCCGGTAAAAAAATCTGCTGACAATTTATTAAACATTTTATTGTTGATAAATGAAACCGATATTAATCGTAACATAAGATGCTTATTTTCCTGTATTCGATTGCAACGTATTTCGTCAGAAATTAAGTCATTAAAGCAGTAATGGCAGTGCATGCATTCATGCTTGTTCAAACAGGTAAAATTATATTAATTTTAATGTAATTGTAAAAAGTAAAAGGTAGTAAAATTAGAAATTGTTTTACATTCTAGAAGATACTGTAATATTTATAAAATGTATGATTATCTGAAAATTGAAAAAAAATAAACCTTACATCCGTGACAATGCTTTTGTTCGCATTGCCGTGACCAGGATTCGAACCTGGGTTACTACGGCCACAACGTAGGGTCCTAACCACTAGACGATCACGGCTATTGAAGGTCATGTTATTCGTTCTTTATGTTAACCAATTATAGTGTACGTAACTTATATCATTAATAAACAAGATTTCTCTTATTTTCTATATTAAATAGAAGCAAATACAAAAGAAAAAGATCGCTTTCGAGCCCTCATTCAAGAAACAGCACTTTCCGTTTCATTAGTATTTCTGTCCACGCACAGATGACTCTAGTAGTACTATTTTCGAAACACTGCAGCTATATAAAATTAATAAAAACATATAAAAGTAACTATTGCACAATGCAAAATAAATTCATTACTAAGTAATAAATGCATTACTTCGCTATAATGCAATTTATCTGCATGATTTAAATAATTACAGTTTCTTGATTAAAAATTTAAATTTAAGAAGAACGTGTAGTTGATCGACTGATTCAATTACAAAGTTTTTATTAGAATAATTATTATTATAGATGATGCATTGAAATATCCGTAGAGTTCTTGGTAGCGATAATAATTGACATTCGTTCTCATAGATGGAGATAAGAGTAACTCTGGAGTTGGCGGAGAAGGAACACCTCTTTGCGGTTCCTGCTTTTCGAGTAATGTCCGGCTTTTAGCGACCGCCGTTGCTACCGCGGCGTCGTGGTTTTAGCAACAGTGTTTCTATTTCGTATAAAAAAGTAGCTGGGTGTAACAACGTATGGAAGCACGGAGATTTTCAATGTCGTGAAACGAGGAAAGGATCCATAGTTCTCGACGACCGTAATGACGTGCACCTCTCGAGCATCGTTACACACGCGGATGAAGATTCCCGCGCGAATCACGCACAGGTATGTACTTATGTATCTATTTAATTCGGGTACCGATCGCTTCGCCGTTGCCTCTAGAAGACACGGATAATTTCATATTTTATACGAAGCACAGAGGACATTCCTTTGAAATAATATTCAATGGCACGTTCGACGCAAAATACTTCAAAGTATAAATTTTATCGCGTAAATAATGATTCTCTTAGAGGGCTTTCTAGTTTATAAGACGCATCACGGTCCTGCGGAGATGATATAACCTCGCACGCAATTCTCGTGCAAGTCCTGCTTTCCTGGTCGCGAGAATCTCCAAAAGAGTCTACCTCAACGCCGTTGATGATAGTTGAATATCATCTTGGATGTTATTTCGTTATCTCCGCGCTCCCCTTCAATCTCTTTAAACGATTTTATCCAATCATTTTCTACTCGCGATTATATCTCAAGGCACTTTATCAATCTACGCTTTGCAAATGGCTGCTCTCAAATTATTAAATAGTAAATATTTGTAGATACATTCTGCAAGATAATACATAAAGAAGTAGAATTGTATTTTAAATATGTATTTACATGTATAAATACATAGATATCTATGTGAGCGACGTATGTAGGTAACCTTTATTCCATACTCTCAGAGTAAAGTTCAGATCATCCTCCTTTTCTCATTTGAAAATATAAGTTTCTCGTTTCATCAACATTTAATTATGCATTGCATTTTCAATGTTTCTGCATAATTTATCAACACGTTTCGTGCATTCCTGCAGATTCTTGTGGTCGATTTCGTGCACCTGATATTGTAAAAAGGGGTACTGAGAATATTTATTTAAAAGAAAAATAAAGAAATTAAAATAGTTAGAATAAATACCCTCTTAGCGAACTTCGCTTTCAGTCTCCTATCTTCAAACATCATCTTTTCGCCTGTCTTTAAGTTTTGAAATGTTTCCAACCGTAAAGAGCCTAATTTCTTCTGCAAATGTTTCACGTCTCCATCGCAGATGGTCTCCAATTTATGAATTTTACCGTGTATCTTTTGTTGTCGTTTTCCCAATTTGTCCACCTTTTTCGTGAATTCCTTTATATCCCTATAGGCGTGTCGATAGTCGTTTCTCATTCGAATTCGAAATTCGTCTCTTATCTGTACACAACGATAAATTATTGAATTATTAATACCTTGTTTCGGTTCTGTTCGAATTCAACACAGATCATTAGTCACGAGATAACATATAAACGATTAACATAATAACCTTAGCAAGTTCGATTTGTACTCTTGTTTCGTATTGTACCGCCATATTTGGATACCTGTTGACAACCTTATCGACCTTCCATCGATTCCTTCGTATCCACGAGTCAACCTTTTCGTCGATACTTTCCTCTCCGTAATCGATCAACAACGACAGTTCCTGATTAACATTATCGGCCACCCGTGCTAAAACCTCGCCGCTCCAATACAATACACGATCTTTCTCCTGCAATAAACGGTCCCATGTGTTTGGCAAATGTCCGACGATTTGTCCCATTGTTGTCGTTCGAATCCGTTCGAATTGTAAACACGACCGCGATCATCTACCGATTTCACGCCATCTGTTTAAGAATCGTGTAAACAGAATGTACCAGTCACGATCCATGGCGCGTGGTGTCTACTTCGAGTTCGTGTCGTTTCAAAATTTCGTGGCAATAACGCGTTAGTTTATCCTGTTTCGCAACGCGATTAACTTATTTTCCCCCTCGTGTCTTGCAAATTGTGTCAAGTGAACGCGTAAACACTATCTATTTCGCGCAATCTGTGGCGGTAAAAAGTGCTTTTGTTCGCGACAGCAAATGTAATGTCGGTGTGCTCCGCTTTGTGTGCGTCGAACTTTATGATGGACTGCCGATCGTGAAAGACTGTTTATTGCTTTTCTCGGTAAGTACAATCTTTCTGAACATTTCAATGTAATTTGTGGTATTTTAACGAACGAGCGTTACAAATCTTTAATTACGTCACGAGAACCTGATAAGTAGAATGATTTTTATCGACAGAATAACAGTAAGATTTCTCTGTAAAGAATATTCAAATTTATTGATTCCTGTCAAATATTATTAACTGGAGGTTATAAATCAATTAAAGCGTATTTTTATCTCGATACTTTTATTCAGTTTCTGTCGAATGTAAATATTTTATTGAACTTTGTATATCTCCGGTTCGTCTGAAATTATTTCCCGGCATACCGTGCTCCGTTTTTAAGGGTCATACTTTAATATCAGCTGCATAGATGGCGTTGAGAAAATAATTGGCGCGAAGCGACGAATTCGATTCAATTAAAGTTTATTATTGCAATTTTATTTCCATAAATAGTTCATTATTAACAAAATATAAATCAAAAAATTCATATACAAATTGTTACAGAAAATGTATTTAAAATTATTCTAATTATTTTGAAATGCAGTATTAATTAATATTAACACTTGATTTATTTTGGTAATTATTTGAAAAATAAGGAAAACGTTTCCACGTAGTCTTTTTTTAATTTTTACACCGTATTGTTCGCTTAACGTGTAAGCAAACAGACACGGGCGGATAATGGTTGCAAACTTGGTCCTGGTCCGTCACAAAAGGTCGATTCTTCGCGAAGTGTCCGTCAGGATTACATTGAGCGTGATTCCACGGTATCAGACGTGGAAAAAGGAACTAGGGCGGATATCCGTCCGTCTCGAAAGTCCGCGAAATTCAATCGGCACAGAGCTCGTGTCGAGGTGTCAATTCAAAGCAACGTAATCTCCGTTCAGCCCGACCAATAATCGGCTTATTGATTTCGATTCGAGGCTAAAGCGTCGCCCACAACGACTCGGTACAATTGTTGCTGGCGACATCGTGTTCTGATTTTTAACGCGTTCGTCACCATATTCCAATTGGACACGCGTTGACATTCTAATTATTACAAAGGGTTATCTTCAAATGGCAATTACTTTCATTTTTTTATTAAAACTAACCATTCACATTTATAAATTACAAATCTTTGCGTTATAGGAGAAATTTAAATAAAAATTAGTCAACAGATATTCTGAAATATCACTTCTAGAAAAATTTAATTATTATAATATTGTCACTACAAAATATTTTTTGCGTATGACTAGGAAACAAAATAAAAAATTATTTAGAACAATGACTCTGATAATATACTTTAAGGTTATCAAAATTGGTCAAGAATCTCTAGAGTTTTTAATTTAATAGTTTAACTTGTAAACTCTCGGTGAATGAATGATCCTAAATTGAACGATGGGAACGGAAACGGTTAATTAGCATAAGATAGATTGTATCGTACCAAAAGGAAAGTGTGAACGTCACTTAATGCCGTCCCTGACCGCCACCGTTATCGTATCCGATGCTTCATTGACCACATCCTAACCTACATCAGGTGTGCGTCACACCGGTATTGCGTGTGCACCTGCACACGTGCAAATCCACTCACACATACGGGTACACGTACAGTGGCGGAAGTGTAGTTCGTTACACGGCACGTGTTGTCCCGTGGCGACGACATGTACCCTGACGAGATTGCTACTCTTAGTCACTACGGTTCGCCCCTCTGTAAATATGGGCGCTTCGTGGAAAAACGCTTTATCGCGGGGGAAATACCTGGATCCGGATAACGGTGATCCACACCGGCTTGGATATTTTTCACGGGAGTTAATGGCGGAACAGTGAAACTGTATCCGATGGTTTTATCCGCGCAATCCGGATGGTCGTTGGAATTGTTTGACCCGGATTTTTCCTTTGGGATAATAAATCTATTTGTATCGTTTGATCCTTTAAGATCGTTCATATTTTTTAGCGAATTTATGGATAAAAAATATATTTATTATATTAGAATATTATTTGTTACTTTTATTTTCATATCTGGGGATAATTGTAATTTTTAGGCGATCAATAGATTATTTATAATTATTTTATGCAAGAATAATATTGTAGAAATTGAGAAATATATAATTTATTATTGTTTTGTAGATTTTGATTCGGGTATCACTAAATCTGCGCCACAAATTAGCACCCCTTCGCTTTAAAACAGTTATCGAATCTTATCAAATCTTATCGGAGGATAATCCGGTGAAAAAAGTTTAGTTAATCCTTGAGAAACTTGCTCGCTCCTTTTTCCACTAAACTCGACTTTTTCTTTAAATCTTCCATCTGAAGTATCACAGGAAATCCGATTGAATTATCTCGCAAAACTTTTCAAATAGAATCTGTAAGAGAAAAAATATCGTCAAAGAACGGTTTGAGCTGGTAATTGTATAGAGATTTCATTTATTTCTTCAAAATTTAATAAAGGTGTTCAGCTGATTGGAAAAGTAAGAGAACACAGTCCATATTTACAAATTGTGTTTGAAAAGAAATATTAATTTCCAATTTTTCAAATGAAAATTTATAAGAAAATCTTGGTTTAATTTATTTCTTCAAAATTCAGTAAAAATGTTCAATAAACTGGAAATATAAAAAGGAACGATTGGTATTTAATAATTTATATGTTCATAAATACAATCTGGACAGATCAATCTTTTGAACTGTTCAATAGAAATTAGTATAACAGATTAGGTGAATGTCTTAACGTCTGAGCTGATGCGATCTACATCCTTCTTGCTCCCTTCGGGGTTGTTAATCTTCCGGTTTCGGGTGTCTGAATACTCATGGAATGCGTTATCAAGCTCGTCTGATGGCTATATCAGGGGTAATTAAGCCGTTCCAATTATATCTGCTGCAAAGACACGGTTACATCCTCCCCCTATTTTCTGCCCTCCCCTGTGAAATCCTCTTACACGAGATGCGTTATCAGTGCACGTTTAAGAAGCTTTAAGCCACTGATTGAATTTTTAAATCTGCTGAGACTTCGATTAGAAATAGGGTCACGTTCGGTAATCAAATTACTGTTCTTTGCACGTTTAACTCTCGTAAGATCGCGCTTACATTGAGCAAATTTACTGCTGATTTATGGGATTGTTTCAATGTTAAATAATAATCACCATATAATTCCATTTTACAAGATACGATAATATTAAATTTCATGGATATTTCTTCGTTCTGAACTACACAATCTCCTCTTATTATCTCAATTTTTCACGTAATAACAGAATGGCTTAAAATATCGGTATAAAATTACAGTTTCGTGTCATCGAATAATATCAGATTCTGCCTCGGAATTGTTTGTTTCAATGAAAAACAATCGAACCAATTTTCTTCAATCTGAAAGTTCCAAATCGATACAACATAAATGCTATTTCGAGATAGTTTCGTGTCAAGGAATCGATCCGATAAAAAACAGAAGATAGAAAATCACTGGAATGATTCGAAAGAATCGAGTCCTCGTACAGGGGTGGTTAGAAATGCCAAACGGTGGTATACAAAAGAGGACCTATTTCCTCTCCAAGTGGTTCGTCAACGACACATTTAACGAACTAACATCGACTGACGTTTAACCGTGGGTAGAAACACGTGAAAATTTCTATAGGCCGTTACACACACGGTGTGTCGTTCGCTTTACGGCATCGTTCGAGCGACAAATTCTACTAAAAATAACCCTTTGCGCTCTGTTACCACCTGACTATTCGTGCGTGCGAAAAGGTGGCCTCGAACAGCATCGTGCGCCACGGTTACACGGATCCCTTTGATGTGTAGACGATTGGAAGTCTCGTTACCTGCGAATTATGTAGGCTCACGTTGTCGTTGTGGTAACCGTAATGTTTTTACAACATGACCTACCTCCACGTTCTGTGAAATCTCTTGGCCGGTTAAGTTTATTTGGAACGAACGTTCAACGGATTCCCGAAGCTCGAGCATCTGGTTCGTTGAAAAATTATCAGATTCGCCTCTACAAAGCTTCGTTTTTTAAATTAAACTTTATCAACCCATGGTTATCAGCATCCACGACTCAGAAATTGGACGTGCAGTTCATTTTCAGATTATATTCTGTGCCGTCTTGCAAGGGTCTGTCTCTATTTACACGAAACGTAAATAAGGATTCTGGGGTTTGGTGCAGTTGTTACTCCTTTGCAATTTAACCCTTTAGGGACGGAGCACTCTGGGACAATGAAAATAAAATAAATATTAATTTTCTTCTGCAAAGCACATTACAAATCTCTGTTGTCTACATTTTTAGTTATTATCTTTGGCAAAAACGTAGGGCAATATTTGTTAAACATAAACATTGACATAGACATTATCCAATGGAATATTAATCGATCGAAGTATTGAATTTAAAGGGATACGACTTTTACCGTGTACTTAGAGTTCCGAAGCTGGTTTTGCAAACTATAGTTCGAAACTCGCTATCGATTACCTGTTTAAACGCGAGCAATATTCGGAATTACGCGTAACGAAGTCCTGCAAGCGTATAATGCTTCATTACGCGCGATGACGCGATAAAATTAATTAATAAAACTCCGCCGGTCCAGTTTTATCCGTATACATATTATCGCTTCGCTCAAGGGGGATTTAATCGGAATCAATCAAAATACAAGCAAACTTTGTCGCGAGAGAATTAAAATTGCAACTCGATTGTATCTCAAATTCATGACATAAAAGTATCTGAAAATAACACTTATGGCATATCAATTTAAACCTTAAACTTCAAAGAAAATAACTACATAAATGCTTTATTAATATTCGCCATACAAAATGGCTGGAGCTTCGTTAAAACAAACATCCAATGGTTTGCTTCAACGAAGCATCATTCATTTTCTATTAAAAATATTAATGAAGCGTTTATGTATTCAATCTCTCCAAACTTTAAGCTTTAAATTGATATACCACAAGTGCTATTTTGCAATAATTTTCTGTCATGAATCTGTGCTAGATTTTCCTACTTTTCAATATTAGTTATTTACGCTGATATTATTATAAATCACATAAAAATGAAGGTAATGACCGACTCCAAGGCTCCAAAAATTTCTGAAACTCTTCCAAATATTTACTCGCGAGAGATAAACGAAGCTGTTCTTGGTAATTATTAGCCCATCACTAATGGCGAGGCAAGGGGTTAACGCCGATGGACGGTTCATTTGTCGGCATCGTTGTTTCCCGACGGAAAAAGTAAAAGGAGGGTACACTCGGGTTCTTTCGGGGACCAAAATGTCGTTCATTATGTTCACAAGCGGTTACCTTTCGTCGTCGGTGTTGTGACACGGAGGGGGTGACAGAAAGGGGACAAGTCTTCAGCCATCCGATTAGGGGCTTGGCTCGCGTAGCTTAACGGCACTCGTTTCATAGCGATCGAATCTTTCCGCATGGCGGATCAAAACGGCGATGCCTCGCCGAATCGACGTGCCCAACGAGCACGGGCCATCTGACACGAAAAGAGAGGCATCGCTTCCGGTTCCGTTCGCCGAGCCAGCCAGAAAGAATTAACCGGATAACGTATGTTTACCCGTTCGTGCTTCGAGGCCGCACCAATTCGATACCATCTTTTAACCCTTTCGTTGTGACTAAGTACGATAATTGTGATCAAAGCACAAATTAAATAACAGGTAGAGTAATTAACACTTTGACTGCCACATTTGATAATAATTTTATTTTGACAAACTTAACTTTGTTTTAAAATAAACTTAGTTTTTAATGGAAATTCAAGTGTCAGCCACGTGTGGGTGACATGGCAGTCAAAGTGTTAATCGTTGGGAGGGGAAAGGGTGGAATAATTACCTCGAAATTTTGTTCAGATTATTTACTAGCAGCTCAAAAATATTTAGAAAATTGTATAATTATTCTATTTAAATTATATTTAGAAGAAAACTCTTTCCATCCCCTCAGAGGAGACAATCGAGTGGGAAGGGTTAACTTTTTTATCAATCTAATCCCTCAGTTTGGAATTATTAACCTAATATAACTCCTAATATTACCCAAACCGTACCATTAAGCAAACTGTAAAATAAGGAAAAGGAAACATAAATAGTATTATTAATCTGAAGTTTGAATTTTATTTATATCAAAATATAGACAATTTTTAATTTCATAAAATATCTAAATTGTACTTCCGCTGTTTATTCGATAACGAAAGGGTTAATAATCGAGTACACGTCACCGAAATTGCGGGGAACGTGTTAAATAGTGTTCTCAGGTGAAAGTTCCGGTGTAAAGGTGTGGCGAATCAGTGTCCCCGATTCAATTACCTTTGAAATCCCTTGTCGTTGGACATTAAAGCCGGAAGTAATCCTAGGGACACGCGGCTACAAGCGGATGCTCTCGGTCCGTGGCGCCCCTCCTCGTCTCCACCCCCTCACGGCGCTAAGCTTCGCGGGATCCTCGATGGGGGGAGGGTAACGATAATCGATAGAAAAAGAGAGGCTAAAACGGTAACGTTGTGTCTTCGCTTCAACGACCGGATACCTGGTGTCCAGCGCGAACAAAGCGAAAAACGTGTCGTACACGTTGCTTTATCTCTTTCGTAAATAATGCTGCTCCTTTCTGGGTCGGATTTAAATGAGCCTCGTTTAGCTAGCCGATGGATCTGCAGATTTTTGCTCTATTTAAAGTCGCTCCTTTCTTTCAACAATACCGAATCGCATTTTAAAAATAATCATATTAGAGAATTATACTTATTTTAATAGCTTTTTTCCTTGAAAGGCAACTTATGATTCCAAGGTGTTAGATAAAATAATTTCTATGGACCTAATTTTGAGAGTCGGTTGATAAAAAGAATTATTTATTGTAATATTACTAATATTACTAATTTAAGGGGAATGGTTCCAGTATCTGCACCAGGCACCTTGTTTTTCATTATTATTTATTATTATTGGTACAAACTTTTCAAGTTAAGGATCAGAAAAATATCTTCAATTCAGCCCAACACCTTTCTGTAAACGTCGAATCCGATTCCGGTGCTAGAACGAAAATATTTCTCGTATGAATATTTTCACGTTGATCGAGTTATTCGCACATTCGGTCATGTACATATCAATTGGCAATTTCCTTGGTTGGCCCGTGAAAAGTGGCCATTTTATCGAAGTCAGCTGGCATTCTCAAAGGTTCCCATCCACTTACCTTCCGCCTCATTTCCTACTCTTTCGATGGATTTCTCGCTTTCCTCCGGGACATTGTCGTAGGTCACGTACTTCCGTCGGCCACAATACCTTCAATTTCATCGAACACTCAATTGACCTTCCCTTAACGCCTGATACTATGTTCCACTCTTAAGAGGCCTGTGCCATCGTTTTCGCCTGATCGATAGACAGATATCTTCTTCCCGGGTACAATTATTATACTCTAACAATTTTTTTTAAATAAATAAGTTAAGTTGGGGAACAACACGATGAAAACTTCCAAAATACTGTTTAAAGTAGCAATGAATAGTTTGGGTAATGAAGATAAAATAAAGTAAAAACTTAAATTTCATTGGCTATTTCAGTTCGAAGATTAACCTCTTACGTTGCCTGCCACAGTGGTCACTGTAGTAATAATTTAAATAGCTACACTTGACAATTAATTTATAGTATTTGTAATAATTAGAACCCTAACCTGACATTTGAAAATTAGTCGACGATAGCCTTAATAATTGGAGCCACTTCAGTGTAGCAGTCAAGGTATTAATGGGTTAAATTCAGCTCATTTGTTTATCCGCTCTCCGTCAATTATTACAATAGTTCGCTTACACGGAATGGACCCGAACGTTCAAATTCTGACAATCAACTGTTTCACATTGAAAATCGAGGAGCGGTTTCAATGCCGGGAGCGCCGTCCACGAAATTCCAAGCGTCTCTCGGAGAGTTTGACATCAATCCATCGCGTTTAGGGACCGTCTGGGAATCCCGTCACAGTATGGAGTTTCGAGATCGTGTGGCGCAAGGAGTACATTCTGGACACTGAGTCTTGGGTTAAATATTTTCAGAAAGAAAAAGAAAACAAAGACAGAAAGAAGGTACATTGGTTCATCTCTTTCGAGCCTTTCTTATTATTCTTATTAGAAGCATCGACTCGACGAAGATGTACCTAAGTTTCTGATCTTGCTGTTCATTTTCGAATTTCTTGCCGCGTTCATTTCCTTTTCGGTCGAAAGAGTACGACAGGAAACGAGGGGCTATTTTCGACCGGTCGACACGATAGGTAGAAGTCATTGTTCGAGCGGTCCTAGTTTGGCAATGATCCTCGGTGTCAGGTCGATCTAATAAAAGCCAGGTCGAGCTCGCGAACTAGGAATGAATCGATACCACCGAAGTATCGATACTTCTATTCGTTTTTTTTTTTCAAAATAAAGGATACTTGTGTTGAATCAAAATTAATATAATGTTCTGCTTAAAAAAGAAATAAATTGTCATCTCACTAATTAACACTGTACTTAGTAATTTATAATTGGTAATAAGACTGTACCAGAAGCTTATTTATATTAACTTTCAAAATGTTTAACTTCTTCGATATCGAGGGTTTGCAAATTTACTAGGTTACTAGAAAATTTAGTTCTCTAATTAAATTTATTATTAGAATATAATAATAATTGACAGTAGGCAAAAGCACCCATTAAATAAAATAGTTACAAGTTTAGAGAATAATATTTAAATGTGGAGAACCTAAATTATTTTAATAAATAAATAAGTTAATATAATAATTCATTGAATTGTATTATAAAATTTGAACGAGTTCATTTTTGCATACAATTCCAAATAAACTAATAATTTTATTTCATTTCATTACAGAATGATGTAATCTTTTAATTGTTTCGTAGAAAGATATCGTTTCGTAATTTCTAACTTTTGATGATAGAAATAAATAAAAAAGGATTCAATCAGTACGTATCGTATACCTGTATCGATGCTGGAAGAAAGATTCCCGGCATTCCCTGAAGTAATACTGTCCATATATGTTCCTGGACTGGGACATAGTTTAAGGGAGTTATCGAACCTTCGTTGAGCCTCTGGAAAAGTAATATCTGGTCCATGCATCATGTCTTAAATCCGGCTTCACCGGAAACCAGCGACGAATTCTGAAAGATAGTATCTCCCTGGTGTGGATTTGATGGATTTTCTGTACGAGGTGTATCGGCATTATGGTTCAAGGATTTAAGCTCTTAGAGCATCGGTTTGCAAGATTTCGATGAACCTGTAACAGAATATTAAAATATTTTGTAAAATTGCCCTAAGTAATTGTTTATTATTTAATGATGGGAGTTCTTTGAAAAGTCATTCAAATGTGAAAGTTTGTCTGTGTTCGAATTCTCTTCAATTATTTTATATTTATGTTTTCAAACTCGAAGACTAAATTTTTAATTATAGCTTACACTTCAAAATGTTCAATATTCCAGAATACGTTTTCAAATTTTTAATATTACAGTTCACATTCCCAAATAAAAAAGATCGAAGGTATAAGATATTTAAATAATACCTTAATATTTAAAATTGCCCATGTAATGGTTAAGAGGTTGAACCTCAATTCGAGGTTTCCCCCCAAAAGTCTTGTTATAAATGAAGTTTATGAAACAAAATATTCCCAAAATTGTTAGAATTGAAGAAAAAAGGACACTATCATTATTCGTTCAATACGTAATAAAACAAACGTTTCCCTGAAAGTAATGGGAGCCGATAGTCGCGTATAGCTTCTGCTACCTTCGGAAGACATTTCCCATAAGATACTCTAGAGATGTTAGACCGTGATGGCCAGTTGCCAAGCAGACACAATCCATACTATAAATACTAGCGGACACCAATGGTGTCTCACCCTGGCCTATTCGTTCCATTCCGTTCCGCGCGACTACCCTCCATCCTCCGACTTTTTTCTCCAGGGCTCATTCCGTGCTTCGTTAACACGGGCAAAACGTACGAATCACTTTAGCGCTACGAATTTTCCCGCTGCTCGCTTTAAACAGCCCAGAAAGGCCGCCTTTTCAGAAGAGTGTCGTTAACTCAGCATGCGGCTATTAGGTTCGCAGCCGAGTATTTTGCTTCGGAATCATTCAAATATGACTCTAAAATAATTAAAAAGTTCCAACAATACCATTTTCGTTAATTTTCTATACTCTAACACAAACGAGACTTAAATTTCTCGATTTAAGAGGCTCAAAAGAGCAAAGGGTTAACATCCCTGTTGCGATTTCGAAACGTTTCAACGACGGTGCACGCGAACCTTCGTACCCAGGTTGATATTAATGCTCGTTTCGTGACAGAGGATTTGTCGACGTTGAATGATACACCTTAACCATTCCTAATCGATCGACTTAACGTGACACGGGTAAGAAGGTTTAAAGCTTCCGGGAGCGTACGACAAAACCGGGGGACAGTTTAAGGTTGAAAACCGGCTGGACGAATGAGGAGGGGGTGAAAGAAAGAAGGGGAACGAGGGTGGAACATTTATTGGACGTTATTAAATGTAATGCCGCGAGGCGTGTCCCCCTTTCGGGAACTTTACCGATAACTTCGTAATTCCCTAAAAGGATCTCCGCCAGCGGGACTTTCAAGACGTTCACCGCCTCGTCACGATGTTTCCCTTCGTTCTAACGACGCTTGTTCGAAGAATGGACCATTATGTTCCTCCTCTTCTTCTTCTTCTTCTTGTTCCTTGGTTTTACTTTTCTTCTTTCTTCTCCTCTTTCTTTCTTTTTTTTTAATATTTATCCTCGTTAAAATCGATATCGAGCTCTCTGTTGTTTCATCGTCTGAAAAGTAGAACCCCTCTCTAAACACTGAACACTCGGTGTGCAAACTTTTCCGCGTCGTCTTAATTTCGCATTCAGGAAGAATAAGTTGAGAGAGACTTCCCCCCGCTGTTTTTCCCGGGATTATTTCACGTCTGGTGCCTGGACTCCGGGAACGTTTGCTTTTTCATCCCCCTCTCCGTGGAAGTCTATTAGAATATTATCGGTACTCTGAATGAATTTCAGGGGATTGCTTGAACCTTTTCTCATCTTTCCTCTTTTCTTTTTTTTTTATTTCGTGGTCTTTTAACGCGATACCTTTAAAACTTTGTTTCCTCCGTTTTAGCGATTTTCGTTCTGTTTCGTACTTCGGGTACCTTGTTATCCGTGTTTGCCTTTTATCTTCATGGTAATTAACTTGTGTAGTTAATTACAAATAATTTTATTGGGTACTATAAAGGAATACTATATGATAGTTATTAATGTGATTCTTTGACAATTAGTCAAATCATGTCATTTTGCAATATTTTGCAATATTACAAGATTGAAATTATTAATTATTCTTTAAATTACCTTCAGCCCTTACTGTTTTTTGAACATTAATAAATTTATTATTATTTCCCCAGAGATTATTCTAGTGTTATGATCGGATTATAAATAAAAGTCGAATCTTTGTTACGCGATCGAGGAAGCCGAATTAAAATTCCGTTTAAGTTTTAAACTGGTCCTGGTCGTTGTCTGAGAGTCAATTGATTCGGTGTCCCGCGCGTTTTGGCTGACGAATAAATTCATTTAAACGCACCGATTGCTATGCATCCTCATTTGCTTGAAAATAGCCCCCGAACGGCTGACAATGGGACCTGTATAATTAATGAGAGAGACCCACTGAACGAAATAGTACCCGTTGAATCGACTAATAAAGCTTAATTTTGCACGCTGTGTTGACACAGATTCTCGCGGATCCCGAACCGAGTAGCCGATGCTGCAGTTTCTTTATCTCTCTATAAAACCGCGGTACCGATGTTTCCACCCTCTCGTCATTATCAAGTACACTATCCTTAGGGATTTATAATACCTAGGAAAGGAAAAATAGTGATATTTTTAAATCGAAATACAACAGATCCATTATTCAAATGTTCAGCTAAAAATTCTATCTAAAGTGTCCCTTGTAAATATAACTTTTTCCCAATTTAGCAAGAGAAAAATAAACGATCTATAAACATGTAAAAATAGACCATCGATTATTCAGAATTTCTGTTTAACTAAATACAGTGTAGTTTCAATGATGTATCAGGAAGATCGCTATTTCAATATACAGACACTTATTTTTCTATTGAGATAAATGTAAAAATTACCACAAAAAAGCACCCCATATCAGACGACTTTCCTTCAGGGTATCGAATCGTTTTGCTATCATCCCCGTCGTCGGGTGCGGAGAGAATGGTTAACGGGTTAGAAGTGGCTTATAGCGTGGCCATGTTGCAGAACCGTCGTGTTTGGACTAAATCCGCAGTACTTCGGCTAAGAGCCATGGCGTGTAGCCCTAATGGCGATGTTGACGAGTGAAATTTACCTGAAAATCGCGTTACCCGACGAGTTTCGTTGTCGGACCGGTGTTTCCGCGCGAGAGGTTAGAGGTCGCGACACAGGTCACCACCCCTCTCCTGCCGCGCCACCCCTTCCGCCCGTCCTCTGAATGCGCCACAAGGTTGTGAAATTCAATTGAGAGAAAAGGAGAGCCGAAAAGGCACTTCTTTCGCGTTCACGGGAAGACATCCGGTCTAGAGTGTCCTTAACGAAGTATCGCGGCGCGGCGGGGAAGATTGAAATTGAATCTCGCGACACAATATCGTCGCTGGATGGGCTCTGCAATATTCGTCGCTTTATACCGTTTTTAGCGACTTCAAAGGGCGTTCTCAGGAACTTCTCCGGCCACGTGGATCGGCTGTTTTTTAGGGTAATCGCGAAGTTACGGTGTTTGCGGGACCCTCGAACGCGTTTTCATATCCTTCCTCGTTGCGAAGATTTTCAGATTATGAATTAAACGGAAAAGGTAGCAGGGATCGTTAACCCTTTCACTTACCTTGGTATATTAACCCATTAATAAAATTTCTTCTTTTGTTTTAAAATTCCATTCCAAATAAAATATTATTTGCAATTTAGTATCTTTTATGGTCACTATTTTTTCATTTAAAAATACATTCTATTATGTAGTAAAGAAAGGGTTAAGAACCTTAAGGAGCAGTTGCCATCAATTCTGCCGGATGGTCGGCGACTCATGGTACTTGCAATTAATTAATTTAGGATTCTGAAGAGTTTTATGAAGACTACCAACGTTTTATATACTTTTAAGTTGAAAATAATTTCTATTTCAAAAAGATAGCAATTTTTTAAACTTGTAATAAAATGAAGAAAGGCGTTCTCTGATATTTAATAAGCTGTTAAGGTATTAATCACTTTATTGGATCGAATTTGTATCGGTTAAATAGTTTCGATTGATTTATTTATCATCGCTAACGGAACGAATCTGAACGAGCAACGTTAACAGATCAAAGCAGGAACATTCGATTCGGTTAAAATTCATTTTCCTCAATTACGTAATGGTGTTAGCAAAGCAAAGTATCTTTGATTTAATATGATGAAAACCACCGTATAAATTGCACGATATCGCGATGCTCGGCGTCGCTTCATCGATCTAGAACACCATCGGTGTTTATTTTATTTGCTGCCCACTTGTCCCAGATTCTCTCGCGATCCGAGGCTACTTTAGTCATTTTTCGGTTTATTTGTGGCCCACTTTGGGTATGTACTTCTTTCGGAAATATCGTTTCGAGCGTACTGTCTAGCGGGGATGATGCACACTTTTCTCTTATTCGGTAATTACTCGGGATACGAACGATTTAGTCGCCAAGTGTTTCCTCGTCAGGAATAACGATCGTTGATCAAAGCGTGCTTCAAAGAAGTTTCACTGCTGCTTATTCTCGGTTCAGTTTATTTATTTGTACGAAACACTCGTGTAATCGTGGTTATCGAATTTTAAGCTTCAAATCGATACGACACAAGTGTTATTTATACAAAATTGCGTTTGATTGTTTATTTTTTCAAATGGGTAATTTAGTTAATTAAAATTTTTATTAGAAATATTGTAAAAGATTATAAACTCAAGTGGAGTATATTTTTGATAAAAAATTATCATTTTTTAAATTGTAGTAATTAATTTTGTAGACAGACAGTATTAATAATAATATAATATTTAATAAAAGAGTAATAGAAATATTTACAAAGGAGTAAGTTTAAAAGGATTTAAAATTTTTACTTCATTTTTTATTGCACAACGTTGAAATTGGCCATATAGGGTATTAAAATATCAATGTTACTACAAATCAATTTCGTTTTTTATCGTTTGATAAATTTTTCAAGAGATCCATTGGGCAATGAGATATTGCAAAATGTTCGAGCAATTTATTTCCGATATTACAGTCCCTTAATGAACGTACTAATGCAGTGTGCTCGTATGAACTTAATTAAAAATGTAGCACGGCGTACAATTAAAAACGTCGAGCGGGGCACCATTATCAGAAATTCTCTTAATTAAAAGTGCCATCGACGTTGACATGGACATGTGATGGAAACGCGAGGAAATAGATATCCCGGTGAAAATGATTACACGAAACATACGTGTATGTACATATTACACTTTTAGCCGGGGAAAAGCTTCGAACGCGACGAGTTTAATATTAAACCTTGTTCCTTTCGATTTTAATCATAATACTCCTATCGGATTGCTTATACCTTTCCTTAATATCCTTATCGTGAAATTAATTTAATATTTCGCTGATTTCTAATTATTTTCATATTTAGAAATCTTATTAAAATTGAATCTTTAATAAAATAGGCACACTCCGATTGGTCAGTGTTTTTTCTTAATAACTCAAAAAACGAAATTATTCCAAGTTTATTCTATTTTTTATTGCTCCGAATTTCAAGAGCGTGACTTAATGTATTCCAAGTATGGGATCCGGATAAAGTAGCTGAGTAAAAGAGGAAAGCGGAGGGTAGAAGTTAACCATAGGCGATGAGCCCCATAATCCCTCGCACAACAGGCAACGCAGCTCGTGTCAAGCAAGAGTCTCATTACTATTTCGTATGCAAACGGCGTAATTTCGTTAATGGTAGCCATCTAAAACGCGGGTGAAAGCCTGTTATAGTAATCGCGGCGTATACGTTTGTCGTACAAGAGGGGCGGATAATCGATTAAGCCGGAAGATTCACTTACTTCACGGTTCTAGCGCGAAATTCAGAATTTCGAGGCGCGGAGACACTCGGACCCCCCTTAAATCACATTTTACAGCTTAATTTGCACGGATTCGTGACTGATCTTCAGTTAATAACCAAACTCTTCAAATCTGTGGTCTTACAAAATGATTTTTATAATTTACAAATATTATAGTCACGCTAGTTTTAGTCTCATTAATAATTATTAATCGAAGTTGTAAATTAAAATCAGTAATAAAACAAAGTTTAATTTGAGATGTGGATGCAGGATCGCGGAGGAAATTGTTAGAAATAAAATAATAGCCCGGAAATGGTAGCATACGCGAGGATAGCCGAAGATGTAGTACAGCAATGAATTATTAAGGATAAGGAGGAGAAGTATATAGTTTTTCACTTGTCGCGGAGTAAGTGGGGCTGTAATTTTTCCTTCTTCCTGTGTCATACTCGCCTAGCACTGTATTTAATAAATCGTGCACGCGAAACATTTCTCAAAGCTACAAACTGCATTTGATTTTCTAGAATCAGATTGTATCATGTCAGGTAGCTAATCTTGAAACATGGAAAATCTGACGGGATTTCATGACATAAAAGTGTTTTAAAGTAGCGCTTGTCACATATCAATTTAAAGCTTAAGGTCTCACAAAAATAATAATCGTAAAATAATGGAATATGGGATAATAATAAAAGAAAATTAAGTTAACAATTTTAATTTAAATATTTTATTAATGAGGTTTTATAGATAGTCTTTACCACAAAATACGTGAACACAGATGAAGAAGGAATTTGTTGAAGGCAATTTGTAATTAGCAATATTTCTCAACCATAAAAAATGTCATATTTTTCATAAAAAATCTTAGAAATATGAATCCTAAATCCATTCGTGCTTTAACAGGTACTTTAAACTCTTTCGAATCGAGATTCTTTCGCAAGAAGCCGAATCATCCTCGAATTTCTTTTATTGCGTGTCACTGTCAGCGAAAAGGATTCATTCCCGTGTCCCGTTCCGTCTCGCGAGCAACCGGTTGTCTCCCCGAAAATCGGTCGTATGCAATAAACTTCCCTCCGGGGTGAATCTCCACGGCCGAGTTTATTTTCACGCCACTTTGCTCTGTCTCATCTGGCGGCGCGCGTTGTCATTTCCTCTCCGCCTGTTCTCCTCGTTTTCGGTTATTTCGCCTCCCGACCTAGGCCATCGGGGGAAACAAACCTCGTAAAGCCGTCTACGCTCATTACGACCGGTCGTTCGCTGGCACGAGAATTAATTTAAGATTTCGTGAGTTATCAGAGCACGGGCCGCGCGAGCTAGGAAATTCCGCAGGAAACGCGCCATTTTATACCCACCCCCTGGATAATTTCGGCTCTTGCTTGACGGCATTCGATGGTAGGGCTCGAAGAAAGATGTTCCAAAAGCGCGTGGCTATTGTTAGAGGGCTTTTTTTTTATCGAAATTAGGGGGTGTGAAAAGTTTCCACCGCTGTTATCGATATTAACCCTTCGAGCTCGAGTGGCGCTTCTAAGGCGGCATGTATAATTCAAGTATTATCAGTCATTCGAGTGAAAATAATGAAAAACTATTGGCTCCTGAATCGCAAATGGTATCCTGCAACATTTAGAACAGATTTTAGCCCATTACTCTCGACATAACTTTTTCAGAAGCACTTTGAGTAATGGCCCTCCCTGTCCAACCGACACGATCATTTATCGTTATTATCACGAACGTATCCTTTAATTTCCCCATTTCTTTCATGCACCGTATCCCAGAACTTTCGAACAAAAGTTTCTCATCGGCACAGCCACGAGTAAGCACCCGGTATACCTTTCTAACCGATCTGCACAGTTATTTTCGTAAGTTCTCGTTACCTGTTCCCAATCCAGAGATCAATCACGATAAAACGAGTCCCCCTTTCCTTCCCGATAGATAGCTTCATCGATTCAAACTGACAATTAAGTGGTTCGATCTACGTTGGTGCAATTCCTTTTTGCAAAAGTACCAATCTTGATCGTTATACATTGACACATTACATTAATTGTTTTAATTATAACAGTATTTTAATTTAACAACGTTGTTTTTAACTGTACTCGAATTATTGTTAGTAAAATTGTACAGTAAAATTAATATTAATACCAATTACCTCAAGTGAAAACAATGATCATGGTTAATTACTGAGTGTGAATTAACACTTTGATTGCACGTCACCCAAATATGGGTGACATTTGAATTTCTATAGAAATTCGTCGCTTATAATATTACAATCTTAGGAATTCATTTAGTCACTGAATTAGGAATATTTGTAATTAATGAACAATCAAGTCTACTGATTAAATTCGTTTTGATTACTCAAGATCATTAATTAATCATAATTATCGAATAACTTGGTACTTAATTACAATCGTCAATTATTGACCGTGATCTGTAACCACTAATCTCGATTCTCATCGATCCCCTCGATAAGTCTAAAATCATCCCCTCCCCGGGTTACCGTCTCCCCTCGAGTGGCAACAAGATTTATTGTACTCGTCTGCCGTCTTTGCCATCTTCCGTTCCGTTTCGTTCAGTCCCGTGTACGGCACTCTAAACTTAGCCCCTCTTTCTTCTTTGTCTCCGTTCCTCTCAGCGTCATCCTCCTCGAGGAGTCTGGCCTGACGCTCGTCGAGTCCTCGTTCCTCCTGATCCCGGCTGCTCTGGCACGCGTGCACGCGCCAAAACGCTCCGCGAGTTACTCTCATCTTCGGGATTCCGTTCGAAACTTCGAAATCGGCCGAAACCCGATTCGCGACGCGGGGCCAATCAGTGTCGGATAACGCGAAGCGATCCTTTGTCGTCGCCGCGTGCGAGAAGAGGACCGACGGGTTTCTGCCGCTTGTTGACCGAGTGTCTTCGAACACAGACGCTGGCGAAGAGGGTTTCCCGCTTCAGGGGGTGAGTACTTCTGCACCTCTTCCCTGTTGTCCTCCTTTCTTATGACTTTTCTTCAACCTTCTCCCGCGTTTTATTTCTTCGCTTATCTGCTCGCTCTCCAGCGTCTTAATTTCGTGCTCCATCAGGAGATAAGGGAGGCGCCGGGCTCTTCTCGCTCTTGATGCGTTAATGTTCCTCGGTATCAGCTGTTTAACCCTCAAACCCTGAAGGGAGCCAACAGCTTAAAGTTTTCATTGCCACTGGTGATGCTGCTGGTGAACATTTTATTTTTTATTTCTGTTATTTCGGGAATATTTTACATTTTACATTTCTTTATTAAACTTCAGGTACCATGTGTAGGTTACACGGCAGCCAGAGTTGAATTTGATATTTTATTGCTTATATACAGTTAGGTGAAATTAATTTCGCGACTCGACCACACAGTGGTACCCACGTTTCCTCTTAAATCTTCAGCATATGGTGTCGGTCGGGAGGGTAGATATCATCTGCTCGACGTCTAAATAAGAGGATAAAATCGTGACGGTATCTCGAGTCAGATGGTAAAAACCGTGCGACTGGTAGCAGCTTAAAGTATCGTCTTCGCGAAAAGGAGAAGGGACTTAGGTTCGCGCCGCTTGTTGACCGAGTGTCTTGAAGCCGACGACGAAAAGCCCTTTTCGCTACCCCTTCGACTCTTATCGTCCACCATTCACTTTGATTTCTCGCGTCTCGTATATTTTCCTAACTCCTCGCGATATTTATCGTTCCTCGAACGTCGTGCGAGCGCAGGTTTCTTTAAAGATGCCTCGAAGATGTTCGACCACCTTCGCGTTTACATTTTTTTAAATTAAACAGCAACGATCGTTCGCGTTGCGTTTCTAGCTCTCGCAAAGCAGCTCGACGGATTAGTTTTAATCACAGTCTTAATGCGGTGTTTGTTAATCAACAACACGTTTTGGCAATTCACCGAGGCGAGTGAATAACGTTTGTTGGCAATCCGGTGCAAAGCAATGTCGCGAGGCAACTTGATTGGTTGCCCAAACGTAGGTACATGCACCGCGATGACCTGTTTCTGACGTCCGTTTCACGTGCCATTGTCGACGTCGTTTCAACGAAAACGCGTTATATATGAGCAAAGGTGGAGCCCTGAGGAATCCATGAAGTGTTGTTCGCTTTCTAGCTCGGTCGCATTGTGCTCCGGCTGTTTCCAAGGGACTTGTTTGCTCGCTCGCGGCTCCGTTTCTTTTAACTGGAACGCTCATGAAAATTCGAATATCGGCGGAATTCGTATTTGGAATACTCGAGTTCTCGAATAATTCGATATTCTAATATTTCAAATGTTAGAAGTCCGAATTCTTTAATTTAAGTTTCGAATACCTGAGTACTCCAATACTTGAAATTGGAAAACTTGAATGCTCGAATACTCTAGTACTTGAAATTTGATTAATTTGAAGCACGTGAGCATCTTGAAGGAAAAATAATTTTATGAAAAATGGAGATTGATAAGAGTGTGTTGGTCACCCGGGTAATTTGTTTTAATTAGTAAGGTAGAATTAATTATGCACTAATTCATCTTCGTTACGCTGTTGTGTTCTAATTTTTATATTACAAACGTGAAAACAATAATTGAAATTTTTGTTTCATTTTCGGTGTTATCATACATTGATAAATTTCTGCAGGAAACTGGCGACTAATTAACCCCAAACGCCGATTGGTCAAGCTGCTGTTTGCGCAACAATTATTATAAATTATCATTTGATAAACAATTCTTCCCGGTCTGGTCGAAACAAATTTATCAGAATGCAACATTTTCGTATCGTTCGAATCCCCCCGGTTCTATTTGCGAATTACCTGAGAATGATTACCGACCGTGTTTACATCCAATTATATTTGTATTCAATTATCAATCGATCAATATTTTCCAAGATAATTCCGTGCAATATTTTCATTGAAATTCAGCCCGCCGATTATCGCGCGCTTTCGAAATCGCGATCGTTGTGTTGGCCACGGGCTATAAAAGTGCTATCAGCTGATAGGTGATCACGAAAGACTCCTCTTAAGCTCTCTTAAAAGCTTTCAATCGGCTATATAACCTTGTAACATTTTCATCCTGTCTCTAACCTGATAGATTTTGTGCCTGCCATACAGATTAAACGGGATGATACGCTGCAAAGTCCGACAGACACCAGGATGCATTTAATAATTAACATGGCGCGCCTGTTTCGTTGGCAAGTCATCCGACGTGATCGTTGTACCATTCAATCACGACGAAATAAGTAGTTTTAAGAAATAATTATCATCGTACAGTAGAGTGCCGTTGAATTATAAACAGTTATAGGAATTCAACAAATCGTTTCTTAAGTCAGGATAAATAATAATAATAAATAATCATCAGGTGTAACCATTCAGATGAGTACTTCACACTATTACCTTAATATTAGCAATATTCAGAACTTATTTGATTGTTTCTTTTATCAATTATTAAATTATTTAAAATTTAAGGCGTTGGTAACCAATAACCACCGTGGCACTCAGCGTGTTAAGAAGATAATTGAAATTTATTTAAAAGACTGTAGTAACATCCGCCTTTAATCCTTCTTAGGATTATGGGATCCTTCTTGCAAACTTTTAAATTAAACATATACGAACTCCTCTATATTAAATATTGCAAGGTAAATTCGTTTGCACTAAATTTTAAAACGATCAAAATTATTGCATCCGCCGAAGATTTAAAGTCAGACGCCGCGAGTGGGTGGCCGCCTTCGAAGGGACCGATGTTACCACCCGTTACGCAACAAGGATCGATCCCTCAGCCGGCTCGATAACCGAAAGTTTCCCGATCGACCGTTCCTTTTCCCGGCATTTACACCCAGCACCCACGGAAGATGAAGTGACTGTACGTGAATCGGTTCCTAGAGGGGCCAGGGGGGAAGGTGGAAGCGACCGGGAGAGAGGAGAGACACATTGGCGTACCGGGCCACCGTAGGAGGGTGTGTTGCAAGGAGGAAGAGGGGGGAGGGGGGTGGCTGGCAGGCACGACGATGCATTTAATAATTAACTCGCTGGATACACGACGATGGATGTCTGACGGGGTTTCGCCGGGGGCTTGGCGAGCACGGAGGGGGTTGGTCGGTGGCGGAGGCACAGCCAAGGGGGTGGTTTGTTGCAGGAGCAGAGAGAGAGTATGGAACAGGGTGAAGTGGAGGAGGTCGGAGGAGAATGGTGGTCTGGAGGAGAGCGGGCGGGGTGGTGGGGGGAGGGGAGGGCGGAGATACGGGTATGAGGGAAAAGGGGTAGGTGCTTGGGGTAGGTAGGAAGGTTGGCAGCCGGAATGGCTCTCGTGGATGCTGTGCGACGATCAATACACCACGTGATGCCACGCGTCACGTCTCTCTTTCTCTCTTTCTTCTTCTTTCTTTATTTTCTCTGTCCGTCTATATCGACTTCTCTTTTCATCCCCGAACGTTCTTTCTTTCTTTTCTTTTTTTTCCTTCCTTCTTCTTTTTTCAGTCTCTATTATAGTCTGCTCCCTTGTGCTTCCTTCCTCTCCCTTCACCCTCGATGCGTTCGCTCGTTCTATCCCATCCCTCCCCAGACACTTTTACTCCCCCCCACCGCTCCCCTCGCTTTCTTTTTGTCACGCTTCTTGAACCTTCCTTTTTTTCTCCCTCTGTGTTCTTTAAGCTGCTCCCTTCTTGTTCCTAATCGTGGTCACGGTTTCCTTTTCTTCCGATGCGATCCTCTTTTTCTTGCGCCGTTTGAACCGAATCTCTTATCGCTTCCTTTTGATTCGCTCTCTCGGCCGTTCGATTTGGTTCCATTTCTTTTCTTTTCTGATCGAAAGGCCCCGAAACAAGTGGCGAATCACTGAATTGTATCTTGTTGTCAGAGTTAACCCTTCAAGCCCGACGTCAGTACCCCTTACTCGAACTTGGCTCGTAAAAATTGTCTTAGAATTTATTTCGCAGAATTTAAGCTCTGGGATAATTGGAAGGAACTGCGATTCAATATTTCAACCACATTCCAGATTATAATAATTTGTATGTAAAGCTGTTTCTATTAGTGGTTGGAATAACTGAGTTGGAAGTGTTTTGTACGTTCCATCGAATTAATAATTAACCCCTTCTGCTGGGAAATATTTGGGAAGTTTGACTAGGAGATGTTTTTTAAAAAAAACATTGAGTAATGAGTTTTGCATTTGGAGAATCGCAAAGTCTTTATTTAGTATTTCGATATTACTGTTTGAAATATTGAAAAAGAATGCAAAAGCCGAGGCAATATCCATTTTACAGTATATCTTCTATATTTTGCAACTCCTAGAGCTCTATTTTTGTTGTTTCTCGTCAGTGATCCCCTTGACTTCTTTTGTTCCTCCCCTGCGCGCCCCTTACGGCCCTTACGATTCCTAGGTGTAACGATGCACTCGAGTACGATGCCGTATCATTTTATTCTTTTACCCGTTCTTTCTCCTTCCGTTTTATACCTCCTGAACCATGATCCACGGAGCTAGAGCAGAAAATTGGCTTTCCGTGGAATCCGCGCGTTCGACCAAACTCGTCGCTTATTCGTTTATCGGGAAAAGCCTCGATTTTTATTATTTCCTTTTATTTTTTACTTTCAGCTACCCCCCCCGCCTCTCTTGGTATACGGGGTAACTCTTCTCTTTTTCGTCGCCGTTATCGAGCGCGGCGTCGCGCACGTCTTCGTTGCGTTTTCACGCGTTGAAACAGAAACTCGATTCGTATCTGGCGCGAGACAAACGACGCGGATCGCACGGCTGCGATTCCCGCCCGCTCGTATCCGCCGGAATTCCCGTTTCGATTCCATCAGAAACGCCACGGTAATATTTTTCGATTGCTTCGTGACGAGAGTGGAGAGAAGAAGCGACGAGTCTCGTTCGATGAAATATTAGGCTGCCAACTAAATTCTCTATCCACCTTTGAATTTTCAAAATTGCTCGAATTCCGTCACGAGTTGAGCGGAGGTATACCACAGATTAGCTGTTAGGTTAGTTTTTTAGTGTATTCCTTAATTCTAAATGTACAGGATGTAAGAAATATTCGAAATATTTTGAAAACTGTACAATATTTTGACACCCTGTACATTATTCGCACTATACAAGAAAAATTTTCATGCAACACGCATTAACCGCGTTAAATCGTAGTCTGTTGGTTTCGGCAAATCACACAGAAACAACACGATTCAATCCATAAATCGTTCACGATCGTGCATGCAGAAGGAAGCATAAACAACAAAACAGCGTAAGTTCTCGACGCACTCCAGACGACAGGTGAACAATAAAATTCGTTCGACAATGGATCGTTGTGCAAACGGTACAGACACACGGTATGCATGCACAGGTTGTATCGTTGAGTATCGATAATCTGACGGAGAGTTTTCGCCCGAGAATCAACGCTTTAATTCCATCAATCCGACGACGCGTTGTTAATTGGCTATTCAGTTGTCGTCCCCACCCTCCACCGCCCCCCGCCAGCCGTTGGCCACCGGAAATGTAATTATTATTTCTCACGATATCGAAAGTAAACCGGTTAGTTAGCCAGGTTACCGGGCGTCGATGACCGACGACGCATGGAAAAAACTGCCGGAAAATTGAGTTCCCGGCAACGGCGTGATCGCGAACGAGAAGAAAATAAAGTTCTCGCCCCCGCGGATCGTCGATATAACGGAGATGCACGCTGCGTGATTAAAAAAAAAAAAAAAAGAAAGAACTCTCTGTCGCTTCTTCTTTTTTTCATCCCCCTTTTTACGAGCACGCGAAACGCACTGTTTGAAGTTTAATTACAACCTCGCCGAGCGTCGACGGCTTTGACGCGAAAAAGACAGAAGACGTGACGATTCAGCTGCAGCTTCATTTACGATCTAATCGTTAAATTTTTTCTCGATCATCCACGCTTAAATTGTACTCGATGCTTCGACCATCGCGATCGAAATATCAAGTTTCATGAAGATTACTGCTACTTGGAGTTACCGTACACAATTTTTGAGCATTAATACAGCTAATTCTTTCAAATTTTATTTGGAAGTCTTTTCACAAATTTTTATTTTACAAATTATAATTGAATTTTCGAAGTGGTTGCCCTTATTTTCGATATAGAATGATCCCAAGATCGACCGTGATTGAACGAAACCGACCCCCCCGGTCGTGTACCGGGGGGGAAGAAACAACACGAGTAGAATGTAACTGTTCGATTCCCCAAGGGGGATGTACGCAAGGTTAAAAAGCAACGGGAACCGGGTGCGTGCCTTCATCCCCCATAAATCCAGCGTTTTCGCGGAAAATAACGAAGAAAGAAGAGAGAGTTTGCGGCGCGAAATGTCGGGGGTTGAACGAGGCACCCCATGACGCCGGGCGTAGGACAAAAGGGCGCGTACGACCCCCCGTGGTTCAGACCTCTCCAATTACCGAGCTCGCCCTCGCTCGCGAGCGTAGGTGTTTCATTAATTTTAATTAAATATTTTTGATTCCCGCGTGAACCACGCAGACGACCAAAGTCGTCGAACTTCGAGAAACCGCGATCGCGACTTGAGCCAGGTTTACAAAAAAGTGTATTCACTTTAAAACATTAAACACTGTTACCATACCGTATTTCAGATAAACGCGTTCGAAATTATAAAAGTGATTGGATCTCTAATTTAATCAAAAAATTCGAAACTTCATCACACGAAGGAACACTTTCTATTATAATAAATAGGGCACCAAGTTTATTCAATTTTCTAAATGACTTCGAGCCACTGATGATCCTAGCACCATAAATAATGTTCAAAGTAAAAAATAAATTGTTCCTTAGAAAAAACTGTCATTAACGCCTTAACCTATCATTTTTCTAAGGGATGCGTTTTTCTAAGTTAAAGCTAAATTAACTTTATATGGATTTCATGCTTGACAAGTCTTGGCTATACAAACTTCAATTAAAATTAAATTTAAAATTGAGTTTTATTCAAAATATAAAGGTCGGAGGTACGTGACGAGTGTGACAGGATACTGTAAGGCAAAGGGTTGCAGGATTAAATTGAAATTTTACTTAAAATTATCCAATAATTGTATCAGTTTTTCCCTTGTTAATTCAAGTCAGATTTTGAAAAAAAAATGCAACGTGTTCCGGTAAGCAGCAACGAAACGAGTCACCTTATTACCGACCTACTTAAAGTGGCAACCGGGTGCTTGGATGAAAATTCGTTTAAATTAATTGCTACCGCACGCGTTTCGCTCGGCTAAAATAAATTTGCCACGTTCGCGAGCGCGGACATTAATCATTAACGCGGCGATCGATCGAATCGTTTCGTTAATAGGCGACAATAACGTTAATTGATACGACACGATTCCAGACGCGTTAATTAACTTGTTACCGTTAACCTTGCGCTGCGCGTTTGTTATGACTCGTTATTTCACGATTGTACCGATATAAAACGCCCTTCAATTCGGATACGTATCGATTACCTTTCCGCCGACAAATAGCATTATATTCGTGGCTTTCCAATTTAATTATAAACCACACCGAAGCATAGGAATACCATTAATTATATTCGATCGCTTTGGTAGAAATGTCGACGGTGAAAAGATTGACAGAATCTTTTGCAAATTATATTTATGTTCATACAAAATTGTCACTTCGAACATGCACCCTGCGACGAGAATAATTAACCCCTTTGGATCCATGCTTTCTGGGAAGAAAAATTATTTCTTGCAATTGATTAAAATTTGTTCTGCGATATACTTTTATATCAAAGTCGGATCTATAAAATTAAGAAAATGTTGGTACCCTCGGTTATTTACTACCGACTTTTTGTTACACGATGGAGGACGATGTAGCAGGCGTGATAAATGATTACACGCGCATCAGAAATTGCGAACATACAATGAATTATCTCGGCTGACAAGGAGGGACGACGGATCGATGAGAAACTGATCGGTATGCCGAACACGCGACGTTCTAAACCGGTGATTATCATATTTATGATGTCTTCCCGTTTTCGCGGAGGGACGAAGAGAGAGACCGAAGACGCCAATGGAACTGGCTTATACACAGGATCTGAACGTCGATCCCTTTTCGCATTTTCCGCTACGGGACGTTACCCGTGATTGAATAATTAAACCGTGATAGAATTAAAATCGAGCCATTAACGTGGCTCGCTTTTTTTTTTCGTTCGAACGAACGCCCTGCGAAGGTATAAAGAGGAAGAAAGACGCGGGGGGGATAAAAAAAAATTCCAAGGGACACTTCTTCCGGAACTAATTATTCCAGGTGATGAACGGCTACTTCTTAATCCGATTTTCCTATCGTTAATTACCGATACATCGCGGTCGGTTATCGATTTTATCGTGGCTCACGTTGCTGGTCTTTCTTGGGAAACGATTGGACGTTGATATCCTCGATGATATCGTAATTAGAGAATTATTCTTGAAACTCCGTTCTTCTTAAATTCGATCTAACACTTTTACTGCCATCAGCTACTAAAAAATCCATTTGATAGTAATTTTATTTTTGACAAATTTTTATATTTTGATATCTTTATAATTTGTAATTTTAGATATCTAATGGGAACGTTTTCAAGCAAATAGATGAAAGAATTCTTAATAATGGAAACTCAAGTGTCACCCATATTGTCCGGTGATATATAATATTTTATGTGAATAAAATCGTAATATTTAAAATTTGTCAAATTAATACTATTTGAACAGCAACCTTTTACTGAGAATTATTATTCGATACAATTGGCGACCATTCATTTGACATTAAAAACATTAATAAAACCTTTATACAGTAATTTTTATTGTACATTAAGCTTCAAACTGATGTAGTATAAGTATCATTTTGAAACTTGAGATCTTTGCAACAAAGTTCTCCACGATCCTCGAGCGATCGCCGAAAAATCGTGCCGAGGGAAAATATGAAACGTCTTTCCGCGCGTGTGCCGGGGTGAAAATTACGGGGAACACCTGGGTCGTTGGTAACAAAATCCACGGTAACAACGAAGGGGCGTTCTGAGAGAGGCTCGCGAGAAATCAAGGCGGAAAACCACGTAACCGCGAAATCGTTTGAACGTGCCTATATCAGCGTCGCGGTGCATTTGCGCGTTTCCTTTTTTCTTTTTTTTTTTTTTGCTCCCTTTTTGCACGCAATTTTAAGCGTTGTCACGGTGGCAGTGTCCGTATGAATGTTTCATGAGCCGGTGTTTTAGCGTGTCCCCCGAGATACACGCGTGTCCCTGTTTGCCCACGGCGAATCCAGACCTGCGTAAATCATTGTCTCGTCAAATGAAAAGAATCTGTTTACCCTCTAAGAAACGTATTTACCTTGTCCCACTTTTCCCCTTCCTCGATGCGATAAAAACGACTAATGGTAACCAATCATGCGATCATCAAATATTTCGTGTGCTCTGAGCTGATTCTTACAGAATTATTTATAAATATGAGTATCATAATTTGTTAAGTTTTCAAAGAGTAACATAAAATTCTTCTAACAAAAGAAGGGTCGTGTTAATAAAATTTTTAGAAAGGAAGTGTAGGGAGTCAAAGGGTTTTGGATAAAAAAAAAAGGAAAGAAAGAAGTAGACTGGATGTGAAACTCGTGGAAAAGAGAATTAGATCGTGTGATCGAACCGGAGTCGAATTCAAGCAAGGCACAAAGTAAGTATCGGATATATTGTACGAGTTGCTCTACGACCATCTTTGGAGAATTCCTTTGTAAGCGCAAGACTCTTTTTGACATCAGGCAACTCGAACCAGTGAAACGAGTCTACAAACAACGCCGACGAAACGTTAAACGATCCATTCGGTGTGATTGCTTTTCCCTTTTCTTTCCATAAATCCTTCACGGAAATCAACGATACTTTTCATTTTCTTAAACTAACTTGGATCTGTCTTCAATTTTCACCAATAGTTCCTTTCATTCGAATTTTACAAAAATTTGACTGCCAAAGTTTCATGCATTGCCACAAGTAATGTTTAAAGTAGCAATGAAAAGTTTGGGTAATGAAGATAAAATAAAATTTTTACTTAAATTTCTTTATATTTTGAATAAAACAAAAATGAAATTGAATAAAAGGACGAAACAGTGCTATAAAGTCGTGAAATTTCGTGGAACACCTGAGAAATCCGGCACTCGGCTCACGTATCAATAACAAGCCACGTACGTAGCCAGTTTGCCGACAATTCCGTCGGGAAAAGCGCATGCAGAGCGGAAATGTCGTGATACACCGGTGTACAACGGGGTTCGTGGCCGACACCTGATGCACTCCCGGTGTGCCGGCCACCGTTGTACACGCGTCGCTTCTAACACAGGACGTTAATAATCCGCGTCGCGACGCAGTTGCGTGTACCCCGCTATTTGCATTTCTCGGCCTGAAGTTGTTGGCCGGCTGAATAATGCCCGATCCTAACTACTGGAGATGTATCGATAACGCGGTTACCCGCTCGACCGGAACCGATCGTCGCTGGATCATTAATTGTCACCCATCTCTAGATCGCTTCGCGCGTTTCACCCTCGTGAAGGGTGAAATGACGTTTACAAGTAACATAATCACCCGAGATTTCGTGATTTTTGAATAAAAAAAAATAATTTCTTGTTATTTCAATATAACTTTATTGTATTGTATTAGAACAATTGAAATGTGATTAATTGGGTGATTATGTACTGTATAATTGCTGGTTGTTATATATAATTATCCATGTCACTTAAATAGCCATTTATTGAATTTTTCATTGTAAATACGTATACGCGTATCAAAGATGAACTACAATTTTCCTATTTACAAGTATCCGATATTACGAAGGTTCTACGATAAAATTCTATGAATAATTTTCTTTTTGAAGAATAAGCAGTGTGAAACGGAGATGGAGTGAAATATAGTGTATAATATGGAAGAACAGTAACGTAAAAATTGAGGTAGCAAAAAGTTGGCAACATGTAATAGCATAGAATTCGAGCGGAAGCGTAGGAACTTGCAGGGAATTCGATCCAAAGGGTGTAAACGCATTCAGAGAGCAGGGTTGGTTTATCCGTAAACAATGACGCGCCGCTGCGCTCAACTCTGTTCCGGTCTGCACTGTCGGAAGTTATCTCTCTCACTTTTCGCCCTCCCCTTGTCCCGACACCCTGCCACCGTCTCCGATCCGTCTGTGTGCGCGCGCGCGCGCGCGCGTGTGTGTGCGTGTGCGGGCGCGTGTATGCCTTGCTCTCTGCCGCCACCGTTGGTACTCTATTCAATTACACCGGAGACCGGCAGCCGACACACGGGTTGCAACTGCACGACGACGTGCACACAGGTTGCAACTGCACCCGGCAGCATTCACGTCTTCGACGGGCGCATTCATTCCCGTGAACAACGCAAACTGTGCAGACACGCCGCGCTGCATCCTTCTCTGATACCAGCTGAAAGTTTTTGTCCGACGACGACGACGACGGACGCAAGACTTTTGTAATTAACGCTCGGTAATCGTCGAACGATGTTCGCGATACGAGCGCTAGTCACACCGAATCTTTAACCCTTTGCCATACTTTAACGAGCCAGACTCGTGGCGCACCTTACGGTTCGAATGTGTAGGGTGGGTTTAGATGGTATTTATTTATATTTTGTAGGCAACAGTTTGTAATTAGACGATTTTGGGGCTGCTTGACAAGTGTCGACCCGTTAGAGATAGTGACAAATCTGCAATTGGTGGAGGCGAGGAATCCCTCCTCCTTGGCAAAATATAAGTATCGATGTTCGAGAAGACTAGGACATGCTTTAGATAAGATTTCGACACGTTTTTGGAGAAGACTTTGTTTGGGAGAGTTAGAGTTTTGAGAGAGTATTTGAAGCTCTGTGTATTTTGGGTAAGCTTAGTGCAAATATATATATCCATTATTTATTAACTTAAATCTACTATCTCCATAACCCATAAACGTCTATGTAAGACATCACTGACAACCCTGACAAAATGTTGCCCGTGCTTTGTAATTAAGGGATCGCATAAAATTCCATGCGGGTGGGGGAAAAAAAAGAAATTTAATTTGATCCACGCGATATAGCGAGAGTAGTGTGACGAGATCGAGTCAAAGCGAGGCGAAAAATAGAGAAAGTGAGCGACGCGAGTTGCAGGCGGCTTAAATATTCATCCGAGATCAATCGGCCGGGTTTGCAATTTTAAACCGTTTGTACTGCACGAGCGAGCCGAAATAAACTGTCGACTACTTCATTTTACATAAAAGTTTCCTTCTCCTGTTGTCCGCCCTTCTATGAAACCCTCTGTCCACCGACGAGATTAAGGCGCAAATAGAATTTTAGAACAGTTTAGAAAACGTACAGTTTCCTTGCGAACGAGAACGCGTCGGCTTCCACAGTTCGTTGGCAAAGTAACTTGGAACGATATTTATTTCATTTTTATTTTCATTCTTGAATGCAAAGTATTAAAGGGGAAACTTCTTCGAAGAACAAACGAGAAATTTCATTTCCTCAGTATTCTAAATTATTCATTGAATTTTAACATCTCTATTGGCAATTTTTTCTTTGGAAAAGAAAAAATAACACTTTGACTGCCACGTTGCAGCTACTAAAAATTTCATTTGGTGGTAATTTTATCATTTCTAATATTTAGTGGGAACATTTTGAACTAAGTAAATAAAAAAATTCCACCAAACGTATGGTATTCTAGAAATAATTAGATTTTTAGGGATTTTATAAAATTACACTATCAATTTTCTAATCATTCAAAATTAATACAGTTTCTTGTATGAAAAATTCATGGATAAAAAGAATGATAGGACATCTGTAAGGACATCTCTGCCAAGACAAGGTTTCGTCGTTTTTAATTATAGCATCTCCCTCCCCTTTGAATTAATCGCGATTGCACAGAAACCCCATCGTTTTCTTTTAAACGTTATTTCGATTAATATTCATTCGGGTAAGAGGAAACCGGCAAAAAGGAAAATATGAATTTCGATAAGTTTCACCCTTGGATTCCTTTATTGCTCGTCCTACTTTTCCCGAGAACGGCAAGGATCCAGTTACATCATAATTAAAGTCGCGCGGGTCTTCGGGACGAATAATGACATCCCCTTCGTCCTGTTCCCCGAAGATTGTTTTTCTCCTGGAATCGTCGCAGGGATTCAACAGAGAAAGGAACCCGGTAACGCGAGACTTTTGATCGTGAATCCCTCGAATTAAAAAGATAATTATGACAATACAAATTAACATAATTTTTTTCAATTAATTTCTTAAGGTGAATACTTGAAGAATTGGGTCGGTTCCAAGGGTTTAATTAAAACGGAACTTACTTGCACTGGAAATTTAAAAAAATAACTTTGTACGGAATAAATAATAAACATATGTAAAATTATTATTTAAATACAGTGGATACGTAATCTGTCAATCAGTTCTCGGTAAACGAACATTGACATTGAAGCTTATTCGAAGGTAATAATCAATTTTAATTAAAATGGAAAGTAATCGAGGAATTGAAAGGATTGATTTAAACAAGCTGTTCACGGGTAACCCTTCACATTAACTTTGCAATTTATGTGGTTTCGTAACAAGTTAACTCAGCACCGACGTAACTGCAGGCACACATTCGGTTATATAAATTCTATGGTCCACTAACTTCCTCCTTCGGGATCGAATAAATCTCACCCGCTCGGTTACGTAACGTTATTTCATTAACATTGAATCAATTTCCCGCATCCCCCAATGAAAAATAAACTACACGAAAAAAAAAAACAAACAAGAAAAATGAGAAATAAAGCATCTTACCTCTTACAGGGAACACGTTTATCTTCATCAGAATTTTAAATGACAATTAACATTCAGAATATGAGATAAAGTAATTAATTCAATCAGTTTTTTGAATTTTATTTTAAAAGAATTGAAAATTGAATGTAAATATAATTATTCTTATTTCTTTAACCATTGCATTTGTTACTACATGTGTCACTTAATAATGTATTTCCAATTTTATTATTTTTTAGTATTTTTATTAGCAAAGTATATTAATAAGGTTACATCAGTGGGAATTAATAGTAATCAGAAACCCTTGCAATTACCAAAGACGTAAAAGTCCAATTTTAATTGTATTTTCATTAAATTGTACGAACTTTTTGGATGAAAAATTGATTGGACACGCGTCGGTGAATTTTTGTTGGAAAAGGTTGCTCCGTCGAGGGGTTAATTTTACCGAGCACCGAAAGGGTTAATCATCCAGTTATTACTTCCGATGGCGGCTCCACTATCCAGCGATATGACGATACCGCGGCATCGTGAATTCGTCCGAGACCTGACCCTTTAAGCCAGACAGGCTTTTCTATGGCCTCCACCTGCAAAGCTGTATTGTGCAGGTCCCTCTTCGCTCTCCCTCGCCCCCTTGCAAAAGAGTTTTTTACCTCGTGCTCGTACTCACACGATTACTCTTCTCGATAGGAGAGCGCGTGTACCCGCGCAGACACGCGTGCGTGCATACACGCGCGCACACGGCCCTGTAGTATCCCATATCGTTCAACGGCACGGGTATACAGGGTGAGTCAACGGACAGTAACACCTGAAATAATTGATTATGTACCGACTTCTTTGAGAGCAGTTCGGATGAAGATCATCTTGTTCTGGAACCCTAATTGAACCAGATTTGTAATTTTTTTCTGAGATAACGAGGTCTTTTAACTTCTGAGTTAAAGGTACCAGGTGAATAACTAAATTTGAGACCTTTCTTTGAATTTTAAGGGAGGAGTGAAAAATATTGTAAATGATTAGCGACATAAGTGGTGGTTGCTTGGATTGAAAATTATTATTTGTAGAATTCTGATAATTTCATAGAAAACAATTTAGAAGGTAGTAAACCTAATTACCAACCAAAGAATTAAAAATTGCTTATACTCGCGTCAATAAATTAAAATCCATAATTATAATTAAAAACACTGCAGTATTGTCTTGAAAGTAAATTATCCGGTACTTCCATTTTATAAAAAAATAAAAATATAAAATATTACCCCACTAATGCAACGTTTCTCAACAGTAAGCCACTATAGTCATGGTTCGTTGTAAAAAATGACCCAGCCGGAAGCTGGTGTAATGGCTAATAATTAAGGGGTTAATTTAGCATTCTGGATGACGAAGTTTTGACACACCCTGTATATCCAGCATGAGAACTCCCCACCGAGGAGAGCTTTCAAAGCTCGCGCCTCTCGGCCAGACTGTCATTTCGATCTCGAAAGAGCCGCAGCGGTTCTCAGCGAGCTGAACCAGTCGCGAGGGAGGGAAAAAAAATCCGCCCCAGACACGCTTCCGGTACGCTCGATGCTGAAGTCGCGAGACCAAAGCTCTACTAGCTCGATCGTCGTCGAGATTACTCTTTCGAGGGGGTGTACGCTGGCTCGAGCATTCGTTCACACCAGACTAACACTTGTTCGTGTGAAATAATTATGCTTCATTGATTTAACCATCCTCGTCACGAGTATTTATTAATAAATTGAAGATTTACAACGTGAAAGTTTGATAGAATGTTAATATTTCAAAGGATGCGCACAAGCTTTAGGAATTTTTATCATTTTTTAACCATGAGGGGTTGAAATTAATATTTGTAGGCAAGAATAGAGAAGTGGAGTATTTTACATTAATAATTTTTAATTTTAAAAAATCGCGATATAGGGATTTGCCCTATTGTGTATTAAAATAAGGGTTTAAGAAATTTAATGCTGCTCCAATTATTCAAGATATAAATAGCGATTAGACAATATTGAATATAGTTATCTTAGATTTTGAAAATTTAGTAAAATATTCGATTACAAAATTATTAAAAATCTTCTACAGGGTTTGATTTTAAATTTAATAATTAATTGCGAGACGAGACAAGAATACGAAGGGTCCTTTTTCTGTGTTGACTAAAAATTTTGATCATTACACGGGATTTTCGTGCAAATCGTTTTTGTTTTGAAAAATTTGATTTTCGCGTTTTCCAGCGAACGTGCAACGGCTCGTATCGTTTGAAATTACAGTAATTTCATTCATTTCGAACGATACGCGTAACAGCCTTTAACATTTATATTAAATCTCGTGCTGGATGCTATTTGCATGCGAAAGTTCCCGCGGTGTTGCTTCTGTTGCGTTGCTCCGGTCATAAACTGCTGTTTGTTGACTGCATTTAGACAAACCCATATTGCACGGCAAACTCGTGCTTCAAAACTTTCATAAAAATAAATTATACGTTGGATTGATGTTGTTGAACAATCCAACAATTGAGGGGAAAGGTTGATTTCATTTTTTCGTTCCGTCCGCTTCGAGCAAACTGTTGAAGGTTTCGTTTTTAAAGTTCAGCCATTATTTGTCCAGTCCTTTGTTATTTCTGTTATCGATAACTTTGAATCAGACGTACGCCAGAATTGTTTATAATTATTCAAATAATATTTATATTAGTACATTCGTAGACATTTTTTTATAAATATTATAATATTTGCACATTTTTGTAAAGCTGTAATCGGTAAATTAATTAAAGCTTTAGCTATCGAGAATGAAAAATTTCGAAAGTTTCGACAGGTAGAAACTGATAACAAAGTTAAAATTGAGGCTTAGCTTATTTACAGTAAATAAGAGAATATTTGTTATAAAAATGTATAATGTTGGACACTTTCATTCGTTAACTGTTTTCAATACTTTTATTCAGTCATCAGACGTTATTTCTTTTTGCCAATTTCGTTTATCTTGCATTTTACTGAAATTTATACGATTACTTTGTAGAGATAATTAACGAAGATCGTTCGACGTATTAATGTAAATAATCGCGTCGTTATTTATCACTTATTCGTTAAACGAAGAATTGAATTCCGGCTTCTCTGGCAAACGTTTAGTAGCGGACGCTTAAGAAGCTTCGGGTTCGCATTAATTTTCTTTGCTTTCTATGCCGTGGACAAAGATAACGTTGCAATTTTGCAGCGAGCGCTTGGTACTTACTTCCTACAACATTATTAATCATTAACGTTCAAACTTGTCGCCGAAACAGGTCAACATTTTCTGTAATAAAGGTCAGACGTCAAACTTCTGAAAATCAATGTTCCAGTAATTTTCGAGTGGGTTCAATTTATTTTTAAACACCTTACTCGTTAAAAAACCATTGCCGCTTAAAATAACTATTATTTTAGGTTAATATTTTTATCAGCAAATTAACAAGGTTTGGTAAAATAAATATTAATAACATTATGTTATGTTGCTGTTGAAATTTACATAATTCGTGCACTTATTTTCAATTACAAATAACAGAATACTTACTGTCTTGATGTTCATCCTTGAAACAATATGTATGTATCAATAATAATAAAAAGTAATGAAATTCAAGACGGTTTAATGAAAGGTTTATGGGTTCTAAAATCATTTTAACTGCTGAGGTTATAACCCTTTTATACCTCTCACCATGGTGCAGTGTTAAATTAAAGCTTTATACCTGTAACCCCTTGTTGCAAAAGTGAAATTTCATATATTGTAGTTAGAGTTCTGAACTTTCAATTGATTCTCGCTTAAACATTGAAAAATGTGAGTTATTATCCTTTAATATAAACTCGTATAATCGAAATTTTGTTACATTTCACCCAAACGAATACTGATTCCCTGACATGAAATCTTTATATTTCGATCAGGGGTGGACAGTAGACTCGAAAGAATCAAAAAGGGTTAGCGAACACCCGGTAGAATCGGCTCGCAGTATGCAACGAGCGGGCCCCGTTGTAACGCTTCAGCCCTCCTCGCCCCCTTTCGGTCGGGTCGACTTCACCCTCTGAGGAGGGAGGGACGGAGCCAGAGAAGCAAACGGGACGACGGGGATAGGGGGTAGTGCAGACACCCCCGTTCTCCTCCCCGCAAGCCGCCCACGCCATGATCAATATTACGCCCCAGAGCTACGGCATCCAAACCGACCTCGAGACGGACTTCTTCCTGTTCGAAGCACCCAGACCGACAGGGAAATGCAACTTTCGTCCCGAAAGTTCCCTGGAAACCGGAAGCCAGAAATTAGAAGGGCGTAGGGTGCCGGACCAGCGAACGGGGGGTGGCAGCACGCGAAAGAATTCACGAAACTTCTGAAAGAAAGAAGCCAGAGAGATTCCCTTCTTCTTCTTCTTCTCGTTTCCTTCTCGGGGAAAATCGAAGGACAGATTTTCTTGTTTTCAAGAAAACTCGAAGATTCGATGCTCGATTAATTATTTATCGAGGCTCGCGCGATCTCGAGGGCTTTCTGATAATCCACTTTTTATATTTTTTGCAATTATTTCAACTATTTCCGGGATTTGCGGCCGAGATTAAAATGTTTGATGATTATTCAGCTGGATGAGTTTCTCTCATTAACGTTTGAAGCCTGGATTTTTATACGGTTTAAATTTTTTTCCTGTGTACTTTCTTTTTTTTTTATTAGGGGTTGCTTTGATCTCATCTCGATCCTTGATTCAAAATGTTTCACGAAATTTATTCGAACGTTATGATTCATCTTTTTTTTTGTACCTTGTTTAATGATTTTTATGTTGTGTTTGATGCTTCGGGTCTAATTTCTTTGACGTGCAATAATCAAAGTGTGATATATTATTTTTTAATTATTAAGGGTATTATCGTTCATTAGTATTATTAATTATATTTATTTAATTATTACATAGAGTAGAGGGGTTAATCTCCTAGCCATAAATTAATCAATGCATAATTATTGCAATTTATCATCTTATTACCATATCATATCACACCACAATATTACGATACAATATTAACATTTACACTTCTATTTTGTCACAATTTCTTATATTATTTTCGAAATTCTTTCATCGAATACAAATCTGGTAAAGTAATGGTATCAATTTTTTTTTCTTCTACAAACTGGCACCAAAAGAACATGAAAACGAACGAAATGGATGACCGGATTGTATTGGTAAACGGGGCTCAGTCGTAACCTGCAACATAGTTGACGGGTATTGAAAAATCATGTCAGTTCGTTTGCAGAAAGGGATGCTCTTTCGACCGAAACATTGTTGAAAAGTAAGTACTGTCCAGATGAAATCGCAAAATTTGATAGATAACTCTGATTGGACAGTTTTTCTTTTTTCGATAACAAACTGATGGACAAAGATAATGAGCTCCTGTCGTGTCGGATCAATTAGTGTTTCATGATTCATTTAATCTGTTTCTTGGAACAGAAATTTTTCTTTTTTCAAAGTAACATTTTTTGCAATTTTTTCTGCAAAGTTTTCTGCAAAAATTACTTAGGTTTTTGTTTAAAAAAATTTAGTGCGGTAGTACCAGTGACCCCAGATATTATAGGGGAACTTTCGCTATTCTTTTTATATTTGGAAATTATTAGATACAGTGATTAATCTAATCACCATTTCTAATTTATTAATTCACCAATTGCTAAATTGAACCAACTCGAAGATAATTACTTGTCGCGTTTAGCCTAATTTAAATTTAACCTGGACGTAAGGTATAAGTTCCCAACATTATAGTAAATGGTAGAGGCACTTTCCTCTAAGGTGCCATTTTCCCTGGGGAAGTTTGTTATATGAATTTGATATTAGGAAAGTGGTTGTTTTATTATTAAGAAGTTTCAGCATTTTAACACTTAAGTCTCCTTATTAACCCAAATAAATGAAACAAAACCTATGGAATATATACTCCATAGATGGTAGGTCTTGTTTGTCACAAGTATTCAAAGATTTCACAAGGTTAATTAAGATATAATCAATTCTGAAATCTGACTTTTGACGTCGCTGGCTGAAAAGGCTGGATTTTGTCGTATCAATCGAGAAACTTTTTGCCCGTTTGTCCACCGGTCGCGTCACATGCGTGCCAATTGCCCCCTGACCCCCCTCATCCGTCCGCGGCGTGATAAACGACGAAGAAATTTCCAGGCTGACGAGCGTACATCGATGGTGCCCCATTCGTCACGGAAACCTCATCTTTTTTCAACAACAACGGTTTTCCATCCGAATGGCCTGTCCGTAGTCGCTGCGGCCGACGAAATTGCTCGTCGCGACTCGTGTTTCCCCGTTCAATCGACAGAATAATCTATAATAATAATATTTCATGCGGACGTTCACGAAATAGAAACGTTTATCCCGTTTATTGGCTCGTAACAGAATTCCGTTGCGAACAAAAAGTCTGCTTCTTTGCTCTTTCGTTACTTTTCAATGTAACTCTTTCGTTATGGCCATCTTTGCTGCAAAAGGTTACTTTACGTTTGTGTATTAAATTATTGAATATTATAATAGTATTAATAATATAATAGATTAGGAGGGTTAATCAGAATTGTCAAAGTTCCTTTGAATGACCATTACCGCATAGTACACAGTATACAGTAACGAGTGTGTCGATACAAGTAGTGGTATCATGTTTTGGTCAGACGCGATCGTCCCGTTCGATGGTTTGCATTAGAACTATTCCCATCGATGTCAGCCCATCGAGACGGACTGTACGACCAGGTCAGGGACTGTACGTCTGCCTCTCCAATCTGCAGGCTATTGTGACACTCCTCTAGTTCTCTGACTGCCCCGTCCCCCCGCCTCCCTCGTCCCGTGTTTCTTCTACCGGCCACCCTTCCGTCCTCTTTTTCCACCCCTTCCCCTCTGTCCTTCTGTTCCAACCTCTTCTTCGCCACCCCTGTGAACTTCTTCTGCCACCCCTCGTGGCTGACTACGAGAGGAGACTTGCATACCGGGGACACCCTTCGAGGGGGGCGGCGCAGACGGGTCCCGGGCACCCTTTTCTTCACGGCGTGGCCGTGCACGCGTGGCGTCGACGCGAAAATTATTTACGTTTTTCTTTTCGACGTCGGGATCCTTCGTGTCTGAAAACAACGGGCCAACTCCGAGGGATGGGTGCGGCGAAGGGTGTTCGCGCCGCGAATAAAGATCACGCTGCAACGGCCTCTGAATTATTTGGGGATGATAGGGGTGCAGGAGGGGTGTCGAGGATCCCGAAAACTGGCTATTGTTTCGAATTTGAAACAAATTTTTTTTTAATTATTTTAGGAGCTTCGCATTTGTTTGTTCTTGTCTCATGGTTATTATGTTTCTATTATTAAATTTTTGAAGATGCATATTGCTAACATCTATTATAAATAATTAAAAAATATGTGACTTGTATTTCGAAGTGTCTTATAAAAAAGAAACCGAGTTAGTCAACCAAAGTGGAGCATCCTTTAATGTCAGCTTGAGTTGAAATATGAAAAATGAAGGATTTAAAAATCTTTCCCGAGTGGCAAACTAAATCTTTTGAAAGTACTTCAAAAAAGCCGTAACGAAGGGCGTTAAGAAAAACATGACGTTCCTCGTTGAAGAATAATTATTATTCTTGGGTGAATCTGTGCTGTTACGATCCGTTTACATAAAACAGGCCCGGCATGGAAAGTTTACAAGGTTATACAAAATTTTTCCGTACTATTTCTCGTTAAAAAGTTTGTTACTAAAAGATGAACCGTATCATGGACAAAATGTAACGTACGTTCTAACTTTATCCCCGAAGTTAAGTTTTCACGAGACAATAAAACAGCCGCATAATGGAAAAACTTTCGCCGAACGATATAAAACAGTCTGTTTTTTTTTATTCCTTGCTCAAATTATTATTCGAACAAAATTTTCTTGCTTCTAAGAGTAAGTGATATTACTGTCGCCTATTTTTCTCTACCGTTTTAATCATTTAATAATTTTACTAAATTTATTCATTTACAACACAATATTATAATACACCTTAACAATATAAATTATTACTAAGAAACTTTGAATATTATTTACAATAACCATTACTAATATAAGTTTTCGTGAACCTTGATAAAATTTTACCACCCTCTTAAGGGGTTGAACAAATTTCCGATTAAGACCCCCAGAAACGTCTAATTATGTCTTATATAAGATTTGTCCTTCGATTTCCGCTGAAACGACCAATCGAATATATATTTCGATAGAAATAAAAATACTTAAAGTTCGTTAACGAAACAGAAATGGTTTATGCGGAAGAAAATTGCATTTTATCCATTCGAAACGTGTCTGGGGAGCAGTTGAGAAATTTTACTTTCCGTTCATTTATCCAAACCTCAGGGGGACGTTGAAATTGGAAGGAGGTCCGTGGCAGTCGAGAAGGGGGGGGGCTGAAAGTCGTAATAATCGTAAGTTACTTACGTAATTTTAAGGGTCGCGCAATCTCGCGTGCACGCAGTTCGATCGTAATTGCATTCTGATGTTAAGATAAGTTAATTAGATGGAGTAGCGGGAACGTTGGCTGCAGTTCGGCAAAGTGAATTAAACTGTTTACCTCGGTGGCTAATTCGTTTATCTGGGCATGCTGGATGCTGGATGCGTGCTCAGAACTTTTCAATCTCATTATTTTCACCGAAAAATCATTTCTATCGGTGATTATAATTGATCAATGTCAATTAACTTTCATTTTATACGAAATTCGTAGCTGGATCAGTGTGCAAACGTGTGATATTTGTGATGGCAACGAAATTGCTATTCATATTATTAGTAATAATTATTGGCTATACAAATTACAAAAATATTGACAGTATAATTAAACAAATTTTAATATTAGTACTATATATTTAATACCAATACTAAATTCTAATTTAACATTTTGTATTATTTATAAAACATTCTAGCAAAGTAAACCTTAAAAAGAAATTTTGCCATATTCTTAGTTTCAATAATTCATGCATAAATGCCCTGACAGTCTTAGTACACGACATTGCAATGTTTGCACTTTGATCCACTGCTCGTCGCGTTCAAGTCTGACCCAACCTTTGCCGCGACAATTGTCACCGCATGAATATATTCGCAGACGGCGTTCACATGATCTTAATTAAAAGCCGTCGATCGTGGAAGCGAGAAGAGTAGCCCGACGATAGACAAACAAGAATCCATTAATCTGGAGGAGAGCAATCGCGACGTTAATAACGACGGCTCGATCGAAGATCGAAAGTCTTCGAGGAGATAATACGGGGAGGGACGGGAGGGGGAATTGAAAGTTCGTGATTCTTCATATTTCATCCGGGTGATAGTTGGGAAAATGACTGGAAATTACGTGAAACGACCGTGGATAAATTCAGAGAATAAAACGTACACTTTATCGGTTAATTGGAGAAGTTTTTGGGGCTATTTTATTTCCTATCAAAATATAGTTTAAAACATAACACGGTGAAATATTTTGCAAGATTTCTTGCTTTTATGAAATATTTTATTTGGATTGAATGTACGATAAAAAGAACCTTAACCCTTTGAATTTCACACATTACTTTCCCTAAATTTGAGCAGAATATACAGGATTCAAAGGGTTAAATGAAGAAAATGAATTCATTCCGCTTTCACAATAAACGGTTCGAATAAAAGTAACAATTTTCCTCGAATCAGTTTTATACGAGGTAAAATATGAAATGCGTTATTTGAAAACGTATAAAAAATTAAAAATAATGAAAAGGATTTAAGAGTACATAAAACTGATAAATGAAACTCGTATTTGATTGACAAGTGAAATTGGTATATATATGGTCAGACGCTTCGATTATTGCCTACCATGCGATCACTAGTCGTCGAATTCAGATTTAAATAAACAAAAATCTGGAATATAAGTAATTATTTTAAAATTGAAGTACCGAATTGAAAAAATTAATTCTTAATATGTTGGCTGATGAATGATTATTGATACGTACTACTGAATGTCTGACCATACGTGGCTGCATCTACTACTACATGTAGACGATCGATATTAGCCTTTAATAGGATTAATCATGGCCTAATCTACTAAATTTACCAATCTGTCCTCAAAATTTTTAATTAAAAATTATATCTAAAGTTTGAACAACAAAAATGAGAAAGAATATATAATTAAATTTACATTATTGTTATTTTAACGCTCCACTTGTTTATGATTGAATAAATAATTTTGAAATTGTGCATTTAATTATGAATTTAATAATAAATATCATATTCTTCAAAAATTGCTACAAATATATACTTTGAAAACTTATTTGTGGAATTTTAATGACAAGAGTCGCAAATTCAGAATTTGAACAGTCAGATACGAATTCAATTAACAATCAAATACCTTATTTAATCTTCAATCTCGATTATCGAATAATCAGATATTCAGCTCGTAATCATCGATTGTATTAAATATTGCTCGATACCGTTTAGTTGTTTACACAGTGGAATTACCGTCGACGAACTCGTGAAATTCATAAACGTTATAAAATCAGCGTAACGGTTTAATTTTCCGTCCCGTTACCTTTTTTTTATCGCGTCTTAATCCGCGGAAAGAGGGATACAGTGGCTCGAGGAGCGGCTCGTGAACGTTGGTCGGAACTGTCATAACCGTGGATTAATTTTTAAGAGGACCACCCCTCCTTCTCGGGTACGGGCTAATGTCGTTCTTCTTATTTCCAATTTGTAACCTCGAGTTTTCCACAAATTTGCCCACGATTAACCGAACCGGACGGCTGGCCAATCTCGTGATATAATCTGTGAAATCCGTGCTATCTCACTCGTCTCAGACGGTTCCTCCTCGTCCTGGATCACGCTAACTTAATGAAGTCCTTATTAACCGCGAGTTTCAAGCCGCCAGAGACGAGAAGTCCTCGAACTGGCTGGAACTGCAACGATCGATCGATACTTTTGGTTTACCAATCACTTCCCCTCCCCCCCACTTCCCCGCCCCTTTTCCGCCCTTTAGTCCGCTTTATTTACTACCAGACAAAATCATTTAACCATTGAACGAACTTTCGATTTTAATTCGACTCTTAAATACCGAAGGTCTGGAAATTTATATAAAAATCAAAGTGAGGTTTCTTAATTTCAATTATGAAAAATCTTATTTAAAATAGAAAATTTGCTAAAAACACCAAAATTTTTCTCCTTTTGATCACAATTACTGCTTGATTCGCGACTACGTTACACGATTTCACATGTTGCTTTTTCACAATGATTTTCTCTTTTGTTTCTAATATTTTTGTCCCCTTTGTTTATTGCACAGTCATTCTCGCATTGACAGTATTCGCTGCCGTGAGTGCTTTTTGTTTATTGCCCTGCAAAGAGACAAAAAAAAGGGACAAAACATTTTTCTTTCATGTCTGTTGCAATACTATACTTTTTACCGTTCGGTCGTTCCTCTTACGTTTCCCGTTCACGTGAAAATACCTTTGTTTACAAGGTAACCGTCACGTGCTCCTTTTCTTTGAAAATTTCTTTGCAGGAAACGTACGTACGTGTACGGGGGGAAGGCCTTTTGGAAAATGTCTACTTCTCGCTCGTGTAAATCCACTCTGGTCGGCCAGGAAAACGTACATGATATATAAATGACGTCAGACCCGGAGTCGTGAGATCGTATCTTGTATTATGAATAAAATATCGTTCGTCTCGACCTGCACCGGTATCGATCGCCTCGATTACGCCATCTTTGTTCATATTTATTTTTAATCGTAATCGATCTGACGATCATAACGTTTCTTCGTCTTGTATGTTATGGTTTGAAAGAAAGCTAAAAAAGGAAACCATAAAAGTCCCGACAAGTTATAAAGCAAATATCGTGACTTAGCTTCCTCTCGAATGGAACCCCTCGATTAACGGTAACGCAGAACCACAAAGACACCTCATCAAATCGTTTCGTCGATTTTGCTCCCGTTTCGGTTCATCCTGTTTCGGTATAATTGCGTTTCAGAATCGATCAGCCGGGTGTGGCAGACGTCGCGGGGCGGCCGTAATTTCCCGATTTAGTGTTTTCCTATTATCGTGTGTCGTGTGCCACCTTCCCCTCCCCTTCCTCTTCTGCCTAAACTGTGACCCGTGGTCCGTTAGTCCAATTGCTTCGAGCAGAAGCCGCTTTGCCAAGCCGATAACGCGACGTATATATACGCGAACGTCCCCTGGGGTTTCCGGTGTGCCGATGTAAGGCAATCCAGCACCGATCATTGATCGTACGTTACATGCCCGGGATAATATAGCCCGTGCTTCGTAACACCGGCGTGTTTATGGACCGCGCTGGCTTCTAAGAGGGTGGAAAGTAATGGACCAAGTCGATCGCAACCCTTTCCGCCGAGGGCATGCTCGAGGGAAACGTGCTCCTGAAGGGAAACGACAGGTCGATTTTCGGCTTACGGGGAATCGGGACTCGAATCGCTGCGGTGGGTCTGTCGCGAGGACAGATTGTTCGCAATTAGCCAACTAATTGGACTTACGACTCTCGATTAGGAAGTGTACCCAGAAACGAAGAAAAGTATTATTTTGCGCCAGGAAGGGGATGGATTCTTTAATTCGAAGCCACGGTACACTTGTATAAAATAAGAAATAACGGTGCGATTAATTTCACCACGTACCATCGATCAATCCACGATTTCTCGAACGCAAGCCACGGTGCCGTCGACAATGCTGTTGCTCCCTGATAGGTCCTGTTGGCGGAGTGTCAGCGCGAGGCACTCCGACGGCCTTAATTGCCGTAGACTTCGCTACTAATTAGTTTACATTACACTCTCCGTATCCTCCAGCTTCTGGACGCTCGTTCTCCCTGCCGATATTGCGACAGGCTCTTTAATGTCGGCCGACGAAATACACGTGTACGTACACGTGTGCACTTATGTCACTCGCATCGTCACGGTCTGTACGTGCGTCACGCGTCTCCTACGTTTTCATGGCGTGCCCTCTTTGTTTCTGTGCCATTGATGCGACCTTTACCCTGTCATCGTGAAGCGGAATTGACCCTCCTGCGGCGCGGCGTAATTTGTAGCCCCCTCGAAGCTCGGTTGTGCTCGGTGAAATTGAGACCCGATGAATCTCGGTCCCGTGCGGATTACTTTGAAGTACCTGGCTCCTTTTTAGACGATGCATCATTTTTTCAGAGGCTTCCTTGGAAATATGAAATTGATAATGTAGCTAATTTTATATTAGACATTGGTGGTAAACTGATTTCATATAAGATTTCATAAGATTTGTATGTCCAATTCTTTGAATATTTGTCGGTCTGAAAATTCGAATAATTCTTCGATATCGATTCTATCATACGACGGACACTGAGAACGTAATGCTATATTAAGCTCTATTTCTATGTGGATGAAGGTGAGCCGAGAAAGATGAGAGGAGACATCAGAGGGAAGAAGCAGCGTCAAAGAATATCGTTGGATATCGGATTATTAAAGAAGGAAATGATTCAACGTAGAAAACGATATCGAAAAAAAAAAAGAAACGATTATTGTCGCTTTTAATGAATTTTGCTAATTTCGTCCTCACCATATAGATTTAATAACGGTGATTGCTAACTTAATTAATACAGTATAAATATAAATAGAAAAGGAAATTTTCCGAATAAAACACTATCTTCCTCGTCTATCGTTAAGAATACTTATTCGCGGCATAACTTTCTTTAATTTACGTTCGTCCGATATTTTCTATTCAGAACAACGGCTTTAACAATTTGTCAAAGTTTATTGCGCTCGACGCGGTTAGGTAGCGGCGAAATCTCGTAAAATCTGTTTTACGAGCCGGTGATTCGCGTGTTCTTCGTGTCTGACGGGGGAAAGTTGCCGGTTAAAAGTCGCGTTCGAAGAACGTGGGACCCGAAGGCAGAAGTTTTCGCGGCTTCGAAAACGATATTACGAACGGATCGAGCATCAATATTCGGCTGCTCCGGAAGTCGACCTTGAGAAAAGTTACGTGCCTTCCCCGATGTTGTCTCTCGCACCTGTTGCCAGAGAGAACCGCTCTTTCGACACGATCCACCAGCGATTTTCGTCTGTCTTATTTTTGTGTCTTCTCTACGTGGAATTCCTTTTCTCTTTACGCCCCTCTTCGAGATATCCTGATCGATTTACACCCTCCGTAGACGATACAACGAAACGGTACTGCTGTTTGGATAGAATTGTTTCTTAAACATTTCTTGTGTAAAGGAACTTTAATATTGTTAGTTTATAGAAAAGAAAAGCAACGTTTGTGCACGAATATTACTGAAATTATCATAATAGTATTTTTAAACTTCAACCCTTTGGGGACCATTGACGTCCACAAAAATAAAGCTAAAATATGAAAATATTAATCACAGTTTTCATTTACTCGATTCCAATATGAAGGTTTTAAATTTAATTACCAATTTAACACGTTGACTGCCAATTTTATGTAATTAAATAATTAATAAAATATTTGAGAATACAAAGCACACGTTACCACAAATTAGTCCGTTCCAACAGTCGAGAAGAATACGAGATTCATTTGATATTTTTGTCCGATGTAACGTGGAACTTCCTACTTCCAGCGAATATCCTGTTTCCTTTACTCTTTACCGTCCCCGCGGAATAGTCCTTCAAGGATATTTTATGCCTAGTAAAAATACGAAGTAAAGCATCTCTGGGGGGTAAGAATGTTTTCCTTGTAACGTTGAGAAGTTTGGACCTATAAGATCTCATGTATCTTACGTACGATCTGTAATGTGTTACGTGACGTTGATAGAACAGCGTTTCCTTGATCCTCAAACTGGACCATCGCTGACAAAAAAAAAGGGGGGCGTTATGAGAAATTTTTTGTTCAAATAAACAGAAACCGAGACACGTGTACACATCAACCGAACGGTGTTTTTCTTTTGCAGACGAGTTTCATCCGAGTTGTGTGTATCGAAAGGAAGATCACGGTTCCTGGAAAGCGTGTGACCTCACCTGTTGCAAGCGACCTCCTCTGTTGATCTTAATCGAGGTTCCGTTGGCCAAAGTTCAGGGGTGCCATAATCTTTCCTTCGTACCAGGAGCTCGTCCCGCCGTCGCTGTTAATGTTGCGACGGGAACATACTGATCGTCGTTTTTGAGGTAATTCCGAGCCACCCTTTGCGATTTACTTGTTGTTTGAGCGGGGCTCGTTTTATCTCGTCCGCGTATCGTGGAGCATGATGGAAAAACCGTGACCACGGGAAATTGAAACACACGGCTTTCGTTACGTGAAATAACCTTTTTTTTTTCTTTCTTTTGCAAACGAAAGATGGAAACGCGGAAACCGGCTACCCTTTGAAAAGCTTTAATGGATATCTCCGCAAAAGTATCTCCTTTCACGATTTCTGACTTATGAATTTTCGTTCTAATTTCGTGGTCATAAACGTGGTTCGTTTCGACACGTACGCGGAATAATCTGTTAATTTCAATCTTATAGACTGTAGGAGTATTTTGGTAGGTATATCATCGTTTTATTTTTATTTAAAGTTTTTAATTGTGTAAGTTATAATTGTAGTTGGTCACTTATATTTAGTCGTAGAAAACAAAATGGAATTACTTGAATGGATGTAGAATTATATAGGTTTAAAATATCTTCTTTTGTGGTAGTCATGTTATTTACGAATTTACCGCGTGTCGTGTTTCAAATTCCGCGCCGTCGAAGCTACCCTCTCGTGCAAACAGGAGTGGCCGTGATTGGTCGAATCAATCGAAGCACATGACGGGCTCGAGTGCGCGTAGCGAGATGCGCATGAAGCACGCGCGTATAGACGCCCGCGGACAGTGTCGCGTCAGCCCCCGGCCCTGCTACACCACGTACCGTTGTCCAGGCCCAGAACCTATACCTGTTCTTTCTCTCTTTCTCTTTCTCTCTTTTCTCTTTTACCACCGACCGACCGACCTAACCCAATCGACCCATCCGCTGACACCACAACCTGGCTAACTTGTTCGATTGCCACGTTGTCGAGTGAAAAGTCGATCAACCAGTGTTACACAGTCATCGTCGCAGTCTTGGTGGTGGTGGTCGTCATAGTGGCCGACATCGACGATTCGATCTGTCAACACAGCGGATTAATCATCGAAGTGGCAAGTTTACTTTATTACGATTAATCTATTCGTTACGCGCTCGTAATCGTTCGTACGAGAGAAATCAATCGTACCGTTTAACGTCGATTCTTGTTACGCTCGCGACGTCATGAATCAGGTGCCATTGATTTCGAACCGTAGTCACGTGACTACGGTCGAACGAATGTTATAACGGTTTTTGTCGCGACGTGCAAACCGCTAACGGATTAACACGTGTCGTAAAAACACGTAGTTGGTGAAAGATAACAATGCTACATTGACGCTCGCGTATAATATTACGTAAATACGAAGGCTATGTCTCGTGTTTTGATCCTTCGCGGGTAAGGTTATGTCCGCGCGGTACCATGCTCCACGATGCAAACAAACATTACGCTTCGCGTGTTTTCGTTGACTTAAGTAACATACATATTTGATTGAATATCAGTTTTAACTTTAACTCATAGGTATTTTAACTGTTTCTTCGTTGTTGAATTGTGAAGGCTGATATAATTTTGTTTTTTAATTTACAATTGAACACGTATTGTTATTACTTGCGAGTCTTCAAATCGATTGTAGATTAACTTCCAACAATTTTACTTGGAATTTACTTCTAACAATTTTAAAATTCAATTAAAACTACATTATCCATTTTTGATATAATACAGTTAAAGACTTTAATTAGCGAACCTAGATTTTTTAATCAAATAAAAGGATTTATGTTATGATTAATATTACTAATACTGCTGAAAATATTTCAATTTAATTAAAAGTTAATACTTTCCTCTTAATTTAAGTTTTCTCGAGTGATCATCTAAATTAATTATCAAATGTTGGTTGTCTTGGTTAACACACCACAGCAAACTTTAATAACAATCTTTAATTAAACAAATGGCTTCAAGGTATTCAGATTAAACAATTTGTTTAAACTTTAAGTCCGTGGAATCCAAATTTTTTCATTTGTTTTCTCTTAACGTCGCTCCTTTCCTAGCCTCTTAATTATTCAATTAAACGAACGCAGGGTGATAGACGTTGATAGTCTTTAATTGTAGCGAAAGAAGCAAGAAGCAGCGACTATTTTTGTTCTTTTTCTTATTCTTTCTCCCCCCGCGAGAATCTCCCGAAACATTTAATCGAGTCCCGTTGTTTTCCACGCTGCGGGTACTCTTTTTCGACGGCACTCGTAATTACAAAAGTTGCCGGCTAAAGCTTTTCTTGTTCGCGCCGACATTTATGCGACTTTCTTCCTTTAACTAGGAAATGAAATATACCGTTGGTAGAGCTCTTTAAAAAAAAAAGAAGAAGAAAAAAATCCCATGGGTCGTAATTTACACCGTGGCAAACTTTCCCTCACGCAAAACTTCCTCTCTCTTTTTTTTTAATCTCTCCACGTGATTTTTCGCTTCCTTTCCTCGAACCATTCTCGTAATCCCGTTCCTCCAACCCCTTCGGTAAACCCGCCCTCGACCACGATTGTCCGCGATAACTGCAGTTTTGTTAATTTCTGTGCTCTTTATGCATCTTTGACTCGTTGGAACGGACTGGACTTTAGTTTCACAATGAAGGTGCGATTTGGGATTCAGGGATGTAGGAAAGGGCTGGCTTTATACTCGATTCGCGCCTGTACAATGATATAGCGTGTAATTTATCAGAGAATCTTTTGGATATGAAATTCAAATTGCAGTAAATGTACTCAGATAGAATTTTAGATTAAAAATGCAAACAGAGAATAGTCTAATGCTTAATTTATATTACTAGCTCTCTCATCTAAGGGCTTATTTATTGTAAACGTGTATTTTCAATTAGGGTCTATTCGAAGCTTACATTGCAAATAATAAAATTAAAATATTCTCCACAATAATTTATGAGGTAACACACATCTTATACAAAAAATTAGATATTTGCTGAATTTTTCTAAATAGGCATACACGTGTTATATGAGGTTTACATAATATAAGTGTAATTGTTTTCAAAAAATATCATAGGTACATTAAAAATATATTTTTAAGTATCTTAGCTTCTAAAATTATTATTTGAGCCCTTCGAAGTGTCGAAGTTGTTTAAAAATATAATATTTTGAGATTCTCAAGTATCTAAAAGTACAACGCTTCGAAATTTCCGAGTTCCTAGGAACATAATATTTTCAATCAGAGCGAAAGGGTTGAAACGTTGAACTTTACGAAACAAGAGCAGATTGAAAACGATTTGAAGAAGGCAGGGGTTCGCGTCCGGTGTATACTTGTTTGTTCCGGCAAATATTATCGTTAGAGGGACTATTATTACATCTAGACAACAAGCACGACAGAGAACCGTCGAGTTGGAGCACGGCTCCGTTAATAACTCGTGCCTGGCGAAAATAGATCCACGTTAGAGTGGAGTAAATACACGGGATGTACTTGGACTAGTGATGGGCATACGAGTATCTCGCGCGTTCTATCTTTTCTGTTGCTAATTTTCGGCCACTTCAATCACCGTTGAATTTCAAACCGTCCCGATATTTCTGTTCCTACTGAAACATAGTTGAAACACTCGAACACTTTGGCAGACTTTATCGGTCATATTGTTAGTGCTTTGATGACTGGTGTCACATATTTGTCACGTACTTATTCGTCTCATTTTTGATTCGTTCTTTGCGAACGAAACGAGGTCTTTCATCTTTTATTGCTTCGATATTTCTCGTTTCTTCTAACCTTGGCTGTAATTGCATTCAGACGTATTTAGAATCTTTCTGATTCTTTCTGTTTTAAATTACTACACAAATTTGATTCATGGCGACCGTGGACTTTTTGCAAAAATTTTTCATTTATTCTAACCTTGGCTGTAATTGCATTCGGACCTGTTTAGAATCTTTCTGTTTCTTCTTATCTTACATAACTGTAAAGATTTATTTTATGTTCTGTGATAGAATATTAATATTTTTGCAAGAAAGAATTGCTAAATATTTAATATTTATATAAAGAATGAATAATTGTGTAAGCATATGTCATATAGTGTGCTTCTACGAATCAAAGGATCAATAAATGTAGTCATAGTGTTTGTTTCCTGGAAGTCGGTTTGCCTGACCGATTTGCAATTAACGCGACGGGATGAATCCGCGGATAATGAAAATGAGAAAGGTAGCCGAGTTAACGTTTAAAGGAGTGCTTATGACAGATCGTGTTATTAGCCGCGCAGAAGAGATTTAACGAAGGGATCTTCCCCGTTTATTACCACCATACGTGCTTTGTCTATCGGTATGTTAGCCAGGAAAATCGTGACGGTTCTCCCTTTTGTTGTACCTCGTGGAAAAGAGAAACTTTCGAATAAAAGCGGCACCGCGGAGTTTTATGAAAGGCAAATATTTGATTCTGAACTTTCATATCCTGTAACGTTAATGAAAGATCTGTTTGTCTGTTTTGCCCGCCACACCGTGTATGTGCTTTGCTCTTTATTGTTTGTACGAATCTGTTTAGACAGCGGATCAATTTTTCAAGTTATTGAAAGAGTTTGTTCAGGCGGTCCATTCGGTACATTCATGAATAATTAATCCGCTTTTAGTTCGGTGCCGGGATAATCGTTGATCGTGATTTATTCCCAGCCAATTATCTAAACTGTAATCGTTGTAAAGAAACGATCCAGGTTAATTTAGGAAAACTATGTAATTATTAATTTGTCAAATTAATTTCTTGTTCTTTGAATTTTATATAGAAAGATTTTGACTTATGAAAGATTTTTTATTTCTTAATTTTTTATGACTGTTAAAGAAAATAAGTTCATTCAACATTTCGTAAGCTTGACGCATTATATTCACATAAAATGATTTACTTTCAATAAAATAGATTACTAAATTACTAAATTACTAAAAGAAATCTATTTGAACATACACAATAGACATCGATTGTTCCCAAAGGGTTGAACTTAAAGCCTGAGCTAAGTGTCCCGTGACTTATGGAAGCGTGCGCAATTCACCATCCACCCTTGATCTCGCCCCCCTTTCTCTTTTTTTTTTCGTAGCTAAAAATTGCATCCGTGCTCTTGAAATCGGGGGTGCAATTACCGTCTTGCAGACGAACCAGCCCTCGGTGCGCCTCGCGTTTCGCTTTGTCTTTGAAAGAAACCCCCTCGGTTCGTCTGCCCGCCCTCTCCTTCTCGGCCCGGTGGACTCTCTCGCAGTCACGTTATCTCGGACACGACAGTTGACAGTGTGCGTGGAAAACTTTTGTTCCAGTTAGATGCTCGTAGTTAGGAGGCGAAACGTTCGTCGCAAGAGAAAGTCGGGGGGATAAATGGAAGAAGGACAGCGCACGGGGTGTCTCTGTCAAAAGAGGCGTCGTTAGTGCCGGGGGTGTAATTCCGCGATCTCCGTCGTGTTCCCTCGGTTCGTTTGTTTCGTCAAAGAACACCGTGTGTGTATATGCATGTACACGAGAGCGCGCGCGCGTGTACAGGGTGTGCCGCGAAACGAGGAGCAGCCCGTCCAAAAAAAATAGGTTGTAAATGTGGAGTAAGGTTCTCTCTCTCTCTCTCTCTCTAGTTTTCGTTTTTTCTTTACGTGCACGCTTGATGTTGCTTTTCAAAATACACGGGATATTTCTGTTGAATTTTTAATCGCATGTTTGCCGAGTCCTTTCTTTTTCGCCGAATCTCTGTGTAAATGTTTATCGCGATGGAAAACGCGGAGAAACTAATTCCGGTAATTAACGAACTGAATTTTAGAATTTTTCGACGATTTCAACTTCTTCTAAGAGGTTTATTTTGTACCTTCGTGAAATTTAACAAACGTGTTATGGAAATTAGAAAATTTGTATAATCTTCTCTCTTAAGGAAAGTTTTCAAATCAAATCAAAAATTGAACTGGGCCAAGTTAGGTAGAAGTTTAATATATTGCAAAAATTAATATAAAACATCGACCTTTTGAAATTAAAAAGAAAAGAATACTTTTCTTCTAAAACGATATTATTTTTCAAATTGGTATAATTGTAATCTGTCAGAATTTAAGTTAGAATGAAGACATCCGAAATTTTCTAAATTAAAATATATATTTTTTTTAAATATCATAAATATATTCACAGCTTGTCAGGTCGCATTCTGTAATATTTTCATGAAGTTTGACAGAAGTACGATGAATCATTCAGAAGAAGATTGAATTGTCGATGAAATTCGCAGTATTTTTTCAAAAAGTATAATGATAATTGTCTGGTGTGTACTGACATCGATGGTATGGCTCATTGGCCAGCAGGAACGAGGGTGAAAACCCGGTAAACTGACGGCGATTTCATTATCAATTTAAACGCCCGTTGAAATATGAACCGATCGATAATCCATTCCAGTCTCGTTCGTTATCCAGCCAGCGGGTGTCGCAGCTGATGTATTTCATTCGAAAACGCGACGTTTAAAGAGCTCGGAAGAAAAGTCTCAAAGAACAACCGGATCCCGTTTGTTGGTGCTCTTAAGAAATGAAGATGAATCCCGACAGAGGGGAAAGATAATTTTCATTAAAATCAAAGAATTCGTCTGGTTTCGACGTGAATATTAAGCTGATTAATTCATTCGTTCGTAATTAAAAGTGATGAATTATTACGTATTACCCAGGTTGCAAAATGTTACGTTTTAAAAATAATTTTTATTAGCTTAAATAACTGATAAGTTGCAAAGAACTTCTTATCTAAGTTTCGAGAATTTTTATAATTTAAAAAGGTAACGAGTTGCAATTGATTCAAGAAATTTATAGCTGATCCAATACTTTAGGATACTAAAATTGATTAGGTGCAATTATCTCAGTTTATTTCAGAATTTTTCGAAAAATTGCCACAAATGCAACAAAAAATGTAATTTTATCAAAGCAGGATCCTTGCAATCTTCATAGTTTTTTTAACCAAGTAAATATTTGACAGAATACTGAAAAATTAAAATTGTATTCGGATAAAAAATGTTAAAGCTTCTGAATGACATCGAAAATACTTGGGGACACGTATATATTGTTCGAAAGAAGTGGTTTAGAAAATTCATACGCATCGCGCGTGTATCGTACGAAAAGAATTCGAGCAAAATGTTGCTCGCCCCTTTCAAGCCCTTCAAGTTTCATTTCGACCGTAAATGAAATACGGGGACGTAATGGATCAAAGGAATACCCAGAACGATTCGTAAAAAAAAAAAATTCTCTTTCTCCCCCAGGCTTACAATCATCGACCATCGATGATGACCTGGAAACCTTTCGTCCTAATGGATGAAAAGATAGGGCTGCGAATCGAAAAGTTCAATTCGCGAGAATCCGGCCGCCAGATAATTTTCCCTTGAATCCCTAGGGCACGCGAGCAGGGGAACTCGTTCGGAACTAGCGAGTCGCGTGAAACGTTATCCCCTTTTGAAAAAATTTTTACACGGATTCCGCGTGAAAACAGGCGTTCGAAGAAAAACGTTTACAATTACCTCGAGCTTGATGGATCGCGCTATTGCGAATTATTAATCGAAACTGGGGGGGAAAAATTAATCCGAAGCTGTCTTTCTCGAACCCTTCGAGGCATGTTATTTTTAAAATATTTAGGATTTTGAGATCGTACAAAAATATGATTTCTGAGCATCGCCGATTCAAAAACGGCAAGAACCGCAATTATTTTTGCAACAATTTAATAAGCGCGTGCAGCGAATCGATCTTTGGATATTCCGTGGTGGCCGCAGTCTCGTCGGGTCGCTTGTTCTATAATTACACGCTGCAAAAACAATCCTTACTTCATGATGCATCGGGACGATGCGTGTTCGTCGGATCGACGAGGTAATTAGGCCCGTGGCCAACGGCCACTTCTCGGACCCGTGTACCGAACAATACGGGATCCATCCGACTCGCCTTGAAAATTATGCAAAAACGTCCCGAGATCGTACGGTTTCGCTCTTAAAACCGCTCCTTTTATCGGGAAATTGTCCCCGTTCCACCGTGTCCTGGCTACGCTTCCTCCTCCTTCCTTCGCGAACGCGTAATCTGCGGTCGAATCGATCGTTTATCGTGCTTGTTCCGGAATGGTTGGCCAGCTGAACATCAATTAGACGGTTTCGTGGTTATGGAATATAATTTAGTTCTGCCCGTTGTATTTGAGAAACAAGCATTAGTATCTTGTTCTGTTAATCAGCATCGAGGCTCGGGTCAAATTAACTAATTAGAGGGAGTTTTAGAAGGATTTCGGAACTCTGTGCACGAAATGATTCATACAAGGGGTGTAATTGTATCCCACACATTTTCACTGCGAAATGTAAAGACGCAACTTTGTATAATTAGAAATTATAAAATTGTAGGCAATAATTATCGGATTTTACAAACTAGAATAAAATATAGATCGTCAGTGTAACTAATCAGAGTAAAAATCGCTTACAAAAATTGATCAAAAATTCTCTAATTTTATTACACGAATATGAAAAATAACTCCCTTCCTGAATTAAAAAAATTCTGTAACCACTGCCGATACGCTCGGTTTCGTACAAACTCGATCCATAAAGCGAGATTAAACGGGCCGCGTTTGATCAGAGAAACGCGCGATCGATCGAGGTATCGGGAATCTTTTCGCACGACTGTGCTCCGGCGTTTGAAATTCAAGCGAAAGAAAAGCGAAGGGAGAGAACGGGGACCCGTCGTTGCATATTTAACAGAGAGGATTCGCGTCTCGGGCGTAATGCCGCGCGGATAACCCAGTTTGCACGCGTACGAGTTTTCACGCGTGCACCGCCGATACGAGGGTATATGGGTCGAGGGTGATTTCGAGCACATGGCTGGTTTCGTTAAATGAATATTAACGCATCGCGGGAGAAAGAGAGGGAAGATCCAAAGCAGGCCTCTTCTTTTCGAACGTTTTCATTTCGTCTTCGCTGTTTCGAATGAAACACCGCGTGTAAATCGAAGGGAAACTCGAGGTTTACCGGATATACCGCGTTGCGTGCATCGAATGGTTATGAATTATGCATGCGACAACACGGTTACCCGTCGATGGCGTCAGCTGTTGCCAATTATTTTCATTGTTCGAACGCGATATCCTCGGGAGGATTCATTTTTATCGCGGTTCCTTTCGATCCGATCATACAAATTCTGTGATAAACGATTCGGTAATCACTCGTCGTGAAACGAAAAAATTTAACCTTTCAGTGACTCCAGAAATTTGATTTATATTTAAAAGTGAGAATTATCAAGTTGGCAATCAAATGTCCTTCCTTTATGTATTTTTTGTTTGTAGAATTATTTATCAATCCTGATACATTGCAGACTCAGTAGTGCATATTAGGGAAGTTTTCCAAACTTTGAATTAGGGCAACAACTTCATTCTCAATTTTTTCTCATTACTACCCCTTTGGGTGAGATAGTAGGTTGAAACTTGATGAAGGTACCATCCTACAACTGCAAGTTTAACCCGTTGAAGTATCCTTTCACTTAACGCAACTAAATTTCAAATTTTGGAGTTATCTAAACTATTCTAAACTAAATTATCTATCAACATACAGCGATATCCAACAGAAGCAATAAATATTTATTTTTAATTAACACAACCATTGGAGATAATTCGATCAAAGGACGATTTTGACCATCTTATTCGAAGCTATTCCCTCATTTGCGACCAGAACTCTGCCCGATCATTGTGCCCTGTCTCTCTGGTCTTCGAGCGAGCACCCTCTTCCTTCGCTTATCCGTATACATCCCCGAAGCCAGTGATCCTGTCGAGGAATCCATCATCTGGTAAGCCAGCTCATCTGGTCGGCTAAATTGACTACGTGCACGAAATATCCTATCTGGACGTTGCTGAACGGCCGTGAGAGGGAAAATGCAGCAAGATTAACGCGTTTCGCGGGGGAAACGAGCGGAAACGACGGTTACCCCCATCGGTTCCCGGTGAAATACACCGCGGTATGTTCTCGCGTTTGTACATTCGTACGCCGCGAAATGAAATCGCTGGGCGATGCGAAGGGAAATTGAAATGATTTCGACTTGGAATTTTTGAAGGATTTCGGACGAGGTTTAGGAGACTCGTTGACCCAATTTAGTCATTCTCGGTCAAAAGAAGCAATAAAATTGTGCAGAATTAGGTTGGTTCGTGTGATTTCCATCGAAGAATTAATTTATTTTTAACTATTAAACTTTAATTCAAGAAAAAGCAATAAAATTAATTAAAGATTGTACAAAAATCGTGTATCATATTTTCCTGTCTATCTTTAAAAGTTTCTAAATAATTTCATTCTAAAATTCGTGTACCAATCGAACATTAAAATTATAAATAACCGCGAAGGGAGGGGAATTGATACGAGCAAGAATATACAAATAATTCATACTCGAACAAATAAGTAATCGGAGTAGAACGACAAAGCAAAGTAAAAATCGATATCGTATCCATTTTGTAAATAGCTATTGATAGCCTGGTCATGATAGGATTATTCTATAACGTTAAAGGTTAATTCGATACACGGAAACGAGATACATGCCGATCACGTGTAATCGTTTTATTCAACGTAGAGCACAATGGCTGCTCGTCAAATAAGGTCAATGTTCCGAAAGGTTCGACGAAAATTCAACGAAGTCGAAGGATGCGAACAACGACCGTCAGCTTGTATTTTGCCTGTGTATATGTGTGCTGTGTATTTGTGTTGGTCGCGATCTTAATTAAACCTTGTTTGTATTATAATTCCTTCTCATAGTCGGTCGATATCTGGAAATAGTGGACTTGATATTAATTTTCAAATGATAATTAAAATAGGTACCATTACACCTTGTTCAAATAAAATTATATTTTGCATTATTTTTATATTTGAAATTTCAGAGTATTTATTTAAGTATTAATTATTTAAAGGACATTATAAAAAGATAATTTTCTTAAATATAAATTCTGCCAAAAAAAATTCTTTTTCTATTATTTTTTAACGTCAATTCACAATCGTGAAAACGTACACACCTGTACAAAACTATGATCAACAATGAAAGGTCAACGGGTGGGACACGTTCAATTTACTTTTGGCTCAAAATCACAATTACACGCAGAGAACATCATACTATGCCAAATATTTAATCAAAGACACATTTATAACAAAAGTCATAATCAAAATGAATAACTTCACAATATTCATTATCCTTGAAAATTAATAAACACTCTTTTATTTTTAAGAGAAATATAAAGACATAAGAACCTTCAATTCCATAAAATCTGCAGCCGTTAAAGTGTTTAAGATTTTATCTCCTCGTAAATTTTTCTTTGCACATCCTCCAGAATATCAAAAGTTCATAAAAAGTTCATAAAACTTAACGAATTACGAGCTAATCATTCTTTTCCCGGCGAAATTACCGAGGAAAGTGTCGATCATCGAGAAAATTAACCGGAACGAAGGGTGTTAGCCGGAAGGACCGATGTCCTCCTGGCTTCAAACTTAATTATCGTCTGGCAATTAACAGGGATGGTTACAGGGGAGGGGGAGGGATGCGCTGGTGAATTAGACAGTTTACGAACTCCAAGAAAGTTTCGTTTGCCCGGTGGCATAATGCGATTGGCCTGGGTCGCGTATGCCCGTTCACCTGCACGCATGTGTCGTTGATTGCGTGTCGTCCGTCGCCCAAACAAGTCCTGGCTTTTTGAACTTCTCCCGATCTAGTTGACCAGCCGGAAATTGGTAAAAGCACCGGTCACGAAGTTATCGATAAGTTAATTGTCCGAGCGTTTCCAGGGCTTCGTCCATCGGTCGAGGTCTATTTTAAGTTGCTTTTCAATTCACCTAATTATACGTGTATTTAAAAGCAAATAAAAAGGTAATTGAACGGCGAATCGATTTCCCTTAATCTGTTGACTGATTTTCAATTAAAAAAAAAAAAATTACAAATTTCGAATTATTGTGTTTTTAGAAACTTGGAAATTTCGAAATGTTATATTTTTAGATACTTGGATACTTTGAAATATTTTATTTTGCAGGGACTTAGAAATTTGGAAATATTTATTTGTTTAAGAGTTGTCGTATTTTTAGAAATTTGTGTATTTCCAAGTGTTTCGAGTGTTTCCGCGCGGCGTATCAAAGCGTGTTTTTCCGGGCACATTCGACCCTTTCTGAACAAAAGGGTTAATCGTTCGTTGTTCCGCAGCACGGTAGGGGTCCACGTGAAAATAGAAACGGCGTGGTTAAATTGCACTTAATTAGAATGTAGCCGAACCCCGCCGTTGTTATTTCGGTAGGTGGAACGCGAGCGTGCGCGCGGTACGCCGAGGTGGCGAGCATTAAGGGGATTTCATAATTAGCCGCGGTCGTACGGGCTCATCCAATAAAGGCGAAGCCCTCGAGATACGTGTCCAGCAAACCTGCAAATCGCGTGTCGTGCTGCAAGAAGAAAAGAAGAAGAAGGCCGAACACGCGAACGCGTCGTACAACCCTGTGTTGTGCTGCATCGCGGGGCGAATTCCCTCGTGAGGGAAAACCATGACATCATATTATACCCGCTCTATAGTTTAAGGTCTGCACGTGACTCGAGTCGCGTGATCATGAATTAGACTTTACTATTCGCAGAGGCATTTTCTTAGTAAGGTGTAATATATACGGCACCATTTTCCCTAGGGAATTTCGTACAGTACCGAGCACCCTATATTTCCCTATGGAAAATGGCGATATGAGAAGTAATTGTCACATTTTGAAATTTATCAATTTACAAATTTACAAATATTCATCCTGTTTAATCTAACCCTGTTATAATTCGAGACTAAGTAATTTTGCATATTGGGGCAAATGATGGGGTTTTCTTCTCCTATATCGCAGTCTTCCTTAGGGAAACTTAAGGAAAATGTGAGCAGTTCGCTAACTATACTGCTTTTCTCCGCCATTATCTTACATTTTCCTTTAATTACTTCGATCTGGTTACGTTGCTCCCGTGTCCGCTTCGCGAGACGCATTTTCCCTTGCACGGCACAAGGGGATACGCGTCGCTTTATCGAAAGGAAAGCGGCTTTAAATAACCCCTTTCTCTCTCTTTCTGTCGTCGTACACCTCGTGCGCTTCTCTCGCGACCCCGATCCACTCTGTCGCTTGTTTTCCTACCTCGGAACACTTACTAATCTGCGTGGAATGCACCGGCAATTGCGAACAGAAGCTTTCTCTAGCTTCACGCCTCTGGCAGAATCGTAGAAACGAAAATTCGTGAAATATATACCCGTCTTAACCCTTAACCACTTAAATGGTTTAAAATTGTCAACTTAGATTTATTTAAAAAATGAATTTTGTGGAAGTTGGATAAATTGTAAACTTAGGATTCTAAAGGAAACCTGAAACATTTCAAATTTAACATTTCAGTGTGGCACTTTACATTATTATTTTAAATTAATTAATTACAAGAATAGCTAACCCAATTAGCTTAGTATCAATGGAATCGACGTTTATTTGAACCCTTTCTGTAGAATCTTATTTAAAATTTCTCAAAGCGATTAGAAAGGCAAGGATTCTCTTAAATTTAGAACAATCAAAATACTCGCTTCTATTTTCTATGACCCCAATACCAGTCTTTAAAAAGGAATTGCTCTGAATTCGAAACGGTTGCACCAGAAGGGTAAAGGACCCTTCGAGATACATTTAATACGTTCTAGGCTCGAGTTCGCTAAACCCTATAACAGGTGCTAGATTTTCCACGGCAAGGCAACACGACCTTTGCCCTCTTCGACCATTCGAATCTCGGTTCAGCTATCGGGCCAATTTGAAGCCCGTATTACCGTAACCGTTCAATTTTCCTTCGCATCGGATATCGTGACGTCTATTCTATTCTTATCTGGCATCGAGCACGTTCGAGCGATTGAAGCCTGGCTGACTCGAGCATCGTTGGCGAAGAAAAAAAAAACAGGAGAATAAAATAAAAAAAAAAGAGAGAGAAGGAACGAAGGAATGAAGAAGGCTCTCCCCTCTCTCGAGGACGATTGAAAAACGGAACCCGACCGAGCCATTCGTTGCCTCGTTTAAAGATTGTTTTCATAACGATCAAACGATCCGTGGTGCACAGGTAGCTTAGCTTAATGGGCATCCGGCAAATTGGTCCCCATTGAAGCTCGCCTTCCTACCAACAAAGGAATCAACGATGAGGCGTGGATCGGTCTTTATTATCCAGTTTCTTCTCTATGGAAAATAAAGACGGGCTACCCTTTTGCCAACCACCCCCCTCTGGAATAAATAAAATGTATCCTACGTTCAATTATCGAGTGGGTTATTACGTAAATGTTGCGCCCTGGTGCATGAGTAATCATCGGGATAATAATTCTTGCTCTTTCCTCGAAACGAAGGAATATTTTCACTTTATTTCTATTCGATTTTTCATAATCCCTCGTTCTTTAATGATTGCCCTCGTGTTATAAGTCCGTTGCAGTTACGGTCCACTGATAAGCATGAGTATTTTGTGTTTTAATAGACATTTGGTAAATATTTTTTGGGGGATACTCCTCGTGGGACACCATCTTACGATTTGTCTATTACATTTCTTAAACATAACTTATTAATCTTACAGTTCTGGTTAGAAATATTTTACATTTTTAATACATATGGAATTTTTACAAATAAGTTTATAAATATTTGATAAAATAGAACATTGAAAAATGAAACTGCACGATTGTGATATTCAGTGATCATTGAAACTGGCTGCCAGAATTGTGCCACGAAATTCAGAAAAATTACCACGGTCCTCGTATCTTTTTTCTTTCTTTTTTTAAAAAAAAAAAGGAAAAAGGGAACATCGACAGAGGGAGAGAGAAAAAGGTAATTCTCGGCGAAACGTGAAGGGCTCTCGAGACAAAGTCGATCGTGGCAGCGTTTCACAATGGAAGAGAGCGAGCTCCGAAGGGCCAGAAAAGTTCGGTCCCCGGTGTATCTGGCGGCCCCGGAAACTACCGATCGATCTCCTGTTCTTCCGGCCACGATTCGACCGAGATCTCACCGGAAATCCCGAAAGTTTTGCCGCAGTGTCTCTAACGGTTAAGCTTTTCGATACAATCTCGACTGTGATTCTCTACGTTTCAACAGTCGTCGACTTTCCTGGTTCGTTTTATGGGCCATGTGTGTTGTTTTAATCCTCTGGTGGCTGTGGCATTTTGTACGAAAGAACAAAATTATAATCCTATAAAATATACTTCTTTCAGAAAAGTAGATACACATTCTTGAAAATTTGGATTTTTATGCAAATATATATTGCATTTAGAATACAGGGTGATTTTATTCTGAAAAATTGTGGAAAATGAACAAAATTTAAAGCATCATTAAAGATTATATCTTTAGGGCATCTTTTGTTTAACATACTCCTGAATTAAAAAAAATTAATTATCGAAAATATACATGAAATAACTAATTTTTTACTTTGTAATTAAAAAAGCAATGATAGTATGATATTATGAAGTTCAGAACTCTATTAAAGGAAGTAATTGTCCTCGTAACCACTTAATTTATCCCATAACCGATCCAGCACCGGAAATACAACCAATCGGGGATATCGGTTTATTTTAAGAGGGAAAAAGATAGCTTCGAATAACATTATTCGCGATGATAAATCTTTCGATACGTATTCAAAACGATGATAAGCGCTTAATTCGAGGGATTTACTATTCTGGACGCTGTGTCGTGAAATCACTTTAAATCTTTCTTCGCGGTTATTCTTTTTCCGTCAGTATTCCTTTCAAGTCGCTTCGAGATTATTCGTCCATTAAACTTTCATGAATTTAAACGAAGGAAATTTAATGATGTATGAAGTTTTTATAGAACTTCGGGCGACAGTTTCTTACCTTTTGAAACAAGAATTCCGTGATTAATTCAATTTTAATAATTGCACCTCGCCGATGCAATTACCGTTTTACATATTTCATTTTTGCAGAATTCTGTGCGCCCCAACATTTCAAATAACTTCTATATCTTAACTTCGCTCAAAAATGCAAACTTCCATTATCACGTCAATCACAATTTAATTATAAATCAATTATATTTATCAGATATTTAATCGGTGGTCGTACCAATCATTTTAAACATATGTATCGCACAAGAATAATCTACGAATACAATTCATTTTCATTTCAATCGTATATAATTTCAAATTCATTAGAAATGTATTAGAAAATTTACTAATATTATCGTATACGATTGGTTTTAATTTCAACGCCCGTCATCGGGATATCAATCATCGTCCAATCGAACGGTACGCGAAACGTTTCGATTAATCCTCGAAATGACGATTATCTCGCATGTATTTTCGAAAACCCGTTCGTTCGAGCGTAATTAAAAAAACGCGGCTGGTAACATCGACATTGGCGAAAATTCGTGGATATTGTTCGGGTGCTGTGAACTCTATTCCATGGGCGGTAGGGTGGGCTGGAGGGGGGGGGGGGCGAAGGGGTGAATCGGGGTCGCCAAGACAATGGCATCGAGCGTACACACAGTGATAAGGGACAGACAAACTCGGGCTTAACAAACTGGAGCGACTGGCTGTCTGTTTCACGGTCGAGAGTAGGATAATAATGGAAGAGAAAAAAATTGCAGGGTGAACGTGAAATTGCACGGTTAAAAAACCGGGGTGAGAGTTGTTTGAAACGGTGCTTCGACGGTGTAACCGTATATTGGTCGGTGAAATCTTTGAATGGGGTAACCCATACAGATGTTGGCCCCTGTAGCCGTGATTGATTATTTCTCCAACAAAAAGGTAGATACATTTTATTATGTTGTATTTTCTATTTTTTCAGAGACGGAGTATGTCTCTGGTTGAATTTTTATTTTTGCATAAATTGATTATTATTACAAGACACTATATTACCGTGCGTCGCCGACCATCCGGGCGAATAAATATAGAGTCAATGTAGACCAAAATTGTAAGAAACAATTTAGCACAAGAAAAATGTCTAAATCTTTATTTTGTCAATATTTCTTAACACTTAATAACTGTTACACTGAAAATTGTTTCACGAAAAATGGTGGAAGGTTTTTTTGAGAAATATCAAGAGTCCTGTTCACGGGTGCCTCGAATTGAATTTTCAACCTCGATTAAGTGGTGTCGGGAGATAGCCGTGTAAAAATTAATCTCTCGCTCAATTACGTTGTAATTTCCTTCTAATCTAGCGGAACCCGGTGCAACGTATCCAGGGGAGGGAACGTGGTGGCTCGTTTAACCGAGCTTTTTCGCCCTTTTCTGTCGTCGCATATTTCTTGCGGCATAATTTTTCGGAATTGGCTGTACGTCTGCCCGCGGCGTGAATTTAATATCGCCTTTTTTACAAGCCGGCTGTTTCAAGAACGCGAAAATTGTACATTCGGGAATTCAGTGGGCGGAAGAAAGTTGTCCGGGGAATATTTCGTTGTTCTTATTGAATCTGATCCAGGATTACGCGATGTACATATGTTCCTCGATCAATCTTGATTTAAACTCATTAATATTCAAAATTATTGCTTTTCGTTTCTGCTTTATTACTCATTAGTTTAATTACATACTTGTCACGTTATTATTCATAATAAGTGAAATAAATATTTAGATATCTGTCAATAAAAATTGTGGAAAAAATTAATGAGACTTTCAATGTCATACAATAATTATTTTTTAATTAAAGTTGATAACATGCTGGTCCAATGCTAGTTAATTATCAATTATTTCCTCTTTTCTTTTGCTATTTAATAAAGGCATACTTTCAAATTATTTTGGTTAAAAATTTATTTGTTCAAAAAGAACATTCTATATCTGAACCTAGAGTAATAACTTTATAAAGGATTGAAAATAAAATGCATTTTCAGTCCTTTAAAGTGCAATTCATTTACACACGATATTGTTATAGAATAATCGTTCTTGAAGGAATAGAAATGCAAAGATATTAACATTTATACAATGAAAATATCCGTTCGTTCTCACAGTGTAACATGTACATATCAATCCGCCTTTTGTTCAAATCACGATAGGAGAGCATTTATTGGATTAAACGATTACGCTGGTATCCAATTCGTTTATGAAAATCAATATCGTCCCTTCAGTTTTCCGTATTTTCTACTGGTTTAATTTAATTTTTAGTTAATTCATCGAAGCACAGAAATTCCTGTTCCGAACCGTTCGCACAAATGAATTTCACGTTAAATTAAGTTATCGAATATCAAAATTATTGTATGTCCTTTGAAATTGAACGAAAACGGAACATTTATTTAATCGAATCCTTAATAATTCTTAGAATGTAATTTGAAAGAAAATCTCAATTCTAATTTTCTATAATAAGTTCACTTCAATGAACAGTAGTTTTATTTCATCTATTATTTTCACAATAATTTGGGTCAATTTAAAAAATAATTATTCCTAAAATTATATGTAAACAAGGAATCAGTCACAAGGATATGAAAACGAGCGAGGTTGTTAGTGTCGCAAGGTTCGTTTAGAGTTTAGGCAGTAAATCAGAGCAGTTTTCATGGTTAAACATTGAAATTCGCCACGGAAATGCAACGATGTATGGCGGGGTCCGAATTAGCTGTTAAATGAAAATTCATGGACGCGTATGGGACATTTTCCGAAGAAACGGGTCAACCAGAACTCTCATGGGTTGCGAACGAGTTATACCAAGCAAATCTGATTTAGTTCCGACTTTAACTAACGGCGAAACGTTTTGGGCATTCACGCACCTCGAACCCCCATAAATCCCAATGAAAATCGCCTGAAAATTTCCCATAAACGTCGCCGATTTGTAGGTGAATTTGACGAAGGTCGTGACAGTTGTAAAAACAAAGAATAGTGTGCATTTTGATAACACCTGCACCTGTATAGCAGATTAAACTTGTGTTCCACAAATGAAATAATTAAGAAGGGATTTAACAAATAATTGTAATTATTAAGGAAGTACAGAATTTTTCTTTGGCAATTTATTTAATTTTTTGCCTTACATTATAATAAAACCGCATAGAACGATAGTAAATTTTCAAATTCAATAATTTCATTTTTATTAATGAATTTCTTTACAAATTAATTATCCTGTGTTAATAAGACTGAATAAAAAGAAAAATACTTATTACGATACTTTAGAAACTTGCAGAGTTTTGAAAAACGTTAAATAATCAAGTCGGCGCGAATAATTAATGCAAATAATCAGCGTCGGCTTGGGAACGAATCAGGTTCCCGGCTGGCCAGGTGATATCGTTGGAAGGTAGACAGACGAATCCAGAGGGAAGAGGGGCACATTGGCAGCTAGTAAAGTTGCTAACGATTCGCTCGATAACGAGGTTTGCTAAGCGCTTTAATTAACGCCGTTTGCGTCGTGTCACCGGCTCGACGGTGATAACTCATAATTAGCCGATAATCCATGCGATCCAAAGACAGAACCGAATGCTGTCATTGCATTCTTCCTGTATTATGATCCGTTGATTAATAGCAAACTCTGTTAGAACATTAATTAAAACGCTCGGTACAAATGATGTTACAAATTAACTCTTAACACTTCGTTCCACTTGTGTTGCAAACGTGACACCCGTCCTTTGTTCTAAACTCTTTTTGTTATAATTATCTTAAATAAAATACATTAATAATTATAATTTCACATTATAATTTCACAAGATTCAATATTTATTCTGTTTGATTATAATTAACCCTTTGCACTCGAGTGGTGCCAGTATTGTTTATATCAGAACGTAGCAGAGTAATGAAATAATTCAAAGTAAATGGATTATCTTTTTTTACAAAGTAGAGTTCTTAAACAATATTCATAAATGCTTCGACTGCAAAGGGTTAACTTTGAGACAAGACACGACACAGTAACACCTTGTAATCCCAATTGTCAAACTTTCGCAGTCACTCGAATCGTTCGATTGTTAATTTTCGTACAACTCGTGTTGCAGGTTTGTGATCGCGATTTGCAAGACCATTTCCATGCTCGTCGTTCCAGGAAGCTGTTGTAATCCGAGGTTCAGCTGAGATTCCTGGTTCCGGTGAACAGTTTGCGGATCAGCCAGTATCTTCAATACGTAAGTACAAGAATCATATCTTTTTTTATTCGACACTGAACATACCAACCAGCCAAAACAACCAGAAAAATTATCAGGATTTAAAATTAAAACATTTTTTATTATTCGAAACGTAGTAATTTTTATTTTGCTTGAATAATTATTCAATTCTTGGTGTTAATTCGCAAGATGAATTACGAAGCTTGATATTTCGACTGGAACATTTTCGAAAACGTCCCCGATATGCAAATCCGGCTGGAAATCACCGTGAAACATATTCTTTCGCTCGAACGGTTTATAGGGTCAATCGGTATGGTCGATTGTAGGAATTTCGTGAAGTTCGAAAGCCGGGGTAAAGTCGATATCGGAAACGGAACTGAAAGTGACGTTGATATCGGTGCACGACGAACGTACGGTTCCCCGACGACAATTAAGGGAACGATCGATCGCCGTTTCGACGGTAAGTCGCGATTTTAAATTCTACGCCCCTGTAAATTGAACCGTCGGTATTTATTACACTCGCGTCGGGGGATATTTCGTCCACGAATGTGCAAAAGAAATTGCCATTTCAGATTTCGATTAACCCTCGAACGAGGCTCTATGTCGATCGTAGAAAATACAATGTTCCGATTAAAATTAAATGTGCAAATGTTGAATTAAAAAAGATTGGTACATTTAACACTTTGACTGCCACTTTGACAATATTTTTGAATCTTAAATTTAATTACTATTATACTTAGTGCAGTCAAATGATGTTTTAATTTTATCTGTTTTTACTGATATCGAGGCAATAAATGTTTAGCTTCGATTAACGCACCCCTCGAAAGAATCGTGCGTCTGGTGGATGAACTTCCAATCAATTTTTTTTTTTTTATTCTCTCAATCTGATAATTCCGAGGGATTCGTTTGATTGTTTTAAAATAACTACGGACGATTATAATCAGATTGGAGATTATAATCTCGAAATCCCAATTACCCGTCGAACGGATCCCCGTTGTACAGCGTGTACAAACGAATCACGGTTAGGTTTCGAGTTTCGACGGATCGACGAATTTCCAAACGGCATCGGATTACCGGACACCGAAAGGTGTCCCACCCGTCGAAGGAGCAGGGTGTTCAGGAATTACCGCTTATTTGCACGGTTCTGATTCGAATTTTCTGTACAAACGTTGCCCGGTACTCCGTTTCGATCGTTCCCTGATGACGGTCCGTCTCGTTTTCACATATTTTAATCAGCCACCAGCGGGGAATTTCAATTTCCTTGATGTTTGGACAGACCGCTGTCTGTGCCTTGGACGATTTTCAAGGTTTTATGAATGTGTGCGCTAATAATCGATTCAGAGGAGAAAAAAATTGTCTGAATGGGTGCATAGATTAAACATTGTTCGTTGGTACTTCGAATTTGTTATTAGCACTTTGACTGCCAATTTTAATTAATTTTATTTTTGACAAACTTTGTATTTTTTTCTATTATCTACCAGGAATGTTTTCAATCAAATAAATGAAAAAATTCCTAATAAAATAGGCCATGATTTTTAATGGAAATTCAAGTGTCACCCATACGTGGGTGACGTGGCAGTCAAATGAAAATTAAAAAAGGAAATATTGTATCTTTAGAAACTCTCAAACTGAAATCGAAATAATATTTTTGGAAACGTAAAGGTATACTTTTAATATCCTTATGAATATTTATTTGAATAAATATTTTCACCGGTCTAAAATATATCATTTTCCTTCGATTGGAAATTTAACGGAACTTTTGTCAGTTCATTAAAAATTGTCCAAAGTGCCGTCGATCGTTCGAAAGCTAAACGGTTCGTCGAAAGAAAATTAATCGCAGCGATGGCGACACCCGGAGGGAGGATTGGGGGGGGGGGGGGGGGTTAAAGGGGTCCGTCAAAGCGTGCAACCGAACCGATTCAAAGTTAGCTTTCGAACGCGAAAAGCGTCGACCCTTCGTTTATACATCAGAAACATCGTGCCAGAAATTCATTTGCACGCCCGCGAATCGATTTAGCTTCTCATTAGTTTCGACGAAAGCTTTCGCCCGTTTAACCGTGAGAACGAAAACAATTTAGCCGTAGCCGGTTGACGTGCAATTAGAGCTTCTAATCAAGCTATCAATGAATAATACCGTCGGCGATTTGGTCGTTCGTTGGAAACTGAACTCGTTCGGAAAAGCGGAGGGGGGCGGCGAGAGGGGGGGGGGGAGGGATTTGATGGAGTCGATTTCAATTAACCTTGGAGCGACGGCACCTGGGTCAATCGTGGCCCCCTATCTAAGAAAAATACACGGTGTTTCGATGGAAATGGAATGCAACAAATGATTTAATTATTTGGCCCATATTTTTTTTAATCTTTAAGTACCATTGTTTATTTTATAACTTTTAATTCGAATAAACTTTGAACGTCAGTATTTTAATAAAATTGATTTATTAACTACTGCATTCAATATATTTAAAATTTTAATTACAATCGAAGTAATTACTTATCGACGTTCAATCTGGACTTTATTTTTAACTTGAAATAAAATGGGAACATAAATTTTGTCTTAATTGATTTTGTAACATAAAATCTGGAACAAGTCATTTTGACCCCTTTGGCAGCTCTAGTGTCAAATATTTCATCTTTATTTAGCATATTAATTTCAATTAGCAAAAAGGACAGTATTACAATTAATTAATGTCGATTATTACAATATTACAAGACCTAGTATACCCAGAATACAACCAAGGGTTGATAATTAAAATCATCATTCAATATTCCAAGAACCGAACGAAAATTCCTGAAAACCTCATTTAACAAAACGGTTAAGTACCCTTTAAAACCGTTCATAATCCTTCGAGTAAAACCACCGTTCGAAGAGTTAAATGGTACTCATTGAAAGCTTCCGAAAAAAAAAAGAAAAAAAAAGAAACGTTCCTGGAAGAATCTCCGAAGCTTCGAAACTCTAAGGAGATATCTTGGAAAACGTCAGCGTGCCATTTCACGGATCGAAGGGAAACAAAGCTGAGGTTTCTCGGGGAGAATCCTTCGGATGGGAGAGTTTCGGCTATTCAAACCCCGATTATCCGCCGAAGAAGCGATTGAGGGAGATCCTTCGAGTTCCTTCCTCCGGAGGATCGACCCCGAGGACGAGGAGGGGAGAGACACTCCGTAAACCGAGAGGGCGGTTAGCGACGGGATTTATGCGCCTACATTAATATGCAGCGTCGAGAATTTCAATGCTCGGTATCCGGGAACAACAGAGACAGACGGAACGAGGGAGCGAGAGGGAGAGAGAAATGGAGGCGAGCCGAGAAGGACCGGGAGGAACAGAACTGTCGAAAGCCCGTCAAACTCATCGGTGATCAATACTTTTGTGTCTGCACAGACGTGCCGGCTAATACGATTGAATTCCATCAACGATTCCGTCTTTTGTCAATATAGAGACCCTACAAGTTCGATGACTCTTGAAATTAATGACGTTGTTATTGAGTGTCTAAGGTCTGTGCTGCTGGAACGGTGGCAAGTAATGATATGGATCTGTTTTCTGAAATCACGTATATTTGTGTCTTGAATTTATTACCAAATGAAAATGAAGTTAGTTGAATCTTCTTGGGGTCTCAACAGGTACTGAAGTAAAGTAACGAGGAGGTAATGACAGAGATCCTCATTAGACTTTCATTTTAGTGCCATGGAATGGTTGATTACTGAATCACTAAATTAGCAATTTCTAAATTACTATACAATTTTTTTACAAATTACTAAATCACTAATAAAGTAGGAAAATTACCAATTATTGTATTAGTATCGCAGTACCTACAAAATTACTTGTAATTAATTACAAAACTATTGTAAATATTCTTCAGACTCAATTCAGCAATTTTCTTTAAATAGAAAAAATTTTAATTTTAAAGGGAATTTTGATTAAGATTATTTTGGACTCCAGATCAATGGGTGTAAAAAATTTGACTTATCAATGCAGGTTTTTGCAATCAATCGTTCTCATTTATGCGCGAACCAAAAACGTGTCCCATAGCGAAACAAGGGTGCGATTTATTCGTCAGATTGTGGGGGAAGTCTTGAAATACATGATAAAAGGTACGGAATTGCTGGTCCTTGAAAGGACAGCTCGTAAACGAATAGATTCAAGTGGTTAACTCGCAGTCAAAGACGAAGGGTGGCTTTGCTAAGAGGACGATGGGGTAGCTGGCTGACATAATAGCTTACTCAGGATCCACTTGTGGTCAGTAATCGGATTGACAGAATCGACGAGCTTCGTTTGATCGACGTATGTTGGATCATGATTCCTTGAATCCATTTATTTTCTTAAAAACTTTAATCATTTTTTCCTTCGCGCAATAAATATTCAATCAAACATTACTGATTTTTAGTAATACCATCTCTTTTTATGGTTCTTCCATTTTTATTATTATTTTGTGTTAAGAAACCTTACATCCTTTGATTGAGTCAATTTTCTTGATACGATACGTCGATGATTAAATCGTGTCCCCTCTGCCTCGATGCTGACGATCCACTATAGGGATTTATGATTCTACGATTTCAAAGACAACCATAAAACGATCCCGTATATCCTAGCTGTTTGCAGGTGTACCAACTAAACTTATTTCCTTCGGGAAATTGAGCGAGCTCGAGTAAACATAAATCACCCTTTTCTCGGACTATCGGGGCTAGATTCTGTTCCCTCTTTTGCATTTTTATATCATTTTTGTCAAGAAATGGAGGTTCATCATATTTTTCAAATAAATTATTTACCATCAAAAGTGTACCTTGCATAGGTACACAGATTTCGATTTCTAAAAATATTGTTAATTTTCCAAACTTTCCGTCACAATTTAACTTTAATCAAAATATCTAATCCTGCATCAAGATTTAATATTTTTAAATTTCTGTATTCCTAAAATAATAACATTTCTTTTCTTAATTTTCATTTTAACATTAGAATCACCGATGATTCGAATCACTGATGATTCTAATATTAAAAACGCGAAATATTTTTAGCCAGAGCTAAAAGGGGGTTAACAATATTCTTCGAACACTTACTTTTCATTTTCGTCGTAAAAGATTTAGCTCGCGTGTATCACGGACACGCTAGCAGCTTTAATGTCCCGGCGAACGTTAGGTACGAAGCACGCAGTAAATTATTTGACGAAATTATCCTTCATAAAAAGAGGCAAGGGAACAGGGTCACGGTCGAGCTGTACGATTCCGAATCGTATAGGCGGTACAATAAATTGGCGAGAATGATGGTCGGCTTTATTGGATCAGCAGCGCCTGCACTCTGACAGATAACAACCAGGTGTATGGCTCATCCTACGTGCACATAACGGGCCACGGCGGCCTGTTAATTGTTCATTAATATCGTGGATATGCACCAGTGAATATTTGTCATCGGGATTACCGACCGATGTCTTCCTTTGAATGTAGGTTGACCCTTTTCGCTCGACGAACTGCACCCGCGTGCACCTAACATTGTTTTGCACCGAGTGAATCGTTTCTTTTCAATCGTTTCTCTTCGTTGACAATTGTTACAATTTATGAATAACATCGGGTTAAAATAAACATTCAAATGTCGATTATTTAAATTTGCAAATAGTATTCGTATTTGCAAAATCATTTATTACAAAATTCCAAATCTCTTGTCTCGAATTTTTACTGTAATTAAATTTTAAGATAATCGTTAAATATAAGCACGTATAGTTCAAAGCTTACGACAATAAATATTTAAGTTTGATCGACAGATCCACTGAAAAATTGTCGAAATAAAATAACTGCAAAGTTATATGCAGCAATAAATATTCAACTCTGACCGACACGCCCGTCGGAAAAATCGCAGAGCAAAAGGTAAAAAGCTTCGAATTACGCACTCCAGTAAATATTTAGCTCCGACTGACGCATTTATAAAAAAAGTTGTACATTAAGGGGTAGCAGTGCATGTTCAGCAATAGCTGTTACACTTTTGAATAAAATTAGAGTGCAGAGGGAAAGAAATTTTCAAATTCAGCACCGACTGACCCAGTTATCGGGAAAAAATCACAGCCTAAGGGGTTAAATTTCAGAATTACTCGCGACAATAAATACGTAGCTGCGATTAACGCAGCCAGCGACGAAATCGTGGCGTAAGCCTCGCGCCGCGAGCGATTAAATTTCGAAATTACACGAATCGGTTTCATAGCCGCGCGATATCGAAGCGGGCCTTCGATCGAACCCGTTCAAAGGTGCTCCGGAATTCGAACAACCTATCCCGAGGACTAATAACGCGGCTCGTATCGTATCGAAAGGGTCGCCACCCTGTTTCCCTCCGAAAAAAAAAAAAAAACGAGAGAACCCCGCCCGTTTTATCTCTGGCCGTCCATCGAGCCACGTTCCACGTATCGCGTGCATTTAATTTCTTTTGTCCTGGCAGCCTCTCCCGTCGTGGCTCGATAGTGGCGGTAATTAAAGTTCCGATTCAAGACCATTCATATTTGTCATCGTTCCGAGAGGGGAGATTAGAGAGGCGAACAGAGGGACGAGGAGAATAATAAAAAAAAAAAAATATCGCGTCTCGATCGAGGGCCAGACTTTTTCCATTGGATTTCAATTTTCGCATACCACGTCCACGTCGAGCACATCCGCGAATTAGTCAGCCAACAGACAACGCGGAGAGGAGAGGAGAGAGAGAGAGAGAGAGAGACGTGTACGTGTCGTGGCTGGCCCCGAAACGATATTATCGGTCTATTGAAAATCGAAAATCGAGAAGTATCGAGCGATCGAGTTTGCGGTGAGACGTCCTGTGTCCGCGGCCTATCCTATTACAGCCGGAAGGGAAAAGAGGGAAAGGGACACTCCGCTTCTCCCTATTATTGATCGCCAATCCACGGGACAGGAACAAGGGACGGCTAGGCTGCCGGTTTAATCGACGACCGGGAGCCTGCAAACGTTATTATTTCGAATGTCGCGGACAGAGGAAAAGGGGCAGGAACACTTGATCCTGGATACATTTCAGATGCTGGTAACTGAAACCGTTACGGCGTAGGATCGATGCTGGCGTCTGCAAATTTTAGACGGTTCCCTGGCCTCGAATTATGCCGAAGTTCAAACGTTAACACGTAATGAACGAAGGTTTCAGGAAATTTAGAAATGGAGCTGCAAAGGAATGTTGCTCCATTCTATTGCTATTTATTGTGCAATTGATAAGTAAATGGCTTTGTAGAGAGAGCACTGAGGGGGGATTTATGTAGTCAAATTCGTCAGACTTTAAGCTTTGAATTGATATAATACAAGTGCTGTTTTGAGGTACAAAAAAGTATTCTTACAAGAGAAGTTTCAATCACAGATTCGTAAAAATATTGCAAATTGCCTTTTTGTTGCTACTATTAATTCTTAAATAAAAAACTAACAAACAATTTCAGACGAGTAGAATAACCGTACCTTGATAACATTTGAACAAACGTACAGGAGTGATTTCCAGCTATAAAAGCCTAAACAAACCTGAGACACCTTATAAATTAATAAATTAATAATAACTATGTTAATATTTATCTTAAAAATCAATAAATTAACAATATTCTTCAGTTAGAAACGATTGTAAGTCGTTTGAAACGCGTATTAAAATTACTGAAAGTTTGAACGGCTGTCAGCAGAGTACTGTTTGGAATTTTAACATAAAGTTAGGTTCGTAAGAAAGTGTGGACCTTCCTCTTTAAAATAGTGTTGTTTTTATGTCAGTATCTTTATCCGTTCCTGAGATATCGTTGTTGGAAGACAACGTAATTTTTGATAGTAATTCGTTGCCGTCGCCACGCTCGCGCCCCGTCATTGAGCGTCTAGACTAGCGGTCACGTGGTCACTGTTTACGTTTAACCCTTTTACTATTACTATTAGTGCGTACGCACTTCCTGGAAAAAGGTAGGTCAGGGCTGCCATTCATAACTTTCTTACGCACCGAGCGCTATATCTCCGGAACTAATTAAGATATCGCGTTGGAACAAAATGCGTTATCAAGTACACGCTCCCCTCTATCATTCTAGCTATCTATTAGATAAAATTTCGTATGTCGTCTTATATTTATTACCAGGGTCCTTTACAATATTGTAGACGTCGTAACGTTGTCTTGGGCATTAATATATCTATCTTAAAACAGATATAATAAATGGGTCTGAGACATTCCACTTTGAGGGCTGTTTCCAATTTCGATATATAAAAGAATATATGTATCAGATATTTTATAAATATTTTGTTATTATAAATTTGACATAAAATAAGTGCCCTTTCATCGATACATCGTTCGATACGTAACCATACGTATGATAGTCAGTAGGAAGTTTCCGACGAATCTTCGACCGGGTGGGGGGAGAAAAAAAGGCGGGAACGTTTTTCTTGGATCGACTAATTAGTCGTTGGCCTATCGAGGGCCAAACCAGGCTGAATAGGGAGGCAGGTTTTCGGCGGTCGGTCTGCTTACAGCGTAAAATACACGGTAAACGAAAGGACCCGTCGTAGGTCGACCGTTTGGATTCAATTTTCACTAACTGGAGCGTGGACTAATTAACCCGACGCGAATAGCCGCTCGAGAAACAATGGACGGCTCCGCTGAAGGGGATACCCGGGTGTATATGTGCACGCCACTGTCACACGGACGGTACCGGGGATTGTTGCAGTGTGGTAGTCGGTCGATGGTTGCACAGAAGAATCACCGAAGGAGGACAGGAGTAACAGATGGTGGCGGGAGGGCATTTTTTTCGGCGTTTTCACTTGCTAATGAATCCCCAGGGAAAGAGAGAGAGAGAGAGAGGGGCCGTGAGCTCGTTTCCGGTGGAATTCCGCTGTCTGAAGGGGGTGAAAGGTGGGAACAACGGATAAAGTATCGTTGACGGTGAACAAATGGGCGCGGTGAGTTTGTTGCATGCTTTCGGGGAATAAAATATCACACTTTTGTAGAAAATAAAATGTGGGATTGTTCAGGAAAAGCGGAGAATTGTTTACAATTGTGTCACACTTAAGTTAACTCACTTCTGTCGAGTTCTTTGATATACTCGTTCGTAAATTTCTCTAGCGTTTTTTAATTAACATCATTGATTCTGTACATTTTCAATTTTCGTTATTATTTCTTTCTTACTACTTTTTAGTAGTAAAATTATAGATTTAGTTCTGATCCTATTTGTTTAACCCTCGACCAACGTTTGAGGACGAAACACGTGTAATTATGCCTCGATCAAAATTAAGTATTCAAATTTCCAAACGAAAGACTTTCAAAATAACAACATCTAAAGAAATAGTGTAAAATTTCGAAACTGGGAATCGACACAAACTTTAGTAATAATTCTGATAATTGAAATTTTTGTACATTAAGTGTTGATAATATATTAACACGTAGCTTCACAAATTCGAGTTTAATTTCCCTAAATTCATCGGCTCGTACTAACCGGTGCGACCATCAGCGAATGCAGAAATGCGGGCTCGTAAAACACCGAAATCAAGATGAAAGCCCTCCTCCAACAATATTCTCGGCGGAAAGGCATTAAATATTCGTTTCACGTCCGGTCGAATCATCGTAATTCACCGGTAGCTAACAATAAACCTGGCCTGGAAAGTGGAAAGAAAGCCGAAGCCAGCCACAACACGGCCAGGCGCAGGGAGGTGGTTAGAGGTGGGTGAGAACGTTAAGGAAAACACGGTGAGGAAAAATCGGTGAAAGAAAAGCGACGAAGACCCGTTTCGAGAAACCGGCCTGGGCCCTGGGACAAAAGGGGCAAAACGTTGTTGGCCTGAAAGGAAAGCAACGGCGAATTTCTGCTTCCTCGGAACACGCTTCGACTGTACACGTAGCCGGACGTAAGAAGGTTTCCTGGGGGATGCGGGCGGCGGGCGCACGGATCGGGATTAAACTACGAAGAAAAGTGGTTTCTAAGGGTTCTGAGGGAGGGCCAACGTGTAGCGTCGAAAGCTAAAACACCTCGACGGTTCTCCAAAGCCGGCCCAAACTACCTCCTCCTCCTCCCGCCCCTGGCCTGTCTTCGGTTTTATCTATGTCGTTCTTAGCCCCGGGCTATGGTGGTTTGGATTCAAGGGGGTGGTGCACACGAGAGGCTGGCGGCGATTGTAAAGCTCACCTTTACTGAAAGGGAACACGCGTGCACGTGGACCCTGCGGATAGTAACTTTGCTCAAGAGTCTTATTTAAAAACACTCGCTTCCTGGAGAATTATGTTCCTTGTACAACGTCGAAGTTTCTTGGAAAATTCAGTGGCGATGAAGGGAAGAATCTTTTGGTGCATCACTTTTTCTCTGCATTTTCTTAATTTTATTTATTTATTCGTTTACTTGGAAAGTCTTGAATAATATGTATTGTGTAAATGTATTATCCAGAGAAATAGTGGTGTTTCTGAAATTATTTAATTTAATTTATTTTCAATTTAACAAAATCTTGTTTTCCTTCAAAAATTAATAATAGTGAAGACTATGCGTTTAAATAAATGAGGCAAGTGAACAAATAAATTTTAATATTTTACATTTATTAATTTTGATCTTAGAAAGATAAAATAATTGAAAATATAAATGAACCTATAATACAGAGAAACTATTATTATTTAAATTTTAATAAACATTCAATCATCAACTAATTAATTTATAGCCACGAATTTTGATTGCATACTAGAGCTGAGCAATTTAAAAAAAAGTTCTCGTTCCGTCGGTCAACAAAGGAGATTAAAATTATATTCGCGTATTTTTCTCTCCTCCTTTACAACGTGCAATCTAAAAATATGATGGTTGTAATGAATCTTATTCCCGCATTCAGGGTACACCACGAAAAGCGGCTTAGCTTTTAATTGCTCTAAACCGGTCCAGCATAATTTCAGGATCTCTGACTCGTCGACGTAATTCAGGCTTACAAACTTCACCGGATGTTCTGATGGTTCTTTAAACAACAAAACTTTGCGGATTTTCTCGGGACGAAATTGTTCTTTTTTCTCCAAGAGTATTACCATCGCATCAACTGTATGGTTGATAACAACAATTGTATAGGATGTACCATCCTACTTAATTAACTCAAATTTTCCTTAAACAATTTTTTTTTGTCGCTTGCTAAAGTTCATTTGCAAAATTTAGTATTTAATTATTTCGAAATTTTATTTTGACTATTGTTACCCTTGAAAATGAAATTCAATGTCGTGTTATAGAAGGAATCAGTTTTGTGCCCAGGTGATTATAAATACTTTCATGTTGATGAAAATTCCAAGAATATTGAACTTTTCGCTTATTAAAAAAATTTTAATTTACTCCATGTATAAAAACCGCATTTATAAGAGGGTCGGTTGTACATATTGAAAATTTCATCGAAAATTCAAGTGCTTGCGACTTTTTTGATTGCAACGAAATTATTCACGATTTCTTCTCGTATTGTTCTTTCTCTTCCACGACATTTCGGTCTTATTCGATCGTTCGACTGCTCGTTAATGTACAGGGGGGGGATCACCTGTTTTGCTCGTTAATGAGTTTTTCAAGAGTTGCTCGAGTTGTCGGCGCCTGTCTCTTGGGTGCCGTATAAATCGATGGAGACCATTCGTGGATGTAACTGAAGTTTTATGGTCAGTGCCCACCCGGAGATGGTGATCAAACTTTGACCCCCATGATCAGGACGGTAATGGCATTATTTTCAGGACGTGAACATTCTGACTTAATGTTCTATGACTTGAATGTTAATATTTCCAGTATATTATCACTCAAAATATTAATAATAACTTGTCAATAAAAATGTTCAAAACTGTACTAGCTCATTGGTAGAATTTTAATAAACAGTTTTGCATTTAATTATAAACCCAATTATCAGTGCTATTAATTTTGATAATTTGCAAGCTTATCTTCGATAACAAAATGCACTGACAAGATACTTTAATGTTTTTTAAAAATTACTCGTTCGTTCGTCCGGTGTCTTAGAAGTGATAGTAGTCAACGATATCTGCTGGCTCTAGAACGCCTCAATTTCGGGCAGAGACGAAAATTGGGGGTTCAGAAACTCGAGGCTGAAGTCGCTTTATCTTTGCCGGCAAGTTTTCGTGACTTATCTCGTTGTCCCGTCGCGCAGTTTCGATGCAGATCGCTCGATTCAGCGATGATGATCGCGCGGAAAGAGCCTTACGAGGATGGAAATATGGTATCAGACGGAAGCACGAAACCACCTGACTTACTTTTACTTTTTATCCCGGATATAATAGACATAATAACAATGTTCGATGATGAGGCGAGGTTAGAAGCATCTTATGGTTGCACATTGTATCTGATCTGATGCAATATCAACTCTTAGAGACATTTAACAATTTGAACTAAAATTTTAAAGCATTCTTTTAAACATTCTTCCCTCCAAGAAAGTCTTTTATTTAAAAATTTTATTGTTCAATCACAGTAAGTGGATCTTCTTATACCTCACAATTTAACACTGACTACCATGTCACTCACATTAGGAATTATTTATTTGGTTAAAACCGTTCTCATTAGATGTTTGAAATAAAATATTGCAGAAATAGAATATAAAATTTGTCGAAAATAAAATTACCATCAAATGGAATTTTTAGTAGCTGCAGTGTGACAGTCAAGGTGTTAAGAGTCTCCAGTTTCTAAGGAAACGTTGTAACCTTACGGGTGGTCGGAAGAAGGCCATAAAAAGGGAAAAGCGTCAAGAGACATAAAATGGATAGCCGATCAGCATCGGCAATTATTTTGATGGGTGTGGTGGAGTGGGAAAAGGGAAAGAGAGTGTTTTTCCTTGCAGAGGAATAATTAATCAATTACACTAACAGTTTTATCTCAGTGTGCATTGGATTCGAATTAAAAAATAATGTAATTGTTTAGACACTTGAATTACTTAAATAAGATAAATTTATGGGTATTGTCGAATCCTCTGTCTGACCACATAGATTCTATTCTCCTTTTGCGACGAGTACCAGGTTTAATCTACTCGTCTGACCACCTACGATTCTTATTCTACTTGGCTGATCGGTTACGGGCCTTGCACTGACAGTCTGACCAGTTACGTTCCTATTCTACTTACACTGTTACCAGGCTGTGACGTATGAAATCTTTGATTTTTAATTGCAACTTATTGCATTAAACTTCATTGACTAGAATAAGATATATATATTGTAAAGAATTTATTCTTATAATTGGATACAATTTTCGCGTTTTAATTGACATTAACAAATATCAAATTAATGCAATTACATTCTTTTGTTTTGAAAAATCACAAGTGCCTGGAGGTATGCGTTCAAATAAATGAATATTAAATGTTCGAATAGAATAGAAATCATCTCAGTCATAAATATTTATTGAAAAAGAAAATTTAGTACAGTCAGTGAACGAACTTTCCAACGTATCAATTTCTCGCCTAAGATTCGAATCAGTTCCGATTAATCCATCGAAAAATTGTTGAAAAATCGTGGCCGAACGGTTGATCGACGAAATCCAGTTGGATTCCCGACATTTCACAGATTCCCTGTTTTATTTCGAGCCTGATCGCGACGAGTTTCATACTCGAACTATAACGTGTCGTGCAAAACCCGAAGGGTATTGGCCGCGGGGCAAATGGTGCATGCGGCAAGCCTGACACATATCAATCAGGCAATGGAATCCTCTGCTGTACTGATGATCCGACAATCCTCCCTCTCTCTTGCTCGCTCGCACTCTATCATTCACTATGCCCGTCTCTTTCGCCGCCTACGTATCCGACCGTGACACGGGATCGTGTGCATACCGTTTTCGAGTACCGACTGTCGTCTGCTTGGAATTTCAATGCTAATCAGCTGTGATGTCTGATTGAATGGCGGATACTATGATCCTTGAACGGAACGCCTCGAGCGGTTTCGATTCGGATCGCTCAAAGGTGAAAGGATCGCGTCTTAAGGGTGGATTCGCTGATAAGAGACGTATCATGCCGTCTTCATACAGAAGGAACTTGTGATTTCAATGATATTTCAATGCAATATCTTGTAATTTATTAGTGTGTCGACCCTTTGCACTCGAGTGGTGACACATCCGATTAACTATAATATTTTAAAATGTATAATTTAAGTGTCAATTATGAAAGAAATCAAAGTAAATGGATCGTAAGCATTTGTCACCCTTTCCTTCCAAAAAGGGGTGTTTGAATTTTCGAAGCTTCATTGGAAAAGAAAATTAGACTTAATAATACTCCTTTTAGTCCATTGCTAGAAGTGCTGTGCTTCCTTGTAGATACCAAATTCGTCGTGGCTCCAGAACTTAAAAATTTCGATTTCTATGTTACTATAGTGACGTAGTTATTTAAAAATTCCTCCCTTGTCAATTTCTTTCCCCTATATCTGTACTATGCATTCGGCCGAATGGTCGGCGATGCACGGACTTAAGCACATATGTAGATACGCTGTTGTTTATCGACCTAGTTGCAGTTCGAATCCTGGAGCCGTGTTCATCGATTATTGGCGAAGGATATTTATAGAGCTTGATTAGCGAACTAAAAATTCACTGTGATTAAATTTTTCAATTTCTAAAACAGACGAATGCGAATTTAATTAGCAAGCTTGAGGCAAAAATGGTTTAATCAACTTATAACCGTATGATCTATCGTGTGTAACATTCCATGTGCGTCCATAATCCTGGTCGGGTGTTGGTTGTCCTCAAATTGAAATTTCAATACTAATCAGCTGTGGCGGTTGATAGGCTGAACGATATGCTCGTTTTCGGATTATTGATGACGTGGTCATGTCATATCCCTCCTGTGGTAATGGAAAACTCGATTTCAGAAAATTAAATATCTCGGTACCCTGCCGGGGGAGAAATATTTTATTAATATCTGTGATCAAAGTACCGTGTTCATGAAACAAGGAGAATATGTTATTTAATCAAGATGCTTTTAACGTATGTTTTGCATTCAACAATCCCCTTTTAGCCTTCCTTATTTCGTTTAAATTAATGTATATTTGTATACTTTGAATATCTTTTACAAGTTCAGATTAATGTCAGAATATTATTCTGTGTGTAAAAGTGTCCGAATAGTTTAACTCCTTGGGCACTTGTTTCGCAAATTGAGACAATATTTAACGTGTACATTCTTGTTCGTGTACGAGTAATTAGTATCACTTACAACAGAGTGTTTCTTCAAGTTTCATAGAACCTCGTTTGTGAAACACTGCCCCATAATATCAGAAGTAAGGAATATATTTTGTGCAAGTATTAACGAAATTTTTAATGACTGAAATGACTGAGAAGTTTGTGAAGAATTTTGGAAAATACCACACCCTTCAAAATTATCAATAATTTGCTTTTTGTTATGCCTTCAATTTATTATTTTCATTTTTAATTTACCTGAAATTCACTCTATGTGCGTCATTAAAATAAATGCATCCTTGTACAAAAATTGCACCAATAAATTGTGCCCAAAGGGTTAAGGGCCAGTTTCCGTGCACTTCCGTTTCCAGCAGCATCTCGAAAATAATATATTCTCGTCGTCTGAGAATTAATGGGTTAAAATCTGCATTGTCGGCTTGATTGCGGATGCACCTTGGTCCATTCGATAGTCTATACAAGACGATTGCAGCGGTCGGATCCGACGTTGTTGCACGCCACCTCCCTCCCTTCGCCCCCCTCTCATAGACCGTAGTCGTCCTGGAATTTCAGTGCTGATCAATTACTGCGAGCAGTTACCTAATTGCCAATCCCTGAGAGTGGCTTTTAGCCTTGCTAACCCAACGTTTCCTTTGATCGACGAGTGTTTATCCCGACGATCGGCTACGATTAAAGGATAACGTAGTCCTACTTGAATTTTATTCATCCAAGTTGGCTCACGAAACGTTTAACGGGCAAGAAATTAACCGGGGAATCGTTTCAACGTGGAAACGAATCGATTTTATGCAACTGATACCTCTCCCCCCCCCCCCCCCACACTCCTGATCGTTTATCGAGCTACCCGGTTAATAGAATTTTAATTGCACCATCAACGAGATTGAAATTTTCTTTTTAGACCGGCGAATTCAATGTCTCTTATCATCGATTGAAAGATCCTTTTGTAAGTCTTTGTTTAATACAATAATTAAGTGGACTTCTTAATGGCAATTGGTTAATTATCTGTTTTACTTAAATCTATTAGGGGAACGTTAACGAGAATTAGTAATTTTTGGAACGATGCTTTATGTTTTGAAGTGATTGAATCTTCATCCTTTTAGGACTTTGGGAAATTTTAGTGTCTGTACGTAATTGTAAGGTTTTGGAAGGAAATTAATTTTTAAGATTCATTTTATACCAAATTTTGGTATAATTTTGGTTGGTTACTAATTGCGTAAAATATAAAAAGTCCGATGCGAAACCGTGAATCCCAGAGATCAACCCTCCTGTTCCTCGGGCAACAAGGAAATAGTATAGTCTCATTACGGGATAAAGATTCGTCTGGGCCATTGTTCCATTCGAACTTTCATTCAGTCCCTTTAAGGTCTCATTGTTCCAGGTGTTTTCAGTTTTAACAGCATTCCTGGTCGTTGTAGCGCGGACATATTTCTTCAGACCTTTCAACAGCAACCCCCTTCGCTTTAAGCCTTCGCTTATGGCCCGTACCTTTGAACGCACACGGCATCGCACAAAGACACTCGCTTGAAAAAATCACAAAAGAAGGCGTGCTCAAAGTATGTCCACTCTATATGTATGTAATGCATGTTCGCGCTGAAAGGAAGTCTCGTATCGAAAATCCATGGTTTCAGCGGGATGTGTTTTAAACGCGAGTTACCATACGCGCATATCGGATATTTTAACCGGTAGGAAAATGTTTTACACGCCGGCGAAACTATTCGAACAATGTTGCGTTTAAAGTTAAACGATTTAAAAAAAAATCCCGATATACACAGTGGATCATTTAATGTTAAAATCTACAATATACATATATATATACCTGGATCATTTTTCGAGAAAATATTTAAGGGAGTAAATGTTTGAATTATAAGGAAAATTATTTTCATGAAAAATTGTTATTTTAAAACCGAGGTTGCATTGAACAAAAAATTTCGACTAAACGGTTGGTGTATGGAAAAAATTGAATCGCGTGCAAGTTTTATAGGAAACGGAACAGGGTGTTTCAACGAACGGCACAGGGGTAAGAAAAATCAAGGAAGAAAACGAACGTCGACGACGGAGTTAGTAATTCTGTTTGCACGACAAATCTTTCCTGTACAAGTTCGAATTTGTTTCGAAAGGTCTCTCTCTCGTGGATGGTAAATTGCAAATTCAAAGTTGCCAGTGAAGTTTCACGCCGTTTGCGTTCGGGGCACAGACCGCTTAATGCCCTCGGAAGAATAAAACCGTGTTTTCTTTCCCCAAGTATCGGGGTTAAAATTGGATATAATGGCCTCTGCCGAGCCCCGAGGCTGTTTCCACGATGGGAGGTAACGTGACCCTTGGACGAATTATTTTCTCCTTCGTGACAAATCGTTTTTGATTAATCTTTTGATCTTTCAATGCTAATTTGCATGGGATGAAAGAGCCAACAGTTGGTCATTGGCATTTTTATTTTATTTTCATCAAGTTTTATCCATTTTTGTGTGTTCATTCTTCTATTCATTGCTCAGAGACGTCAATAATTATTATAAGGCTCGGAAGCTAATTAGTGCACGTCACGAAGTATGTTAATGCAGGTAATTAACTGGAGAATTTGTTTAATAATTCTGTGATCAATAGTTGACGTGATATGTATGCCAATTAATGGTGCTTGGTGCCAATAATTAAAAAATAATTTGAAAGTATTACAAATTTATTTTTTATTTATTTAAATTGAAATTTTTGTAGAAATTGCGATACACATTTAACAAATTTTCAGACTAAAATAAAATAAATTTGTATAATTGTCGACACAGAATTCAAATAAAATCCAATTCCCAATAAAATGATGAAAATTGACAAGGGACACTAATTAAAAAGAAATAATTTCCTTAATTTCTTCCACCAATACAGAGCTTAAATAAAATCTAATTTCCCATAAAATCTTTATAAAAGAGTTGAAACCTCAAACCCAAACGGAATCGCGTAATTCTGAAATTTAAATAAAAAAAAAAAGAAATAATAATTCTTTATAAATTCGATAAAAAAGTTTATTTCCTTCGTCGACAAAGATTTCATTGAAACGTGTTTTCCGATAACTTTCAAAGGGAATAATTTTAAAATACATACTTGCGAGTCACGTAGCACCCAACTAAGAAATCTTCTTTCCGGAAGACGTGTTTTCAAACGGGGTTTTAAACGGTTCGTTCCAGGAGGACGTTTCGTACCGGAGAGACGGGAAATCGTAATATACATAAATCCTTGCCGGTGTTCGATGAATTCGAATGCGTGCAAACTTCTTGCAACATGTCCTTCGCGTAAATATCGAGATATCGAATAAAAATGTCAATCCTCGAACGACCTGTCCAGACAGTCATTTATCTGGCGTGCGTTTACCTACACGCTTCATAATACCCGATCGAAACGTTGCATGTTGCACAAATATTGCACTTTTGTATGCAACAAATAAGTTTTACTTTGTAATTTACTTTGTAAATTTGATAAAAATAATATTTATTGCAGTTGTAGTCGTATGCAGATTCAAAATATTGCTACTTAATTACTCAAAATTATATTAATTATTAATATGATCTAAAGATGAACTTTTCTTTGATTATAATTTTAGAATGTTCATTCGTTAATTTAATATTTTGATATTCTTGTGATTTGAATCTTTAATCTCTTACGTCACTATTATTTGCTCTATTTTTATTCACTTCATCGAATACTAATTGCAATTAAGAAACAGGTGAGCTGAAGCTTCAAAATTTAATTTCATTATTAAGCTGTTATTGGATATGCAGACCAGTCGAAAATAGAACAATCCACTCATTGCAATATTATTTTTGAAATATTCAAGAAAAATAATAGTTCATTACTTAAATTATTTTAAATCTTTAATTTTGCTTAACTGGTATCAAACGTATCGAATTTCGTATATTTCATAATATTTTGAAAAATGAGGAAGTGGAACCCTCTGAGGGGACATGAAAGAAATACAACTAATTGATTTTTCTTTTTCTAAGTTTTCTCCAAAATAATTATTCTCAATACTATATCATCTTATTTACGATGGTATGTTGTTCACTACTTTGTAATTAAGGGTTAATAAGGATGGCAGTTTCCTTGTAGTTGGGGCGTGGATTACAATTCTACGATCCATATTTCATACTAAATATGTTTGATATTAAATCGAAGCACAATTTGAAAAATGATGGTACGAAACACGTAGAATCTTTGCATACACCAGGAAGCATCTAAATAAACGCACGCACGCGCGTGGAATTTGGCACAATCAATAAGCAGTCTTGCCGCTAGCGGAGTTCAATTTAAAATCGCAAGACGGACGAGTGGCATCATCAGTCTCCATCGTTGATCTTCAAATTTATTTTTGTATTACTTTACTAATGTCCTGCGCTGAAAAATGTCGCCATAAGGTGGAATGTCCCATCGTTCACCCTTGGATTAATAAATATTAATTTCGAGAAGAGTTGGGTGATTTAACGACGGAATAAAATAGCACAATAGATAAATTATTATGTCCAAGCAGAATACGGAAAGTATAATAAATTATCACATGTAATAAAAATAATACAATTTTGCACCCTTTGCTAATTACAGTTAAAAATTGTTATACCACAAATAAGACAATCAAAGACATTATAAATTTATTCCAGACAGAATCACGATCATCTATCAAAACATTCTCTTTTAATACAATTGTACCATTTTCTCGAATGTACTTAACATTTCATCTCAAATATTCTCCATCCTTTCACAATTATCGAGACGCATCGAAGGGCATCGTACGATACCCGGAATATTTCTTTATTTATTTTTTTCCCGGACGGGGGAGGGGAAAACAATCTTCCGTTCCCTCGGCCGACCCTCTCCGAGCCCAGAATTTTTACGATCGACTAATGAGCATCGTTATTTCTTCTCTATCGGTTCCGCATAAATAATACGAGTCCCGTCTGTGTACGCCCGCGAATACGTACTCTGGTTTCACCGTCTTAAAATACTACCCCGTCCCACCCCCCCGCGCTCCTTATTTCCCCATCGACGATTCTCATTAATGAAAATTTCATTCGAAACTCCTTTATCCGGTACCTAGCGCTGATATTTCGTCGTATTCGTAAGCTCGGTAATTCCGGAACAATCCCGTCTCGTCGGCTATCTTATTCTTTCGTCTATCCAATTTCTCCCCATTTTTTTTTTTTTTTATTCCCCCAACCCCGTGATTCTTCAGTCGGGACAGGATGAATGGGGATTTCGCGGGAAGAGCAAAGCGAGACGAGGACAGGGAAAGCTCTTTTCGAATACGCGTCCGAGTTTCTAATAGGGACGACAGTGGCGGGCTTTCGAAATAATTGATGGAAGTTTAATTGATCGCGGGACGGGACGCGTGCGAGTTATGGAGCACTTTACGACGGCTCCGATGCCCGTGGGGATCATTATAAATTAAACGCGATCGGATGATCGAGAAACGGGAATCTTTGTACCGGACCGCGAAACAGGAATAAAGAAAATTACGTTGCGGTGTCGTGTCGGTCACCGCGAAAACAGGGGACTTGGAATCGACGGATGTTACGAAGGATCAATGTAAATCAAACTCGTTTATTAAAAATGTTACGATAATTTTAGTTGTCGGTTTGTTGGTAGTCGAGAAGATTCTGGTTCCTTGGACTTTAGGAAAACGGATGTAGGCAGGATCTTGTGAAATCGAATAATGTTAACACGTGTTAACATCTTGTACTTCCACCCTCTGCTTTGAAGACAGCAAAATGGCCAGGTACTATACTTTGTTGAAAATTGACGAATTAAAAAGAAAATCTTGTTTTCCTTTCCGACTGATTAATTTCGCGCGAAAGGCGATGCGGAATCGGCGTCGATCCATAAACGATGAAAAATAAACAAACTCCTTTCTGCGGAATTTTAATTAAGCCCCCCCCCCTCTCCCGAAAAGAAAAAGGCGGTCTCAGCCGAGTACAATGGCGTCGCGAAAGGGACGACGTTTCATCGTTTCTCGTCCTTCTTCGGCTTCGTCTCTTCCCGGAAGGGGGGGAGGACGGAGAACCGTCTTCTTTTATCCACTTCTCGACGTCGAGTAATTATCTAATCGACCTCTTCCGCGAACAATATCCCTCCCGGTTTCTTTCGTCGTTGCTCGGTAAACTTCCGTCATCGAGCGAAATAAAGAAAAAAAAAAGGAGGGAAGAAAAGAGGCGGAGAGGAACGGGTATAAGAGAGGGGTTGGATAAAAGACGGAAGGGTAACTAAGGCAAATAAAAATGTTAATTACGAGGATTTAGTTGGCCAGCTTTGGAGATTGAGGCTCGAGGATCGTCCGTCGCGTTCTTTTCATCGGAGGGAGGTCCCGCGGGACTCTCGACGCAACGCGACGAAGGGAGGGGTGGCTTGAAAAACGAAATCCTGGCTTTGTGAACCCTGCGTCGCTGACCCCGCGCTCTTAAGACGAGAAATGTCACTTAGTTTTTTCTTCCCTTCGATTCGTATCGAATTCGATCAATGGGTGGCCTGTATTGGACAGATAAATATTAACTAGAATTAATCGATTTGGGGTCATTTGACCCCCCTTGGTACGTTTAGTGTTAATCGTTACGGTCAATAATTGACCATCCCCGAATAATTCGAGTATTCAAATTCACAGGCCCAAAAGGGACCCCATAGTTAATTCGAGCCCCCAAATAAAACGCGAAATGAGTTCGTCAAGATGCTAAGGGTCAAGCTCTCGAGACGGTCTATGTACGATTCGTTTTTTGGCTTCATATCGAGTTCTCGATTTTTTTTTTTTTGTAGGGTCCGCGTGTAATCAGCCGAAATTCCGCGCCGTGAATCAATACCGAGCCGTCTGCCCTAGTCGACCCTTTTCTCCTCTGTCCCTCCCCTCCAGCCGCCGTTCGCCCCCGACGTCCTTTCGATTTCCGAAACTTCCGCCTCATCGTCTTCGAGGCGTTATTACCAGCCCACCACCAGCCGCAGGCATTTTCATTTCCTAGCACCGAATTTTCCATTTTCACCGACCGCGACCGGAGGTGCCTTCTGCCGCGTTTCCAGCGACGCGGAGCATCCTTGGGGATTCCCGCGGGATTAGAGTCTTGCCTTCCTCGGGACCTGCGTGTATCGTAATTCGATTCGAATTTTCGGGAACGCGAGTTTTGTTTAACGAAGCGTTCGGACTTGGAGTTGCTTAATTTTTGAAATGATTTCAGATTTCATTCTGAATTGCAATAGTGATTAAAATATAGGAAGTCTTGAGTAATTATTATACTTAATTGGAATTTTTTAATTTGTCGATTAAGTTTAGTTCTAGATGAAAAATAAATCTAGAATAATTATGATCCAATTAAATTAAATTCTGAACCAACTAAACTCATAAATCACTCTGTAAATTAAAAACACAATATTAACTTTGACAATTTTCCAGACCATTCAATTTATCGAAGATAGAAATAACAGTTGCTAATATTAACCAGCAAAATTCTATCTAACAAGCACGAGACACGAGAAACAGGGTATCCTCGCGTGGCAAACTCAGACCCATTAAACTTTCTGCCTAAGCTATTGCTATAACCAGCTGAACCATGTTTCAATATCAACGATGTAGTTACATGGTATCATGATACAAGTATTCGTACAAAATTAATGACCTCTTTCTCTTTTTTTTTTATTTCAAATCTGACATTTGCTTGGGGTATAAGGTTAATTTCTGCAAAATTTCAGCAAAAATGAAAGCAAAATTTCAATTTGACCCAGCAATAAATTCAGTAATTACACATAATACATAAACATAGTTCTGAAATTTTGATTAAAACTGTGGAGGGTTAAATTCGAAGTATTTATAAATACGTGAATCACTGAACAATTTCGTGGATGTAAATTTGACTTGACTCTCTTTGCACTGATTTTGATGGCCAGCATTCCTTGGGCGATGTTATACGACCAACAGCTATACAGGGGTTGGAATAGAGCCGTTAACAGTGGTATGGAGATTCAGCCGGATTATTGGCTGCTTCTCGAGTTCGAGGGCGAAACCAGGCCGGATGGTATTTGTTAATGTTCCCCTGTAAGAGGTTTTCTTTCTTTCCTTCTCTTTTTTTTTTCACGAGCTTCTCCATAGGAGAGGCTTCCCTCAGTCGGTCGGGTAGCCGAAGCTTTTTCATCGAGGATTTCTCGGTACCCTTTGAATCCTCGCCTCCTTCGAACAAGCTTGTCCTGTACCTCGTATCCGCCTGTTCCACTTTGGCAAGTTTCAATTTATTTTGCAGCGTCAACTGTGCCTCGAACCTTTCCCTTTTGTGCTCTGAATTCTGCTTCCTTTGAATTATTGGATTGTATGCACAATCATGCGGTCGACTTCGAGGTCCGATGGGATTTTTTCGCGTACAACTTTGTCAATTTCAAGATCAAAACAAGTACGAAAACTTAATCCCTTCGTGTTGTCAGAAAAATTAGTGCGGCACCTTTGCGTTCTGATGAATAAGAATTGATTTTTAAACCAAAAATTCTTAACAAATAAAATTGGTTTTAAGTTTTTCATTTTAAATTACAAAATTTGTGTTATTAATATTTCTAAGGAAATTATCAAAATATGTTTACTAATACTCCATCAATTATTATCTGATTAGTAAGACTGTTCCTTGTATATAAAATTTGGTTATATTTATTTGTCAAGGTTTATTCTGCAGCGATAGCTTGAGTTCAATTAGTGAAATCATTATTACTTAATCAGAAGGTAATTAGTGCCACCAGTGACTGTCACTGTAAAGAAATTAAATTTTGAATAATTACATTAAATTAAGGATGCAAAGTATCTAACCGGTGGCTTAAATTATAAAGATAATGAATCTTTACATATTCCGTTAGTATTATATCAATCGACCTGTTAATTACAGTAAATAATCCCCGGATTTATTGAATGTACCCTGCTGAGGTGCGACGTTCATCGCCATCGAAGAGATAATTTCGTTGGTCCGGTGAATCCAAGACTTTTTCAACGACAACGATGAATAAAAAAAAAATGAAAATAAAACCCTCTTCCTGCACGGAATGAATCTTGAATCCGAGCCACCCTCGTTGCCCTTTTCTGTTCGCTTTTCTCCTCGCCAGACGTCGCGATTCGACGTGCTGAAGCGACGACGGGATCATTCATTTCGAAGGTTCTTTCGTGCACCGGACGAAATCCTCGTGTCTCGTCTCAGGCTACGAGCCTCCGGGATCCATGGCGAATTTAATAACTCGAGTTCGAGACGAGATGAAGTTGAACCGTGGAAGCTTCACCGAGCGTAACATACGTATACGTACACGCCGTGTTTGTGCGCGCACGTAAGAACGTCGACCGGGAGTTTATGGGGGATGTAGTTGGCGTTGTATGTGGTTGGTTGAACTTATTCGTGGCTGGTGGCTCGCAGTTTCGAGCATCCGGCTTGCAAAACTCTTTAACCCTATAAATAAAAGGAGAAGAATCCTCTTGGCGGGATACAGGATTTATTTTATAATACCGCGCGATTCTTGCGGTCTGTAATCTCTGAGGAAAATTAACCCTTTTCTCGCTTTCGAGACTCGCAGATTTTCCGTTTATGTTTCGAGCAGGATATCTGCAAACTTTCTGTGCTAGAACATTTCTATTCCACGGAAATTTAAAGTATTAAAACTTCAACCCTTACACTCTAAGGGTTATTACTTAAAATCTGAAATTAAAGAGAAATTTAGATCAGAGAAATTTATTTATTAGAAAAATGATAAATAATAGCAGAAGTTGAATTATTGTTTCCTAAATTAGGAATGTTTATTTTTATTTAAGGGTATTAATCGACAAAGAAATTACGAATAAAATACAAGAGATTGCAAACCACTTTTCTTTAATAACAAAATGTTTCAGGTTTACCAGTCTCGTGTAATAGAATGTTTTTTATGAAGGAAAAAAAGGGAATTGGGTTACGAGGGGTTGGTACGCGCGGAAAACTTGTAGGAGATATTTTTTTTTTTTTTATCGAGGATGGATGAGAAAGGTATTTGATCGTAGCAGGAAGACTGATACGGATCGGAAGAATTTCTATGTTTTCTTTTTAAAGCGAGCCGAGAAGGAAAAATATCCTGCTACCAATGGACCGAAAGGGGATCGTAATTCTGTTTGAACGAAATTTTTATACGCTTCTTTTCTGTAACATTGATGGGAAAACAGTTGAATAGTTCTTAGAATAGAGATTTTACACCGATATCTCGAAGGATATTCTACCTCGTGCTTTTATTTCAGCGATCAAGGATATTCATAGATTTTCAGATAATTTGAAGTGGAAAATAAACACCCGAATATAGAATGTTCCAATATAATATTCGGGGATTTTTAAGTTTTTAAAAATGTAAAACCTCTTTTTTTAAGTTATATAAAAAAGTGTAGTATTTCTGGCTGAAACGAAATGGTTATTCCATGAATTTTGCAGAGTTTTAAGCTTTAAATATTTAGAGTTAAAATAAAACATTTTATATGTAATGTTTTGCAAGTATTTTTATTGGTCGTTTTGAAATTGTCTATTAATAACAAGACATTAAATTTTTCAATGAATTGAAAATTCTTTATAATTTACAATTCGTGTAATATATTTAAATAATTTTAATTATTCGTTATTGGACAGATCATCAAAAATGATGAGACTGAATTCGATACATTCGATGAAAAATTGATGATCAAAGTTCGAGAGAGATCCGTCCTTCTTAATGAAATAAATTTTTCAAAATCTACAATGAAACCAGTCGTGATCTACGCTCCTCATTTACGATTACTTCTGACCCGATTTCATTGAAACGTTGATTGGACAGAATGAAATCTAATAAAATTTTAATGGAAAATATCGAATTCAAGATAAATTTAAATGGAACACGTCATAGAAATCGCTTATACAATTTTCTGTGAAGTTTACGAATTTAAAACTGATTTTTGACGAATTTATATCACCAGGATTCATTATTTTATTAGCAATATTTAAAGTTATTAAATTTCTATTAGACATTAATCGTATTTCTAAATTTTGAAGTTATTAGATTTTTATTTCATTTCTAAGCTTCCCCAAAATTCCTAAGTTCCTAAATTCATTTATTTTCTCAATATCTATCAAAAATACTGAATAATTCCAACTGCGACGAAAGGGGTTAAAATAATTTGTCCCTCGCGGGATTAAAAACGGCTATGAAATCCATTCTGATTAAAATTCGCGAATCGTTTAGTCGAACCGAGTTAACGAACAAATGAACGCTCGATTTACTTAGGAAACTCGATCCTCTCCCTTTTAACTCGGCTAATTAGCGCTGTCACTCAATCAACACGCATTGTTCGGTAGGGAAATCTCGACGAGAAGTCGGTACGAAGGCATCTAAACTCTGGGTTTACGGTTAACTGGTTAAAATTTGCAACTAAACGCGAGAATGTTGCTTGCCGGGTCTCTCGTCGCTTTGAAAGTTTTGCGAGATGAACTTTCGACGGCGTAAACACGACGATACGAGTCGATGCTAATTACCATCTCCTCGGGGAGAGAGAGAGAGAGAGAGAGGGGTTAAGGTAGGGGAACAACGGCAATTAACTTTGCTCTAATTGCCGGTTTTAACGAGGAAGAAACCTGGGACACCGAGGCGAACAGGTAAAAGTGAAGTGCATTGTGCAAAATGTAAATAGAACCGAAGAAATCTCAACTTCTGATCTGATAAATTATCAATTTCGTTTGAGACAGAAATATCCTATTCTTTCTTATAAACAGACTTCAATGAAATATTTGTAACTTTTATTTTAAAATAGATGCAACTTTAAACAGGATCAAGTTGTTACAAATAGACTTTTCTTGTTTAATTTTAATATTTTAATATTTTAATAAAAAGTTAAATTTAACATATTTGGCCAAGCTTCAACCAATTGCAACCTTATTTTCATACATCATTTAGTAAACTAAATTGTATTAACTTCTAAAAACAATTCAAGTCATTTGGTACAATTTGAAGGAAAAAAAAATGTGTTCAAATATTTGCTTAGCCGAATATATTTACATTAATGATCCGCAGTATAGTGATCAATTTGGTGGAATGAGTGATAAAATAGTTTAGTTAGTTTGTTGACGGTTCGAGGAAATTGAATTTCGACGGTTCTCATCATTATACCTGTATCGTGGCTCGCCACCTGCATGCATATGCATACAAACTCTCGAATACACGAACAGAGGGTACACAGAGAGGTGAATGCGTGCATAAATGCACGCGACGAGACATCGTAATCGTAAATTGTCTTTGCACGTCGGGCTACGAGTTCAAAGTTCACGAGACGAGTTTCGAAACGGAACGTTGTTCTTCACCTCCTGATTGTTTTCGTTGTTTGATTATCCGCGTCACCTGCGCGCTTCAATCTTGCGCCAGAAAGACGATTATCAGGGTAATACAGAAATTAACCCTTTAGATTATAAACTTTCATACGCTACTTATACTTTGCTTAGAAAATTATTTCAAATCCTGCTGCATACAATTTTAATATTGAAATGTAATAAATGTCTATTTTGATTATAATTAGAAATATAACTAATCAATATTTCTTTTTCTAACTTTCCTTTCAAATATAATTTAAATAGAATATCTTATCCCTAATGCTATATTTTACAAAAGTACAAAAGGATAATCATTTTTAGAAGACATACCTTATCCTCAATTTTATTTATTTAAGGACGATACAACGTGACGGTGTTATTTTTTGTTAAAAAACCGAACCATCTAATTTCGATCCGTACACTCTTGTGTACTCTTTGTAGGTTGGGTCACGATTGATCCGGCTCTCGGTTTTTTGGAACAGGGTAACAACCGTGGTCGTCGTTCTGTTTCAATTCGTTCGGACTAATTGTCGAAGGTACCACACGTGGAGAGGGGTATTATCAGTTAGAGGAGGGAACTCGAAGAGGAGCCTAGAAAAAAAAAAAGTACCATCGGATCGCCCAGGGCCAGCAAACTCTTTCATCTAGAAGCCATTGTTCTCCGTTGCTGCTCTTTGCCTTTCGTCCTTCCCTCCGTTCTTTTTTTTTTTTTCTTTTTTATCCCCCCGTCGCCGTCCAAGACGTGGATCCGCGCTGTTTTAAGGCTTCCAGCCCCGGCACCTTGACCGGGAAGCATGTAGTCGTCGCTTGTTTAATCAGGCCTCGTTAGAAAATAACCCGAAGCTACGCCGTTGCTCGACACCTTTCCCCACCCACCCCCTCCTGCTTCCTTCACCCACGGCAGATGCTTCTAATGAAATTCTAACGAGTACGGATCTTCGTTAAGTGGATTATAATTTCCGCGTTGCACGCGAGCCGAGCGAACAGGTGGGTAAATCTTGGTGACGACCGATAACGTGTTAACCCTTTCACGAATCAATTTATTCGTATCGTTAGAAATATTACTTTCGTTTGACACCGTTTCAAAGTTACGTAAATATCGTATATTCGACCTCGAATATATTTCAACTCGAAATACTATATTTTTTTAAATAAAAATTAAGAAAAGAGGTATAGTATATTTTAGAGAATTTGAAGATCTTCAAATATTAGATTTTTAGAAAATCTAATAGTGGTTCGAGAGCGATACCGAAGTAACCCCTTTCGCTTAAAGAAGGGGAGAAAAAGGTGATAGAAGATTGTCTTAGACTTTCTTATAATTCCGTACCGGAAACACCAACCCCCATCCATCACGCGTAAACCCGACGAGCAAGTGGCTGCCAGGAACTGCAGCTCGTTAGAAAGCGGCTCGCCTCTTCATCCGCGAGTTAGAAAAGAGGCCACTCGTGTCCGCGTGAAAAACCAAGAAGTCGCCCCAATAAACCGCGCGCACCGGCTCCAATAACCGCGCACCGGGTCTTATCGTCCTCTTTTAGGTCTCGCGTTCTTTGCTTCCGCGGCCGTCGCGAGGAAACGACCCCATCTTGTCGCGAACCGGTGACGTTCTCCAGCGGATTTCTCGGCTGAGAGCTCGGCCCGCTATGAAACACCCCCCCAAACAAGGGGATGGGTAGACATTTACCAGCGCGCGGCGACTTCAGTCTCAGAAAAGTAACTATGAAGTCTGAAAAAGCTGGTGTGCAGTGTCCTAAAACGTACTTTCCAACTGATAAAAAAGTTTCTTAAAAAGGATTCGTTTATTAAGCTGGCTAGTCGTTTGTTCGAGATGTAACTAACGGTACTCGAAAGTAACTGAATTCGCTATTGCTATTTGCGAGACTGATGCGTTTCAGGAGCGGAAACCGAGGGGTCGCGAGGAAGCTGACGCGGTTCGAGGTCGAGCTCCATTTCTGGCTTCTCGAGTTGGGAACGGGGCCGACCCTCTTCTCGCGGTCAAGTTGCGTGACGTGGTTGTCTCTGCTTCAAGGGGGAGGGGCGGGAGGGGGGGTGGTTAGGCAAATGAAGAGAGCTGAAAATTATTCCTGGCCTTAAGCAGAGCAGCCGACATTCCTGTCTTGAATGGTATTTTAGATAATCGTTTTATAAAATGTACCGCGAGTTCGATGAATCTTATTCGACGAGGACATTATAATTACAATTAGGCGCAAATAAATTGGATTGTATGATTAACCATTTCGTAAGCAACTGATCTAATTAACTTTGAGCAGTTCGTTAGTCGTAATTTTATTCGATGTATTTTCGAAAAATCTCGAGGATGATATGAATTTTAATACCCTATGAGTTACTATTTGAAAGAACCCCAAAAATTCCATCTTTGAAGCGTTAGGAGCATAAATTCGTATATTGTTTTCCGCAAAACGTTGTACCATCGATTTCCGTTGTAGCGAAACTCACGGGGTTAAATTACCGGTATTTGAGGCAAGGAAACGCAAAACGTGGCCAATAAACGCACGTGATTAATTGAACGTTACTTTGCCCACGTTCCGGACAATTTTGTTCGTTAGCATGGGGGACACAAGGATGTTGTGTTTGCGAGAGACTTCCTTAAATGTAGCCACGACTTCCTCTTACACCGCCACCTGAAAGGCCATTATGACGACAATGGCTTGCCATGGGTAATAGCGCGACCAGGAATTTAATTATCATTTTAGGCGGTGCGGAAAGCAATTATTGGAAATTCAGTTTGCAATGGCCAATGGAACCTCGACTAAACGGCAGCCGCCGCCGCCGCCGCTTCCTACTTCCGGTACAGTTCCGCGAAAGACCGTGCTCATTAGAGGGTACACCTTTCTTCGAGGTACCGCCATTGTCCCTTTTAAAACCACGTCCGACCCTGTGTTTCCGTCGTACAAATATATTTAATATCGTGAAATCGAGGCAAATTATCAAGGCTTGTTCCCCTTTCAATTTTTCTTTTCGTCAATCTCAATGGTAAACCTTTCCTTCCTTCTTCGTGAACTCAGGCTCGGGTTAATATTATAATAATCGTTCCGTTAATCGAGTTCCGCCAATAAGTTATTTTATCAGCGGCCGCTCATTGAAATTCGATAATTCTTCTCTGTATCAATCGCTGTTTGTACCTCGAAGACCATAATATCGTTTTACTCGAGTTCCGTCGGCAAATTACCTGATTCGCGTGCAACCACCCTCAGCAATTTGATAATTCGCAATTTCTCGGATACAGTGCCGGTTCCTTAGCCCTTAAAAGGATCAGCGAACGTGTTCCCATTGAAGCGGATCTGGCTCGAGTGATGTGTTTTCCGCGAACAGAACACCAATGGAAATTAACTGGCGTGCAGAACAATTCCTCCCGATTCACAATGCGCGTATCACGCGTCGCGACGCCAAGTTGTATCGCGTTTCCCCAGATTCACTGTGGTACGACACACTCGCGTGGGTATCCGTACAAGAGAATAGCCGTTTATACACGCGAAGCTTCGCGGAGAATATAATGGTAAAGGTCCACCCGGCGACAAATCGATAAGCCGTTCAACAATAATAACAACGGACTCTTCGCTACCCTTATCCTTGGCTGTTGCTTCTGCAAGGACCAATCCAACGTCGACAAACACTTGTCCGCGATTTACTCGGTAAATTTCTCTGCTGGACGTGGCCACGGTGCTTGTTTTACGGGCCTCGATTCGTACTCGATCGCGGGCAAATTGTTATTTGACCGAGAGAAACAGTAAGTTCGATTGCGAGATCGTGAAGAGCGGACTCCGCGCGCGGCAAACAACATAAACGTTTCGATTCTTTCGAGGTTGTTTCAGAAAAATGGAATACAGTGGTTAATCCTCCATGAATTCACATTGGTTTTTTCATTAAAATGGAGTTTTTATTGCAAAAAATAAACAATATAAATGAAAATTTTTTAATCTAAACAGTGAACGTTACAATGTAACAAATACTGTAGTTATGAACATTTATGTAACGTTTAATAAAATTGTAAATCTCCCGATTGCATTGAGTTTAAGTGACGGGAACGATTAGTTTATAATTATTGTAAAAACATGCTATAGCACGAAAACGGAGATCGCAAAAAATGAACTGACTCGCACTTGGTTACACTTTGTCTCCGAATGTTTTACAGCGTACATTTGAAAACATTATTATTCAAAATTAAAATGCACTTCTTGCATGGAATACTTTTCTTGCATACAATTAACCGTGCAGCCGTAGTTTTCAGCAACCGCACAAAACTCGCGAAATAAAATATCCTTTGTATCTCGAAGTAAGCTCCTTTTGTTAGAGCTTACCTTCATTGTGTTTCTAAACTCGTTCTTCTTCGGCCATGGTAGTAACGTTAAATGGAAGAGGAAACGTATTTGTGGATACAAAAGGGTTAAAAGATTTACCTCCCTATACAGTTCGACAGATTAAACGTACTTTATTGTGTAATTAATGCAGCGCTTGCAATGTTTCATAAATAAAATTCAGTTGCCATAATAGTATGATAAGTAATACACAGAATATTTAATGATTAATCATTTTTTTTGTTAAGGATGATACGTAACAGTTTGGTATGTTTAAAAATTTTCTGCGATAATTAATTATGCAATGTTCACTGTTTAAACTGTTCCTCAAATTACACAAATTTCCAATATGCACCGAGATATAATTAATATTACCTAATGACCATGCGATTGTGGCGATTGTTACAAACACGATTTACAATATACATTATTAACGTTGATTCTCGAGAATTATTGTAGACGTTGATTTTCAATGCACTCTGTGAGTACTCCATCGGGTCATAACCGACTGTTGCAATTACTGAAATTATCCTAGTACAGTGGTGCAATTTTAATTAATATCTAAATTGGGCATTCGCACAATCTACTGTTCATTTTAATTCATTATACTATATTAAACCAGTGACTGCCATAAGGTAATCTGATTTATTCCCATCGAAATGTGCGAACGACAAAATGTTAATATTTCATTCTTGCTAACGAGAATTAATTTCTACGCATAATACCGTTGCACAACTAATTCTATTAAAATACAAGAAAGTTGGAATATGTTGACCATTAATATCAATAAAGCAACGAAGAATTTGTACTTTGTTGTCATAATTTGTCATAATTTTGGCGCGATAACGTTCGTCACGACGAAAGGAACATTCGAATTTGCCGCGTGGCGTAAAGATTCGCGTTAAAGCTCGAACGCGATTGGTCGGCCAATGGCGTGCCGCGATTGACCATAGTATACGAAATGGCCGCAACATGGCGCCAGTATCGGGACAGCGAACACGCAGCAGCGGCGCGCACAGCGCCGCGCATCGACGGAATAGAGCGAGACCGGACGTGAGAGAGAACGAGGCAGACTCGTTCGCGTTCCGCCGAGGTGGTGCAGTTTTCCAGTGTCGCGTAGAGTGTAGTGTTTTTCTTCCTTTCCCCCGTTTCTGAGCTACGAGTGTTGTGTGCGTCGGTGAGGCGAAGCAGACCCCATCCCCGATGATTAAGGAGTGCATTTAGGTAATTAACAATATCCTTATACGGCCGCGCCCCATTAAAATGCGAAGCTCGGTCCGTTTCGAGACGCCTCGCGACGAGCAACGACTCCACGGTGCGCCACCATAGCGCACACGCCGCGCCGGCGTTATTACCGTTTTCTAATATTATTCCCGTTGAATTATGCGTCGCAAGAACGTGTAACGAGTGCATCCGTGACAAATTCTAACGACCGTTGCTCGATCAAACGTATCGCGTGTGTGCGTGTGAATTGTACGCGAGGTGTGCATAGGGGAGAGAGAGAGCGAGAGAGAGAAAGAGAGAGAAAAAAAGGAAGGAATTGTACGGTGCCGGGAGGGAAACGTTTTCGCAGCGTGGTGTGACGCCGCGTCAATGTCGATTCGTTCGAAACACTCGAATCGCAAGAGGTTCGTAAAAGCGAATGGAACTCGTTAACTCGCGCTGTCTTTCTCCCTTTCCCTTTTCTCTTGGTGCTACGTAGATAGGAAACCCCGCGTATTAATGGTGTTTCTAACCGTCTTATCGTTTCGCTGTTCCTGTAACCAGTGGCAAAGTAAGGCAGTGTGTTCTCGTAGCCCGCGTGTTTTTCTTCTACGTTACCGTGTTTTTGTCGCGACGCGACGGTTAGTAACGTTGGCTGCGTAAATCGAAACGTACATGGAATATATAAAAGGCAAGCAAGCAAGGAAGATAGGAAGCTGGTGTTGGCAAATCGAACGATCGGTTCTTTTCCCCTCTACTCCGGATATTAACGAAAGAGGGAGACATAGAGAGGGAGAGAGCGAGAGAGAGGGATACGTAGAGAATGAATGCCTGTGTGTAAGCGAGCGAACGTGCAAGAGAGACAGGACACGTTCTAGACTACCGATTGCTTTTCTCTCGCGACTGTACCGCTTCTGGTCGTCGACTTGTATATCTGCCTACCTTTTTCCACGCACTCGATTCGCGCCACATTACATACTATGTATCAAACCGCGTGCTACTGTCCTCTGAAAACAATGCTACGCTCTTTCTTCTTTTTTTTTTTCCCTCCACGCTTTTGATACCGAAAGTGATGCCTTTAAATCTTCCGACAAAAGAATTCGAACGATACGATAGTAACACGCGCCTTGGCATTCTGTATTACAAGCTGAACACGTTTCCACGTAACCGCCAATCAAATGTCCCGTTGTAATTGTTTACCGCACGCGATGCACACTATCTCCTCGCCCCTTTACCCGTCGGTCGCCGGGTCCGAGCATCGCGTTAATTAGCCGCGTTCGATTCCCGTACACACGGAAGTCGCACCGTGCAAATATTTTTCGGAAATTAAATCGCGATCCCAGAAACTGTACGATCGGCGTTGCTGCATTCGACGGAAAAGCCGGTTTGCTGGGCTCTCTCGGCTTGAATGGAGCCGTCGGGTGAAAGAGGGAATTTTCATCGATCCGTTTCCTTCGATTAATTCCGATCATATTATATATATATATATTTCTGTAATTCGTTTCGAGCGGACGCATGACTCACGTTTAGGGAGCAGATTGACAAATCGTAGGCCGGATCCCCGTGGAATTACGGGCAGATCGTGTGATTGCTCGAAATTAGCCGCGACGTGTACCGATGGTTCGTGAACGTTACGCAATGCCTGGTGCAACGACCCGCGTGTCGCCAGTCGAAATGAAAAAACGAACGTTTCCTCTCTTCTTCGCGCGGTACCGGACTGACCTATCGACCCTACCCATCATCGTCCATTTATTAAACATCCGCCATATTTTACACAATTACAATCATATAATATTAATATCGCATAAAAATTTCTCTAATTTAATAATATAAAATTCGTAGCATTAGTTGTCGATGACCGACATGGCACCACAAGCATTACAATATTTTGCATGAATCTTTATTTTGTAAATATAACGTCACCGAAAGGGTCGTTTAGAAAAACAAAATTATGTGGGTCGTGTGCGTCCCGTTGAGTACGAAAGGGTTAAGTTCTACACAAACACACGCGTACAGGCGCATATATGCTGTACGCGGTGTGTATAACGGAACGCAGATTGCACTGAATTCCACAGTCCAATTGCATTGCGGACAGCAGCAGAGCGAAACGGTCACAGTCGCCCAGTACAGACGTGTGGTCGATTAGAAAGACAGGGAAGGCTAAATATAGTACGTTCGCGTTAACAGAGCTTTTCAATTTGTAATTCAGATATATTTCCACGATGCGACTGTACGACTAGTGGTAATTAACGGGGCGTCGTGTCTGGGGCACCCGGTGTGTTTTGATGGTGCATCGGGCCGTCGACAAAAGTTGCGCCGTGGCGTGGATTTTCATCGAACGGCCATTTCGTGGAATTGAAATGGAAAAAAAAAATTCTTCGACATCCTACAGAGTACCCGTACCGGTATTTCGATCTAAAACACGATTTCGAAAGATTAAAGTTCATACTAAAGATTTTTGAATATTGATTTATAGAATAGAGAAGTTATTCAGTACTTGTTTTTTTATTAGTATTATTGATTGAAAGAAATTAATCAAACGGTTGATTAAAATCTTTTCACTGGACAATGGATAGATCCAAGTATTGTAGAATTGAAAATCAATTCCCTTTTAAACCGGTAACCACGCAAACTGGAACGTCGATCAATATTACGCATAAACGCGTTTGATGCGTTATAAATCCAGTTCCTGTATGATTGATATATTGTTCTAACAAAAGAAAGGTCTGGTTTCGTTTAATCCTTCGCTTTAGAAAAATCGATCTCGTGCCATAGGTCATGGTTCAAATACGTTCCAGAACAAATTGTGATCAAGGAATAGACAAATCTTTAGTTAAATTCCAAATAGAATTAATTGAAATGACAAATTATCAGATCTTGTTTAGATTCCAATTATTAAAACTAAAAATTACAGAAAAAATTTATAGTATAATTAAATTTTTATTCAGATGTTAAGTGAAATAAAAAAAAGAACTAAAACTTTACCAATGAATTTGATAAAACAATCAAATTTTGAATATGACTTGTAGATTTTAATTAGAATTTATACAATTTGATACCAGTAAGGTAATTTTAATTACTTTTATCTAATAAAAGTAGATAAAGAGTAATTAGTTATGTATTAATCTGTTTTTTTAATGAATACAGAGTGTTTTTTTATGCCAGACCTGTAAACCAAAAGCGTGTTCATAACGGACAGAGCAAGAAACCCGTCTAATGCACTTTTAAATAGGAAAAAATAGTGGGGGGGGGGGGGGGGGTATCAAGCCAGGGGCGTTGCATCGAACACAAGAACCCTCTTTCTATTCCTATACATGCTAAACCTATTTTCCATATTTTACTTATTTATTTCTTCAATTTTAAAATAGGCATACATTCAACATCTTAATTTTATAATTACTTTAGGCATCGTAATCATTTTCCAAGCATAGACTTCTGAAATGTTAAATATTGTCATACCCTGAATATAAGAATGGAAAATTCGACAGAAAGGATTAGTTCGATTAAAATAAATACGTCTCTGTTTGAAATAGTATCTATTAATTTCTCGTTTGATATTCTTGTTTAATAACGAAGTTAATTGCCTTACGTTCCATTGAAATCAGTATGAAACTTCACTTCAACTCGTTCCATATGCTCATTGTTTTGAAGTTAGATTGTTCTTCGGGGTATAATAGTTTCTGCCCGTGTATCGTGGCCGTTGTTCCAGCCGTTTGTTAGAAACATTAAATCAGATATTATTGGCTACCGTTTCGTTTAAATTCGTGAAATCTGTTTTTAAACAATCGACTGTAACGCTTCTGACTTTTTGGATATTTAATCATCGATCCTCTCGGATTCTGTCATAGAATAATTATTACTTCGATATTAAAATAACTCGCTCGATGTACATACATTTTAATGTACAAACTATGTACATACGTTAATGAGATAAAAATACTTAGTCGAAGAAATTCCAAAGGTTAAAGGCCATAGGAGTCGCCATTAAAAGTTTGTTACGAAACTTATTAACGGATTTATTGATCACTGTTTGTATTATAATTTCAATGGTTTTAACAGTGTAAAATTCGGTAGCTTTAAATTGAATAGTTTCTAGACGAGGTGTAATAGTTTCAATAGTTCAGAATTTAGCAGTTCAAAGTTTGATAGATTTAATAAATTAAGGTTTAATGATGTTAATAGTTTTCCATAAACTTTCCAAGGTGCGACAAACCAACTTCCTTCCACGAATAGTTACGAAACTTCTGTTTATACTGTTTCGAATAAAATCTCCGAGATTCCATCGATTTATAGCTGTTTTGTTCAGAAGTATTTAAGATCGTCGAGGTTTTCCTTGTCAATGACTTAATTGCCATAATGATCGTTGGAAATCTTTCCATTGTTGCTTCCTCGAATTGCTCGATCCTCGAAGACGCATTTTATTTAACGAGCCATCAATAATGCTGCAATCAGGCAAAATTGCTTTTTTCAATGACGAATAATTATAATGGTTTATTCAATGGATTAACACTTTCGATATTCTTAAGTCGTTGTATTTGTTTTTCTTTCAAGTAACAATTTTTTAACGCGTCGCGTACAATGATCCATATTTTTCAGACCGTTTCTTTACGATGGAAAGTTCTGTTTAAGTAGTTTTCATACACGTGATTGTAATAAGGAAGTTGTTCGTTAGAAGCAACAAAGAACAGGGAAAGATAAAATCTAATATATGTGCGCACGTGTGTGTGTTGAGAATAGAGTCGATTTGAAGTAGAATTTTCTTTTTGGAAAATTATGTTCTTGGATTGTTGGTACCTCTCCATCAAGGTTCCAAAAATAGGTCATTTTTGAAATGATTAGAATATCTAATTAAAATAATAAGAAATTATAATTTTTAAATATACTCGAATATGGAATCAAACATTTTTTAAATATTAAAAATAGAGTTAATTATATTTCCTAAAATAATATTTTAGTACCATAGTAATTACTAAGAATACTGTACTATTTCTTTGCAAATATTTGGAATTATATAAAAAATAAAATTTCCAATTGTATAGAGGATTATGTTAACTATTTCATAATTGGTTTTGACATATTTGTTTGTTAATATGTGGAACATATTTTGGTTTCAGTGCAAGGACTGAACACACCTGGGATCGTTTGGAAAGCACGTCCCGCAGGAGCCCTCCAGCCAAAATCACTCGCCTAACCTTTTCCCTGTCCACCTTATCCTGCCTCATATCCTTCCCCTTCCCCGCAAGTCTCAAGAAGACCCTTCCTTCTCAATCAGAGGATCTTTGACTTCATTATGGACAGTATGGATTCCAAACCAGTCCTGAACGATGACCCCTCAGTCACCCTGACCATCCGCCTGATTATGCAGGGCAAGGTAAGATCGTTACAATAAATTATTCCACTAAAACTATAAACTCTAGAAATTAGAAATTTTCTAAGTAAAATTAAGCTATACGAAAGTATTAGAAATTAGAAGATAAAAATGTGGAAATCATAAATTCCACGAATTAGAAATTTTTATTTTACTTGATGCACGTATCGTACGTTTTAATATATTAATTGTATCCTCTTAAGAGTTAATTATGAAATAGTTTAACCGAAAGGTTGTGCAATACGCTGGCCGTGTTAAACTTTCGATGGGATTGCGAAAAGCGTGGAATTGAATTTCACAATTTGCTGAAAATTCACAACAAGCCTCTGATTAATTGCTACCCTCTCTGTCAAACGCAGCAAGGTTCATTTATTTAATTTTGTGTACACGCTATTCGTTCAACGCCTACAAGACATTAAACTCATCGTTAGCAATTGATGGTTACCCTAGTTTTTTTACTCCATCCTGCTAGTTATGCAACAGGCATTTTATTTCTCCAATGGTTGCTTGGGACAAACGTAAATAAAAAATGTACAGCGTAGTATGAATAATTTTTCTTTCAATTTTTTTTTCTAGAATACTGTTAGGTGTATAAAGTTACTCTGAATAATTACTGCAGTTTTAATCACCTGTGAAACATTATTATAAATATTTCTTTGAGATAAATATAGTAGATAATACAGAAAGAGTTATGAATATTTAATTTTGAATATTAATATATTTTTAATTTGGAAAATTTTAAATTAATTTAATTTTGTTATCAGAATTAATATTGCAAGTTTCAAATTAAATGTATTAAATATTATATTTAGTTTAACCAACGGTATTTTGAACTCTAAATTGAAGAAAATTTGTTGAATTTTGAAGAATATCAGGTTTCTGAGGAAAACGCTGGAAAGTATGTTTTCCAAGGTTCAGATAAGCAGTCTTTTGTTAGAATTGAGTCAGTGAAGTGTTCAACTGATAACACCATTGTGAAAACTATTTTCCAAAGTAGTTTCGTCGCATTGTGTATTTATCTTGAAGCGTAAACTATTCTTTTTGCGCCACGGTCTTCGCCGACATGAAAAATCTGTGACATTTTCCATTACACAGAATTCAGCCCGTGCGCATCGATCAAATTAATCAGACGAATTAAGATCCCGGTACGCTGACGGATCTTCGAAGATTACAGTTTTGACGGTGAACCTTGAATTAGTTGGCAGCTCGGTTCGCGTTTTCATTAAAACGATTTAAACTCGCGCCGTATCCCGGTATCGCTAAGAGGCTAAGAGTCTCTAACGAAATTTATTTTAATTATTACAGCGTAACTTTGCTCGAATTCCAACTCGAATCAAGAGCTTGAGCGATGCCTGCGTTTTGCATATTTGCATACCCGCGAGCTGTGGGTTTTCCTGGATCTAGACAGGAATCTTGGGAACCGCCCTGGAAGATTGTCCTTATCGTTCCCAGGATTTCGAAATATGATGCTTTCATTTTATCAGATATTTTGCTAATTGGATTTCGAAGGATTTTCATCAGCTTTCCTATATTATAGTATCGTGTAGTTATTATTTGGTAGGATGTCCGAATAAGAATTTTTTAAAAATAATATTTAAAATATTAAGATTTTATTTTGAGTCAGTCGAAAAATATTATATTTTATTATGTTCTTAGAAATTTTGAAACTTCTGAATAGCTTTAGGAACTTAGTAACGTAAAAGTACACTTTTAAAGTATTAATATGGATTTTTTAATAGAATTCTGAAGAACTTTCCATTATTGCACCTTTAGATTTTGGAATATTGTATAATTTTATAATTATTTGGGGTGTCTATTAGTGGTTATCGATTAAAAGTTAATTAATGAATCTTTGATTGTTAATTAATTATTCATGATTTCATCAATTTGATTAATCTTGAATTTAAATGATAATTAGTAAGCAGTCTTTGGAGTTAATTGTAAAGTTAAATCAGAAGAAAATAAATTATAATATAATTATGAGTTGCTATAAAATTGTATAATTTGATTTCTTTTCTAGAAATGAATAAAGAAATATCATTCTATATTATCATGCAGAAGCAAACAGGAATATCCAGTCATATGATAAAGGCTTAAAAAAAAGATTATCATTTCTCACATATCTACATTCTTCATTTAGAAGCGATAACTAGGGCGTTAATTAATGCTTTTGTGAAATTCTTCATGTTAGGTTCATTGAAATGTTTTAGAAACAAATTTTTTAGATCTCAACATTTTCAACATTCTGAATTTATTCATTTGAACTATCCAAATAGCAACTTAACATTCATAATTATCTGAGTTATTAGATTAATGTTAAGGCTTTAGAAATAAATAAGGAACAATCGTTTGGCAGGAAATTTAGACTTTTTATGTCCCCTCAAAGGGGACAATCGATTTGAAGGGGTTAAATAGTCAGATGTGATCTATCTTCCCGAAATTATAAAATATATTCCAATAATTCAACTATTCTAAATAAGTCACTGATCGCAAAGATACATTTTGACAGTGATTACAATGGCTCTGCCTCGTCGCCGTTATTTTCGGACGGTAATTCAAGTCTGACGAAAATACCGGCCTTCTCTGTGCCGTACTGAAAATAAAAATCGTAATTGTCCAAGCCCCGGGATAGGATGGTCTTCTTGGCTCACGTAGTCGCTGTAAATTCAACCTAACATTGTTTGTCGATCTCCATCTTCTTCCGAATCGATTTTCTATCTTATCACTAATTAGAATTCTCTATATACAGCATGGAAACTTCTCTTAAAATCTTTCAAATAAATGATTATTTTTCTCTTTCTTTCTTTCTTAAATTCTGTACCATGTTTAATTGATTAGAGGTCAACTATCGATTAATAATGAACATTTTTGTTACTGTGGGCTTATTCTTTAATGGGTGTGATGAAGAGGTCAGGGTTATTTATTAATTTTAATAAATAAAATATTTAAAATGTTTAGAAAGAAAAATAGCACCCTGTTTATTCTAATTTCATTAGAAATTGATTAAAATTCTTGATTAAAAGTCATCATTACTCCTTCGACTTTCATTCACTGCAACCGAGTTCCTCGTGCCGCCATCATCGCCACAAAGTTCCTCGAACTTGCTACCAATTTCACGGGTACAGCTCAATCTTGCGCCACTTCAAAAGCTCCGCCAAGTTGGTCAGAAAATCCTGGGAAAAAATATCCCTACCGGCTCGAACGGTTGAAAATTGCGGGCCCACCCCCGAACGTTCTCGCCGCAATAAAACCATGTGCGTGCCTCCTCGCGCACCCCGCGGATAATATTGCGGGTCTAAGTGGCGCAACTCGAGAGACAAATATCGGCCGCGAGACGGGTTGAATCAGTGGGAGAGTTTATTCGTGGCTGTCTTTTTTTTTTTTTGCTTGATAATGGTGGTCGAGGAACAGGAGGAACACGGGAGGGCACCGGTTGATGGAGAACGGGGATGAAATAAAATCGCGAAGCGTAGAGGCGGTACCTTCTTGGCACACGCGCGCCAACCGATTTATTATTGACTCGGGTCATGGATACGTGGCGGTCCAGGCGATATCCGGCCGGCGATAAAAAAGAAACGAACCGATGGGGGACGGTTCTCCGAGGTAACTCGAGTTCATAACTGGCCGAACTTTCGAGGTAGACGTTTTCAGATTCTCGGGTTATAATATTTAGGACTTTTCGAGCGAACGCTTGGCGGAACGCTTTAGATTTATACTTTGAAGTTGCCGAGTTATGACTTCAGAAGTTTCTGAGTTAATGATTCAAAACTAGGAAGTAGGTGCGCCGAACTTCTTAAGTTAGCGCTTTGAATTTCTTAGGTTTATAATTTGGCATTCTTGAGGTGATGTTTCGAGCTCCTTAAGAGAGGGTTTCAAACTTCTTATGTTAACCCTTTCAATTTCTTGAGTTGTGCGCCAAATTTCTTGTGTTGTGCTTCAAGCTTCTTCAGTTTAGGCTTCAAACTTCTAAAGTTAATGTTTTCAATTTCCTAAGTTTATGATTTGAAATTCTTGAAGTGATGCTTCATGTTTCCTCTCAGTTTAGGTTTCAAACTTTATAAGTTGACAATTTCCTACCCTTATAATTTGAAATTCTTAAATTTTTGCCTCTAACTTGTTCAGCTTTTATAGATACTGTAGCTAACTCTTCGAATTTGTTAACCCAACGCTGCAAACTTACTGAATGGGCACTTCGAGCTTCTTATGTTAGCGCTTCAAACTTCTCAGATTAACTTTTGAAGCTTTTCACGTTGATCATACCTGAGATTTCTTAACCTGTAAATTATTTTAAATTTAGATCAACGTTATCGTTTTGAAGTTCCTAAGATAATGCTTTCGTTGATACTTCAGATCATATCTTGATAACGGATAACATAAATTAATCTTGTACAATGAGAAATATTTCTCAAATCAATGAAAATAGTAACATATAATTTCAAATAAAATAACATAGTTTTAGAAATAATTACTCTATTCAATAACAATAAGTAAAGGGTCAACAGAAACCCTAAATATCGTCTTCCCTTCAAAAATAAATTTCCTGTGAATGCTCTTAAAAAAAAAAAAGAATTGCAAGAAGTTTTTCGGACCAAAAACGCGACGAACCGTTGAGAACATTTGACACCGAGCCAAGAATTCGAACTTCCTTCTCTTCGTCGGCCTTCCATTTCTATTTTTTCGTCGATGAATAAATCACGATGCATCATTAAAAGGGAGTAGGAGAGTTCATTTCGTAACCGTGAACATTGTTTTCGCTCGACAATCGGGCGCGGAGTACACAGTATCACCGGCGATTTTCGCGGATCTATTACGATCCATTAGGGTGTCGAAGTTCGTTTAGGTTTGCACTTTCCGTACGCGCGTCTTCGGACGGGTTCGCCCAGATCCGTAATTAATTGTCGCATGGGTCACGCCGTGCTCGTTGCACGAGCAATTAATGTCCGCCGTCTTAGCAATTAATCGTAGACGGTAGACAGTGAACGAGCCCCTGTTCGAGCATCTTTTTGCACTCGGATATTGTATCTGTTTGAGGCTAGAGGCGTTTAGAATTGGCCATTAAGTTTGGCAGGTGACACGCACCCGGCCACAATGGTGTACCATTGAAAATGGAATAAATTCATGAAAACCAAACGGTTTTGGCTCCTTTAACTCGACTATAAAGCGTGAACCTTGGTATCTTGATTGTTAAACTGTGGATAATGTTGTATCAAGCTAACAATTTTTATCCAAAAGTCCAGTTGTATAATAATTTACTATATATAGAACTTTAAGCAAACCCCCTAAAATAATAATTTTCAAAGAATTCAAATTATTACACAATTATTTAAACAAATAGTCAGGATTCTGCAAAAGGAAATATTCTCTTTACGTTCTAAATCGAGGAATAAGTTTTCTTATCAAATTTATGATACGATTTGATATCAAAAAGGTGAATACGATCCTCGCAGGATTCCTATCCGAGAGGAGGAATAAATAAAATACACGAAAAGATGGAAGGATCTTTGATACTACTCCAGTTATACCTCTCCCATTGGCATTGAAATCCCTCGAAAAATCTGCAGCACCCATCGAACACCCAACGCTAACAACCACACACACAATCGACCATGGTCGTTCGTCTCGATGCACACAGGGGTGCAGCACACCCTAGGCTGCATACATACACATACATTCGATACACCGACGTCGGATCGTGCTGAAGTGCAGCATGGAAATTATTGCACGTTTCTGCATATCTGAATGATGCTCCGTTCCATAGGGCTCTTTTTTTTTCAGGGATGGTTCGTTCGACTCCCTTTATCCTATCGGCGCACACCCTCCTCGACGAGGGGTTGCCACCCTCTTGGAGGGTTTCCCTCTTGCTCGACCTGCCCCTTTCTCTCCTTCGTTCTTTATGCTCTCTCCTAGTTGCAACCTATCGCATCCGACGGTCTTCGTGTTTCTCGCTCGATGAATGTACAGTTTACTCTCACAGAGGTGATATTTGTGAATAAGAAGAAAAAAAATGATCCGAAATTCGATGTAGGACAAGCCGCGATAATTTTGGCAGAGCACCTTTCAACTTGACCATCTCTGCCCTAATTATCCTTGCTTCGTGCTCCAAGGTACTCTGAAATGTTTGGAGTTCTCTAAAGTGACTTTTATCTTTCAAGCAAAGTTGGAATGCTCTGCATTGTTTAATTTTATTCGTTCTAATCGTTCTTCGAATAATTTGCATAATTGCATATTTTTAATTTTGTCGTGTCATACTTACGTTGACATTTTATTATATTATTAGTATATTTTTAATATTTTATATATTTTCAACGAAATATAAAATGTATAATATAGATTCCAAAATGAACTTCTAAATTTTATTAAGAAGAGTAGTATTTCTCATTGCTATTTATTTACTATATTCCTAAAACTAATTTCTATAATTAAAAATTAATATACCTTGGGTTATTATCTTTTCATCTGTAACATTGAAATAATGAAAATTAGATGTGCTACAATTTTATATCTAGGCCGTAAATAATATCCTACTTTATCACAGTCATCACCCATTAGGAGTGCACTGCTATTTTTGATATTTTTGTTTAGTTGTAGCCTGAAACGAGTACGCAATATAGTTTAATGCGAGTCCAACAACAACCGAACGATTCATTGTTACATTTTCAAACATACTTCCTTTCTGATTTATTCGAGGTTGGTAAATATGGAACCGCGGTCTTTTAACCGGCAGATTGTAAATTTTTCTTGAAAATAAGTGTATATTCTCGTGGAACGGAGTGTATTTCCATGACAAATCTCGTTACACCCAGGTTTTTATGCCTCGATGGCGACGTCGTCGATGGGGCTTCCCTGTTCCGTTGTCATTCTTTCCACCCGCCTGTGTATAGCTCTCTTTTTTCTCCCTTTTTTTTCTCTCTCTCCCCCTCTCCTTTTATTCCCCCTTTTCGCGAGCTGCGACTATAGAGCTAAATGCTGCTACGCTCGCTTTTCTGTCGCGAACCCTCTCGGCTTGAATACTTCGTGACGCGACGAGATTTTCTGCGCGGATTTTGTTTTCCTCCCTTTCGACCATGATCCACCCCTCTTGGTCGCTGGATACACGCTTTTTCGTTCCTCGTTTCCTCAACAATTTCCTGTTTGAATTTTGAGTCAGCAGAAATTTTATTTGCAATTCCAGGCTAACTTTCGGGTCGTTAATTATTCGATAACACGTGGTCTTCTGGCGTACCATTATTTGCACTTTGATGGTTGCATAATTTAAGAAATTAATTGATCCTGTAATTTTAAAACCACAAAGTTGTCAACTTTCAAATTACTCCGTACTCGATGGATTGAAATATTATTATTAAACGACTGTTTAACTTATTAGTTTCTTTGCAACATTCAGAAGAGATATGCGCAATCGATCGTTAGTCACAGTCGTTCGACGATCTCTTTTTGGGGATGACAGTGTCTAGGTGTTGCAAAATGGTCGTTTTGGAAGGCCCGCGGACAAGAGTAAACGGATACGTTGGGCAGGCTCTTTCACGCGAAATAAATACGTCTGGCCGCGTTTTTGGCCGAAGAGAAGCATTATGTCTGCAAGGAGAATATGCACGACTAGAGCTCGTAGGACAGGCTGGACAGTGGCCAGGAACTGTCGCCAATCGGTTGCCGTTCGATGTGAATTATCATGATTCCATTATCCTTTTGATGGTACACAGACAATATTTAATCCATACCCCTTGCGTTTTGTTGAGTAAACTCGGCCAATATCTTTCCGTTCCAGTTTGTCGTAAATATTGTTTGCAATCGCTAAGAAAACTATTATGGCGAGGGTGTTTTAATTAATTACAAGACACGTGTAATTTTTTTCTGCGATAGGTGTCTGAAGGCAACCCAATCCTTCCCTAGCACTTTTGAAATTCTCAAATTTGGTAATTCTGGAATATTGGGGGAATGGTGGCGTTTCCTTCTCCTATATTGCAATTTTTTTTGAAGATCGAATGAAAAATTTCCATAATTCAGCGAAAATTCCTGAAACTCGATAGTGTCTGATTCGGCGACAATTTTTCTCGAGCGTGCAATGTCACGGCCGTGGTTCCCTCGGGTACCATAGCCCGATGGTGGCATCGACATAAATATCTGGCTCGAATCCAGCCCCGACGTCTTATCTTCGCACAAGGGGGGGGATTCGTCGTTCGCCCATGTTTCCGGGTGTTTTTCGAACACCCTCCGCCGTTATCGGTATCTTTTGTAAACAGCCGCGTCGATCCACCTGGAAGAGATACGTCCGAGGAACGGTCAGGCCAGACAAGACGTCGAAAGAAAAGACGCCTTGTGCGCTCGACGAAAAGGGGCACGGGCTTTTTGCGACTCCTTTTCAACAATTCGCCCGCAAAAGGAGAAACTGGAACGTTGCCAGGGCCTCTGGCCAATCGCCTTCTTCCACGTTCGTTTGTCTAATAACTACCGGGACGAGGATGTTTTTGATGTATCGAAATCTTCGATTCGCGTACTTTGTCTGTGTTTTAGACAGTTTCTTTAAAATTTGGTCTCAATGTTAAATCATTCGAATTTTCATAGTACTACTTGAAATTATAAATGATGGAAGTGATGGAGAAAGTAATAAATAAAACTATTACCCAATGAAATGTTGAACACTTTTAGTAGGTACAATATTACACGTTGACTATATGGTAAGACAATTTAATTCCAATTATTAAGGCTTCTATTGATTAATTTTTAAATTACACTATTAGTCTAATACCAGCAATATTCACGGTTCATTTTACCTTTTTCTGTACAAAATTTGAAGCGCCGGTCAGCAGTGACCACCATAGCAGTGAACGCGTTAAAAATATCGAAATCGTTGGTATCGGTCATTGTTGCACAATGCATCCTCTGAGGTTTATCGAACAGAGCAGAAGGGTTCGCGTTGACCTCTCCGATTGGCGTCGTGCCAGCCTTTCGATGTCTTCTTGTTCCAGCTATATTTGCTTCCAAGGAGATTCGTCGACGGTGACGCGGTTGTCCAGCGCTCCTGGCGACGAGGAGGAGGGTCCGCGATGATTTACGGTGGTTGGCGCCTTCGCGAAACCTCGTCGCGGTAGCCCTCCCGTTCCTTTTCTTCTGTTTCCAGACGGTCGACGAAACAACAGGAACAAAAGGGCGGCGGCGCGCGGCTGTTCGCGTCGATCCGCGAGCCGTCGCTGAAAATTAGTTATAAACGAGCCCGGTTCCTCGGGTCCTTTGAAGCGTCGCGACGCCTTCCCAGATACCTAACCTTCCGCGCACAAAGAAGCCGATGCAAAGTGGCCAATTAAATATACAAGCCGCTTCTGAGATCGGGCCTAATAGCCCGAGCGCTACGATATTCCCTCGCGGAATGCCGTTTCGTGAAATATTTCAACCCTTTCGAAAAGTTCCATGGTTCATCTTTCAATTTTTTAGCGAAAGACAGACAAAAGGGCGAAAGGGCACTGACTAGACTAATTTTTTAATTACAATATTTTTAAAAAGTATTACAAAATGAATTTTAATATTAGAGTACCAGTCGAAATTTAAAATAAAAATGAAAGGTTGTCTTTATAGAAATAGTATTGCTAGGTTAGTTTCGAAGTCCAGACTCTTGGTACCAGAAGTGATATTTTATGCAAAATTTTTGGATATCATAGAGAATGTAATTATGTACTCAAGTTCTACTTTTTGGGGCTGAAATTCAGAACGTTGCATTTGGGTTGTTGCCAAGTTGATTCACCGTTGATTCAACAGTTTACACACCGAGTAAGTTCATCTTTTGCATATGCACGCTATCGGAGCTTTGCTGGTTTCTATGAACTTTCTCTTAGGATGGTTTTAGGGGTAATTTGCTCGTCAGAAGTTACGAGAGAGGTAGGGATAAAATGTGAATCTTATGGGACGCGAGTTATGTCTGACTAGAGCCGGTCCATTTTCACTTATCCTCTACTTCTGGATACAGTCCACCCCCTAAAATTCATTCTCCTTCAGAATTCGTACCAAAATAACTGATATCATTGTTTTACATTACGAAGATTAAAATAACACACAAATTTAGATACTTAACAACAGGAATCTTATATCTCCCAAGAGTCTATAAATAAAAGTAACAACTCTAACCTTTATTCTTATTTTTATTTTTATTTGAATTTATGTGTTACGTAAGAGATTCGTATAAATGTTTTTCAAACACACAAAGTACGAAATTTGAATATCTAAACGTCTAAGTTTAGTCAAAGTTAGGTTAATCTCTTTTTACTAAATTACTACATTATCAGATTACCAAGTTACTAACTTGGTAAATCGTAAAATTATCAAATTACTGTGTTACTACATTACTAAATTCCTAAATTTCTAAACTCGCAAAGTACTAAATTAGCAAATTGCCATCAAATGTTACTAACGACGGTACTAAGATACTTGGTAACATTACGACTCCAATTTCCCCTTACGGGGGAAGGGGAGATAACCCGCGGTGCTCGGACGGCGGTACACCGTCCAGGGGGTTAAAATAGCCGGAAAAGTGACAAAAATGTTTCGCCTCCGAACGTAGCGATTTCCGTTCCCGCACGAAGAATGCCGAGTTACGAGCTTTCTTCGACATTCGTCGGTCGAGAAATGAAGAATTTAGCACGATATGCGAAGCGTACGTGGCATCGTCGTGGAACGAGACGCCTGGCATCTCGGTCGAGATGTAGGCAAGCCACCATCTAAGTTTAGAGGAGGCAGATAGAAGTGTGGTGCATACCTGCTCGACCAGAAAGCCTGAGAGCAACGGTGACATTATCCTAGGGTCAGAACGTGTCAAGGAAGATACGAGATCTGGCTGGCTGGACATCGGGTATAAACCAACGCCGCGACTAATTATAGGCAGGCCAACTTGGAGGAGAATGTCTTGACGAGACGTTTATTCTGTTGTGACTTTGTTTCTCGTTGATGGATCGTTGAGGATCAACCGTGACAGTGTTACACCGTGACGAACCGGATAAATGATCGCTCTAACGGTTTAGAAATTTCGTTTTCAAAGGTTCGCGCGGATAATTAACCCTCTGACTGCGGTACGCTTGGACAGAAAGGCAAAACAACATTTTTATGATCGACCATTTCGATGCTGAATACTTTCGACGAGTTTATTATACTAGTACGCAATATTAGATGGCTTTTATTTCATTTGATAATCCATAATCTTTAATTTATTGACCATACGTTTAGTAATCAAATAGGAAAGGTTAGGTTTGGAAGATGTAATTTAATAATTATACCAACACGTCTAAGTTTCAATTAAAATTAAAAAAAAAAAAAGGAAAATAGACGTATATATACACACACATATATAACTGTAATTATTTAAATTGACATTCTCTCACTTTGTAATTGAAATTCTCGATTTTTCACAAATTGTGAACTGAACATACAATTTTCCCGAGGTACGATCATTACGTTTTTAAAATGAAATTTCCAGCTTGCTAATAATATCCGTGCCACTTTAAATTTAGTTCAAATACTTTTTTCTTTCAGTTACTTGATTAATGTGAAATTCGTGGCGCCGGCCAACGTGTTAACACGTTGACTGGCGCAGTGAAAATGGACCGTATGTAGTAAGACGTATAGAAACTCGGTCACCGGTGACATCATGAATTAAATGAAAAGAAATTAGAGAAAATTTTGCAGAAAATTAATGAAAAACACGATTCAAGAAATAGAACCACTGAATTCTTAGCAGTTATAATAATTACAAGTTTCGCTAAATTATTTTTGAGAAATTTACAATGGCACCGATCGAATATCTGGAAAATAAAGCTGTGGCATAGATTAGGTCCAGTTTGTACGTGAAAATTTATCGTACACCGCCAAGGTGTTGTAAATCTACGAATTTATCGAAAAGCTGCATTAGAAGCAAGGTAGGCGGTTCCAAAGCGGCTGATATTTACGACCGGTTCCACGGAGCCATAGTAACTCATAAGCGTAATCAAGCGAGCCTGTTCGATAGTTTTACGGTTTCTGTTGCGTTTCTGTGTCATAAAACTTATGGTGTCCATGTGGTGGGTTTAATAATAACGTGTGCATCGTTGTTTCTGTTCCAGGAGGTCGGAAGTATCATCGGGAAGAAAGGAGAGATAGTCAAGAGGTTCCGCGAAGAGGTAATTAAATCATATTTAAGTACTTAATTCATTATTTTAATACGTTCGATGTCGAAATTGCAATTATTGTTTTAATTTTCAATTTCAGCTTTTTATTTAATCATCCTTTGAGCAACATTTGAATTTCTACACAAAATTAAAATTGTAAATAATAGAAATAATATTAAATTAATATTAAATTTCTTTTTCTTTAATCATTCAATTGATATAATTACGACATTCAACGTGTTCATCACAAAATGAATTTGAAGTTTTAGCTTCTCTAATGATTAATTATCTGCAGTTGATATAATATCTATTATTATTAACATTTATTTTGCAATATTATAATTATAATAATGACCTTGTTTCACATTCCAAAGTCTGTGTGCCAATAAATTTCATGTTTTGTATTGATAAAACGTGCTTTGAAATTGGAAATATTAATGCATTACTTATAAGTCATTTTAAGTAAGTTTTATGACATGAAATTATCCATAATGGTTTTTTATTTTCACAATATTATTTAGCTTAATAATAATTATGACAAAAATTCGAAACTCAAAAAATATATAATATTCAACAAATTATAATTTCCCTCTTGAATGAATGAACCCTTTTCTTTTTCTTTTTTTTTTTTGTATGCATAAATTCATTTGTAAAATAAATGAAGAGTATTTAAAATAAAATATTGTAACGAGAATGCACGTTCTCTTGAGCCGCTTTGTGGTCAGATTAATGTAGTTTTTTGAACAATGCCGTGTATTCATTGGTCGGAGTTTAATTCAACTTGCATTGTCCGGCATTTAATCGCATGAACGCGGAGGGAACGCAGTTGTGGCTCCTATCAACCGTTGAAAAACATGACAAACACCGTTGCGATTATCATTTATCAGGCAATGATAATAACGTGACGGTGCACAGCGAGGCGGAACTATGTATAAATAACACGTGGCACAACAGGGAAAAAACAGCTATCGTATGATTTTCCACGCTTCTATAAAAAGGTTTCTTTAGAAGAAACTATTATTAATATATTTTTAAAAATATTTGATATTTTTTGTTATTTTATATCAAGCAAATTTGAAATGTCACGCATGTTTTATGGGGACCTGAAAATAATTTCATTTCTAGGATAATTGGATAATATTAGATATTTGCATTTCGAACAATCTTTTTTTTATTGTCTCTACTGATTTATTACGTGTTAAAGTAAATTATGGTACACTAATCGAGTGTCAAGGATTAATAATTGATAAAATTGCTCATGATAATATTAATCACTACCCTTTATTAATTTTTTGTCATAATTACAAATAATATTTAAATGGTAGCATTGAATGTTGCACTGAAGGTGCTAAGAATTTACAGTATTTTGTTATTTTTAATACTTATAATTTGATGTACCTAAGTAATCGAAGTGTTAGAAATGACTAGCACCCCATCACGGGGTTAAAAAACAACCGAAGCTTCTATATACACCTAATGAACGATGGTTTCCCCAAGTTCTCCGTTTTCGAGCCATAACGATCGTCTTTCCTCGTGAACCCCCATAAGTCACAGGGAATAACCATCACCTTAACGACAGATCAATACCGGGAAGAGTAGAGTTGCAGTATCCGGCTAACTCGATTCATTTCGTTTCAGTCCGGCGCGAAGATCAACATCTCGGACGGTTCGTGTCCAGAACGGATAGTGACCGTGACCGGGCCGACGAATTCGATCTTCAAAGCGTTCACGTTGATATGCAAGAAATTCGAGGAATGGTGTTCGCAGTTCCACGACATCCAGAGCGGTGGCGGTGTACCAAAGCCGCCGATCACGCTCAGGCTGATCGTGCCAGCGTCTCAATGCGGCTCTCTGATCGGCAAGGGTGGCTCGAAGATCAAGGAGATCCGGGAAGTGACCGGCGCATCGATTCAGGTCGCATCCGAGATGCTGCCTAATTCGACGGAACGTGCGGTAACCATATCGGGGACCAGCGAGGCCATCACGCAGTGCATATATCACATCTGCTGTGTTATGCTAGAGGTACGTACCACGACCTCTTCATTTACACGTCACCCTGGTCCTCTTCTAGAAAACTTTAAACGTTCTTGCTTCCATATGAAGCAACAAAGAGCAATCTTTTATTACAGAAATAAATATTCTTCCAATGTTACTTTAGTGTGAACAATATGTTCCTATAAATTAGTTGGGCACCTTTGAAATTGCTTAGTAATAACAAAATATTCCTTGTTGTTTCAATAAAGTACTGTACAAAGTTCAGAAGATGTCACTTGGATAATTGATGAGATTAGGATGAGTAGAGTAAAATGTTACTTTCAGTTATAGTACATTGTTGGTCCAAAATGGATAAGTTTTCTAATTTGATTGTATGATGTTTCAACTGACATCTTTTTTAACCCTAACTGGGAAGAAGACTAGAGGAAGAAATTTGGATACGATTAGTTATTATTATCGAGGCCCATTCGTTTTAATGCAATTATGCTTCTGGTACCACCCTCTAGTCTTCTTTCCAGTATTCGACTTAAACAGCTCCTTAGGGTAAAAGAAAGCTATTGGCCAGGGTGACGAAAGCTCCTCAACCCCAGAGAAATAAAAAATAGCACGAGAGCAGGCAAGAAGCAGCAGCGAATGCAATCACATTGAGCGATGTCGACCGGTGTATTCGCACTCGTGCGTGTGTTTTTTTCTGTTTCAGTCCCCTCCCAAAGGTGCCACGATCCCTTATCGCCCCAAACCCCAAGTTGGTGGGCCATTGATCCTGGCTGGTGGGCAAGCCTACACCATCCAGGGTAATTACGCGGTGCCCGCCCACTCGGACGTAAGTACAGTATTGCCATTGCCCGCGCCCGCTGCCGGGCCCACCCCGCCCTCGCTGAACACCCAAACTTTGACGACCTCGCCCTTCGCGGCCCACCCTTCATCCTCGGCCTTCGCCGCTTCTCACGGGCATCCACTCCTGTCCACGGCCCACCTTACCACCCCACATCATCCTCTACATCCGAGCCCCTTACACGCCAGCGTGGCAGGCCTCGCCGACCCCCTGCTGAAGAGTGGACACTTGCAGGCAGCCCTCCCGCCCGCACACCTCGTGGCAGACGCCGTAAGTCTTTTGTTTTTCGTGATCCACCCCGTCCTCCCGTACCACCCGAGATACAACCACCAGGCCTATACCGGTACACACAAACACGCACACATGTACACGTATACATTATTTACAAGACGCGATTAAGTAAACGCGAATGGACCCGTTACAATTTTCAACAAGAAAAAAAAAAGAGAAAAAGAACTCCTTCCTTTTTATCTCTCGCTCTGTTTCTCTTACTCTCTCTCTCTCTATCTTTCTCTCTTGGCCGTACTGACGACTGGCCACCCTGAAATCCGTGGTCCTCGATACACGCACTCTTACGTGTTCTGCCCAGATGGTACCAAGGACTCACACTCGAGTGTAAATTATATGTATATTTTTTATTGTATCTTCATCGTTCTTTCAGAAACTTTTATTCTTATTTCGGTTTCTGTAAAAATTATGGAGGTGTAATTAAAAAATATGTAATTTGCATTTTGGTGTAAGGCCTTGGACTGAACATCCACGACGATTGCGGTAATTGGTGGAAATTTGGACAATTCTATTTTAGGGGTTGATTATGTCGATATTTATAGTTGGAAGGTTCTTTTAAATAGGGGGTGAGATTTTAATTGTGATAACAGACTTAATTTATTAAATAAATGTATTCACAAGGAAACTTAGGTTTTGAAATTTGTTCTTATCTAATGGATATCAAGTTATCTGTTAAGTATTTTTGTTATCTAACTTCAGTAACGTCTGAATCATAAGACGAAAGTTCTCTCTCTCAATAATGCACCAGTTACGATTAATGGTGCGCAATGTTAGCGAAGTATCGAACGATTCGAGCGTAGAAGCAGTTCGATATCGCAGTTCACTTGGTCGAAGCATCGTAACTTCGATATCCAATTTTCACCGAATACCGTGGCGTCGCCGTAGAATGTTTGCCCGCGTGTACCGGAATGCTCCAACATTATATAGGCCACCTGGTCCCGCTCCTAGGAAACCCTGTTACAACCCCCCTTAACCATTTTTACACACCTTGGTCCACGTATATGCATCAGCACCCCCCCCTGAACACACCTTGGCTTTCTGCTCGAACTCCCTGTGCAACTTCCAGGGAAATCAGATTCCGTTAAATCCGAAATCACATTTTTCCAAGAAAATCTTGTTCGTGCCCGGGGTTTAAAGTGCTTATGAAGAGTCTCTGTTATAAATAACCGCCTCAAATTTTTATTTATTGGTTCTGAAATCGATTTTATGATAATTAAAATCAAATCGAATACGGGGTGAAATTTTGTCAAGTATTTTATACAAAAGATACCTTTCAGGTTTCAAAACTGCAACAGTAATATTTAGCAATTTAAATTATCATAAAATAGAAATTTGATTTTAATTCAATTTTAAGATTGACTCGAGACATAATCCGAGATATAGACCGAAATATCGGTTCCTCACAAGATTCTTCATAAATATTTCAATCAAAGTCTTTATACGGCAATAATTATTAACTTCCTGCGCTGGGAATTGATTGACAGATCGGTCTGTTGAAATAATCCGAAAGTGAATTACGAGCCGGGTTTATGATTCGTCGGTGCTTTCAGCGGGTTTCGTTGTCGTGGAAAAAGCAGATAAATATCTTGGAATAATAAATTAATCACGTCGTTCCAGCGCAAAAGGTTAACAATTATTTTTAGTTCGATATTTTCAAGAAACTTCCTCCGGGAAAATGGGAAATCTCGAAGTTGCACATTTACGCCGTTCTTTTCTCCTGGTAGCGTGACTTCACGAGAAATAAATGTGTTGAAAAATTCACGATTCGTCAAAGAATGAGATGAATTTCTGACAATTTTTCGTTTCTTTGAGGTCGCGCGCGCGTTGGTATGTGCTTTGCTTTCTATGTGATCCGCACGTGTCTTGTTACGTGTATCGACCGTCTACGAATTTTCTCATTCCGTTTTTCCCGTTTTTTTTTTCTGTTCAACCCGTTTTCTTTCTCTTTAAACGTACACCGAACGCTTCTCTGATGGTACTCTGTCCCAAAGCCGTGGTCTCGGTGTGTGTCTCTCTCCCTTTCTTGTGCTTGCGATTGGTAGTGGGTTGATGTCGCCTTTTAAACGGAGAAAACCGCTTGCCCGTCCTTCACGGTGCACAATAATGATTAATTAATTCGTTGCATGCGATACGAACGATTGTACACACGACAGGGCCCGTGATAAACAGCCAACAAACGATAACGAACAATGGTGATCGAGACGCGTATAAATATTTTCTTTTCCGACGGTTTCGAAACATGTCAGATTGATTCAGGATCTTTGAAATCGCAGGAGCGGCAATTAATTTCGTTAGAAATATCGATTTTAAGTCAAGTTATTATGGACATAAAACTTGGAGATCTAGGAATATTTTTTATACTATGGGGTAATTATAATAGAGGAAATTAATGTAAACTTTATATATTGTCTGCTATAATTATATGCAAATATTTATTAAAAAAGAATATTCTTAATAGAGTTAATTAGATACCATAATAGTTACAGATTGTTGATGGTGGTTACCTTGTTAGTTTGAGTATTTCAGTAAGTTTCGAATAATCCATCGTCTACGAAGGTTTTTAGTTACTCAAAGAATACAGTGCCTTGTCGTTAAATTTGTATTTCATTTGTACAAATATAATTTTCTGTATCAATACAGCTATTGCTGTTGATAAGATAAGAGTAAAATATTTAAACAGAGCTGTGTAGAACGTTGCAAAACAAACGTTCTAAATTTAACAAAATATACCAAACATAATTATTGAACATTATTTTTACCAAAACCGTAGATACCATACAAAATAGCCCCATAAAACTTAATAAAAATCAGTCTTTCAAATTACACGCTGCTCCTTCGAATGGAATCTGAATACTTTCTTAAAAATTGTCATAAAATGAAAAATCACCAGTGTACCGTTCGTCACGGGTCTTATTGGCCCATATTCCTCATGAGAATCAAAGAAAAATGATTTTTCTTTGGTACATTTTTTTTAGTTCGAAGTAATTGCGATTATCATGAGGATTTCAATTATGTACACGTGGACCGTGAAGGTATTTTCTGTTTCAATAAAATCGAGCCTGCTTTAGCATGAACGCTTACTCACGGGTCGCACGATGGATTCTTCGTGGTGGCTCGCCATTGGATCCGGTCAAACCGCGAAAACGTGTTCGCGAAACGACACCTTGAATAAATAAAAATAAAAAAAAAAACACGTGCCTCTTTAATCGTTGATCGTAGGTGTTTGATATCGAGGTGGCTCGTTCGACCGGTCGATCGGCAGACGCCATGGAACACCACCCTGATCGCTAGAATTATTTATCAGTTCGCGTCCATACGTAATGAAAAATTAATGTCGATGCGTTGGAAATTGTTTATATTGAAGAGGAAAAATACATTCAAATAACGATGGTCAGAAGGTATTATGCACTTTGTGGTACTACATTAAATGAAAATAAAAAATGTCAGGGAATTAGAAATTTAGAATTATACTTTGTGATGCGTTGGAAATTGATGATGACACTATATTAAAGAAAAATATTAAATTAGATGAGTTGTGTAGGATTAGTTAGTCTAGACTTTTAGATAATTCATTTAGTTTGAGATCGAATTCACGGATCAGTTTATTAAAGAGAATAGAATGGTATAATTTCAATTTTAAATACTTAAAAATCACATTAAATATTTGCAATATAATTTAATTAAATCGCTTAAAAAATCTATATTTTGGAATTAAATTTTTCTTTCATATTTACTATAATTAAGGAATAAAGTTCTTAAATTAATAACGCAGTGATTCATATTGTAGACAAATAGAAGTAGGAATCAATTTGATTTTCCCTCGCGAGGGAAATTGTCAGTCAGGCTACAATTAAAACATAAAGATCGGTGAAAAATTCTAAATTTTCACAAATGACTCGTTATATCATCGACAAACAATCGCACAGTGAACGAGACTTTTAATTACTCGGTTCAAATAAAACAAAAAAAAAAAGAGAGAGGGAAAACCGAAACGAAAAAGCTTTGACGTAGCTCGAAAGCCGAGTTGAATCTTTTTATCCGACGATAACCGGATTCGTTTGCGAAAGCAATTGATTCTGAATTTTCTATCCGTCGCGGCAATGCTGGCGCGAACGACGCTCGGCAAACATAATTACCGACTTTAACACGGACGTTTGCTAATTAGCGACTCTTTTTGTGCGTGGACGAAGCGCAAACATCGGGCCAACGCTCGTTTCCCCGACCCTGTTGACAGATTGAATTATTAAAAGGGTGCGTTCCGGTCTATGTCGCATCCGTACAAACTTGTCCGCGTTGCGTTTGCGTCAGAATTTTTAATTTCTGTCTGGTTCGGTCCAATATTGAAGATTTAAAAAAAGACAAGGCTCCCGCGACCGCTGAAATGGGGTAATAAAATTCAGTCGTGAAATCTTTATTTATTAATTAGTAATTGAACAGAGAAGGTGAATTGTAACCCTAGTGAATTTAAAGATTCAACGTAATTTTAACAAAATAAATTTACAGTTAATAGAGTATGGTATTATTGATAACTCAGTAAAATAAATTTGTCGACTCGTTCCAATTCGTAAAAACATTCGATAGGGTAAAAATAAATTTTTAAATTTAAACTATGTCTATAACTTAGAAATATCCAATTATAATTTTATAAATAAAACTTAACCAAGAAATGAAATTACTCCTCTTATAATAATTTTGTAATGGTAATAGTAAGAAATAGTACTAGTACAAATTGAGTTACGAGTAGTATAAATTAATAGCATTATTCAAGTAGAACTAGTAATAATTTGATGAGTAACTATTCAAATTTCCAGCGCATCGATTAAAATCCCCTGAAAATTCCATAAAAAATAAACTGATCAGAGTGGTGTTCGTCTTCGTGTCTCACTTTTCAATCCTGCCTTCTGTTTCTCTGCGCTTTTCGACGACCGACTGGCGACACGGAGCCCGACTTCCACGATTTCGGTTTCACGGGATTCGATGATGCGAACAGAATCAACTGCAAAACAGCAAAATCGCACAAGAACGATCTAAAACAATCTGAACAGAAAAAAAAGAAAAGAAACAACAATTAAAAAAAAAAAAAGAAATTAAACACCTTCGCCTTTTCACACACTTTGTACGCGGCTCGACGTGTTTCTTTAATCTCTTCAGTTCAGTCTTTCAATAATTAAGTTTCCTCAATATAATCATTTTTGTTTCTAATTCTTTTCTATGTTTTCACTTATTTCTTCTATTTTCCGTCTTTTCATTTATTCTACAATACACATTTTCGTTTCATTTTTGTTTGATTCTTCTATTATTCTTCTTTCTTTCCTTCTTTTCAATTGCGTTACGTTTCTTTGAGATACGTACGTCGCTTATGGGAGACGTTATAAAAATGATGCGGGGGTGGGTTGGTCTCTAAACAACCACGCGAACAATGGAGCGGGTTGTACGACAGAAAAAATATATATATAATACAAAGACCAGTATGCATGCGTGGCACGAGAAAAAGGTAGATTTACATAGGTATATTATTTACTTACATTGCGCTTTATATCTCTTCTTCACGATCCCGATACCACTCTATAATATTGTCTCAGTTTCTCGGTTCTCAGTCATTGCCTGATACAAACTTTCTTTTCTTTTCTTTTTTTATTTATTTATTAATTTATTCGTTTATTCGTTCGTGTTGTGTGATTAAGAAGACGGCGCGAGTTAAAATTCTAAGAATATTGGGTTTTTCGTTTGTTTTACAAAGCGTATCGACTCGTTTATAGATCGAACGAAAAATTCAATGTTTTTAAAATTTTGATTTATAACATTTTCCTAATCAGTGACACGTTTATCGTTCGGCTTACAGAACACGACCACTTCTCGGCTTCTTGTATTCTGTACACTGTTCTGTTTTCTTTTTAGTTGAATATTTCTGTTGTTGATCAAGTCTGATCAGATGTCCCATTTTTTCATCCCACTTCCTGTTTTACCGTGACTCTAAATTGTCGCGCACCTGTCGTACGATAATCGAATTATCGATCAACAGATTGACCCCTTGATGACAAACACAGGCTTAAAAAGAAACTTCACGATATCGTGGCGCTGATATCAATTTGTATTCATTATTTGGAGAAATAAAGGTACACTTTATTTATACAGTGTCAAATTGTTTCATAGTTATACATTTTTCAATTAAGAACAAAGAATTATTTTTGAATTTTTTTAATGACTTAAAGTACTTTGATTTATTGGTTAATACAGATCAGATATATTTGGAAATAACTTTTTAGTGTTTTAACTTAAACATTGTTGAATTCAGAAATATTTGAAGTAGTCTTTAGCAAGGTTATTTTTAAACTTTTTGAAATTCTTTTGAAAAGAATTTAGCACAAATATCACTTAAAATTTTCTGAAAAAGGTCTAAAAACTGGTCACCAAGGGGTCAAATTTGCAAACTTCTCGCTTTGGCCAAATTAAAACTAAAATCTTATAAAATCCGCTTTCCATATCGCGTGTATACATCTGAGATTAATCTGCTAACTGGATAAATCGAATGTTTCCCTTTCAAAACAAAATTCATTGCATCATTACAATATTCCAAATTAAAATTATAGATTTTCAGATCGATAAAACAAAATTTCAAATTACTTTTTCATTACAAATTCCATAATTTATTTACTCAATTAATTTTCAAGAAAGTGTCAATTACGTTTCGATTAAAATAAGGTTTCCTTATTTTTTCTTATTCGAGCCTAGTCCTTCACACGCTTTTTGAATAAATAAATAAATAAATGAATTTCTCGATGCACAGCGTAAAGCGTGTTAAAAAGAAAATGCAGTTTTCATCACTATTTCATTATAGAATATATTCGAATCCTTCCAAAATAAATTGTATCAATGAAACGATGAAAGTAAAATGGGAAAACCAGGTATGACATCAACGAAACCAAACATGAAGCGATTAAAAAAAAAAAAAAACTTATGTACGTACACGCTTTCGCTTTTCACGGCTTCGCAAGAGACCTTACAAACCTCCTTTTCGTGTAATCTATTTCACACGCTCATACTCGTCTCTGTTTCTGATTTCCTTCTTCTTCGTGGTCAGACACTGTCGGACGTTGTCACGATTTTAATTTTCGAAAAAGGAAATCGAGGCAACGTCTCGATTCTGTAACGTTCCGTTTCTATTTTTCTTTTTTCTTTTTGTCGTTTTTGTTTCTTCATTTTTTTTCTTTATCAGATCCTTAGTTGTCCATTGTCCTGTCGCCAATCCTATTTTAGAAAACAGCATGGCTTCCAAAAGAAAAAAAGCACTCTCTTTTAGCTACGAATCAAAGAGTTATCGCGCGAGGGTGGGCTGCCCTGACATCACGTTTCCACCATCTTAAGCAGGATAGAAGTAACGCCGTGACGATCACGTATCTTTAGTTCATTCATTTATCTTTTTTTTTTTTTTTATTATTACTGTTATTGTTATTATTCTTTTCGTTGTCTGTCTACCTTCTGTCTGTTCGAACAGTTATCGGCTGCAAACACCGTCCAAATTTACAATTTCCTTAATTGCTTAAGAGGTTCGTGTGTTTGTGACACAAAATATTTCAAATTCTTTGGATCGAAATGTATATTTGCGAAAGTGACAAAAACAAATCTTCTCATATTCTTTTCTTGAATGTCACCATGTGTGGTTATGCACCAGTGTGTGTGCATTTCATATGTCTGGGTCATTATTGACAATGCAGTATCGATCCAGGGTTAGTCCTCGAATGCCGTGTTAATTTTGACCCAGGTGTCTGTAATGCGTTACAGGGTGTCGCTGAAATCTTCGTATATCGGGAAAATAGTATCCAAAGAAACGGTGTGAATTTTTCAAAGGGATTCTAAAATTAAATCGAACCTCCTACGTGGAAATATTAAAAACAGGCTCTCTCATTTGAGAGTTAATTAATTTTCAATATTCAATCGCCAACAGAGGGTTCATCACTTGAAATCGATAATTACGTGACGGTGTTTGCAACGTTATAATTAACCCTTTCACTTTGGCTAGAAATATTGTGTTTTCTTTTTAAAGAAAAATTCAGGAGAGAGGTATTTGAAATTTCGAAATATGTTCCTGGGAATTTCGAAAAACTCGGAGTACTGTGTTTTTAGAAATGTATAAACCTATAAAAATATTATATTTTTGTAAAAATACAATATTTCAAAACTTCTGATTTCATAAAACTACTATGTTTGGAAATTTCGAAATTTTTGGAATACTGTATTTTTAAAAATTGTACCTATAAATGTGATATTTATTCAGGGTCATAAGATCTTAAAAATATAACGTTTCAAAACTTAGAAACATTTTATAAAATTTATAAACCCATAAATACTACGCTTTTATAAGTGTATACATTTCTACAAATATTTTCCAAAGCTTTCTTAAATTCCAAAAATATATTTCGAAATTTCAACTTTCTTAAAAATGCAATATCCACAGGTTATTATATACATTTTTGTTCCAAATATACATTGGAGTAAAAGGGTTAAATATGTAATTAATATTAACGCGTGCACCGTAGGCTAGTATAGAATAAACATTGCCGATAGAAGAACCAATCATATTTGCGGTTTTCATGTTTTAGGACACAGTTTATATATACACGAAGAGAATCCTAGATCTTTGACCCTGCCATCTCGTCCTGTTCTCTACAAGGAGCAAGAGAGAAGGCATTATTATTACCTTTTTCTTTATTTATCTTCTTTTTATTCAATCAATAGTCTAGTTGTATATTCTACCCTCCTTAGATAAAATGTCCTATCTATCATTTCTTTTTTAAAGTACAATTTATATTTTATCAGAATTCAAATGTAATATATACTTTTTAGAAATGTAGAAATAATTTCATTTATTTATTTATTTTCTTAAATATTTAAAGGTTTTAGTTAGGACAGTTGGACTAAGGAGGACAGTGTTTCACATACGTATATGTTTACATATCGTATCATCACGGATATGCATTTACGTACGATTTGAATGATCCGATAGTAGAATTCGGTATCGAACGGAGAGATTTATTCATTGTAATTAGCGGCTTTTACATTGGTTCGTTGCGCTCCGAACGTTCACGCGATTGTTTGAGAGGGCCGGGAGTTTATTGCTGTTGGTTTTTTGGAACGATCGATGAATAATTGCTGGACGAGTTTCCACTTTAATTGCTTCGAAACTGCTGTGCACAACGTTCGAGTAATATGCAAAGTTTTTTCCCCCTCTCCCCTTTCTTTTTCCCCTTTTTAAGGAAGCATTTTAGAAAGTTTAGCAAGATCGAGAGGTTGCGTTTCGTGAGCTCTTTTATTCCGAATTGAACTTTCCATCCGATCCAAATGAAAACTGATCGGGAATATTAATAACACGAAATATGGGCTTTCTGTTTGATGAAATTAAATAATAAAATCTGTCCGGAAGTTAATTGATCGATATTGGAAAAATATATTTTTTAAATTATTTAATGTATAATACTGAGACGGAAAAGTGATACGTACAATTAATTCTATATGATGGAAGTTTATTGAAGATGTTATTTATTATTTCTTTTTTGCTCGAAAATATTATTTCTGACTCTTGAAAATTGATAATTTACTAAAGAAAATAGTAAACTTTTTCCTTGTATTTTTAAATTATAATACAATTCTGATTCATAGTATTTATTACAATTTATTATTAAATATATAAATCACGATGGATCATAATAAAAGCTTGGGGGAAAGTTATAAATTAGGATCAAAATTGAATACCTTATCCCCTTAGAAGGTTCAAGGGTTAGCAGGTTTTATGGTCAGCCTTATAACGAAAGGGTTAATCCACGAAATGAGTAATTAAATACCTCTTTCGAGGGTAAGAAAATTACCACAAAAGTACCCCTGGGTACAGACCAAATTTTACTTGAAATTTATTTAAAATAAAAAATGAATTTTCCAGTAGTTCCATTATTTGTAAAGAAAAATGTTAATTAAAGATGGTTTAAAACTCAAACAACCGCCCTGATAAAATTTAATCATTAAATGAATTCATAAACGAACCACTGTAAAGGGTATCTATTTTCAACGAAATACGTAGATGCATGCTATCGAGTAATTATTTTATTTATTCGTTTGTTTCTCTCTCTCCTTGATCCCCCTCCGTCGAGGTCGTTCCACGTTTCGACCCCCCGGCCCCTGTATGTCCCCCGTAGAACACGCGCCGATTAATTTCCAGAGAATCCTCGCCGAGAATCGAACAAAAGTCGAGTTCCAAGCCGATATCGTGGTACATTCTCCGACCAGATCGGACAGTGTCCTGGATTCCTCAGCTTCTGGTCTCCTAATAGCGCAAACCGACCTCCAGAATACCAAGCTGTACATTGCTATACACGAGTAACACGTTCGCGATGAGATTTCGTGTTGTGTGATAGCCGTATAGTGAAAGAATTTTTATTTTTCCAAATCGAAACTCGCGTGTGAAGTAGTGCAGTAGAAACCACCATTGTCCTTAACATTTTTGCTGCCGACGACGCACCGTGTGCGTCGCGATTAAAAAAGTAATTTAAAAATCAATATTAATATTTGATATAGAAAAAGAATATAATTGTTCAATCAGCAGCGAACGTGTTAAAGAGAGAAGAAATTTTTTAGTATATATTTTCAGAATTTTTAAGGTTATTGGAAATTTGAGTTCCAACATTGATAATTAGTTATTTACTTCAAAGGATACCGCGCTTGTGACCATGACTTTGATACATGTTATCAGAAATGTGACCCTGAGGAATTTTTCCTTGTAAACTAATCAGCTCTCTCATAATTGAGATATTTCAAGTTGTATTCGAAACTCGAGAACGTCTCATCTAATTTAATTTACTCAATTTTGTGTAACTAATGGATAATTTGTATAAATAAAATAAGTGAAATTTTGATTCTTTTATTAGTTATAAAACAATTGAGTTGATCTGTATAATTCCAAGAAAATCTTAGTTCAAGTTAGGTTATACTTTCAAAAAATAAAATATAAATAATCCAAACCAGTTTGAACATATTTTTAATCTAAATTAATACTGCAGAATAAATAATAACCGTCCATAAAAACCTTTCGGGAATAATCCAGGGTGATATTTTTAGCAACCTGTATCAAAGTCAAGATCATCAACCTACATCGTCTTCTAAAATAAATAATTATCTTTCGATCAGCTCGGTCGACGCGCGGTGTTCAGAACACGTGCGTTTTCTCTTACGTTTGTTTCGTATGATTTCGCGTTATTTTTGGTTCCTTTTAAGTCACGCGCGCCGTTTGTGCTCTGAAAGAGAGCGCGATTTCACAGACGGGAGGAATACGAAAGATTCTTTGGATCCCAGGAAGTCGGGACACCCGGTTGGTCTAGATCGAAGAGACCGTGAGAAAAGAAAAAGAAACAGGCTTGAAAAAGCGTGCTGGCACGATCGATGGATCATCGAGACGTTGGATAAACACGAAGAAAAATCGTTTGATTTCCTTTTTAGAATTCTTACTGTTCGAAAGACGAGGTCGTTTCTCTGTATTTATCAAATTATCACATTTTTTTCGGTAAATTTCTTTGATTTAGTTGAAATTTTCTTTTTCTTTGTAAATCGACGATCCTCGAATGTGAGACGCGCGAGGAAGCAGGCAGAGATTTGAATTACGTTCCCTGTTAGATATATAATTTTCTATCGATGTCTTCGTATTATTATCCCCAGCCCCCTTGCCCCCCTTCTGAAGCACTTGTAAGCCGTTTCCATTTCGATGGCACGTGTCTCTTTCTTTTTCTTTTGGGTTCTTTTGTTTTGTTGAACGATGGATCTCTTCGTCGTTGTTACAGATGGGCAAACTTGGTAGCAATCCATTGGCCGGGCTGGCGGCTCTGGGACTCGGTGGTCTCGCCACACCTGCCAACACTGGTGGACTTAATCCAGCAGGTAAATGTTGGACACCATGGAAATTTCTTATAAAATGCTTGCACAGCAATGATTTTGTATGGTGTTCATCTTTAACAATTTGTTGATGGTTTGATTATTTTTAGGACAGTGCGAAGGTAATTTTTTATCCTTGAGGGTCGTTTAACGCTAGTATTTATTTTTCCTCTTAAACGCGGTCAAATATTTAAAATTTTATTTACAAAATGAATTTTTTTCGAAATTAAAATTAATAAAAGTTTTGGGTTTCGTTGTTCTAGTGTTAAAAATGGGATCCTCAAAATTCGCAGTTATGACGTTAACTGCTGCCAGGGTTATCAGCACCCCAATTTTCCAAATTCAATCCCTTGGGTATTTCACTTTTATAAAATAATACATGACGTCTTAATCATTCCCAAGGGTTTAACAACTCGTGCACCATAATCACTGTGTAATAAATTTTTAACCCTTCGTAGACGAACCAAGTAATTCGTGTTCAGTTACTATTTTAAAGTTCCAAAAAAATCTTCAAAAATCCTAAAGCACCCCTAAAACCTTCCAGTAATAAAAATAAAATTTTGTCGAACCATGGACGAAGGTGCACGAGGATTAAGGTCGACTTCCATTCAATCCTTGGACATTTCAAAATTTCACGATCGTCCGAAATTTCTTCCCTCAGCACTGGCAGCACTCGCTGGTAGCCAGCTACGCACCAGCAACACAAACAGGCAGCAACCAGCGGCGAACAATCAGACACACGAAATGACGGTGCCAAACGAGCTGATCGGCTGTATCATCGGTAAGGGTGGTACCAAGATAGCCGAGATCCGTCAGATCTCCGGCGCCATGATCCGGATCAGTAATTGCGAGGAGAGGGAGGGAGGAGCCACGGATCGTACGATCACCATAACCGGAAATCCGGACGCTGTGGCACTGGCACAGTATCTCATCAGCATGAGGTGAGTACACACGGGACGTCCAAAGAGCGTTGTCCATCGCTCTTTAGCCCCCCCCCCCCCCCCTTTCACGTCATCGAGAAACAAAATTGTCCACGAGAGAAATATTGGACCCACGATGGTCCAACGTTCCTTCGATTGGTCAGACTCTGGTTTATATTACTTTTCTTTTCTCTCTCTCGAAGAGAAAAAAGAAAGATCGTTGTTTTTTATATTCTTCCATTTTTTATAAAGAAATAACCCCATCGGTACACATCGAACTCGTCCCGGCTACGTTTTTTGCGATAGATCGCGACACATCACCAGCACCCCCTAAAACCCCCCCTTAACTTTCTTGGTTTCTTTCTTTCTTTCTCTGGCGATCTGGCCAGATACTGACTCGACACCTGTGTATGTCATCGGTGTTGTACACGTTTATGATAATAATAAGTATGTACAGGGTGTGTCGAGAATTGTGATACTAGTCCAAAGACGGTGATTCCTGATTGCAAAAATAGAATGAAAGTTTCGGGTACCAGGCTTCGTTTTTGAGAAACTTGATTTCGGTGTGTTTGGTTTAATTTGATTAGGGAAATTAGAATTTGTATCGTTAAACTAGTATGGTAGTTAATTACCTGACTTCTAATTATCTAAGCTAGGAATTCTTAATTAGGTATTTTTAAAATTTGAAACTAAAGATTTCTGAATAGGCCATTTTTAATTACCTGATCTTATAAGGTAAAAGCGGTAATATTATTGGTTAGAAAATTCCTCTAATTAAATTTGTATCTTACCTAAAAGAAGTGAATTGCTCAAAAACAAAGTCTCCGATCAAAACCCAATCATTCTTCGCTCAAGAATGACCACCTTTCGGCTCGTCGCGCAGTCATCGATGTACCCGGTATACTATCCCCTCTAGCCCCCCCTCGATACCCCGGATCGATTCACCTGTTTTTGTGTTACTCGTTCCTCCCACGATTGACCTTTCTTAGCCTCTCGGTGTCTTTTGAAGATGAGAGACTTTGGGGAATAGTCGAATTTTGCCGTCATCGCGACAACACGTCTCCCATCATTGTTTGTTATCTCGTTACTCTGTTGTTGGCTCCGACGACGACGCGCTGGTCAATGATCTTTCTCGATTTCCCTTGTAACCCGTTGTATCTCTAATTCATCCAAAAGAAGAGTATGGCGAAACGGTATGCTGTATTCGGCTCCTCTGTTGTGGCACGATTTTTAAAGTTTGTACCCCAGCGCGTCGACGGGAGCGAAAAGTGTCACGAAATGAGGTGGCGGTACGAGAAAACAATTTTTTTCATGGATCTTAACCGGACGTAACGCCACCTCGGTCTCTGTTAGCGAAAACACACACAGGTGAGATTATGATCGTAGTCGTTAAGAATTTTGACAAAAAAAAAAAAGAGAGAGAGAGAGTTGGCCCAGCGAAGACCCGTCGCAGCGACGACGAAACCAAGGGGAGAATCAACGTCTACGCGGAGTCGCCGGAAGACACGTCTTCGTCGACGGAAGAGGATATCTTTTTAATCCTTTGTTTCCAGGTTCCTGCCTTCCAGGCCCAGTAACCCTGAGCATCCCTGCAGAACACAACTCCGCTCAACATCTTGTTTCTTCCCCAAATTGTCGCTGGCTGTCCTTTCAAGCTATAAAAATTTATACAATTCACCGACAGATTTAAAAACGACACGTAGTCGAATGATCTTCCAGCATTATTGTCGTGTTCCGTTGAATTACTGATATCCTGAAGAGATTCCTTGCAAAAAAAAAAGAATATACAAAAGAGAGAATTTTCGAGCAATTGTCGCAATCACCAACCGTTCCCTACATCCGGGTCACTTGGTTCTCGATGGTCCAGAGTTTTTCTTTTCGATCCAGATCGCTTTTGACGAAGGCGGCTAAAGTTTTTTAACCTTTGACGCTGTTTAATACCGCTGGGGTCGTTGATCACCCGTATTGATTGATTAGAGAAAAAGAAAATTTGAAATGAGTTTAGACTGGCAACTAAATTTGAGATTTTTCTGCAGAATTATTCATTAATATTATATTTTTTAATGGAAATTAGGGAAAAAGAAATAATTTACTTTTGGGATTTAGGAATATCATATTTATAACATTCTTAAATTATACGAGTTGAAATAATTTTGGGGCAAAATAAAATATCGTAAGATTTCATTGCAAAGATAATAGAAAAATAAATGGGAAGTTCCATTTTCGATACTGGGTCAATCTCGACTCAATCCACCAAGTGTATTTAAAAATATTTCCATTAAAAATGATAGAAAATAGAAATGTCTCAAATTAAATTTGAATTGGTGTTATTTCAATGAATGTTGGCTGAGATTTAAATTAGAAAATTATTAAATAATTACACTTTTAATTAACTGTGGCATTCGGTGTGTTAATGAAGGAACTTCTTATTCACATTGGTGATCAAAAATTTAAAAAGATATTGAATCGATTTATTTTAGAAATAATAATCGTCGTAACTTTTTCAAGCTTGTAATTTTACAGTAATTCAAATTGAAAAAAATTAGTTGCTTCAATTTAATTGAACGCGTTTGATTCTCAGTGCTGAAAAATTAAGATCGCTTAATTAAAAATAAAAGTGGCCTTCGCCAAAGGTATCTGTCAAGCCGCATCTTCAATTATTTTAATTTTTCCTCGCTACTGATCATTGCGTATATCAATGTTCGAGCAGTGAATGTCCACGGATGCAGATCTATTTGTTTCCTCCCACCATATTTATAATTACCGTGCTATGGGACTAATACCTTTCTTTTTATTATTTTTTTGTATCTATCTCACAAATAGCGACAATCTTTGAATGGCTGAAACGATACTAACGTAGTCGTTGACGAGATTCGAGACGATCGAAACGCGTCCGATAGCGCATATACCAAACCCTTTTTTATATATTTAAAAAAAAAAAGAAATGCAACTATTACCCCCCATAAAGAAACCCAACACCCCCTTTCGACCCAAAATTAGCACGACCACCAGAGTAATCCAATGTTATATATATATATTTTTTTTTTATTTATATTTTTGCGGAATCGAAACCTTTTTTTTTCTCTCACACGCTCTGTTCCAACCGCCACTTTCTAAATTCTAATCCATATATTTATATTTTATTCCAGATTGTCACTCATATATTTATATACATATATATTTATATAATATATATTATATTTTTACTGCTGCATTGTTTAATAGCGTACAGAATGTATATTCATCATATCACTCCCCCGATACTATATTTACCTCGATTTACCTGCTCACTAAATTGATCGTCATGATTGTGTTACGTGTCTTGTGATCCCAGCACTCCCGTGGCCAAGATTTGCACTCTGCCCAATCTTGCCCCCCACACCACCACCACCACCACCCCCCTGCCACCCTCTCGTCTGTTCTCTCCCCCCTTTTGTTCCCCGTGTCTGGTCGGGGCCAATTATCGACCCACTTACGGCATGCACCAGCCCGCGATTTGCCAAATCAGCAGTCACACACAAACACGTACACGCGTGCACACACACGTGGCACAAACGACAGGAACGTCCGATTTGGCAGAGTGCAAGTCCTGCCTCCCCTCACTTTGATTTCCGCTTTTTCAGTGATTCGCAGAGCGACGCTATGTTCCATCCTCCAAAGGGGAATCACTTTTTACAAAGTATCTGTGGCACGATACCTGCTGATCGAATCTCTACCGGTGCATATTGAATGATTCAAAAACATTTTCAAAAATAAAAAGTTCTAGGCACTTGAGATTCATTCTTCAGTGTCTGATTAATCTGTACCCATTCGGTACCTTATGAAATTGTCGATTTTAATAAACTGTCAGTGACATTATGTTCATTATTTTTAATTAATTTATGAATATAGGATATTAGATTGTTGGCCTAATTCTGTTGCAAAGAAATAAAAAAATGATAAAAATTGGGGCTTGGTTGGTTTAAAAATTAGTAAATTTTAGTGAATTTAATTACCAGAGTATCATATACTTAAATTAGAGAATCTTATCTCTGATAACAGAGTGTAATCTTTGAAGGCATCGGATGGGTATCGATTGTGTATCATGATTCGGTATTGGTTCGATCACTGACGATATCCTATCAAAATGTTCACACCTGTTTCTTTTTCATTTTTTTGTGTGGATTCCTACCTGTACTGCGATTATGGCTCTGCTGCGCCAAAGGACCACCGTGTATTTCGTCAACGATCACGAGATTGCTATACAGGCTGTCCCATCTAACTTTGTATCTTTTTTCAAACATAAATTTACAAAGTTCATTAGTTACGTTATTAATTTGCAGGAGTCGAAAATATTTTATATTAATTGTTACGATAAACAGAAATAGGTATTTATTTTTATTATTATATAAGTATTGATGTCTACTATAAGTATAAAACGAAGCACAGATTTATGACACAACATTTGTAACTTCAGGTGTTAATGGGTTTAATTAGTTGGGACATCCTGTGTAATTACCTTTTGCACTTAGAAAGTTTCAAGGATTCACTTTTGACGTGGCTCGTGGTTTATGTCGAAACGTATAAATGTGCAAATTTTTCATTTTTAGTGAAAATATATTTCCATTAATGACAAAACTATGATGGAATTTAAAATCAACAAAGTTGCACATCCATTGTTTCGAAGACGATATAATTGGTCCAGATTGATCGTGATTCCTTGGCAACGCGTCCTTATTCGTCGGGACTCTTCCTGGTGTCTGTAAAAACACCATGAAGTGTCTGGACGCTGTACATACTTTTTTCTTCTCCCATATGAACCACGTAGCCGGTGTACGTGATAGTATCACGCCTCCATAGAACACACCTGTGGCATAACTCTGTGAAGCCTGTTTTTATGAAACCTTGCCACTTCTTTCATTAATTTTTTTTTTTAATTGTCCAACATCACACTATACGCTACAATCTGTGTCTATCTTTTTTAATCGATAACTCTTCTTCTAGCCGACCCGTTTGATTTGTCAGTCACGTTTCATTTTCTTGTCTCTTCTTGCTGATTGGTCGTGTTTTATACGAATTGTAAACGATCTAACCACCGAAGGTTCTTTTCTAGGTATTTTTTAAATTATTGTAATTTTTATATTAAATTAATATATTAATATATTTGATTATGAATTAAATTGTCATAAACACACTGTTTTTATAATATGAAACATCAAATCAAATGATACAAAGTTCTTTACTTCAGTTCTTAATTATACAATAAGTTTGAGTAAATGTTATTTTAAGGTGCTTTTATTTTAAATCATTTTTTTAACTGAAACATTTAACCAAAATTTGTTTTCATTGTTTTACCTGAAGTGGCATTATCCTTTTCAATTCTTATCAAACCTATTCACGAGCAAGAAGAGAAACGTAGGTTATTAATTTTAACTTCAGCACGTTCCCTGTCGAACTGTTCCCGAGTACGCTTTATAGAATTCGATTTTTTTTCCTGAGTTGAAAATTATAATTCTTAAAAGAATAAATATAGAAGTAAATTTATTTCATAGTGAAAATATTCAAGAACAATGAAATACAGTTTTTAATATTTATTCTGATATAATTACCGCTTTTGTTGCAACTCTTGCAATTTCACTATCGAAATAAATGAAAACAAAAGTACCTAAATTATTCATTTAACGATATCAAAAATATATTTTGATCCAAAAGTGAAATTCTGTGTATGGCAAGGAACGTGCACCAACTGATTCTGTTTCTTTTTATCCCGTTTACGAAGGCACTCTCTAACATGAAAATAAGTACTAAAAGAAATATTTAAAAAAAAGAAGATAAAGTTACCACAAGAGCCCCCGACCGCACGATACATAGATACGTACACTGTCAGGCACGATAGGCTACCCTAGGGAAAATGGCGCCATAGTAAATATTCTCTCCATTCAGCACTAGAAAGTTACCAGACATTGTATCTAACACGCACATCTTTATACGCGGTAATAACTGAATTCAAATAAATTCAGGTATTATCGAGTTAAAAAAAATGTTTGCGGTGGGTACAGTGCATGGTAACTTTGTCTTAATGAATGTAAGGGATGGTTTTCCTATGGCGGCTATTTAGGGAAGCATATCGTGTCCAGCAGTGTGCATACATACGCTGTCGAGCACCATAGGCTTCCTAGGGAAAATGGTATCCTGGGGAAAGGTATCCTCACTACTCGTTATGATACTGGAAAGTTAGTTTAGGTCTTGATGAGCATAATAATTATTTCAAAGCGAGTTGGTTAATTTAAGTAAAATAGATGATGGGACCAGATTAACCCTTAACTGCTACAATGGAATCCTTATACCTCGTGTAATTATAAATTATAAAGTAATATCGTTAAGATACTGTTGGTATCAGTCAAGGTAGCAGTCAAGGATCAATCAACCCTGCAAATATCTGGTAACTTTCGAATGGTGAGAGCCGGTTCCCCTATGTCGCCGGTTTCCCTAGGGAAGGCTAGAGCATGCCGAACAGTATCTACATACATAATACTGTTTATTACGAAGAGGAACGTTCCCACCCTCACCTTTTTACATTTTGTGTCTTTTCCCCAGTGTTGAACTGCAGAAAGCTAACCTAGAGGCCCAAAATACCCAAACCCCTGGCAGCGGTACCACTCCCGGGGCATCCGGGGCCAGTGCTTCTCCCTCTACCACTACCACCACTGCCTCTCCCTTGGCCAGCGCCATTCCCTTGGCTCAGCTGCTAAGCAAGCCAGGCGCCCTCAACGCCCTATCTAGCCTCACCGCCCTCGGCGGACTCACGGAATTGCTAGGTGGTGCTGCTGGCGCGGCTGCATCCGCGCTTCCGGTCCAGACAACCGGGGTGCACCGGTCGCACAAGTTCACGCCCAGGCTACGTAGCCCGGGCGCACCGGGGCCCACCGACAGCGGCAAATTCAAATCAGAGCGCACCAAGTACAACCCGTACTGAGCAACTGGACTACGGACGGAGACACGCGATACGGAGATCATTACACGTACACCCATTACTCATCACCACCGCCACCGACAACAACAAACGCACTCAGATCATACACACCACACGATACACGAGATTTACATCGGAGATAAATGCGTACGGACGCCAGGGTAGCGCGAGTCCGGAATCGAGACTTGGCCGAGGATCGGATCGATACGATTTTTGTTTCGTTACATTTTTACTACCCTCCTTGATCGACAGTCCTAATTAACAATTTTTCCTTTCATTTTTAAATTTGGAATATCTTAAAATGTCCTCTATATATCATTTTCATTTTTTTTAGTTATTATTCTTATTATACGTGTTTTTTAATCAATTTTCGTATTAGGATAATTGAACTAAGGAGGGTAGTTTATATGTGCATTAACCCTTTCGCTGTTTAGGGTGACTGCTGTCGATTATTGTACCATACACTAGGAAACAATTTTAACCCTTGTGCACTCTTTCAATTTTTATTATGTTATTATTTTTTATAAAAGTAGCTTTACAAATGTAGGATGTTTTATTAAGGAATTATTAAACGTTTGACCCGAAACAGGGCAGGAGGGTTGAATTGCTATTAACACTTTGACGTGGGTTAATTATGATTTGAAAATTTCTTAACAATATTTTTTTTTTGATACCAAGTTAGAGGAATCATTTGGTGAAATACAGCCGTCAAAGTGTTAAATTAAAAAGACTCTGGACAACTATAGTCACCTGATTTTGATAATTTTTTTCAATATACTTTTAATTTCAATCTAAATTTGTCTATAGGCTATAGTCGTCCAAATACAAAAGCGTTGATTTTTCGGAATAAGCAGTTTTTAATAACAATTAACACTTTGACGTATGTAACCCTTTACCCTAGGATCCTTCAGTTAATTACACGAATATTCAAATTGATTTCGCAAAGATAAATTGTCAAAGTGTTAAACACAAGAATACACATCATTGCGGATAATTGTTTACGTTTGTATATTAAATACGGCGAAGGGGTTAATTATTTTTCTCCAATGTAGATCTACGAACTTCGATCCAGATTTGTTTAAAAAATTGAGAATTTTTAGAGCGAGATCCGACGCTAAGTCTTCGGACGTTCACACTAGTGCGACACGACCTCCGAGTCTCTTCTCTTTTTTGTTTTCGGCGACCTCGTGCTCCCCCGCGGAACACGATTTTTACTTCTTTTTCTTTTGTTAATTTTGTCTATCATTATGTTGTTTCTGTTCTATATTCTTGGATGATTTCTTTTATTTTGTTAGTAGATATATTTTTTTTTAATTCTATAGTATCCTAGGATACCGCCCGTACGATGATGATGATGTTGATGTCGATGATGATGTTTATATACATATATTGGATCCTGAGTGACACGACTCGGAGGACGCGACCGCTCGTGCACCGTCGCAAGACAGCCTTTTTTATATATAATATATATATATGTATACATATACATAATATTAATTACGATGAATAATGATTGATTAATGTTTGATGCAGATAAAAAATGGAAAAAAGCTCTTCTTATTAGAATTAGGAGGTAACGATGTAATTTTTTTTTTTTTGTTCTTCTAGTTGTATAGCCGACCACTTTCGAATCGAACGAGTTTAATGAGGCGCGATTGTGTGAGAATTTTAAAGGTAGAAAACTTACCGATTGTATGACGAAGGGTTACACGATGTCGTACGTATATATACGTACAACCTTTAGCGGGACGGTACGTATATACGCGTGCGATCGGTCAGTTTTCTTTATCTTCTGAATTATGTCTTTACATTTTTGAGCGGGGAATGAATGGGACCGAGCGAAACTGAAGATTTAAATGACGTGTTTAGATACATCGTGTCGTAATCATGTAACCGTGTTTTATTAAGAATAAAAAAAAATGGAGAAATTGTTGACGGACTTAACTCTCCGGGAAACGATCGTGCAAAGAATGAACGAAGAGAGCTTAAACGAACGGATGATGTCGATCGAATAAAGACAAATTTGTATTCATTCGCTTTTGAAACGGAAGTGAATCCTGGTATCGATCCTCTTTTTTTTTTCTTTTTGTTTCCGTTTTTGTTTTGCAACGGTGGTCGTTTTTAATTGTAACGAATAATAACGATAATTATATATATATATTATGGAAGAAGAAGGAAAGAAATAAACGAAAAAAACGTAATCATATTCTCACGAGGGTGAACCACGCTCGAATTAATACATAATTATTATAATAAAATCTCTGATAGACGTATTACCAAATAGAGGGAAGAAAGTAACGATCCTCCAGCGAGTTCAACGTTAATTAGCGTAATTGAAATTGATTAAAGTATACAATTTTAGATACGTATACGTGCGTTACACTTACACATTATTCATACACATGTACACATACTGATACGGAAGAAAGGAAAATGGACAACAAGATCGTATCGATTGGAGATTTTAATCGTTAATTTAAGAGTCTTTTCTTCTTACAAAATAAACAGAAGATTGAACGCTGTTGGGGGCCGTCGTTGATTAGCATCACAAATTTGATACAAGTAAAAGTATGCGAAACAATTAACCGAAAGTTGTATAATTATAAAGTTACACGATCGGACAAAGTGAAAATATTGTAATTAATTTGCTCTTCGTGCTGGCATGGAATATTTTAATCATGAAACATTTTTCTTTAGAAATTAACTACCTACACGTTTAATTGAATTCTGAATATTAAAATTGCCATATAATTTTGAAATAATTTGAGCAAATCTGTGATGCTGTCAATGACCCCCCCACGACAGATGGATCAAGAAAGACCTTAAAAAAGAAGACCGGACGAATCGAGACGTCTGATGACACAAAGAATTGTCCGTTTTTAACGAACGATCCGGCTGCATAGGAATTCCCAGATCAATGTTGTGTGCTCAATTTCTAGTTCTAGAAGAGATACATGCGTAGATCGAGCGAATGTAAAGTTTTTCTTCTGGCGCGATCGCGATCGTGACTCGTTTGTTTCGTGAACAATGATTTCTTTTCCATAACGAGTCGACAGGTACGGGTCACGAATGCCGACGTCACGATAGGATAACCGGAGTCGTTTATTATGCAATTCCATTTAACGAAAAAAACATCTAATTTCGTATCGGTTCGTCTTCAAATATGAATGTTTCATTCACATAATAAACGGCTCGATTAAATATATACTTCATTGCGTTTCACATTCTGTACACCGTGTAGTCTCGTCCCCATTTCTTTTTCTTTTTTTTTTTTTTATTTAGTTCTCGTCAAGACAATAATTTCTCTCACTTCTGTCAAATTGACACGAAAGATGCTTTAAGTGTGAGAGGGCGAGAGTGTGTTAAAAATTTAGAGTAACGATGAGACAGAATTCTGTTCGAAATCGCAGAGGGAGATTTAACGGTTCATTAAACCCGACACTCGAACAGAGGATCTTCATTTTACTTTTTTTTTTGTTTTTTTTTTTGTTTTTTTAGGTAAAACATATTTAGTCTTCGATCTGTATATCGGTCTCTTATAAACAATGTCGCAACAGCTTTGTGCGCTTAACAAGACCATTAGCTACCCTGTATCACCTTGTTGAATAAAGCTAGGCGTGTTTAATACAAGAAGAATAATTGAAGAAGATAAAAAAAAAAATAAGAATAATAATTATACGAGAATCAACCAACTGGCTCGGCCAACCTACGAACGGGGTCCCGCAACGGACTTTCTTTGTTATCGTTCCTTTTTATTTCGAGGCTGGCTGAAAGCACTTCGTCCTTGTTATTATTTATACGGTTCACGCCAGTCCTCGTGGAAAAATTCATTTCTTCAGGTACATTGCGCGACCACGTTTCTCGGCCTGCTGCATTTTATTGTTGCTTACCTCCTTTTAGAAATGGGGCTCGATCGAGATCGGCCGCGATTAACACGAACCATCGTAAATCGAGCAATGAAACGCCAGAGATCGGATATTAATCTTTAATTACTCGTTCGAAATGTTGCCACTATCGTGTAATAATAAATATTCGTTTTGCGTGAAGGTAAGAACCATTAAAATTGATAAATCAGAGTAATTAAAGATTAATTGTCTAATTTTCAAATATTAAAATAGATTAATAGGTGTTACATGTGAACAATTCTTGGAAAATTATAATTGTATTAGTTTAATGTTCCATGTTAATATTATATTTCTCATGAATAAGAAAATAATTAATTTTTATTTTTAGGAACCATTATTATGGTAGAATAAGATAAGGTAATTAATTGTTTTTTTATTTTAATCACAGGGATCTGGGAATAGTATTATCAGGTTTGACCCATTTATTTCCAAAAATATGTATTTTCTTATAATATTGTAACTATAATTAATACTCTATAGTAGTAAAGAAGGGTAAAAATTGGGACCACAGAAAATATAGTGAAATGTTGCAAATATGCAACTGTGGGTGTTAATGAATTAACATACAGTTTGCTCTACAAAAGCGTGTCGGTGATATTTCTGTAAATGTTTATATTCCAACCTACACCTAAAACACTAATGGGTCCAATTTTTTAAATAACCTGGTGAATATTTTTATATTGTACTTCATTATGGACCACACTTTTTTTATAGGGTTTGCATCAGGGGACTGGAATACCCAAGATGATGATGACGTTCTCCGCTTTCCATTTGGTACAAATTTGATCTTGACGTTCAGGGTCGTCTTCTCGCAATATCCATGGATCTTCGTACGATAAAGTCCTCTTTGGTACAGTTTCGTGTGTCACACTTCTATCCAGATATGCCCAAAATGCAGGTTCGTCGGTGAATACTGTATTACTCCAATCACAATCACTATTTTGATTAGCCCATCACGATTGTCGACGTGTCTTTCTTGCTAAGTACCACTTGGCACCATCTTCGTCGAAGTACCAAAAATATCTGACTCCTTAATAATTTTTCTCAAAAAGTTTGCTTCGCTTTAATCCCATCTACTTATTCAGGTATTTAATGACTCAAGAACACCGCCTCGAACCATTTCGCGCCCAGGACTGTTCTTTTCGGTGTCGCAAATGAAACTGAGAGATACTTAATCAATATGTACTAGAGAAGTCTGTCTTTGTTTGCATTCTTGCTATCTCCCTGTCGTTAAGTGTCAAGTTTTGCAAATATCGCCGACACGCTCAGTTATCAAAATATAACTGTTAATATTTTTAATTAAGGTCTTGCATTAAATTTGTCACCCATAATTCCCCCATGGTGTTCAATGTATTAGAATTAAAACCTTTTAAAGCCACAAATAGTGATATTAAAGATTGTTAAAAATAGAAAATTAACATTTTTTACTAATATAGTAATTACTTTTCCAGATACCAAAATAACAGAACAATTTTCTAAAAATTCATGATTTTTCATGAATTATCCAAGAATTGTAACAACATAACACAGAATCATCAATTATCTCGTGTTGCTCGATTTAATTTGGTTCCATCTTGAACGAGCGCCCCATTCAACGCAAACTACTTTTTAATTTCTTTTAATCATACAAAAAAGCATCAAAGACCAATAGAAAAGATGGACAGAGACACGTGCGCAACGTGTGCATTTATTTTCCTGTCCAATTCCGGTCCGCGACAGAAACGCCTGTGAACGTTATTTAGGGACATAACGAACCCATCTTCTTTTACCATGTTTTTATATATATATACAATAATGTGCATAATATTAAACGTACCAAGAGTGGAGAGAAAAACTCAGTACAGAGAGAGAATATAAGAGAAAGAGGGAGGGAGAGAGAGAGAGAAGATGTATCCATCCAAACAACTTGACCCAGGCTCCTGCCCGTCTTTGGTAAGCACCATCCGCTCCTTTGTAGTCCTGTTAATCGACACTTCTTCCCATATAAAAAATTCTTTTTTTTTTTTAATTTTTTTTTATTTTTTTCAAACTAGCAATTTTTTATTTTTCTAAATTTTAATTTACACTTCTTTGATTCTTTTATTTGTTTCTTTTATATCGACGTCCATTAGAGTATTAGTTTTTTTGTTGATTAAATTTGTTCATTATTGTGGTTCTTTTCTTTTCTTTATTATATACATATTTTGATTTTTCTTTCTTGTGTATGTACCTGATCGCGAGACCTCGGCCAACCAGAACCGACCAGATCATCCGAAACCCATCCGGGAATCATTCCACGTGAATGATCGCTGTTCTACTCGGTACAAGTCCTGACGCATCGTGTTCTGGTGACTTTCTACGATCGTTTTCAATTTTAATCTCATTCGTTCGTGATAATCGTTCAATAATCGAGGGTGTATCTTCAGTTTTATTGAAAACGTATGTTGGATGATTTTGAACTTTATTATAATTGCTTTTGCTCTAGAAATGAATCATGATAATTGCATAAATGTTTTTTGAATCAGGTATAGAGTAATCTTTTTGTTTCATTCATAATAAAATTGAAGATACATTACTATTGTTCTGAGTGGCATGTGTGACGTAGAAGGTTGTCGCACGAACCGGAAGTGGACGGACTGGGACCGAGAACGCGACCTCTGTCTCGATGATCGAGGATCTTCAGATCCGTCGCATGTTACCTTGAAGAGAGGCGGGGAAACGCGGATCTCGTTGCTCGTTTCATGGAAATTCATGTTTCAAGTAAAATTTTGCAAATTTTTAAGTATTCACATTTTTAACACTTCGATGGCTGAGAAAAATGTAATAAGATTAGATTTGTGGTTTTGTTACCTGAAGTTCTGTATTGCTTTTTGTGTTATTGTGTCCTGTATAATATAAATACTTTGTAAATTCTCTCAAGTGTCAGGCCACCAAAGTGTTAAAATTCTATAAGCAATTGTTTCTACAAAATGAAATATAATATTGTTAAATTATAAAAATGAGTAAATTCGTGTTACTTACTATTCTGTACATAAATTCAGATAAAATTTTGACGAATGCATAAACTGTTCCCTTTCTTTAATATTATATTAAATATCTTTTGATCTTAAAATGAAAGGAAAGGTATCAATTATATTTCTACTAGAATTTAAATGATTATTAATGAATTAATTAAGAAACAGTTGCTTGTACCTAGTGAATTAGCATTTCTTATTTTTTCATTTTGAACTCAAAATACCAGCTGATCAATTTTATTTAATTTACTATCAGTCAAGTTACTTTCGTGAATCAACCTTCTTACATTACTAGTAATAAATATTTTTCAAAAATGACACCATCAATTCATTGAAGTTATTTATGATATTTAATTCCAGTTTGAATATCTTAATATTCTCAGTAACACAGAATCCATTCCATAAATTGTGCGGTCATCAAAGTGTTAACTAACTGGAAGCACGAAAGGGGTGAAAAAATCGAAAAGAAGCATCCGGTTCCGAGCGAGCGAGCAACGGGCACGCGTGTCCCCGCTTCGGCAGCCCCGCGAGTCGGAGCGGAATCGGTAAGTCCGTTTGTTAACCCGTCTTGACGGACACGGCCAATTCTGTTTCAGGATATCGCAGGAAACGTCGGGAATCCCGATATCCACGTACTTCATCCCGCCGGACCACATCGTTAAGTCGCCCATCCACTAAAAGTGGTGAGACACAGACACAGAGAAAAACGATCGGTACGAACACACAAAATTAAACAAAAAAGAAAAATATTAAAAAAATTCAAAAAAAGAACACGTAACGTCAGAAAATTTCAAAAAAAAAAAAATTTGAGAGAGAGAGAGAAAAAGAGAGAAGGATTGCGGGGCGTCACGACGCGCACGCGAAGCTGTCGAAAAATAAAATGGCATCTGGGGCTGGGCCACGCACTGTGTTCAACCAGCTTGCTATAAAAGAAATCAACACACAAAAGAAACACGTATACACACAGAACAACTCGAGAGCAACAAACAACAATGGTGAACAATTTTATTATCGTCGAAATAAAGAATTAAAAGAGAAATAAAGAAATGAGAAAGGGAGAGGGAGACACATTTTACACGTAACACGCATTACACACGTTGTTTTAAAAAAAAAAAAAAGATGATCACACACATGAAGATGACACACGTAATTGTGCGCGCGCTCTCCTTAAAGGAATCACAGAGGTGTACATACAAGAGAACGCGGATGAGATACAAAAAAAAAAATTAAGAAAAATAACGATAAATAAAAAATGGAGCACACACGCTTTTTGATAGAGACACACACGCAGAAAGTAGAGAGAAAGAGAGAGAGAGAGTGAGAGATAGAGAAAGAGAGGGACGAGGAAGGCACGCACGCGCGTACACGGATGACACAACTTCTGAGTGTACAAAGTTGTACAAAATGATTAAACAAAAAAAAAAGATATTTAAACGAACAAAGAGACGGAAGACGAGAGAGAAAAAAACACGAAGAAAAAAAAACAAAAAAAATAATAATAATTAAATAATAATAAAAGTGTAATAAGATACATAACGATGCACGCCGCAGCCCGTAACGCCGGGCTGCCGCCGATTGGTAAAGGGAACAAGCCAAAGATACGTTAGTTTTCATTTTTATATTTAAAAAAAAAAAATAAAGAGCGAGAGAGAGAGAGAAAGAGAGAGAGAGAGAGCGCGAGAGAGAGAAACGAGAGAAGAAAATGAGAATTACGTGACGGGAGAGAAATAACGAGAGAATTATTGATATAATTAATTATTAATCGTATCGAGTGTGGTGAACAAGGACGCTGAAAATACATTGTACATTGATATTATAATTAGGGGGCCGGTTATTAGCGGTTTTTCTATCGACGGTGTTCCGGCACAGATCGTGTCCACGGTATGGTCTTTTTTTTTTTATTTTTTTAAGAAGTGTCGTGTGAAGATAATTCTAAGGTACAGTAATGAACGTGCTTCAAGTATTGGTTTTGATTCTTTTGCGATAAAAATTCGGCAGACTTCGTTCATTCAATTTAAATGTAATTATCGAAGATTTTTATTCGTTTGTCATTTCAAATGTGATTTTGAAATATGTTTATTTGGGGTGGTTTTTATTCTTTTATGATGGAAAAGCGGTAGTTGTACTTGTCAGTGCAAATGTGATTTTTGCACATTTTAATGTTGAACTAATTTTCAATCTTTTGCCATAGAAATTTGACGTGTAAATTTATTTATAAAAATTGTTTTGGGATCTATAGAGTATCCCATTGTGATAGTAGCAGGATGAGATTCTGTTTGTTAATTTTTTCATGAAAATAATTTGGTTCATTGAAGTTTTATTGATGAACTGAATATTTATTTAGATAATTGTTACATCAGAACTTTCAGTTTATATTAACTTTTATTCATTTGGAATAAGAATTTGTTATCTCTATGGAGAAATGATATTCGTAGACAATTAATTTAAGAATATTTATTTGAATAACTTGTATATTATAAAACATTACCGTAGCAATGGTAATTTTTAAAACATTTTAATTTCTGTTAATTTTAATTATATCCATAAATGTTTCTATTTAAAAATAATCATTTGAATAATTTTTAAATGGTAATTTTTTTTAAATATTGATTTGTGTTCATTTTTATTACTTCCAAATAGAAATTTATCGTTTCTATCGAGAAAAGCAGAATATTATGATAATAACAGAACGAGGATCTGTTTGTTAATTTTCTATCGAAAGTAATTCGATTCGTAGTTAAATTGAACGATAGAACAGATAATGGAAAGTGAAAGCCGTGATCGTGAATTTGAAAGTGAAAATCATGAATAATATCGATGATTATAATTCAAACAGTATCGAGTTACGTTTGATTGATGTCTGAAAATGCGAGCAATTGAAATTCAGCATTTTAATGATGGTGAAAGTCAGATAGAAACGTTTGATCGCGATTTCGATAAAGATTCAATCGAAGTTAATTAAAGTGGTAGTTTTAAAGAATTCTTTAATGTTCCTTTTGTTATCTGTTTTTTTAAATCATTGTTACATTATGTTATTTATTTTGATTAAATATCGGAGAATTTCGAATCGATAAAGGTTTAGGAGGTACAGCCTGTTCCAGTTGTGTGGGACACCCTGTATTCTCTTGAATTATTATTAATTATCTGAGAGAAATATTTAATGATTTCTTTTCTTCCAGGAGAAGTTTTTCAACAGAATTATATCACCAAGAAGAAGTTTATAAAACATCTTGCAGGGTATGATAAATGATATTATCAACTTCTCTTTTTACAAGTCTTTTTTTGCATGGTAATTGATAAATTACAGTATACTTTTATTAATTGCAAGAAAAATTGATGAAACCAGGATACTTTTAAAAGTGGTATTTCTTTTTTTATTTATGTTTTTAGAAAATTTATATTTCTATATTAATATACTTTGCTTTATGAATTTTTTATTGTAAAAACAAAAGTGATAAAAATTTAGGTTAAATCGTGACCCAAATATACGAAACGTATCGACCACAATTATTTTATGCTGAAATATTATACTAGACTGCTACAGTAGTATAATATGTTTCTAGTATGCTCTAGAATACTATCAGAAAAAAGTATAATTTTATTATATTTTAGTACACTATTTAGTATACTAAAAGTAGAAACATCGATTTCATTATTTTATACTATTTCTAATATACTTCATACTTTTTTCTAATGGTGTACAAAAAATAGTATATTACCAATCATAGTTCTGTTAGAAATAGCATACTAGAAGTCACATAAAATAATTAAGCAAACTAAGGATTAATAAATAATTCTGCCAGGGAAAAATATCATTTTCACCCTACAATATACATAAATTTATCAACAAAGAATATTATTCAATGTTTTGTATTAGAAAATTATTTTTGTTTCAAATTGAATACAAAAATATTAATTAATCAAGTCTGTCGAATTTACAACGAACCATGACGCTATCCACCTTTCATTAAATTCTGTTTAAAAGGGCATAGATAAAAATAAAATCATCTGATAACAATAGATCGATCGTGGACACGCGATCTGGCCCACGGAACACCCAGGGAAAGTAACGATTAAAAACCGTGCGCGTTAATTAACACAAGTAGCTCCGTAGTGTTTTTTGCATGCGAGACTCGATTTCGAAACTGAACACTGAACAAAGAGGGAGAAAAGATTTTTCGTTTTCCCTTTGTTCTAATTTTTGTTTTTTTCTTTTCCTTCCTTCTGAAAGCGTTGTTCTCCGCTCGCGTGCCAAGGCGTATAAGACCCGAGCTGAATCAGCGCGTACCAGCGTCCGCTCGCTCGTCGAAGATCGAGCGGTCGCTGGCTCGCTCTCCTGTTGAAGGAACAAAATGAACAAAATTATTACACGGAATATAAATAACGATATATATATATATATATATATACACATATAATATATATATTTATTATACGATTAAAAGTGAAAAGGAAAAAAACAATTAGCGAAAATTAAACTAGCGATGACAGAAAGACAAAAAAACAATGGTGCGAGCTCAATGCATTGTGTAAGCTTCGAATATGGAGGCGTATTCTTCTTCTTCTTCTTCTTCTTCATCTCTTAATCCCTTTTCCGCTGTTCTTCTATCGTTAGGCGACACTTCCGGTTGGAACATCTTTAGGAACGATACTTGCTTCGATCACAGTCGAGCTATTGGACGCGTTGCAGGGTAGTTTCAGTGTCTTTCGAAAGTAATGTAAAGAGGGAGTCGAGGTTTAACGTGTTGATTGCCATTGGGGGTCGTTTGGCACCGTCAATTAATATATAAAATCAGGATAAAAATCAGGAACTTGAGATTTTTTAGTATCATTTTTAGTTGAAGTCGTAGATAACGTTTTGTCGAAATTTTAAAATTGATCTAAAATACATCTTCCAAAGCTTCTTTATTTAACTAAAAATATTCTTATTTAATACTTTAAAAATAATAAAATATTGTGCAAAGAAATTTTCAAAAGGACTAAATCAGTGAAATAAATGACGGTGTCCTTAAGGATCTTTTATACTTCTACTCTGGCAATCAACATATTAAATTCTCGATCGTTTGTCTTTCATTTTATTCATTCTTGTCGCGTTTTCTAGCTCAAATGCGTGTCTACGAATTTCGTTCGAAGAACTCTGGTTAGCCAGACCCCGTCGAACATCGACCACACTTCCGGTCTGTGCCAAAGAAAGGTTTCGTGCTTCCTGCGCGCCTCGTCGAGGTATATATCTCCTTTCAAATATTTTCTATTTAATCGATAGTTTTCTTTTCTTTATTGAGATAAAAGTCGAGGAAAGTGAGAAACGTGTGCAATATATTCGTCGTTTTGTTTCGTAGATCTGTGATCGACATTTTATTTTCTTCTTTAGACAAATATTTTTGTCCTCGACAAATATTTTTCAATCGCTCAAAATTTGTAAACCATCCCCCCCCCCCCCCAAACCTCCTCCCTTTCCCTTTTCAGTCTTTTGTTATTCGACTCTGTAAATAATATTAAAACGCGGTTTACTCGTTGTAAATATTTATTGATTTCGTTGGAACGACGTCGTCTCATCGTCGATCGAACGAACGTTTCTATTTATTGTGCGTTAATCTTATTTGTTTCTTTTTTTAATTAATTAATCCGATTGATTCGTTTGCTCAATTGAGCCGTCGGTTTCTTGATGAAAATTTGTTTGTTCGGGTTTTCCTGCGAAACGAGATTAAATTTAAAAAATATTTATAGGAACAAGTTCGTGAATGTTTTATTAACCTCGTAAAAAGTTAAATGACTTTATGAATGCATAATACAATTTATTTATATTGTTTTTTATATTTGAACCAGGTGTTTATATTGGATTATCCTGTTCAATGTTTTAGCTTTTAAACCTGTTAGAAATCACAATTTTGTTTAATTATAGCTTAAAATTTAATCGATTAAATTAAAATTGAAATTTATACAAAGTGTATGTTATTTTTATATAATATATCAATAAAAAATTAATCACAATATCGAGTTCCCAGTACTTCACAAATTAATTTTGTAATAAAACCATTCTAAATCTATATTATTCAAAGCCTTAGCGTAAATTTTCATTTTAAGTTAATTTAATTTTGAAACTTAGCCTAATTTAAGAACTCCATTCAATTTAAACTCAAGAAATTGATTAGTACAATATATTTTTCATTGTTTGATAAAACATTCACGAGCCTGTGTTTAGGAGCCGTTTCGCAGGAAAATCCCGATACACCTTGTATATGTTTTTACAAACGTTTGTTCAGTTTTTATACGCTAAGTTAAGAGACCTAACTTATACTTGTTACTTGTATTTATCCGTTGTTATCGTTTCACGGTTTGCGACGATGAACATTTTCATCAGAGAAACATTCGGCGTTTTCGACGAAGCATTTCTCTCTTTTCTCACACCATGTACACACACACACACACACACACACAGACACACACGTTACACGTAAATCAATGAAGATACAATACTGTCCTCCCCCTCCTTAAGGATCTTCTCGTTGTTGTCCCTGTTCGTGTCTTCGGAATCGCATCACGTATCTCTTCGCGTCCCGCGGAAAACCCTTTTTGCCCTTTCTATCGTCGGAAATCCGACAACGACGTGCCCGTAAAACGCTTCGAGGAGAGAGCTAACCCTTAAATGCATAACTTCACCCCTTCACGATCTTTTAAAACGGTTCGCGATCTTACTTTACACTTTACACACACGTTAACAAGGTACCCGTATTTTTCGAACAAAGTAAATACAAAGCATTAAAGTGACCATTTTAAGTCGTTTAAAATTCGTGCGTTTGAGGGTTAAGAGGAAAATTCAAGGAAAAACACAGGCGAGCGAGAAGTATATAGCCTCTGCCGAATGAAACGAGGTTAAAGAGACGGCAGCTCGTGGAAACATTGAAAATCTTCTTCCACGAACGAGCTGTTTAAGAAGTAAATAATAATAATTGAGAGAGACACGTTGTATGATTGTGTATATCAACAATAAATAATTGCTGTGATTAGAAATCGATTATTAGTAAGTAGTTAAGGACGATTTTTATGGCAGACAGATACACAGTTGGGAAGGAGAAAGGATTAAGGATGCACTTGCTTCAAAGGTACCCCTCTTTCTTTTTCACGAAAAGAAAAGGGACCATCGTAATCGGCTATGTTGCATGAATGTGTGCGTACGTGTGAGAGGCAAGGGAAACAATTGTGCGATAGAGAACTCGATAATTTTTCTCGAATCCGTGGTATTTTTTTCGTTCTTTCTGGAACGTGTGTATAAAATAAATCGTTGCGATCTTCTCGCTCGACTCACCGTTCGATTTTCGTTTCTCAAAATTAAGTTAGCATCGGTGCTTAGACGCGTAGGGTGCTCGTTCGCTCGAGGGTGAAGGTCGCGCTGGAAACTCTCGATAGTAGACGGAGAGGGTGCCGAGAGGCAATTTCGGTCTCAGCGCAGCCAATCAAAAGGTTGGTTAAACACTCTCGACAGTTACTCGAGCGAGTTTCGCTCTCGAGGCGCGAAGCCTTTAGATTTTAGAGAACGCGATCGAAGATCGGACCAAGTTCGCGCGTGTTTTCAATTGTAATCGTGCCAAAAAATGTTTCGTAGGGAGGATACGATCCAGGTGTACTTTAAGTGTTAGTATTTTCTTAACGATAATTCATATCGATCGGCTAGGATTTTATATAAGACAATAGGCGAGAGGGAGCTCCTTATGTTGAAAGCAAACAATCATCGTAAGTAACGTTTAAGGGTAATCGATCGCGCGTATAACTACTCGGTATAATGATTGATTTCATTCTCCATATCAAGCGTGTTGCTTTTTGAAAAGAAAAAGTGAAGGTATTCTAGGTGGTTAGAGAAAAGAAGCGTTTGTGAGTCGAGGGAGAAGAGCCCCGTCGAGACGAAACGAGTATCCTTCTTCCCAGTAATCTTTAATCGTACTTTTGATCGAGAAACGATGGTCGATGGGGTCGTTCGTGTCTTCTTCGGTGTCTGTATTCTCGAATCCGCGAGATCCGTCGCCACTGGCCATCGAGGTTTGATCAGAAACACCCAATCCGAGTCTCACGATGGTTTTCTTCGTGCGATCATCCCATAACCCTTTTGGTTCCATGTTATTAAGACTTTGATTGGCAAATTAGGGCTGTTATTGCTATCCAGTGCTTGAAATTAATACCGGGTCGAAAGATAAGGTTTGATTTTCAAAGAACATAAATGATGTATGTTGATTAAATTTGCTGAATTAATAAGAAATAATACTTCTGAATATTATTTCAAATTTGTGTTGTATTAAAAATAATGAAATTCAAATAAACAATGTAACTTTGTCATTTCAAAACGAAATTTTTTATTTTTAGAAGCAGTACTATAAAAATACGCTTTAAAATGCAAAGGGTTAAAATATCGATTAAATGATTCTATAAAGATTGAAATTTTTGAACACGTCGTTACAATTATTAAACCTTCTAAATGTAATACTTGGTATTTATTATTATACAATTGTATAGCGTTCGATTTTTCAATTTTTAAATAGAATGCAAATTACAATATAATGTAATCAGTACTGAAAGAATACTAACCCTTAGTACTCGGTTACGATTGAGTACAGCCTATTTCCATGGTGAAGCTTTCGAAAATTAAAAAATCTCAAGTTTGAAAAGAAAAGCTTTATTTTTTATTCCTAGTATTAATTTACTTATTTAAATTAATTACAAGTGGCGTCAATTAATTGTCATTTAATTTACAAATGTAAATTTCCACTAAAAATTGCTCGATTCGATATCGTACGATAGAAAACCATCGCGCGACCGATGTACTCCAGAAGCATATCCTCTGACACATATGACTAGATTACGAACTAATTAATCTCTCTTCTCCTCCGATAATAAGCTTATATTTATCAGGCGTGTATCGTCAGGTGACAAGAAAAAAAAAAGAAAAAATGATTAATCGTAAAACTTATTCGGGACACCTGTATCTTCGTAGTATACCTTCGAGTCGACTTTTAGCATCTAGTAGCCACTTAGGTCATCATCTACCCACGTGTCATTTTTGACCCATGTAATTTTATTCACGGCGAAAGAGGTGCCGCGTTCAGAAGGATCGATCGGACAGTTCTGGTCCTTCTAATTATAGAAACTTATGAAACTTCCTTAAAATAAATAATACGTGTGTTTCAAAAGTTACACAGTTAAATAAATACAATTTTTAAATTACGATTATGAAGTAATTGAACCAATTGCGTTACTTTTGAAATATGTGTACCAAGTGTGAAGTCTGTGGGTCTTATTTGTCCACATTCTTCATTTATAAAAACAGGAAGTTGCAGGTTGGACTGTTCTTAGACTGACCATAATTCGAATAAAAATGAAACGAAGTTATTTAAAAATAACAACAGCTTTTGAATTAAAAATAATATTCTAGAATGAAAAATGACTATGTTTCATTCGAAGATTGTTCTTGACAAATAACTTGGTTTGATTTAGAATTTTTATTCGAATCGATCCTTCTTATTGATTTCCCACGTAAAAATCCATCTTTGTCTCGTGATTTGCCCTCGAACGAGATTTCTTTCAAAAAAAAAAAAGAAACGAAGACGTTTAAATAGGAACCATGATCGTATCGTTGTGGCGTAGAGCAATCTGTTAGTGCAGGGGCCTTATCCTTACTGCGCGGGTCCTGGTCTCGGATTATTTTTTTTTTAGTGATCGTGCGATGCATACGGGTTCCATCGTGACGTATATTTCCGTCGTGATGTGAAATGTTCAATCTTGTTCGTTTACTAGAAAAAATTCGAAGATTCTTAAAGTATTTGCTGATTGGAATGATTAGGGGGAATGTGAAAGTATTTTTAGGGTGTAGAAGAATTTTGGGTGATTTTTGTCTTAATTGCCATCATTAAATTTAATAATAAATTTACTTACATTACTGAATTTATTAGTAAATTTTGGTTTTAATAATGAAATTACATTAAAATTTACTAAATTTATTAATACCTTCGGTTAATAATTTTTCTATAAAATGTTTTCTTTAAATTTAATTGATCCTAGTTCCTAGGAAATCAATATATTAAGACTTTTAAACTAATTAAAAGCATTCTCAGCAACAAATTCCCCGTCTTGTGCAATAATATGATACCGACACATGCAATTAATTTACATATCATGAAACGTAAGGGGTATCTATATAAGTTTGCTCAAGTTAAAAGTAGTATCAAATATAATTAATAGCGAATCTATTCCTCTATTTTGTTAACACTAGAACAAGTAAACCAATCAGCATGACAAAGTTTTAATTAAGGTATTTTTGTTGAAATGTGTATTGATTTTGATGAAAATAAAAAGTCATATACAGTTGATGATTAGATTGTTACAATTGAATAAATAAATCAGATATCTTATGTTTTTAATGGTATTACTTTACTCATTATGAAACATGCCCTTTTTTATTTTATAGTGTATAGACATCGTATTTTAATTAACTTTTCTTCCTTATTAATCCTCACTAATCACAGGTAACCAAGGAGTCAATATTAATTGTTCTAGTGTTAAATAATCACTTAATTATTTCTAACCTCTCGTGTTTAACAGCAATAATGTATTAACATTAAACCATATCATTTATTATCATTGACAAGCTGATAAAAAGGAATCCTAGTGTAATCGAAGATCGTAAACGATAAAATTGATCATTGATTAACACGTTAAATGCCGCAATGGTTAAAATTATTATTCTAATTAGGTAAAACACAATTTTCAGTATTATTAACTCTATGTACAATTTTCTGTTACTTACATTAATAACTACAGTTGTTAATTCTACAATTTTTATATTGTCAAACTTTCAATTAATTACATTACTACTATAATGATATTATTTTTTATTAATCATAGAAGTCAATTATTCATTTATTCAATCACTTCACTTGTTATCTTACAAAATTAATAAAACACTGTATCCTTTGAGTATGTAGTTACATTAAATTTATGATTCCGGTCGCTAATGACCCCCTGCGGCGATTAAACGTGTTGTAACAAGAAGATGGAACCCGTACGCGTCTCGTTCACCAAAGAGTCCGGTCAGTGATCCAACCTTACCGTAACGCAAGGCAATCAGCTAAGAAATAACTTAGTTTTTATAGGATATTGAAGCACACGCGTCCTACTTCCGGCGGGGTACAAACTGAAGGGCGGAAGACCTCTTTGTTTCGTTTAATTTTCTCGTCTAAAGGGCGCGTGGAGATCCGGGGGGCTGGTGGCCCAAGATCTTTTAAACGGCATATTTTTCTGTAACGGTTAAAAGGCGAAAGAAACGAGAACGGTAAAAGAAGGAAAAATAATGCAAAAAGAAACTCGTGTACCCGAAGGAAATACGGTAGCCAATATATCATCGAGATTACAATCGAGTCGCGGGGAGTGTAATTATTGTTTTCTTTTTTCCTGTTTTTGTCGTATTGTGTGTGCCAAATGATCGATAAGAAAGATAAGGAAGAAAATAATAATACGTTGAAATCGATGAACGACTCAAACTCGTGTGCCAATCGCGGACTGATTAAAATACCTGTGCCAAACCGTCGTTACACACCCATGATGATGTTGTTGGGTCCAAAAATGGCCTCAAGACTCTATTTTACACCTACCTCCGAAATTGTATTATCATATTTTTTAAATTAACAAAATTGTAATGAATTGAAAATTTATATACTTAATTTTTAAATTAAAAATTAATTTAGTATATAATTTCGATTGTACAAATGAAACTATAGAGGAAAAATATCAAATTTCTTAATATTATAAGTAATGAAATTTTATTAAGCACTGGGGTCATTTTTGTGCACAACAGTAGAGTTTCTTTGCTTGCCGATTTTGTCCTATTCCCTTTTATTTCTTCAATTTTATTACGTACTTAAAATTTTTGGATGATATACATTGTAACAAAAAAATGAATATATTCAATATTTTACCAATTGTAGCAAACATAAATATCTTATTTTAATTAAGTTACAGAACTAATCAGTTTGAAAATTGGGTAAAATCCAATCAAGTAATTTTAATTCCAATAAATTTATTATATTATTTATATAATATTTATGCAACTCAGAATATTACTAACTTTCTGATCGGTAAGGTGTTAAAATATGAACACAGTAATTTTTTTTAATGGAATGACAAGGAAAAATCGGCATCGAGTGAGGAAAAGAAGTTAATGGGTTGCAACGTGTAAAATGTATATTCCAGAAATATTTATTTTCTATCATTAAATTGTTAAACGTGCTAAATAATTTTCCCAAGTCTTCCTTTTTATCAATCATTTCCAAGGTTGACTCCTATACAAATCTATTACATTAAACTTAGTAATGTTATAGAAATGTCTGAGTATATCGTGCTTCAAAAGAGTCTTCCTTGAACAAACCACGGCTCCAAAGTGACGTTAAAAATGAAAAGAAAATCTCGCAAACAAGGGATGATTTTCGGAAATGAAAAATCACTGAACATTTAATTCGTTGCAACCAGCTGAGAAGAAAAATAAAGGAATCGTACGAGAATTACTACGACAGGGATTGTAAAAAGTATAAAAATATACGATTATCCTTCAAAAATTTCAGTTTTTCCATTCGATAACACGAAAACAAGGTTTGATGTGCTTCACCCCCTTTGATGTCAGCTCCCACCCTTTCGTTCGTTCTTCCTATCCATCCTCTTCGTCTTGTAGCACCCAAAATTCTTTATAAAATGATCCACGAACCGATCGTTAAACAAAAGTACTCTGCTCGAAGGAATCAAAGAATACAGAATCAAGGAATCAAATCTTTCAGACGACAAACTTCGTTGCAATCCATATTTAAAAATTCTCCTTGATGAAGTATTCCAATACTTAAAAATAGGGGTGCGTGCCCTTCCAGAACCACCCTTGACAGTTTCTCGCGCGAGTTTCGCTCTCGAACGTGCCCCAAAATAACGCTTGTGGCGCAGAACAATGAATTCCGATGAAAATTCGACGATGATCATTGTTGTGGATCGTTTTGCAATAATTCACCAATAAATCAATATCCCTGCACTGTTTTCACTTCGTCTGCTTCCGTTGATTCTTCCGAGCGTCAAAGACGAAGAAAAGTCTTCTGAGAACCAGAGCAAACACGTGAAGAGACACGTATATATATATAAGACACACGATACATCATCGAAACATCATCGTCATCGTCATCTTCCTTTGCACTTAACCCGTACAGCGTGTTCCTTTCCCTCTTCGTGCCCCCCCTTAATTTTTATCGTTGATTTTCTTCGATCTTCCTCGGCCGGTATCCACTTATGTTAGAAAGCCTTTACGAAAACAGGGTCATAAATACTTACGTGTAATACGAGTATTTTAAATTTTTAACTCGCGGTTAAACAAACGGAATAAAAAAAAAAGAAAATAAGAAAAAAAAAATCAAGCAAAGAACGCGCGTGTTTAGTGTGCAATGTAAAAGCAGAGAGAGAGAGAGAGCAGAGTGAATTGAGAGAGAGAGAGAGAGAGAGCAAATTTTTACAAGAATAATAATTAAAGAAAATAAAAAAAAGAGAAAAAATAGAAAGAGTGAAATGTAGTATTGTGAAATGGAACGAGTAATGAAAACGAAGAAAAAAAAACGGAGAAAGAGAAAGATGGAACGTCGCGAACTGCGTCTTTCAGAAAAAAGCGTTTCGTCGGCTAAAGGAGCGAAACGTCGCTTTTTATAATTAAACAAGAAAACAAACGTGTTGCTGCGATTAAATATATATATATGTATGTATGTATGTGCTTGTGCATCGAGGAATCGCATTTTGTATCGATGCGTGCGATTAGAGGGAGTCGGGGTGTTGTCACCGTTCTTGATCGCGATATCAAAGTGAATCGATCGAATTCTGGACGATCCATCGATCCGTATTGCTATTTTGGGGTTTCGTTGTCTTCATTTGAGGAAGACTTTAAGAAACGGTAATTTTGAAACGAGAAAAGACTGCAGAACTATCGAAGGGAGCTTAGGAACAAGGAGATACGACTTTTAGAAATTTTATTTAGTTGTGTGTCGATTTTTTTTTTATTGGAAGAGGATAATTTGTATTATAAAATAAGGAGCGTAGGATGTTGCGGTGTTTGTGTAATTTTAGAAATCGAATTTGAATCAAAGAGCTTAGGACTGAAAAATTATAAAGGGAGCTTAAGAGGATTTCTTTAATTGTGATTTAAATTTTTATTTGGAAGCGAGTAATTTGTACTATAAAATAAGCGGCAATTTTGAAACGAGCTTAGTAGCGACGGTGTATTACAAATTTTATTTAATTATTTTAGAATTGTTTTTCATTGAAAACTCGGTGAGAAATGCGGGATGCTACGATGTATAATTTTTGAAAGTAGCAGTTTTGAACTGAGGAGCTTAAAAGTGAGAAATTAGTGAATGAAACTTAGGTACGATCCAAGTTTCGAAAAATAAAGCTTAGAAACAAAGAAACAATGGTATATTTCATATCATTTTTAATTCTATTTAAGCTAATTTATTATACGTCAGTGTGCTGTACTATAATTAAAAATCGATAATTTTCAATTGAAAAACTATCAAAAGGAGCTCGAAAGCGGCAGTCGCGAAATAAGAAGCTTAAACGAACCTTAGTTCGTTTAATCACACTTAAGTGGCGCCCAAGTCACGATTAACACGCCGCGGTATGATTAGCAGGCGGCAAATTTGAATAAAACTCTCGGAGTGAAATCGATTTCTTCATTTTTACGATCTGTGATAGCCGGATAGGTGATTTTTGAAATTTCGGTTTCTCAATGAAAGTGATCGTCGAGAAAAATGGTATTCGATCGGGGGTGATTTCCAGGGTAAAAAGAATATTCAGTGAACGAAGATACGCGTACGCTAATGGTGCAGCGGAGTTTTTATGGTTTAGCGAGGCGGCGTCCTATGGGAATTTAAAGATAACGCGAGCAAGCATGGGGGATAAATGAGGTAAAACAAACGGTGCACACGGGCGAGAACCACGGGTGTCCTGGATACTATCACCAGCCGTAAACTAATGCTTATCGAGCCAATGAGCGCTTTTATGCGGTACAAGAGCGAGTAAAAAAGAAGAAGAATGGAAGGTGAAAGCGATTTATGAGGCCGGAATAAAATTAGATACAGCTGGTGACACGTTCTTAACCTGACACTGAACGTACGTACATATGTATATGTATAGGCATGCGTATATATACGTACAGGATGGATTGTGTAAAACAGTTCAACCAATTATATTCGATCAACACCGTACGAACCAAATAATTTTATTTAATTTAGTACAGTTCTAACTTCGACCCTCATAGAGTCACTTTTTATTGAAGTAAGATTATTGATATTAAATTTTATACACCACTGGATAGCTACTTCTGTAATATGACAATATTTTAAATTAAAATTAATGGAACTCCAAGTTTCTTTTTCACAGCGAACCTAAGTTATAATAATTAGGGATTAAAAATAGAAAAACTAAGTATGTTATTAATGAAGATAATGGGTTTGATTATGAATCCGTTAATGGAAATTTATTAGGCCTTGAAGAAAATTATTTTAACCCCTAGCAACTAGAGCTTGGAAATTTCTTGATATAAAATAAAATTACTTGAGATGATCTAGTTTATTTATATACAGGGTGATTCAAAAGGGCGGGAATTTATTTGAATTGAATAATTTCCAACTTTCTTATTTACCATAAAACTTTTGCCCACCCTTGACAAATTTGTTTTTGATATAGTTGCGATTGGATGGACTGTTTTATATTGGCCAACCTGTATTATATTATACATACATACAGGCATATGTGTATATACAAAAAAAAAACGATATACAATTACTGTAAGCGTATAAGAGATATAATTTATGTAGCTGTATTCTACGTCATCAAGTACATTGTAGGGAGAGGCTTTTGCGAGTGTTCGCATGTGATCGTCTCAGCCGGCGTGAGAGTGCTTTAAATCTAGAGACTGCGTGAATGAGAGATGATACATATATATATATATTAAAAGAACAAAAAAAGTATATATATATATATAAAGATAGATAGATACAGAAAGAGGGAGAGAGAGAGAAAGAGAAAAAAGTACACTAATACCTTGTAGCCGACGTTACATATCTTTAATATCATTTCGTACGAGATTCAATGGTGCCAATCATTTGAAGTTATGTGCATTGTTGGAATTCATATTTAAAGTCAATTTGGATCGATTGAGAAATTTTTTTATACGTTCGAGTATTATTTATTATTAAAAAATTAATTGAGAATATTTATAAGAATACTATTCCCAAATATTCCTAATGAGTATTATTTGTCTTCAGATATTTTCAATTCATTTCCACCAGACAAATATTTGCAATAATTTATTATACTTTAAATTTATTTATACTACGTTTTAAATTTTCTTCAGAATTACACCTTTTGGTATTGCAAGGATTAAAAATAGTAATTACAACACATTCGGTTTTAAAGAAGATCGATCTGTAATAGAAAAATTTTTATTTCGCAAGTTCCAACAGTACATTGATCTTCAAAATTCACGAATCAAGACCAATAGCAAATCGGAACAATCTATCAAGGCATCGATGAGATCGATCGTACGATTTAGACAAAGCCGTGTAGACGACCCAGACCTGGCCCAAAGTCAAGTCTACATATCAAGATTAATTAGCATCAGGTCTCCTTTCATGAAACCGGAAACTTTTGTCCGCAGCATGAATTTCCGATGCGTTTTTTCGATTCCACCGGATATCTGAGACCGATGGATCGCGGATTAAGGTCTGTTTACACGTGTCGATGACGTCTGTTCATACACATATCCATCTGATCAAGACGATTCCAAAAAATCAGAAATTAACACGTTAATTGGTACGGTGAAAATCGGTCGTGTTTATTTTGAAATTAACCCTTTTTCCTTTGCTGCTTATTCGATAATACTATATTTAATATTGTAATATTAAATTAGCAACCCGGTAATATTAAATATTATAATTCCGGTACTATAATATTACCAATATTACAATATTTAACAATTTTCATTCAATATCACTAACTTAATATTTGTACAAAATTACCTCATTGATTTTCAGTATTTAATACCAAAGAAAATTTAATTACAATATTAATAAATCCATACACGATTATTGTCACCGTGGCAATCAACGTCTCTCAACCTTATATTTTACAATTTTAATTATCTTAATTATTATCAAATTATCAATCTTCGAATTAAAATCAGTGCACAATACAAAGTGTTACAGATACTCGTTACAGATTAGTAATTACTTGTACAGACGCATCCTCGCGTGTTTAAGCGGACCTTGAAGAAACACTCGAATCCATTCGACTCACTTCATGGTATTGTGCTCACCTTCTCCTGGCCGATTTCGGGTCGACAAAACCATGTTCGTGTCGTCACGAAATCGTCAGATCTTCGTCTGGGATCTCCTCCCTTTCCCTGAAGAACAAGGTACACCCTAGGAACTTAGGTACTATTCGTATTGTCAGTTACTCTGCTACTCTATTTACCGCTACCAATTGTAAACCGATTGCGAGGCCCGCAATCGTCAGTCATCCGTTATTGTACCGCCCCCGCCCAACCTTTGTCGGCAAACAGTCGGACACTTTTATCGGTGACCCTTTTGCTTTTGACTCCCCTTCGAGGAAGGGACATCTTATCGAAAGGTCAAGGCAGATCCGCGCTTATTCAACCTTTCGTACTCTTCTCTTGACACCCGCCACCCCTCGGGCCGATTCTATCGATCCGTGTGCGCTGAGAGGAAATTTATAACGTATTTATAAATTGTTATAAACATTTCTGTATGCTTTGGGAATTTTCTTCTCGAAGAAGGTGGTTGTTTCGAGGAATCGAAGGATCTATTGTAATTCGCAGGGTGCAACCCTGGTGTAATTGTTTTTAGATATTTTTACAATGTTATTGAAAATTTCAGGGACAATTTTTGTCGAAGAATCATTTATGTTTATTTATTTGGAAATATTCAATATACTAACTTAAAAAATAACGAAACTATTGAAATTGTTCGAAACAACTATACAATTAAATAATAATTAGTATTATTTCTCTCAGTGCTCGGTCCTGCCACCGTTCATCGTCGAATTGTTTATTTAAAATTAAGTTGGTGAAGATGATCGTACAATGATGATTACAAGAATCGATGAACGAAAATCAGAAGGCAATCTCTCGATGATTTTCCATCAAGGTAACTGGTAATCACTGTCAAACGTGTTTCCATTCATCTTGCTAACCGAGCTTAAAACAACAATGTTCTCTCATAGCGATCTGTGTTGTTGCGTATTAATATTAATAATTTCACGTAATTGCGATACATTTTGCGTAATTATAAGTTGTTGATTAGTTGCTACACGTGGAAGAACGAACTGTTCATCCGGCGATTTGTCGAAGATGTATTCGTCTTGAAATTGATCAAAAAACTGCAATAACTTTTGTTTTAAATGAGAAATTAATTAGGCAAATTAAAAGAATTGTAATTAATATTTATAAATTTAATTTCAATCTTCTGCTACTCTTTCTTTTTATAATTATCAAACACCCCCTGTAAAATAAAATTATTATACACCGGAATTTATTTACTTTGATTGATTAAAATTGGAAATCTTTATTAATAATTACAATTTAGTATGTTTTTTAATCAAAAGTCAAGCGAATACAAACTTCTTAGAAATTTTATCTAATTTCGATGAATTTCGTTCTTTCACTTCGTTTTTTCAGTAAGCTTCGGTTGCTCAAAAGAAAAAGAATGAATAATAATAAATAATAAAAAGAATTCCCTCTCCACCACTACGGAGAATGTTTATTATAATGTTCGAACGACGTTTCGAGATCGGTTTCTATTCGATGGTTTATTTAGATTTCCCCGTGTCTAAATGACCCAGCGTATCGTACACACATATATCCGTGCTTCTTCTCCTTTTCATTAAAACACTACACGTATTTTCTTTCTTTCTTTTTTTTTTTTTTTTTATTACACTTTCTATCGAACGACTGAGCGAAAGCTGTCGAGACATTATCGATTATTGTACATAATAATTTAGAAAACCGTGCGTCGCGCGATCGTAATTTATCGTCGGTGTTAATTACTCGAATGTCAGCCGAAGAAGAATAAAAAAAAAGAAAAATACAATCATCCGGCGGATATAATCTCACGGAGCGTACAGGGTGTTTCTTCGATGGTGGACGATGAACACGAAGACGATGTTAAAAAGTATTTCAAATTAAATATTCTATGGTCCTTTAAAAAAAAAATTAATTTCTCTGAGTTATACGTCAATAGAGTTTAATTAAGTGGCATCGTTAGCCTAAGCAAAGGTGTTACTTTTATTAATTATAAATGGATTAATAATTGTAGAATTCTTAATAACATCCAACCAATAACCAGTACCGTTCAGAGACTATAAATAAGCTTCCGGTAATGGGTTATTGGCTGTGAAACGGAACTTGGACATCGTCTTCGTGTCTCTGTTCACTCTTAAAATAGGTCCCACGCGTTACGGAACACTCTGTATGATACACGTATTAATATAATGTGTATATTGTGTATTGTATACGGGGGTATATATAGCCCGCACAGTTATCCACGACCAAAAAGTGCCGAAACATTTGGCTAGATATCGAGAACGAGAAGAAAGAAGCGAAAACGGTAAAGAGAGTTCTATATTGTACACGTGGACGATCGGGATTAGAATCTACGATCGTGTACATTCACACACGTGGTATTGACGATACTCGTGGAACGCGTACGCGCTAGGATTGTAGGGGAATTCGAAAATTCGAATCATTCGGTCGAGTCGAGGGTTTGGATACAAGTATCAAGAATTTATGAATGGGTCAGCTGTTAAGAGCATCGTATGGCTTCGATATGGTATTTGAATCGATTATTCTGAGTTCAAATATGAAGAGATTTGCGGAATTCAGAATTTTGCAAACTTGAAAATTCTTGTAGAATTTTTAATTTTCTGATTTTTATATGTTTTAGATTTGGAGTTGTTTGAATTTGGGACTTTTCGAGTTCAGAGATTTCTAAATTAGAAATTATGTGAATTTATCATTTTCCAAGTGTAGACATTTTCAAATTCAGAACTTTCCAGCTTTGGAATTTTACGAATTTAAAATTTTCTAGATTTGAAATTTTCCAAATTCGAAGCTTTTGAATTTAAAATTATCCATATTCGAAGTTACCCGAAACTATCCAAATTCCATCTCACCCCAACAATTCGAATATTCGAATTTTCGCAGCTCTAGGTACACACAAGTATGCATAAAGGTGAAAAAAAAGAAACTACAGAATTTTTTCAAATCACCTCTTTTGATTCTCACTACACGCACTCGACACAAACACGCATACACACACACACACACACACATACACACACATACGAATCTTGAATCAAACATTCTTTTCTAGCGGTCAGAGAGAGGGATCGCGGATTTACCACCACTCGAGTATAGAGATTTTAATGTTTGTAAGGGCAATAACGATTGTACATTTTCTCGCGTACGTTGCATAAAAGAAAAAAAAAAGCAAAAAATACTGAATGTGTAAGTTGCATAAAAAAGACAGATTTTTTAGATATTGCACTATAATATTTATTATTCTAAGGTAAAGAGAAAAGAGGAAAAAAAAAAGAAAGAAACGAAGACGAGAGGTCGTGATTTGCCGCGCTCGCGAGACTTCCTCGTCCTGTGCGCCTCATTATTACAATTGGGCGATGTAATTTGTCGATCCTCGATAAAAAAGAATGAAAATTTTGAGATCGATGCCGATTCGTTTCGTTCGACGATCGAGACGGGACGAGTGCACGCGCGCGCGCGGCTCCTTCGCGACAATCGTGAATAATTAAATATTAATTAAAAAAACATCGGAGGCAAAGCGAACGCATTGTTCTTTCCAATAAACGAGGAAACAAGATTTTTAGTGTTTACACTACAATTGATAAACGATTCTATTATTACATAATATTATATTAATAACAATATTATTACTGTAATGTTTGTTTTTGGTTATTAAAGTGTGTATATAGCAATATATTCTAGAAATTGTCAATCTTGTGTCACTTTGTGTACGAACCTTACCGCCACGTTCTTTTCTATAACCCATGAATGCATACATCTTTCATTTACTTTTTATTTAAATAATAGAGCATTTAATTTTTCATTATTTTAATTACTTAGAAATTAATTATTTTAGTTTGAACGGTAGTGGTGTGCATTTAAGGGTTGAGATCTTTTTCCTTTATACAGGGTGTCCCAGAACTCCTGTAGGAGCCGGAAATGGTGGGTAGCTGAGACTATTCTGAACAACAATTTCCTTTGCAAAAACATCGGATGGGGCTTCGTTTTTGAATTATTAAGCAAAAACACTGACCAATTAGTACCGTCAGTGTAGCGTCGAGCCTAGTCGCCCCAGGACAAGCGCCTCGGTAGAACAGGAAGCGTTAAACACAAGTAATATTGAACATAAAAGTAAAAAACAAATGGTAGAATGTTATGAGAGTAATCGTACCTTAGAATAAAGAGAATGACTGAATGGCTGGATATCCCAACAGAAGGAATAAGTAAAAATTGCAGAATATTTTTCGGTATTATAAATACAGTCCTGGGGTCATCTAATTTCAATAGTAGAAAGATAAAACATTGTATTATTATAAAATAATGAATTTAATATCGTTCAAGCTTTATTTTTCAATTGTTTTAAAGAGCAACTGAGGACGGTACATTGTCGAGGAATCTTTATCCAATAGAAGAGATAGGTACGAATTTTGAAATAAAAATTTTGTAATTATAGTGTAGAGGTATTCATCAGTTAGAACACCTAAATGATTAGGGTTTTTAATGCTAATTTTAAGAAAATTTGTGTATTACAGGAGACTGCATCGAAATTGCAGTGAAATTAATATCGAAATGGCACAAACCCTCGAACACGTCAAGCATTAACAGAATAAGAAATGGAAGGATATAACTTGTAATTACCATTAGGAATTATAATTGACCATAATTAATTGAAATTTGTTGAGATTAAAATACTGAAACAAATGTTAAATATACCATTTTTATAGCACTGTTATATTAAGAGAAATATATACTCCCCGTTGTATTTTCTTCATTTTGCAAGAACTAAATGATAAAAAATACTTAAATTGTTTATATTTAATGATTTTTTTCATTAAAATCGTTGTATTTTGCATAAATAATTAAAAATTAAAAAATATTTTTAAATTTTTACCTCTAGCGCCATCTCTTCGAAAAGTGCTGAAACTGCTCAAAAATTGACAGGAATCTGCCGTACCTACAATGATTATTTTTTAAGAAAATAATTTTTTGCTGTTTTCGCGTGTTTGAAGCATCTAATCGCTTCTATTTTACACTAATTATCGATTCCAATTGTCCGATTAATCCTAGAAGCCCAAAATATTGAAATATTAAAGATTAAATCGCACATTGAGAGAGTGAGAGGTGAGATTGGCGGACTAGTGTTCACTCTCTCGCACATTGTGGGAGTGAGAGGTCCGAATGGCGGACTAGTGTTCACTCTCTCGCACATTGTGGGAGTGAGAGGTCCGAACATCTAGTCTCTCACTCTCTCTACGCCAAACTCGCGCCTGCGCACAACACCAATGTGCGAGAGAGTGAACACTAGTCCGTCAATCTCACCTCTCACTCTCTCAATGTGCGATTTAATCTTTAATATTTCAATATTTCGGGCTTCTAGGATTAATCGGACAATTGGAATCGATAATTAGTGTAAAATAGAAGCGATTAGATGCTTCAAACACGCGAAAACAGCAAAAAATTATTTTCTTAAAAAATAATCATTGTAGGTACGGCAGATTCCTGTCAATTTTTGAGCAGTTTCAGCACTTTTCGAAGAGATGGCGCCAGAGGTAAAAAATATAATTATTTTAAAAATTGTAAAAATAATAAAAAATAGAGCTTGTACGGTGACAAATTGATACTTTTATGATAATATAAAGTTTCCCCTTCCTTTAGTTCAAATTTGGTGATCCTAGAACATCATTTAAGTATATAAATCGATATAAACCTGCACTTGATTACGAGACTCGAAGACTACATTTCAGAGCCTTTATTTATTATTTTCTTGCTTTATCGCGATTGTTAATTAATTAGAAACGTTCATGGTACTAAAAAGCTGCATTTATTCAATAAACTCTTAACGCATTTAGCATTACTGCGTTGGCTTGGTGCGAGTGAGGAGGTGTGACGCTCTCGCGGAATCTTTCCCCTCGCTGGTGCATCGGCGTACCTGGCGCGGGCTGTGATGTATAATTTTTAATCGTTGCGTTACAATAATTAATAGTATGAGTTATTCGAGGTTCAGACTATTGTAGATCGGTTTTTCGTGTTCGAAAATGTAAAATTCGATACCAAATTAGCCAGTGCTTCTACGTTTTCTATTATTCATTAATGGTCGGGTAGTTACGTTCATCCCTTTTGTGTGAGGTTATGACTAAGTCCCTGTAATTTTATGTACAAGCTGCCTTAGTTTAATGATACATGACTAGAGAAATACAATTTTGCAAACTCGAGATCATTGGTTTCTGAGTCTAGTTTCATGTTACCAATAAACAATGGGAAGGATTTATCTACTGAGAGTAAACATAATCCATCAAATTCAAACCTGATTGAAAATGATCAATTTTGTTATATCGTATGTAAGTATAAAGTATTATAATTTTATTCAAGTAGTTAATAATAACGTATTTTGCTGTGTTGCAGATTAGAAGATGTATTTGTTATACATTTCTACGCCACATAAGCTGCACATTAACATCATCAAATCAACAGGAAACTTTCTGGCAGTTTCTCAGATATCAGTGTTCGGTAATTTTTGGAATTGGACACTACTAAAATTTCAAGCAATGGCACGAAGAATACTTCCTGTCACATCATGTTCTCCTAATACAAATCTGCAAACTTGAGATCCTTGGTTTCTGAGTCTAATTTCATTTTACCAATAAACAATGGAAAGGATTTATCTACGGAGAGTAAACTGTTCTTCAATAGTTATACTGAATATATAAGTACATATGTAATTGTAGAATGTCTTTATTTCATAAGAATATTGTACTGCGCTTAAGCTATATGTTAAATAATTATAAAAATATGTTGTATGTAAAAATACTGATATGTAAGTTTTACAATTTGTAATTATAAGTGCGTTAAAGTTAAGAATCTAATATTTAAGTAAGTTTTACAGTTAGTAGGTATAAGTGCGTTAGAACTGTGAATGTAATATTTAAGTAAGTTTTACAGTTAGTAGTTATAAGTGCATTAGAATTGTGTATGTAATATTTAAGTAAATTTTACAATTTGTAATTATAAGTGCATGGAAGTTATGAATGTAATATTTAAGTAAGTTTTACAGTTAGTAGTTATAAGTGCATTAGAATTGTGTATGTAATATTTAAGTAAATTTTACAATTTGTAATTATAAGTGCATGGAAGTTATGAATGTAATATTTAAGTAAGTTTTACAGTTAGTAGTTAGAAGTGCGTTAGAATTGTGAATGTAATATTTAAGTAAATTTTATAATTTGTAATTATAAGTGCATTGAAGTTATGAATGTAATATTTAAGTAAGTTTTACAGTTAGTAGTTATAAGTGCGTTAGAATTAACAATGTAACATTTATGTAACATGTATAATTGAAAGAATTTTCAATAAACATAGAGTTAAACTAAAGCAATTGTTTATTCATTTATAAACCTAACTCCCTTATCCAGCCCTACAAAATTTCACTTAAAAAGCAAGAAATAATGTAGAAAAACATTGCACAGAAGCTTCGAAATACAAAAGTAGAAAAAGAAACGAAAAATATCGGTTTGATACAAAGAAGAACAAAATTCGGTACAAACGGTTTCCAGGAATTCCTGGAATTCGACGTCACTAAAATTCTGGGAAGTGGCACGAAGAATACCTCCTGGCACATCATATTCTCCTGATACAATTTCTCAAAATCGGGAATTTGGTTTCGATTCAGATGAATGTACAGGGTGTCCAACTTAAGTGATTACAGGAGGATATTTCGGAAGGAGTTGTAGTTATTAAAAATGTGTTCCTACAAAAGTTGCTTGGCAAAATGGGGTGCATCATGCGGTAATAGTTATTTTCCTCTGGGTGGGGTAATAGACGAGATCTGAAGGTCAATGTAGTTTTTTTAAATGAGATGCTATAGTTTTCTCTCCAGAATCTAACAGCGAGCACCGAGACAAATTCAACGGTGTGCTACATGTCGATATTCTGAGTTCGATTAATCGAAATCTGGAACTTGGTTTCGCAAAAGGGGTTCCCGGAAATTCCTGGAATTCGACGTCACTAAAATTCTGGGAAGTGGCACGAAGAATACCTCTTGGCACATCATGTTCTCCTGATACAATTTCGGGATCCGAAATTCTGTGAATTTAAACTTTATAGTCTTCGATTTGCTATTGTTAATTTTCATTATTTTCTGAAATTATTTATGGGATAAGGATATCAAGAGAGGTTTATTTAAATAAATAAACGAGTTCTGGGTTATTTTTGAAAATCTGCATTTATTCAATAAACTAAATGATTTATTATACATTGAGCTTTAGAATAGTTATTAAATTATTTACAACTAACGTTTACAATTGTAATTTTGCGCACTATGTATACAACTTTAATTTATAATCGGATTTGTTATAGAATCGATACAACAGGTATCTAAGTTCCGATTATTAATTAAATCCTTGGTTTCTGAGTCCAAGTTCCCGGAAATTCCTGGAATTCGACGTCACTAAAATTCTGGGAAGTGGCACGAAGAATACCTCTTGGCACATCATGTTCTCCTGATACAATTTCGGGGTCCGAAATTCTGTGAATTTAAACTTTATAGTCTTCGATTTGCTATTGTTAATTTTCATTATTTTCTGAAATTATTTATGGGATAAGGATATCAAGAGAGGTTTATTTAAATAAATAAACGAGTTCTGGGTTATTTTTGAAAATCTGCATTTATTCAATAAACTAAATGATTTATTATACATTGAGCTTTAGAATAGTTATTAAATTATTTACAACTAACGTTTACAATTGTAATTTTGCGCACTATGTATACAACTTTAATTTATAATCGGATTTGTTATAGAATCGATACAACAGGTATCTAAGTTCCGATTATTAATTAAATCCTTGGTTTCTGAGTCCAAGTTCCCGGAAATTCCTGGAATTCGACGTCACTAAAATTCTGGGAAGTGGCACGAAGAATACCTCTTGGCACATCATGTTCTCCTGATACAATTTCGGGGTCCGAAATTCTGTGAATTTAAACTTTATAGTCTTCGATTTGCTATTGTTAATTTTCATTATTTTCTGAAATTATTTATGGGATAAGGATATCAAGAGAGGTTTATTTAAATAAATAAACGAGTTCTGGGTTATTTTTGAAAATCTGCATTTATTCAATAAACTAAATGATTTATTATACATTGAGCTTTAGAATAGTTATTAAATTATTTACAACTAACGTTTACAATTGTAATTTTGCGCACTATGTATACAACTTTAATTTATAATCGGATTTGTTATAGAATCGATACAACAGGTATCTAAGTTCCGATTATTAATTAAATCCTTGGTTTCTGAGTCCAAGTTCCCGGAAATTCCTGGAATTCGACGTCACTAAAATTCTGGGAAGTGGCACGAAGAATACCTCTTGGCACATCATGTTCTCCTGATACAATTTCGGGGTCCGAAATTCTGTGAATTTAAACTTTATAGTCTTCGATTTGCTATTGTTAATTTTCATTATTTTCTGAAATTATTTATGGGATAAGGATATCAAGAGAGGTTTATTTAAATAAATAAACGAGTTCTGGGTTATTTTTGAAAATCTGCATTTATTCAATAAACTAAATGATTTATTATACATTGAGCTTTAGAATAGTTATTAAATTATTTACAACTAACGTTTACAATTGTAATTTTGCGCACTATGTATACAACTTTAATTTATAATCGGATTTGTTATAGAATCGATACAACAGGTATCTAAGTTCCGATTATTAATTAAATCCTTGGTTTCTGAGTCCAAGTTCCCGGAAATTCCTGGAATTCGACGTCACTAAAATTCTGGGAAGTGGCACGAAGAATACCTCCTGGCACATCATATTCTCCTGATACAAAGTTCTTATGTCAAGATTCTGATTTTAGGAGTGCGAAATTTTTGGAAACCATTTTGGAAGGTATGTTAAATAAATACATTTATATCACACTTTATTTGTTTATTTTTATCTTTCTTTCTACATTATTTTATGAAGAATGTATGTAAATTGAATGTATGTAAAAAACCTAAAAACAGCATCGTGAAATAAGAATTTTGTATCAGAATTTTCGGGAGCCCCTTTTGCGGAATCAAAATCCAGATCTTGAGAAATTGTATCAGGAGAATATGATGTGCCAGGAGGTAATCTTCTATAATAAACGATTATAGCAATATTCTAAGATATTTCGGAAGGGGTTGTAGTTATTAAAAATGTGTTCGTACAAAAGTTGTTCGGCAAAATGGGGTGCATCGTGTGGTAATAATTATTTTCTTCTGGGTGGAGCAGTAGAGGAGATCTGAAGGTCAATGTAACTTTTTTAAATGAGATGCTATAATTTTCTCTTCAGAATGTAACAGCAGGCACCGAGACGAATTCAACCATACGCTACATGTTGGTATTCTGATTTGGATAAATGTGAATGTATGTAAAAAACCTAAAAACAGCATCGTGAAATAAGAATTTTGTATCAGAATTTTCGGGAGCCCCTTTTGCGGAATCAAAATCCAGATTTTGAGAAATTGTATCAGGAGAATATGATGTGCCAGGAGGTAATCTTCTATAATAAACGATTATAGCAATATTCTAAGATATTTCGGAAGGGGTTGTAGTTATTAAAAATGTGTTCGTACAAAAGTTGTTCGGCAAAATGGGGTGCATCGTGTGGTAATAATTATTTTCTTCTGGGTGGAGCAGTAGAGGAGATCTGAAGGTCAATGTAACTTTTTTAAATGGGATGCTATAGTTTTCTCTTCAGAATGTAACAGCAGGCACCGAGACGAATTCAACCATATGCTACATGTTGGTATTCTGATTTGGATAAAGGTGAATGTATGTAAAAAACCTAAAAACAGCATCGTGAAATAAGAATTTTGTATCAGAATTTTCGGGAGCCCCTTTTGCGGAATCAAAATCCAGATTTTGAGAAATTGTATCAGGAGAATATGATGTGCCAGGAGGTAATCTTCTATAATAAACTATTATAGCAATATTCTAAGATATTTCGGAAGGGGTTGTAGTTATTAAAAATGTGTTCGTACAAAAGTTGTTCGGCAAAATGGGGTGCATCGTGTGGTAATAATTATTTTCTTCTGGGTGGAGCAGTAGAGGAGATCTGAAGGTCAATGTAACTTTTTTAAATGGGATGCTATAGTTTTCTCTTCAGAATGTAACAGCAGGCACCGAGACGAATTCAACCATATGCTACATGTTGGTATTCTGATTTGGATAAAGGTGAATGTATGTAAAAAACCTAAAAACAGCATCGTGAAATAAGAATTTTGTATCAGAATTTTCGGGAGCCCCTTTTGCGGAATCAAAATCCAGATTTTGAGAAATTGTATCAGGAGAATATGATGTGCCAGGAGGTAATCTTCTATAATAAACTATTATAGCAATATTCTAAGATATTTCGGAAGGGGTTGTAGTTATTAAAAATGTGTTCGTACAAAAGTTGTTCGGCAAAATGGGGTGCATCGTGTGGTAATAATTATTTTCTTCTGGGTGGAGCAGTAGAGGAGATCTGAAGGTCAATGTAACTTTTTTAAATGGGATGCTATAGTTTTCTCTTCAGAATGTAACAGCAGGCACCGAGACGAATTCAACCATATGCTACATGTTGGTATTCTGATTTGGATAAAGGTGAATGTATGTAAAAAACCTAAAAACAGCATCGTGAAATAAGAATTTTGTATCAGAATTTTCGGGAGCCCCTTTTGCGGAATCAAAATCCAGATTTTGAGAAATTGTATCAGGAGAATATGATGTGCCAGGAGGTAATCTTCTATAATAAACTATTATAGCAATATTCTAAGATATTTCGGAAGGGGTTGTAGTTATTAAAAATGTGTTCGTACAAAAGTTGTTCGGCAAAATGGGGTGCATCGTGTGGTAATAATTATTTTCTTCTGGGTGGAGCAGTAGAGGAGATCTGAAGGTCAATGTAACTTTTTTAAATGGGATGCTATAGTTTTCTCTTCAGAATGTAACAGCAGGCACCGAGACGAATTCAACCATATGCTACATGTTGGTATTCTGATTTGGATAAAGGTGAATGTATGTAAAAAACCTAAAAACAGCATCGTGAAATAAGAATTTTGTATCAGAATTTTCGGGAGCCCCTTTTGCGGAATCAAAATCCAGATTTTGAGAAATTGTATCAGGAGAATATGATGTGCCAGGAGGTAATCTTCTATAATAAACTATTATAGCAATATTCTAAGATATTTCGGAAGGGGTTGTAGTTATTAAAAATGTGTTCGTACAAAAGTTGTTCGGCAAAATGGGGTGCATCGTGTGGTAATAATTATTTTCTTCTGGGTGGAGCAGTAGAGGAGATCTGAAGGTCAATGTAACTTTTTTAAATGGGATGCTATAGTTTTCTCTTCAGAATGTAACAGCAGGCACCGAGACGAATTCAACCATATGCTACATGTTGGTATTCTGATTTGGATAAAGGTGAATGTATGTAAAAAACCTAAAAACAGCATCGTGAAATAAGAATTTTGTATCAGAATTTTCGGGAGCCCCTTTTGCGGAATCAAAATCCAGATTTTGAGAAATTGTATCAGGAGAATATGATGTGCCAGGAGGTAATCTTCTATAATAAACGATTATAGCAATATTCTAAGATATTTCGGAAGGGGTTGTAGTTATTAAAAATGTGTTCGTACAAAAGTTGTTCGGCAAAATGGGGTGCATCGTGTGGTAATAATTATTTTCTTCTGGGTGGAGCAGTAGAGGAGATCTGAAGGTCAATGTAACTTTTTTAAATGGGATGCTATAGTTTTCTCTTCAGAATGTAACAGCAGGCACCGAGACGAATTCAACCATATGCTACATGTTGGTATTCTGATTTGGATAAAGGTGAATGTATGTAAAAAACCTAAAAACAGCATCGTGAAATAAGAATTTTGTATCAGAATTTTCGGGAGCCCCTTTTGCGGAATCAAAATCCAGATTTTGAGAAATTGTATCAGGAGAATATGATGTGCCAGGAGGTAATCTTCTATAATAAACTATTATAGCAATATTCTAAGATATTTCGGAAGGGGTTGTAGTTATTAAAAATGTGTTCGTACAAAAGTTGTTCGGCAAAATGGGGTGCATCGTGTGGTAATAATTATTTTCTTCTGGGTGGAGCAGTAGAGGAGATCTGAAGGTCAATGTAACTTTTTTAAATGGGATGCTATAGTTTTCTCTTCAGAATGTAACAGCAGGCACCGAGACGAATTCAACCATATGCTACATGTTGGTATTCTGATTTGGATAAAGGTGAATGTATGTAAAAAACCTAAAAACAGCATCGTGAAATAAGAATTTTGTATCAGAATTTTCGGGAGCCCCTTTTGCGGAATCAAAATCCAGATTTTGAGAAATTGTATCAGGAGAACATGATGTGCCAAGAGGTATTCTTCGTGCCACTTCCCAGAATTTTAGTGACGTCGAATTCCAGGAATTTCCGGGAACTTGGACTCAGAAACCAAGGATTTAATTAATAATCGGAACTTAGATACCTGTTGTATCGATTCTATAACAAATCCGATTATAAATTAAAGTTGTATACATAGTGCGCAAAATTACAATTGTAAACGTTAGTTGTAAATAATTTAATAACTATTCTAAAGCTCAATGTATAATAAATCATTTAGTTTATTGAATAAATGCAGATTTTCAAAAATAACCCAGAACTCGTTTATTTATTTAAATAAATCTCTCTTGATATCCTTATCCCATAAATAATTTCAGAAAATAATGAAAATTAACAATAGCAAATCGAAGACTATAAAGTTTAAATTCACAGAATTTCGGACCCCGAAATTGTATCAGGAGAACATGATGTGCCAAGAGGTATTCTTCGTGCCACTTCCCAGAATTTTAGTGACGTCGAATTCCAGGAATTTCCGGGAACTTGGACTCAGAAACCAAGGATTTAATTAATAATCGGAACTTAGATACCTGTTGTATCGATTCTATAACAAATCCGATTATAAATTAAAGTTGTATACATAGTGCGCAAAATTACAATTGTAAACGTTAGTTGTAAATAATTTAATAACTATTCTAAAGCTCAATGTATAATAAATCATTTAGTTTATTGAATAAATGCAGATTTTCAAAAATAACCCAGAACTCGTTTATTTATTTAAATAAACCTCTCTTGATATCCTTATCCCATAAATAATTTCAGAAAATAATGAAAATTAACAATAGCAAATCGAAGACTATAAAGTTTAAATTCACAGAATTTCGGATCCCGAAATTGTATCAGGAGAACATGATGTGCCAAGAGGTATTCTTCGTGCCACTTCCCAGAATTTTAGTGACGTCGAATTCCAGGAATTTCCGGGAACCCTTTTGCGAAACCAAGTTCCAGATTTCGATTAATCGAACTCAGAATATCGACATGTAGCACACCGTTGAATTTGTCTCGGTGCTCGCTGTTAGATTCTGGAGAGAAAACTATAGCATCTCATTTAAAAAAACTACATTGACCTTCAGATCTCGTCTATTACCCCACCCAGAGGAAAATAACTATTACCGCATGATGCACCCCATTTTGCCAAGCAACTTTTGTAGGAACACATTTTTAATAACTACAACTCCTTCCGAAATATCCTCCTGTAATCACTTAAGTTGGACACCCTGTACATTCATCTGAATCGAAACCAAATTCCCGATTTTGAGAAATTGTATCAGGAGAATATGATGTGCCAGGAGGTATTCTTCGTGCCACTTCCCAGAATTTTAGTGACGTCGAATTCCAGGAATTCCTGGAAACCGTTTGTACCGAATTTTGTTCTTCTTTGTATCAAACCGATATTTTTCGTTTCTTTTTCTACTTTTGTATTTCGAAGCTTCTGTGCAATGTTTTTCTACATTATTTCTTGCTTTTTAAGTGAAATTTTGTAAAGGCTGGATAAGGGAGTTAGGTTTATAAATGAATAAACAATTGCTTTAGTTTAACTCTATGTTTATTGAAAATTCTTTCAATTATACATGTTACATAAATGTTACATTGTTAATTCTAACGCACTTATAACTACTAACTGTAAAACTTACTTAAATATTACATTCATAACTTCAATGCACTTATAATTACAAATTATAAAATTTACTTAAATATTACATTCACAATTCTAACGCACTTCTAACTACTAACTGTAAAACTTACTTAAATATTACATTCATAACTTCCATGCACTTATAATTACAAATTGTAAAATTTACTTAAATATTACATACACAATTCTAACGCACTTATAACTACTAACTGTAAAACTTACTTAAATATTACATTCATAACTTCCATGCACTTATAATTACAAATTGTAAAATTTACTTAAATATTACATACACAATTCTAATGCACTTATAACTACTAACTGTAAAACTTACTTAAATATTACATTCACAGTTCTAACGCACTTATACCTACTAACTGTAAAACTTACTTAAATATTAGATTCTTAACTTTAACGCACTTATAATTACAAATTGTAAAACTTACATATCAGTATTTTTACATACAACATATTTTTATAATTATTTAACATATAGCTTAAGCGCAGTACAATATTCTTATGAAATAAAGACATTCTACAATTACATATGTACTTATATATTCAGTATAACTATTGAAGAACAGTTTACTCTCCGTAGATAAATCCTTTCCATTGTTTATTGGTAAAATGAAATTAGACTCAGAAACCAAGGATCTCAAGTTTGCAGATTTGTATTAGGAGAACATGATGTGACAGGAAGTATTCTTCGTGCCATTTCTTGAAATTTTAGTAGTGTCCAATTCCAAAAATTACCGAACACTGATATCTGAGAAACTGCCAGAAAGTTTCCTGTTGATTTGATGATGTTAATGTGCAGCTTATGTGGCGTAGAAATGTATAACAAATACATCTTCTAATCTGCAACACAGCAAAATACGTTATTATTAACTACTTGAATAAAATTATAATACTTTATACTTACATACGATATAACAAAATTGATCATTTTCAATCAGGTTTGAATTTGATGGATTATGTTTACTCTCAGTAGATAAATCCTTCCCATTGTTTATTGGTAACATGAAACTAGATTCAGAAACCAATGATCTCGAGTTTGCAAAATTGTATTTCTCTAGTCATGTATCATTAAACTAAGGCAGCTTGTACATAAAATTACAGGGGCTTAGTCATAACCTCACACAAAAGGGATGAACGTAACTACCCGACCATTAATGAATAATAGAAAACGTAGAAGCACTGGCTAATTTGGTATCGAATTTTACATTTTCGAACACGAAAAACCGATCTACAATAGTCTGAACCTTGAATAACTCATACTATTAATTATTGTAACGCAACGATTAAAAATTATACATCACAGCCCGCGCCAGGTACGCCGATGCACCAGCGAGGGGAAAGATTCCGCGAGAGCGTCACACCTCTCACTCGCACCAAGCCAACGCAGTATGCTAATGCGTAAGAGTTTATTGAATAAATGCAGCTTTTTAGTACCATGAACGTTTCTAATTAATTAACAATCGCGATAAAGCAAGAAAATAATAAATAAAGGCTCTGAAATGTAGTCTTCGAGTCTCGTAATCAAGTGCAGGTTTATATCGATTTATATACTTAAATGATGTTCTAGGATCACCAAATTTGAACTAAAGGAAGGGGAAACTTTATATTATCATAAAAGTATCAATTTGTCACCGTACAAGCTCTATTTTTTATTATTTTTACAATTTTTAAAATAATTATATTTTTTACCTCTGGCGCCATCTCTTCGAAAAGTGCTGAAACTGCTCAAAAATTGACAGGAATCTGCCGTACCTACAATGATTATTTTTTAAGAAAATAATTTTTTGCTGTTTTCGCGTGTTTGAAGCATCTAATCGCTTCTATTTTACACTAATTATCGATTCCAATTGTCTGATTAATCCTAGAAGCCCGAAATATTGAAATATTAAAGATTAAATCGCACATTGAGAGAGTGAGAGGTGAGATTGGCGGACTAGTGTTCACTCTCTCGCACATTGGTGTGCGCAGGCGCGAGTTTGGCGTAGAGGAAGTGAGAGACTAGATGCTAGATGTAATGTACTATTTTGATATTTCTTAATTAAATTCCTTATAAAGGTTTATTAATTAAACTTCTGCTTTAATTATTAAACTAGAAGAACTGGTGTATGGTACTGTTGTTGTTGATTCGGCCAACAAAAGTTGGCGCCACCTGTACCAATACAAGAATGGCGGAGGATAAAATAGGCTCTTTGGAGGAAGAAGCTTTGAAAAGGAAAGAACGCTTGCAAGCGTTGAAAAGGAAAACTGAAGACAATAAGGAGAACAAAAATGAAATCGGTAGCAAATTGCCGACGTGAGTTCTTTTGATTTCTTATAATGTTTTTGAATCTAACTTAGCTTAACCTCAAACAGCAATACTTATCGCTGTAATTATTTATTTAATCGCGATAGACCAAAGTTCCGGAGTTACAAGCCACAGGACGAAAGTCTCAAGGAAAAGATATTAGACGATGCCAAGCCTGGAAACGTAGAAGAAGAAGTGCAAGATCAATTGAGTGCTGCAAATACAAAAGTGGTCATCGAGGAGCTGGTAATTGCTTGTTTACAGCCTTGAACTATCTATTATCATTTAAATTCTATTTAAACGTGTTCTTTAGGATATCAGTAACCTTGCTCCTAGAAAACCGGACTGGGATTTGAAGCGTGATGTAGCTAAGAAGTTGGAAAAATTGGAAAGGAGAACTCAGAAAGCGATAGCTGAACTTATCAGGGAGAGACTGAAACAAGGGCAGCATGATTTAGCTGCCGTAGTAAACATAGCAACTAAAGAACAGACTGAGTCACCTACCTGACATTATTAATAACTTATTCCATATTTTTGTATCATGATGTTTATAAGTTTGTACATATGATAGAATGTTTTTATAATAATTACATTTATTATTATCTAAAAGAATAATTTATTTTAATACAATATGCTTCACATTTACACACACTTGTGAATAAGTCTTATCTATAATTGAACATGATACATACATCATTATGGCAACAGAAGGAACTGTTAGACAGACACATACCCAATATTTCTGGGAGGGTCTGTCTTAATATTTCAATCAGCAGTTCTGTCTGTCTTATCAAATAATTTCTACTGCTTACATTGTAACACAGAAAAAGAAATAAAAATTGCATCCTGATAAAGTGCTATGTATGTAAGGCTTATGACCAGTCAGTACAAAAATACTCTTTATGTACACAATGTTCAATATATCCTTACAGTTAAAAATCTGTAGTACATACGTAACTAAATATAATAAGAACACTTGTTCGATCCTATCTATCATAAGTATCGCAAACATAATTTAATAAAAGTTGCTTGTATGAACGCATTAAAGCAGATACATAACATCTATCGTCAAAAAAATCTTTCGTATAAATACTCACTCCAAACTGTCTACTTCGAGTTACAAAAATAGTCAAAATAATTGACTAGAGTTTCCACTATATTATTGGAAGGGCAGTAGAAAAATTAGTCCAAGCATCACTACGAAAGCTGTAACAAAAATTAAGAACGAAATTAGTGCATCATAGGAGTACAATAAATTCGATTAAATATCTATTAGATATCCATCAAGATCAAGATAAAGAGGATACGAACGTGACACGGTCCACATGCTCTGTTGTCCGGAATAAGAGCTCTCGTTCTTCGAGTTCACGTTCAGAGGAGCAACTGTGCTGCTTATAACAGTTAATTCGGGTTTCTTCGTGGTCGTGGTTGTTACAGGAGGTGCGGTCGTGGTTTCAGGAGCCGCAGGTGCGTTCGTCGAATTGGAAGTTCCGGTGACGGAGTTGCGATAAACCTTCCTGCCGTCCAGTGGCTGGACTGGACGGAAGTTATGAGTCAAATTGGTACCATCGGAGGATTGAATACTGCGAAAAGCAGCCAGCTAGAATTCAAAATGTACGCGTTAACGCTCTTTCCATCCGTGGGTTGTTTCACGACGGAATTTATCATAATTCCTCTTTATCTATGACAGTGTCTCTTCCGATATCTGAATAGTTATGACACGGAAAGGAAGCGTTTAGAGAGCATATTTGTACAGCATTTCTTCGTATTTACATACGGCCGACGCTAAAGTTTAATCAAACACTTTTAATACCGCCTCTTAAGGCGCGCGTGTAACGAATTTACATTCGGCTTAGCGGCTTTCACGGGAGATACCTGTTCGTGGGATATGAATTGCGGCTGGATGAAGTCGATCCATTGCACGATCTCGAGGCAGGGCGGCGTCGTTAACGATCCTCTGTAAGTAAAATAATCCTGTGGCGCTTTCGCGTTCGGCGCGATCAGTTTGCTCAAAACCGTGGCGTCCTTTAACGACACGTTGCTGTCGACCGTCGTTACTTCCGGTATCTGCGACACGATCGATTCGAACGTTGGATTCGAATTGTTCGTGACCTGCAACACGTATCGTTAACGAATATTAATATCGAGCTGATCGATTTAAGTTAAGGTGTTGTTTCTTCGAACAAGATCCACAAAGCGTCTTTCGTTTATTTTCTCACGGTCAGGATCTAAAATAGATCCAAAACGTGTATGCAAAGACGCTTGTATAAAGACGCTTGTATTAAATACTTCGACATTCGATCAAAATTGCTGGCTTGAAGACTTTACGTTCAGGCCGCGGGGGTTGTATCCACCCCACGCGGCATGGAACGTGTTAATTGTCGCTAAAATCACAGCCGACGCGTGTTCGAACACCTAATATTATTTATTTCATATTATTCCACGATTCGTTCTAGTTCGCTTGACACGTTCAATTGGCGCGGATCAATCTCAATATTTGCATAGAAATGCGCATCGTGTCAACGTTTGCTCATTACCTCGAACAAATACGCAAGCACGGTAAGCCCGTCCGAGTGATTCATCGCCTTATCCGGCGAACCGTACTCCTTATTCCAGAAAACCGCGTGCAGCTCCATGGAGAACGGCCGATTGTTGATCAGATCCTCGGACCCAACGTTATCGTTCTGACCCCAGTGGAAGTGCAGCTGTTGGAAAACGTAGGTACTGTTCAGGGGCCCTCCGGACACCGTGGGCAAATCGTCGTCGAAGCTCTGAATCATCACTGAACAGATCATCGAAAAACAAACGTATCAGACTAATCGCACGAGTTTCAACGGTCTTACTTCATCTTTTTTATTTCCTTTGTACAGCGGTCACGATTTCGTCGAAGGCACGTTGTTAATTATGACTGGACAGAGCGACCGCGTCGTGCGACAATCAACGTTAATTTGCAGCCGTTCAAGGATAAGAATCACGGAACGGCGGCGATCAAACTTTGAAGTTCTCCGCTTTCCTGGAGAACCGCGGGAAACGCTTTTAAAATTCCCCGCTGATCGCGGGCCTCATATTACAACCGGCGCGACTCGCGCGGAATGTTTAATTGATAATCTTCTTGGTCCGCTGCGCAGCGAATTCGCGTTTGCATCGAAGAACGATTACCTTTTTGAACGGAAAGGTGACTAGAAATTTCCAAATAGCAAACGATAAGTAATGTTGAAAACGCATTAAGCGCCGCTCGTACGACGTGAGTAATGTCTTAGAGTTTTGTTCGCGATAAACGTATAGGAATTATCGATTACTAAATTACTGTAGCCGAGCATAACGTCGCATCAGCGGCGAACGGCTGGATAATTTATTTATCCGTTGCATAATTAAATTTCTACGCGTTACGGGTTCATTTTTACAGACGGGGACACCTTGCGAAATACGACGTTTCGTTCCAATTAAAATCGTCCCTCGAATTTCAACCGTCGAGGAAATGATCGTTGGGTTTCGTTAAGAATCGCGCTTAGAAAAGTGGCTTTCACTATTCGTTTAGATTGTTTTACGTAACGGTGGCGTACGATGGAACAGAATTCTCTTCACCGCCATTACACATCTTCTCGTTTGTGTTATTCTAGCAAACTTGACGGGTCGCCCGCAGCTCGTCAATATCTTGACCTTGTTGCCTCGTACCTGTATGCCCATTGTTTTTCATGTACGCCGTATGGGAACGTTGAACACTGGAGAACTCCAACGGTGGAAAGGTGTGGATGGTTACATTTTGTTCCTCTATGTCAATAGGAGACTGGAATTTCCCCAGGCAAGTTTGATACTCCTTGCCCCATTGCGCCGGGCCTGGAAAGGATAATCCGTGAGCGTTTCGAAGACGTTTCTACGCCTTTTCGTTAAGTACCCCCGGCGTAAGATAATGTCGCAGGGGATCTTCACGATATTCATTTTGAATATGAAACTGAGTGTGATGACTTCAAAGTGGGTCAAAATGTCTTGTCGCTTGAACCATGGGAATTTTAAGGGTTGGTTCAACCCCCAAATACTAAGATATAATTAATATAGTGTAGTCAATGAACAATTAAGGGTTGGAAATACTCAACAATTGTTAAATAGAATTAAATGTTGTCAAAAATAATTGAACATTGGAATTGTAAATGTCAGTGTAAAAACGACGTTGATCGAACATTCAATGACGCTGAATGGTATGATACACGGTGCAACAAGTTGATAAACGATTAACATAATGATTAACATACCGTTGGTGCCATCGTAGCTGAAGTTACCAGCAACCAGACCTGTAACCCGTAAACAAACAAATTATTAAAAAATCCAATGATTCTATCGCGCATTACATAAAAAACATTGCCTCTAATTAACCACGTATCCGCGGCTAACTAATGAACAATCGCGGGAGTCTTTCGTCCACGTTAATTGCAGATTAATTATGGAAAATCACGAAAGATTGTTCCATGGAATCGCATATTAAATGAATGATTTAACCGATAATTAATCATTTGGCATTGCTCGAGGTGCACCTTGAATCAATGATTAAAATAACCTTGATTAAAATAATCAAATACTTTTTCTAGGGAAACTGACATTTCAGTAACTATTGGAACTATTTTTCATTTTTCAATGTATAACAAATATTTGTTATAAATAAATCTGCGTTCTTTTATAACTTTACCTATGTTCCTTGATTATTTTATAAAATTATTTTCTTCAATTTTATTCATTGATTCTGCACGCGACCGAGTATACCTGTCGCCGTTCGACTTTAATCGCGCGCACTTTCAAAATTTCACCGTTAAAGGGTTAAATAAAACAAGACCCCCGGCTTCTAGATCGTAGCAAGGTACGGTAACGATTGATTTATCGTAGTTTCACGCCAGGAACTGAACTTCTTGAGGTATCGGTGAAAGTCGATTCACGAAAGATCCGAATCGGACCACGGCGTTGCATTCAACTCGTCGCCGATGAATTATTCTAGCCTCTCACAATAAATATCGATCTGTTTCGCTGTGGATTCGATTGAAACGATTATACCGTTACCTTTGACATCGAAGGTTTCGGATGATGCATACCTGTCTGACTTGCCGTTGAATAATTGAACGTAAACTTGTTTAACGTATGCAACAAGGACATTTTTATCTATGAGAACCTGTTGTACAACGATAATTTCACAGCTACAATCTTCCCCACCCTGCTCTGAATAAACCGACTGTGCTTTTAGAATTATCATTGAACGATAAAAAAAAAAAGGGGGGTTGGGCATTCATGAAAATGGATATCAAGGAAGAAATGTTAAACGCTTTTGAATTAAAGAGGAGGATGTGGTCGAAGGATACTGGTTAACTCGATGTTGTGAAATTGAACTGCACGATGTATTCAAGAAAATAAAGATTTGTTTCTTTAATTTTACAGTATTATTATTTGCTAATATTTAAATTTAAACCCCCATCAAATATAAAATATATGAAAATTAATTATTTCCAAAATTTGCACTATTCAGCGACGTTTAATCGCTAAATCACCCCAGCATAAATTATTCACGATATATTTGCGTGCAAAATCCGATAAACCAGTTCCTAATCCATTTTAAGAACGCCCATTACTGCTCGATGAATAAGTTCTATGTCTTCCCTTTATCTGCCTGTCGAAGATAAATCGTGTACCTGATGTCTCCAGATCCTACCCATCTGTTCGACACGTGTGTCGGATGACAACGAGGAGGACGATTTGCTTAGGACGGACATCGTCTTCTGTGAAACAGGAAAGCTGACTAGGAGGTCCTTTCGAGGATTACGAGATATTTCAAACGAGCAAGAAATACGTACGATATCATTGCTGTTGCTTCATTGTACGAGATAATTCTTGTTAATAAATTCATGTAACTAGCTCGTGAAGCATGTTGATACACGATAAATATGGGAACACGTGTACTGGCACGCGGCAATTTTGTGTTTCGTGTGCGTTTTTAATGCGGGGAAAGCTTGGAAGGCCTTGGATGCGTCAATGTTGTTGAATAAACGACTTCTATAAATGAAAATCTCTTTATGATCAGGAACAAAGAGGAAACTACTTGTTGTTCGATCGTTAAGGAAACACGGAACCGTTGGATTGTTACAAAAATCCAGCTGTCGTAATTATCGAAAAGATGAAAGTTATTTGATACGATGACAAAGTAACAAAACTACTTATATGTACAAGGAAACAATAATTTATCGATTGTCTTTACAGATACTAGTCAAAAATATCAAATTTAGTAAGTTTGTTAGTTGGACCAACTAATGCGCTTAAGTCCGTGCGTCGCCGACTTCCCGGACGAACTCTTGGTATCCACAGAGAAGCACAGTAAGTTAACAAAGGAGTGTCTGAGTCCCTACATCGCCATTTTGATAATCTAAACAATTAGTCATTTTAAATTACAGTGCCTAAAACCGAGTGTCACTGATTTTTTGAAAAATTCCATGGCATAGCTCTTGCAATAATTAGTTCGTTAAGTTTTCGTAATAAAGATATTTATTTTCTTATCTCAACACCGAAACTGTAATTGAATCATGCGCGAATATCGAAAATTGAATCACCTATTCAGTTTATTTATAACACATCAATATTATTGGTCCCTTTTATCTATCGCGGTTTTGATAAACAGATTAGATAAATCATTTGAGATTTAATTAATGCGTCAAATTAGTTCCATTATCGCTTCGAGATAATTCCTCCTTTTTTCCACGACGTTACTTCAATGAAGTATTTTTGGAGCGCAGTTTATACATTTCCTTAGTGTTCATTTATGATGCGAACTGACACGATTTGATCTTGCTTAGCGCAATTAACACGTCGAGAATAGCGTCCGTGGGTGTAGGTATAATTACGAAGATTTTATTTTCAATTTTTAAGGACATCGTGCTCGCATCGCAGCGTTTTTACGGCGAACGAAATAGTAAGATCATTCAGTTGACCCTCGGTCGTTTTTAACAAGCGGAGCACACGAAATCCATTAATCTTCGTGAACAATGTTTAATTTATTTACATTTCGTTACAACGGACCTTGACAAGGATTTTCTCGATTATAATATTTACCGTCTGCAATTTACCCGTCAAGCATTCTCTGAATAGTTAATGATACATACCGAGAACATTTTTATCCACAGATAGCTAGATCATCGCGACTGATAGAGAATAATAATTTAAAAAAGCTATGCAACTAATTCTAAGAACCCAATCGAAGAAACATTCTCAATCTTATTAAAAAAAAAAAGTTATTTCGAAAAAAATTATTAAAATATATCCAGCATCTCTTTGTAGGATACTTGTTTTTAATTTTGATATTGATTGTAATTGTTCTTGGATGTTTTAAATAATAACCAAATGAATATCTCCTGGAGATTATAAAACCGGAGTATTCGACTTCTTGTTTTTGATAGAAATTATCAATAGGTGCGATTAATTGTTTACCGCTCCTTTTTATGCAGCCTTATGATTCACCTGTGATTTTTGCATTCTCTTCTCGATCTTGTTACAGGTTTTGCGATCCACTTAATAGGATTTCGAGTTAATGCACACGATGCCGATTTCTTCATTGGTAATATTATCGGATTCAAAAGTAATCTATTAAGAGTCTTAACTCGCTAATGTATCTGCAGCGGTGCTTTTTCAATTATTTCTACAATAAATCAGTTGTTCATAATTGTATATTAATCATTGTACATCATTTTAAAAAATGTACGATAAACAATATAATTGTTTCGTAATTACTTTATTAATTGAATCACCTTCGCCGTTTAGTCATTAATCAATGCTTACTAATTATTTAACAATTATCGATCCTGACATTCATTTTTATTAATTGTCTTGTGGATCACGGTTTAATTGCATTTTTTCTCCTTCTTAAATTTCTTATTGCAATCGTAGCAGGGATAACGAGGGTGAAATACCAAGACACGTAATAATAGTTCCTCGAATGCTGCGTTTATCGTCAGCCTCTAGAATTTCACTTATCGTTTATCAAAGAACTTACACTTTTCAAAGCTGTTATTGAAACGAGCATCGATGGTTATGCATCAAGATCACATTTGTTTAATGCTCGTTGAAAGTTACTTATGTCATGTGCGCAATCGAAATGTCTCTAACCTTTGTTAATATTAAATCGTCATACGTCGATCAATGTCGAGACAATGTTGAGATATACCTGCGCCTTGATATAAATACCTACTTCCGTTCGAACTTTATTATCCTTGTTACCTTCATAAATTAATTTTGAAAATGTTCGTCAAAACGTCCATTACAATATTGCAATTATTTTCAAGTTGAAAATAACGAAGCTTCGAGTTTCTTTTGTTACAACCTAATATTCTTATTTTATTAAATGAGTAAGAATCACGTTGGAATTGAATCATATCGCAAATCTGATACTTTTTACTGAAATCAGGTGATCTGATAAAAATTCAAGACACGTCAATCACACAAAGTATTCGTTCTGTAAATTTACCTGAAAATCATTTTTAACTTTTGCCCGAGATTGTGTAACACGTGGCATACAAAAAAATGACATGAAATGCACCTTATCTACGATGTTATTTAAGTCCGTGGATGTTACGTATTTTCCCAAGGTATACAACACGATTTTTAACGATAATAAAATCACAGATCGAAAGCGACGATTGCCCGTTTCGTTCGCTTTCCAGACCGCCTTTTTTCTGAGAATTAATTACACGCCACGCGAAAACAGACTTTTCTTTCGACGAATCAAACAGCCATCCCGCCGTTTCCATTCGTTCTTCATTTTCTATTCGCTGTTTGGCGTGCATGAAAGATTGAAGAACAAAGTTTCCCCCGTTCGTTTCCCCGGATAAAAAAGTGAATGCTCGTGGCATTTTATTTAAACTCAAAGAAAAAAAGACTCGTGTTTTGAGGACGACCGTATTTTCGGAATACGTGATTATTCTTTTTTTAAAAATAAACGACAAGGTGTCCGTTCGCTCTGGACAGAATTCAAAACGACAGTGTTATATTGTGCAGTGGAAAAAATTCTTTTCCCTGTTTAGCCTATTAATAGTGCATACTTTGCGTTACACCCTTGAAAAGTACACCGGTATCATAAAGAATACTTGTATCAAATTCCACAGAATTTCATTTGCTTTTTCTTATTTTATTGTAACGAATCGCGATATTTGTTCAATTACACGAGCGTTGTAGTCAGAATTGTTTACAGAATTGTTCTCAGAAACGTTATGTTAACAAAACATTGTCGCAAGGATTATTATAGTGCAAGACTCTGTTACGTAGTCGTTTCATTCATCGCGGATTGCGTGCGCGAAGCAAAGGAGAAACAAACCGTGCACGGGAGGCGCTGAATTCAGCAAAAACTGTAACTGAAAATTTCGATTTCTTGAACGGTGAATTGCGTTAATTAACCCCCGTGCTCGGTCAAGGGACGTCGCGTTATCTCGTTTGATTCTGATTACTGGATTAAGCGGGATCCACGAATTATTGGACGAAACGAAATTGTGTCCAATTCAAACAACGAAATCGTGTCTAAGTCTGGGTGATATCTGCTAATTGCGTTAAGTCGCGATCAACAGGTTAAGACACGCGTTGAATCACACTCACACACGTTTACACACGTGTGGTAAAATGTTATATAAGGCTCTCATTTATGAGGGACAGCATTAATCCGAGGCGATTTAGATTTGTATTTCGATTTTGTATCATTCTTGTTACATACGTGATAATTGAGGAACTGCATTAATCCGAAGAGGTACAGATTTATATTTCGTTTGTGTGTAATTTTTATTACATTCGTGATAATTTCACCCAACGTCACGCTTTCGAGCAGACAATTGAAAGTGTGAATTCTTTCGGTCGATCTTACGATATCAAGTTCCTTTTTATTATGTTTCATGTCGATATATTGCGATGCGTTAAGGCATTTATAGTGTTACTATTTGATAATATCTGAGTTTGAGCCTGGATTAATTATCAGAGAACATGAAGCTTGGAAATTTTCAATAATGACGGTATTTAAATTAGTAAAATTGAAGGTATTACATAGTGTTGTAATCTCTAAGAAAATTTAGAAATTTCCAAAATTTAGTTACTTTTACTTTAAAATTGAGTGTTACAATTTAGTAATATTAAAAAAAATTGAAGCAAAAAATTAATATTTTGATAGTCCCATGTCTAATTATATTTGATAAATTGCATAATGTCACAAAATTATAATTAGCGAAGGTATAATATAGAATATGGAAATAAAATATAAAATATAAAAGAACGATGACTCAATTAACGTGATTATGGATCTTAGAATTCCATAGTGCGCGATATCGATGTCTAACTTTCCCTTTTTGTGAATTTTATATAACGCTTTTACTTCCCATTTCAGGTGCGCACTTCCGTCTCTATGGAAATCTTAAATGTTATTTCTAATGAAGTTTCCACGAAGCAACGATCGGGTTGCATATGCACCGGTCATGCCTGGCTGTCTGTTCATGAATGTTAAGCGATTCCGTGATATTAATAACAATAAGTATAATTAATTTAGAAGTAACGACCGTGAACGGATGCCAAAACGCGTAGAATATTAAAATAAACTTTAAATGCCGTTCGATTTTTCCCGCCCCCGTCACAGCTAAATGAAAATCAGTCAATGATGTCAAAATTTCTCCTCTTTAATCTGTTTGATTTGTTAATACCATGAATTCAAATCAATTATAAAAACAGAATTCAGATTTTAAATTTATACAATTTCAAAAGAAAAGGCGCCAAACGAAAGAAGTTCCTTCGCGCTGTTTGAATTTTTCTTCGCAAGCGTTGAGAATGGATAATTTTACAAAATCGATCGAACTTTCGTTTAAATCTAAATTTCTCAAATTCAATCGGCGGATTTCGTTCAGATATAAGAAGATCAACGGACAGAAAATTACAAAGGTCGTGGATTCGAAAAAGTACAGAGTCTTCAAAAGAAACGAAACGCAAAAACGATAAATTAAAAGGTAAAAAACCGCTGTATCGTTTGTATTTACAGAGACACGACCAGACGTTGATATTCCCTTATCTCAATCAATTTTTTTGCTACATTGATATTGCTACGAAATGCAACAATCGCCGGCCCCTCGCTGGCCGCGGCGGCACTTCATTGAAAATTATTCGAGAATCCGAAGCGGCGACGAAAATAAATCCTTTTGTCGATGAAAAATCGTCCCGTCGTGAAAGAAAGATGAAAGAAGGCACTTACTGGACAAAAGGAGCGGAGCTATTGTGAAGATTAAGAAAGTCATGACGAGAGTAACTGTCACTTTTCACACCGTCTAACAACCGGCTTTTTCGATAACGTTCAACTTTAAGGGAATGTCGAACACTCGTGCGCTATACGGTCGGTGGTCGACCAGGGCCCCCAAGCTCACCTCTTATGAGCTTGAAGCCGATTTTAACTGGCGCCCTCCTCCAGATACAGCGCTGGTGTCGCTCTTTCACGTGGTATTGAGCACATTCTTAGTTTAAATTTATTCTATGCCAAACGCGCCGCCAGAATTTAAAGCCCTATTCGTTAAACAAATGACTGCAAATGACGAGAATGGAAGAAGTAATCGCGAACATCATCGACGAACTAACAGATAAGAAGTAATTTGTTATTATTTTAATGAAAATGCTAAAGAATTATAAAGTATTGCTCAAGTCGGGTTCTACCATACTGTGTCACCGTTATGGTCGACCGAGCACTGGCTACTCGCCGGCTGTGTTAAATAAGAAGCGACCGCTTTTATTTCGCGGCAGCCTATCGACTCTATACAAAATTTCATAGACGGGAACAAGTTTCTCGATGGCCAGGTGATCGGCGGGTCGAGAAAGCCGGGAAGGGGTAACGGGGGCTTTGATCGTGATTTCCGATGACTCATAGGGCCCTGCGATATCAGAAAACTGCCGTTTCCAGAAATTGATACGGATATAGTTTCTGGAAGCTCGGTGTCGCGGTGGTTCAATGACTTCTTTGTTTATGATGAGAATCTCGTATTGCGAGTCTGGTATTGCGACTAAAGGGGGGAAAAAAAAGGATAAAATATGTATTTATGCAAATGAGACAACATCTTGCTGCATCGTTGCGCAGTTTTCTGATGTCGAAGGGATAACTAGATACTTTAATCAGGATTTCTTTTCTGTTTCGGAGAAAGCGAAGCTGTTTCTTAACGAAAGCGGAATTTCGAGGTTGTTTAATTAGGATAATGAAGCATTGTCTCGTGTAAAACGAAACTGGCGAATTTCTGTACCGGAAACTTCGTTCGGGAACTCGAATATTTGGCGAAATTCACTCTTCTCAAATTTAAATCAATGTACAAGTATTTATAATACATACTTCGGTGAAGATTAATTGTAAAATTACGATGCCACCGTTACTCAACTTAAAAGCTTAATATTCTTTGATCGGAGACACACGATCAATAAACGTTCCAGTGAAACTGTATTTAGAAAAGAAATCGATGAATCAATTTCTTTCACTCGGGCCAGAAGAGTTTTGTTTAAGCGTGAAGAAAGAAAGGTATGGGTCCTATTTAAGACGCTGGCGGTACGTGAGCTATACAGCTTGCGGTACTTTGGCGCTCGTAAGAACTCATTTATTGTGTTTTGGATGTGTCGGTTTCCGTTCGGTTACATGCTTCCGCTTACAATTTTCCTTAACTACCACGTCCATCGAAAACCTTGATAATTCGTTCGAATACTTCGTACGTTTCGTATCTTTTCCTGTTCCCAACGTCAACCTACTTTTAACGATAAATTAAATGGAGAATGGAAAATAAATTAGCGTATACAATCGACCGCTGTCGTTTAGTGTAAAAACTTTGAAATATATCGAGTTCGGTTGTTCCATTAAACGAGCATATAATACAGTATAATAGTGGTTGAATCATCTTGGCGATAAACGAGGTATCAATTAACGTTAAAAAATTACAGCTACATAGTACTAACGGCAACTGATTCATTATGATAAACCGCAGGCATGGTGTGTCGTTGAACCAATTATTGCTGGCCATTAGGGTACGTATCTATTATCCTTGTAAGGAATATCGACGATACGCAGAGTTGTGCCTCGGCGAGCCTTCGAAATATTTGATGAAGGTCGCCCCGTTTGATACGTTTCGGAATAAAAGTTTCAAGAAAACCGCAGCAACGTGACTCTTAGACCCAATTTCGCAAGTATTGTGCAACGCGTGTACGTGCAAGAAAACTATTATTCTTGTGTTAATGCCTCGGCCGATTTGTTTAGAAGGAAGGCAAGGGCAAAGGCGGATTCCTTCGAGAAAGGTCAGCTAGATAATTATTTTGGAACGACAGGAACAGGTCTACCACGATTCTTCCTTTCCTCTTTCCCCCTTTTTTTTCTCTCTCGGCCCTCTCGATGGTTTTTTAATGCAATTCATTGTACGCGGAAGATGCTCAAACGGAATGCAATTCCAAGTGATTCGAAAATATTTCTGCTTCTATCTTTGGATTGTTTGAAAACCCACAGGCACGTCCTTTTTTGTTCCATAGCGATTAAAACTCTTGATGATGTGTTCTTTATTCGTTGTAAATGAATGTATTCAAAATATATGAAACGTTGAATTACGTCGACGAAAATTATGTGACGTATGCGAGATAGTAGAAATATTTCTTTCTTTTTTGTATTCAAAAGCGATGATTAATTATTAAATTTCAGGCATTCACATACCTTAATTCATTTCGCTTTTCGATACGTACCTTGTATTTTACACGCTATTCCCATACTCTGGTATGTTGTAAATGTATAAATCTCCACTATTTATTAATATTCGAAACTATTCTTTGCTCGAAGATCTAAAATATAGAATAAATTTCATTTTCTTGAAAAATTGATTATTATTGATTATTATCACAACCGAAATTAGAATCGTGCAAACAAAAAGGTTACTGAATTATTTAATATTGTTTAATATTATTTAAGAAAGAAAATACGTGAAAACATTGTTACTTACTGGTGATCTTATTATTATTGTTATTTTATTGATGAATCAATAATGATCATTTTGAAGTACCTGCAAATAATAAAGAATATTTGAAAGTTGTAATTATACAACACTACATTAAAGAAAGTTTTAATAACAATTTCCTCTTCACCTTTGTTTTTTTTTCCGTTTGTTATCAGAAGTTCCATTATGCATATTTACTTTGAAAATATTGTTGATAATTCCATGTATTTTAGAAGCTTATCTATCAGCATAACTGCAACAAAAATAACAACAATTATAATACATTCCTTATGGATTTAATTTCGAAGTAAATATAAATATTAATGTAAAATTGGTACGTGATATCTTTATATTACATTTTAATTCAAACAGTACGCTTTCTGGATAAAACAGCGCTATCTATAGATGTCGCTGATAACCAGTTCGAGAAGTAAAATTCGTATGTTTCTCTTCCGTGCGCAACGCTACTTTAATAACAGACATCTGTATGTATATCATTAAAGCCTCGGAGATGGTGTTCGTCTACACAGATTGTGGAATAACCATTAAAATGTCAGAATAACGCGCGTTGCGAACTGGCTTTGAAAAGTCGACCAATCCGTGGATCGTTGGTAAGTCGGTGGGTACGTTTTCAAAGGAATGTGAGAAGCAAAACGGTTGATCTCGGAGCGACGAATACTCGGTGGCTGCACATATGTAATGTATGTACATTTCATCGCCGTCGTCGTCGCAATAGTCGTCATCGTCGACGTCGGCGTTGATTGTGCGCCGATCTTGATTCCAGTTCAAAACGGAAGCGATTCGGGGCCAGCATAAAAATCGAAACGCACCAAAGCACAGACTAAATCTTACCTGTAACTGAGCCTCTGGTTACAAGCGAGACAACTTCGTCAGATAGTGACATCGTTATCCTTTATTTTGGTATTTATAGATCTAAAAAAGCCTATGTAGTACCCGATGGCGATTTTCTGAAGGGAAGAGAAACAGGTCTCAGGATAGATAACAGAGAAACAAGAAAAGAAAACGAAAAGGAAGAGGTTTATTCCCTTCGACGCTACACGCGCGGGCTTTTTTCCGGGTGCAATTTTACGGATGCGTGTGAGTGCGTGTTCGTCGTTACACGAGGATTTTAATAAGCGGAAAAGAGAGAAGCATAGAAAAAGCGACGGGTGAACGAGAGTGATAGGGCTATACAGTCGGTACAGAAACGAGACAAGTTTCGATAGTGAAACGGAGTGAGAACGAAGAACGTTGTGCAGGGGTCGCGAGGAGAAGGAAGGGGTCTCCGTCAAAATGTCGCTGAAAACACCAACGCGGATACAGTGATTGCTTTTTCATCATTTTAAAACAGGGGGTATGTGATCGTTCCTGACTTGGCCGTGGCTCGTTTCTTGTTCTCTCGTCGCTCTCGCGACAATCGTATCGGTTGCTTTGCGGTTCGGAATGTACGCAGCTTCTTTGAACCTCTTAGAAAAAGAGAAAAAGCCCTAGGTACATCGATTGCGCACGGTTACCCGGTTTCCTTCTGTTTGTTTCCATCGGGCTTTGTACAAACTTGCCGTGGCTGTGTGCACAGCACGCCACGGCCGTTACAGTGGCGGGCCAAGATATCTCGCGTTTGTATCAATCTCGTAGCTCTTCTACTTTTCTTGCTCCTTTTCGTGCATCGTCCACAGGGACATTCGGCGATCGCACTCGCAGTACCGATTTCCAGGTATTCGTCGCCACCGTAACTATACACTTGGTGTAGCCTTTTTTTTTCCACTTAGTAAATTTGATTTTTCTCGGTACAGTGTGTGACAAAATACAAGAAACTTCAACTTCCGTTTCGCAACAATTTTCATGTTGATTTTTTGCTCGTGCTGCTGCTAGCACTTTATGCTTTTTGTTGTTTTCTTTTTAATTAATTTTTTTTACAAACCAAAGAGAATAATTGAACTTTACCAAAAAGAAGGGTTTTTTAAAATCTTTCAACATTACGTCAGTAATTTTTTAACTATTGTAATTTCGTGTATCTTTCGTGATGAGATCTTCAATTCTTTTGTCACGATTTTTTGGAGTATGTGCTCTGGAAAAATATACAACCGAATTACCGAAAAATTTCGTTATATTTAACTTCATGGATGTTATTTCTTATGTATTTATAATATAGTTGAATTCAGTCACCTTTTTTTTGTAAAACTGAAAGAATAGTACAAGTGATGTGTAATTTTTTTAATGGAACTATTTATATTATAGTTACTTTTGTGTAATATTTGATGACATGCTAATTTTTGTTATAGAATTTGAAGTCTCTTGAGTGTAGTTTAATTATTGATAGATATACAAAATACAAAATTGATACTAACATAATTTTCAAAACTGTTTAATAACTTTTGTTTATGATAAATTTGTAGGGTTTTGGTGAAGCTGAACATATAAAAACATTAAAAATATGGTATCTACTCGTCAGTCAAGTAGTATGGGAGCAAGTAATGGAGGTGGACCAGTCACTGAGATTACAGATGTAAATTCATCAAGAAGACACCAATCTGCAACAATGGTGAATTCTTACAGTGGAACATCTTCAGAGTCACCTTCTTACAGTAATCTGAACCTCCTCGACTTACCAGTCGAAATTCTGGAAAAGATTTTCAGCTACTTGGATTATAATACTGTAGCCCATTTACGTCCAGTAAGTGAAAATTACCTGCAATATTTATACAACTTTAAAAAATTATTTAACTTAGCATGCTTAATTGATATAATTTTACTAATTCTTTACTTTCTACAGGTTTGCCACCAAATGGATCGTGTCTGTGGATCAATTTTAAATTCTACATTTCAGAAACTTCAGACACAGATGTTAAGCCGTTTTCAGGCAATTAAAGCTCAGATGCCAAGACGTGAATCTGCACGCCGTAATCATCCATTAGCTTGTGAATCTGACATTATTGAAACTCTTCACATGCGTCTCACTTTGCTCCAAATGAGTTTTGGCAAGCACATTGAACGCAAGCATTGTTGCTTTTTTCCTGGAGAGGTAAATGAAGCTTTTATCTATATACTATAAGGAGTGAGAGTGCATTATTTTCAAATGCATTCAAAGAGTTTAATTTCTAACTGTATTTCAGATTTTAGATGAAGTTTATCGTATTTTGCATTATATAAAAGTTACTCCAAAACTAGCCAGACCGTATAAAGTTACAGATGAATTATTTGATTTAAGTACTATGGCTATGGAGTACTTTAAAGAACGTATTGAACCAACATTACCCGAAATTCCATATTTTGGAGCTGATTTCTTAGATCTTGCTGGGACATTCTCCTGTGAGCAAACACCTCGGATTTTAAAATCTTTTAAAGTTAAATTAGGTCGTATCTCGTTATATTTTTATCCGATACTATTCCGTATATATTTTATTCAATTGTTATAGCCTCTAGTAACGTGAACAAACCATTTATGTGCCTGGACTCTACACCTCTGACTGTTGGAAGTGGTAAAGGAGGAAACAATAGCGGAGAAGAGGGGTCTCCGCCACATTCGTCGGACGACCCTGGCCTCTTGGAATCCACCGTATCGCCTCCACAGTCAAATATGGTGTTACGAAAACGGATTCGAAAGATCAAGCAAGGAATGAAACGATATAATAGTCAGTTAACGTTAATGCGTAGAGATTTGAGGAGTTGTAAAGCGAAAATAGCGGAACAACAGAAGCAAATTGTCGAGTACGCCACACGTCTCGACGAGAATGATAAAAAGAACGAGGAGACATCTCGCAAATTTAGCACGCTCCTACAGGTATTTACTAAGGTACACTTAGTACTTGTAAGAATAATGTGTAGCAGAAAAGATACATTTCTCATTAAATAGAACTTGCATTTAACTTGTCGTATATTTTAAGATATTTTTTTTTAATCATAAAATTTCCTTGATTTTCATAAATATAAATATGTTCTGTAGGAATTGAACAAGTGTAAGACAGAACTTCAGTATTGGCGATCGAAATCACCGGCGATACCCGTGTGCGTGGTCTGTGGTCAGTCTATGTTGGTACCGACAGAGGATTTACAAGTTTTAACAAATCAAGGCGTACTACCAGAAACGCTCGACGAGGGATTGGACTTCATTCCTATAGCAGACGCGCAGAGTCCTACCGAGGTGGTTTCACAACCGACAATTACACAACAGCCTTCATCGCCAGCATCGTCGCCATCGTCAGTGGAAATGGCACCGCCGAAGGCTCCCGTGCCTTCGTTATCTTCAAAACGGAAATCGAACGCGGACGAAGCACCGAGCGATGCCGCAAAGAAACCTCGCCGTACTGCCAAGTCACGTCAGGTTAAACGCTCGAAGATATAAGTCGATTCTGATCATGGTACAAAAAAAAAAATATCTGTCTAACATCTTTACCGGGTTTTCGAAAGAGGTCTTTCTATTTAAAAAAAGAAGAAAAAACAAATGACTGTGTTTCTTTACGCCAGCGAACGAATGATCTTAGAAGAGTACAAAATTCTTTCCTGAACGTCCTGCATTTCGCGCAACGAACCTCATTTTGGGAAAAAGAAAAGAAATTATTAGCCATGTTGGTTACCGCGCGGAAGGGAATTGACGCGATTAATTTTCCTATTTTATTACGGACGAATTTGTCACGCACAGGTGACGTCTACAAATATTCTAAATGATAGCTGATCATTCGTGTCGTTCGTAAAGTAACAGAGAGTGCAACTTTTTTCGGGCCCTTTTAATTATTATTATTCTCGTGATGGTATACACAAGAATAAACGGAAGGGTTGAATTTTGTATGAAATGTTTATTTTACAATAATATCACATTATAGAGCAGATTAAACGTTTCAAAGGTGAACAGGTACTCACCTTCGATATATCATGAACACAAGTTATGCACTAATTTATCATCTACTTGCCAAATATCTCTGATTATTTCTTTTGCTAATAACGATATTTTGCTATGAAACTTTCATTTTGAACAGTTTAATTAAGTATATATACATATATATATCAAACAATATAGCAACTGCATAAATGCAACATTTAGTAGTCAAGTAAACAGGTTGTTGGTATGAAAATTATTGAAACGATTTGGTATCTAAAATTGCATAATTTACCGTTTATTACAGTTAAGTGGATGAACAAAAAAAAAAAACTGCTGTACATGGTAAACTTTGTTTGTTAAACCATAGAGGAACTATTAGTTCTGTCTTTGAGAAAACTTCTGTACAAAATTTCGAGTGAACGTTAGACCTGATTGTTGCAAATTTTACTTTGTAGTATCAATGACTAAGTACCTGAGAGGACTGAGTGAGACCGGTTCGCGCAGGTACTCCAAGTTCATCAATATTCATATCAATTTTCTAATTTATCTAAATCAATTCGATTGAACAAAATTTAATTTCACTTACATTTGATTTGTGTATACCATTTATATATATATATATATTATGAAGCTGAACCACGAAATGGATAGTGAAAGTCAAAGGCTTCGAAAAGTGAATTGCTTTTGCATAATGACATTGTGATATCACTTTATTTTTCCTGATTGTTAATGGATAAATTCGTGATTAAAAGTTAATTTAATAGAGCAGCTCACCTAGATAAAATCAAAAACAATTTTAATGGTATACAAATTTTGTGAGCCTTAAATATACGAGGTTGAGGAGAGAAAGTGAATTGAAAAAAAGTGAGCAACAAAAAAAAAACCACGTTGAATACCTTAAATGGGTGTTATTTTCTTTTTTAACATGCCATCCTTTGAACGAGCGATCCACTTCGCAGGATGGTATATATTGCAATATTAATAGCGCTAGGAAATTATTTATAGGATCAATTATTTATAGGAAAATTATTATCAAATTGTTTTATAGAATTTAAAAGGAAAACACCAATGTTTTAATTTATCAATCATATTGATTAAAATCCATGAATTTCGTACCGTGTTTCTTAAAAGAAAGCAAAGGTAGACGACAGTGAATGATTATTATTTAATGAAATTGATTGTAAAATTTCGTCTTTATATAATTTTATTTTTTCTTTTTTGCCTTAAAAAAATCGTACGGATTACCCTGCGCGATGCTCGATAATCGGTCTGTATAGATTCAATTACCTTATACATATTATTTGTACCAACCCTAATTAATCTCAATGAAAAGAAGAAAAAAAATTGTAATTTGAAATATTGTGAGTTAATTATTATTCATGATTCTAGTAATAAATATAAAAGATACTGATAATAAGTAAAATGATACTTTATTATAAATATACAAATATAAATATATATATGAGTGCGGTACTTGCCAGACATGCATACCACACAGAGCAGTTTAGTTTAAACTTTAATGGAACAATAAGATATAATATTAATTAATGATGAAATAATTATCGAAATATATATAATTTTTTATCGATGTCGAAAATAATTAGGAGAAAAGGAAAAAAAATAAACCTTGCGAGCGGACGGAAACTGAGTACGTCACGAATACGCATGTATGTGAGATGTGCGAGAGATATAAGAGCGCGTGAAATATATATATATACACACACAGAGAGACATACACAAACACACACACACGCATATATATATGTATATATATATAATATATGAACATATATATTGTATATATATTCATATATATATTATATATATACACACACACATATATATATAAATACTAAATTCAAACTTAATGAGAATTTACGATGTGATGCTTTATCGATTTAACTGCGGGAAAGTGACCTTTATTCAAATAAAAATACATGTGGGGCGTTTTTGGCTACAAAGAAAAAAAATACAGAAAAAGAAGAAAAGATGTATGAATTTTACTTAATGTTATGTTGAATAGGATTGCGGGGGCGGGCGTAATTAAATCGCCGTGTCGGAAATTTCGAAATGCTTGCATTGTATGCTTATGTCGCGAATAGTGGCAAATTAAGAAAAAAAAAATACCTCGTGACAAGATTCTCTTTATACGAATCAATATCTAGGCCCCTAAATGTAACAGCATCCTGTACACACGATCTTTGGAATACCGTATTCATGAAACAATAACCGTAAATGTACTTTTATGTACTCCCACTCCAACGATACACGTTGCCAGTTAATTATCTTTAAAAAAAAAAACAAGAAAAAAGAAAAAAAATAGTTTACAGTCATTGGCTTTCCGACATTATCCGTCCCCGAACGATACAAATGTAGCATTGTGTACTACGTATATGAATCTACTAAGGATATACAATCGAATATAACAATGAATACACAATTAGAAGTAGAATAATTTCCTAATCAGTAGTGCTGTGCGTTAAGAATGCGGGCACAGAACGATTAATTTTTCAATTTTCATTGATCATGATTAAGTGTATCCGAGGACCATGTTATTCGCAGTATCTGCAGCTAGCAAAAAAGTAAAATGGTCTCTGGATCAGGTACACGATAAGCAATTACGAACGGTATACCGTGCGTGTACTTTAAAATTCATCCACACGAGGAGAAAGATCATAGGGAATACAATTGCCAGCGTTACGGTCTGAAACGCCGTACCGTCGAAATATATGAGTTATCTTAAATGGTTTTACGTGTATTAAAGCGATTGTAAATATATATATTAGATACACCTTATAATAAACGTAATTTAACATAAAAAAGAAAAACAGACGTATAATAATTGTGTACTTCCTGTTGTTGATTCCATTAAAAAAGGAAGTGGCCGAATTCTTTGAATTTCCTTTATTTTGAAAGTGGCCGATTGAACCGCTCCAATTGGTCTAGCATAACCTTGACTTTCACTTTCGTCTGCTAGTCGAGCACGTGGCTCCGTTTGACAGTTTGTACTATCTTTGTTTCGATAGGTGGCGACCCTGTTTCTCCCAACTGTCGACCATTCTCAACAGTTGCATTTCCGTCAAAGTAATATTCCATGTACGCTAGTATTATTACGAAATAATCGTGGAATGTTTATTATGGCATCGCAATTCCTTCTCACGTTGTTTTAACAAGTATTTTGAAATTTCTGTAATTGATGCAGCAATTTATCCATTAAATCTTTATGGATAAATGTAATCTGTTGCTTCTCATTCTTGGTGCATCTTACTTGTTGCAACTGTGTTGTAACCTTTCCACGTGCGCATTTTAATATTATTCTGTTCTTTTTTCACGCTAATCCTCTGTAAACAAATCGTTAACACAATGGCAGACACGTTGCACAAAGATGGATATGAAATATGTAAGTAAAATTTTGCATTTGGTGCATTAATTGCAATCAATATTTGATATTGTATATTGTATGATTGTACACAGCAAATTTAGCAATGCGTGGCAGAGGTGGTAATATAGGAACAGATAGTGATATGAAGTTAGAACCATCTAGTCCTACGGAAAAGTATGCATTTTCCCGTTGCAGTAGCACTGGATCAGTTAATACACCATCTTCATCTGCCCATAACACAGGTATGTAATTTGTGACTTACCTTTATGAAGGTAAATTAAATTGATTTCTTTGAAATTAATTACAGAGGATGAAGACAGTGATAACAAAAATTCAACTATAAGTTACAAAGAACGTAGGAGAGAGGCACATACTCAAGCGGAACAGAAACGAAGAGATGCCATTAAAAAAGGATATGACTCTCTTCAAGATCTGGTTCCCACTTGTCAACACACAGACTCCTCAGGTTATAAACTTTCCAAGGCTACTGTACTTCAAAAATCCATTGATTATATACAATTTTTGTTGCAACAAAAGAAAAAACAGGAAGAGGAACGTAACGCGTTAAGAAAAGAAGTTGTTGCTTTACGTATAATGCAAGCTAATTATGAGCAAATTGTTAAAGCTCATCAGACTCAGTCGGGACATACAGAAATGCGTGTATCCGATGAAACCAAGTTTCAAGTGGTACGATCAAAACCAGCTGTATAATTATTTCCCAGGAATCTTAATCCTTTTTTTATATATTTTGTTATAGTTTCAGGCAATCATGGATCGTTTGTTTCAAACGTTCAACAATATTTCTGTCGCCAATTTTAACGAATTATCGGGTTGCGTGTTCAGTTGGTTGGAAGAGCACTGTAAACCTCAGGTACGTAAATCGCCATTCGAGTTACCACATTTCTTCTTCTAATGTGTAAATAAATACTCACTAAATAGGTATGAAATTTTGCAGACTTTACGCGACGTAGTGCTATCAGTGCTTCAACAGCTCAACAGCCAAATCAGCTAGTCGGATATATTATTAGACGATACGTGATTGCACAATATGGTATCTACAAAAAACTTTTCGCGGGTACTTAGACCAATTATCAAGTAGAGTTACCAGGAAGGATGAAAGTATGTGTGTTATATGCATTGCGGGTAGCATAATGATTGTACGAGAAATATAAATAAAAATTTATTTTATATACTAATATAGACGTAGACGTGGCCATGTAACGTGGCCTGCCATTTACTGGCGAACAGATGTTGAATATTTTTATCAGAGATTTTTTTATTACATATAACTCGTCGCACATATATATGGTACATAACGTATGTACATATGTACGAATATATTTCAAATATGTACATAATGCATTGATTTGCGACAAAGCAACTTTGAAATAAAAGCCCAACTATTTCTGTTTATGTTTCGTATTTACAATCATTAACAGTGAAAGACACATTCATTTTTAATTGATCTTCCTCCGTCGTCATCGTCATAATAACTTCGTTAAGTTCCTTCCTTTAATTAAACTTTCTCAGATTCCGTAGGCATACTTTCCCCTTGCGTAATATCGTTCAAGAGCATGGCGTCCAGTCTGGGTCTGTTCGGGTCGTCGGGTTCGTGATGAGGACTTTGAGGACGTCTTCTCTTTGATCTATCCTCGGGTCTACAACACAGATCCCGAAAGATACAGGCGTAACAGGCCAGCAACGCGCTTATCATCAACAGACCTCCAATCGCAAGAATGACCACCAAGAATATTGATATTTCGTCCCTCATATTATCTTTTGCTTATAATCTTGTCAAAAATCGTTCAAACCATCTGTAACAAAAAGAAGCATATTTTTAGTAGTTCAAATTGATCTTTCATTAAACTGAGAAGATTTATCAATTGTATAATTAGATATTTTAGAAAATAACGTATCAAGGCTTGTTATCAAAAAATTATAATGTTAAATGATATTTTCTCTGTGTCATATAGAGTACAAGCAATTTCATGGTTTTATTAGGAAAAGAGGAAGGAAGGGGTCAATAGGCTTTTATTGTAACGTGATTGTTCCGCAGTCACGGATTCAATTTAATCTTCATATTAATTCTTCATATACATATGATATTTGAGTAATATTATATTCTTATTTTTTATTGCTGTATGATTTAGTTATTATTCTGTAAATTATGTGTCAATATAAATTTACATAGTTACACTTTAAATTAAATTTGATTTAAATTAAATTTGAGTAATATTCTTCAATAGCAAATAAACATTTATATGTATTTGTTAATTAAATTTAATTTTATTCTCTGTCGCATTTACCACGAAAATTAAATATCTGATCAACGCCATCTAGCGGAATTTGCGCGAAGATGTGCTCTTGGTAGCTAGAGAACATGAAACCGAGAAGGTATCCGGTAAAATCGTGCGACAGGGATCGACTACTGTGCGAGAAGCATCGACTACTGTGCGACAGGGACCGACTACTGTGCGACAAGGACAGACATATTCCTACCCACTCCAACATGGCGTCCTGTCAAATAAATCATATTACAGAAAAATAATTAATAATTAATTTACTCCGTACAATTGACGTATTTTTACTATCGTATCCTGTAATATACAGTCGTAGAAACTGTTACGTGTAGATTTCACAAATATTTTTTGCGCAATTAATTAATCATCAATCGATAAAGAAGCGTTTGCAGTTTCGATTATTTATCAACTACTAGTGATTCATTTATGAATCTTAATGATTTTAGAACAAATAACGATTTCATATCTACTTTCTCGTATCAGTTTTGCTAAGATTATTATCGAGAATAATTAATGAAGTATCGATATATATCGACTGTGTCGATTGACTGCGTGAATCGATACTCGATCGATATTTCGTCGATAATTAATTAATCACGGATAAAAGTCTTACAAAACCTATCCTTGAATGTTGTTAGGAGTATGTATTGTAAGTAGCAATCATAAAAGTGCAGATATTATTCCTTAGAAACCAGTAATTAGTTATTCTTCTGTCAATTATGATTTATATAGCACGACGCCATTGTGACGTCACCAAAGGTATGTCTGTCCTTATCGACGGAGTGTTCTCTCCTTGTCGCACAATTTCACCGGTCATCTCTTTTACTTTCATGTTCTCTAGCTACCAGGGATGAAGCTTTATGCGCATTCCGCTAGATGGAATTGTTTAAATATTTTAACTGCGCGGGTGGTAAGGAAAATTCAATTCTGTCTCAAACAATAATTATTAAATTTTTTGTTTTGGCTAGCAATATTATATTTATTATATTTTTAGGAGCTTATAAATTTAGAAATGTTATATTTATAGAAATTTGGAAATTTAAAAATATTATATTTTTAGAAATATAGGAATTTAGAATTAAATTTATGGAAGATTAAAAATGTAGAATTATTGATTATTATATTAGAATATAATATTTGTAGGAGTTCAGAAATGTACAAATATATTTTTAGAAGTTCTAGAAACTTAGAAATATTATATTTCCAAGTATTGTTTGAGAATTAAAAATTCCCAATACAATAATATTAATTATTTTATAGTATTGTACATACTATAAAGAAAAATTAATAGTACTGTATTAGTTTCTTTAAGAAGCTATTTTTAAGGTACAAAGTGTTACTCTATATTATATTATAAATCATTAAATTACATATACATTTGCAATTGTTTTGTAGTAGAAATATTAATAGGGATTTACTTCAAGTAACACGGGGATATAATAACGGGGAGACGGCGGTGCATATGTAATATCAGTGGCATTTTAATTAAACCGAGTGGTCCGTTCTGTAATCAGATTTCTGAATTTCGTTAACAACTGCAGTTGCACGTACACATACGTGCTCAGGGAAAAATAATAATCAGAAAATAAGTTTGCAGCATCTCGTTAACAATGAAACGGGGAAAAACGAGCTACGTTGTTCTGACTTTGATCGAGCCCCTCGTTAGGATGATACGATTTTAATATCAAAACGAGCAACGGTTTCTCTACGGTTGTTCTGAATAAAAGTGAATTATTAATCATGCTAGACACGAGCATGCTTCACTTTGATTGTAGTTATATTTCATTGTCTAAGACAGGTGCCTTTAACCAGAGTTGGTCTTAGAAACTTTGTCACCCTTTTGTCTTCCTTGCCAAAAAAGTCCTTACAACAATGTTTTAATAAATTCGAAATAAAAATTCATAATCATAAAGTGCAATTATATTTTGTAGAAGGTGAGAAAATGATTGTGACATTACGTTTCGATTAAAGTTAAGTGCTTGAAACAATTGTTTATGAAGTTTATGTATGATTAAATGGGATATTATTAATAATGAAACATAATGAATTGTATTATGTTAGAGGAGGTACGTTATAGGTACGTTATGTTATAGGAAGTACGTATCGTTAATAAAATAATACATAGTTTGATATTTAGAAAATGAAAATCAAACAACATTTGAAATGAAATTTGAATTGTCACTGTCTCAGTGATTTGTTTATAGTCAGGAGTTAAAATAAGAATTTAAATATTATAAGTATCTAATAAATAATAAATGTAATAGATTTGTTCCATATTCTTGGGTACAAGAATTGAAATTAATCAATTCTCTGTTATCTTCTGAATTAATTTACTTAAGAGAAGGAAGGACATAAAATGACATAATCTTTCAACCCTAATAACTTGTGCCACCCCTTTGCTAAACAATCCAATTATTCCCAGTAATATATTAGGTTGATAACTAAATTTTTATACTTCCTGGAGAATTATTTTTCTGAGAAATGCCTGGATCTTATCGCAAAGGAAAATTACTTTTCGAACCAGCGCGAAAATTACCATCGAAACTATCCCATCGAAACAAAATATTATTCTTTCGGACACCGTCCGCTCTGTCAAAAAATTCTCATTTGAATTTGTTCAAACAAGCCAGCAGTCAATTTAATATCTAACAATTCTTTGGCCCCCGAGAATAACACATAAATTACACGAGACGGCCTTACATTCGCGAGTACCTCCATATCGTCGTTCCTTGGCTGAATCGGATCAAAATGCAAATCTCCCCGCTGTAAATCATCCCCGACTTTCGTCCCGTTGAAAGTTCCACCGTCTCGGTCCACGATCTTCCCGATCCTCTCGTCGATTTATCGAACGACTTCGGGGCACGTCAGCGCTTTTTCCGTCGGTCCGTTTCCAACGATTCGCATGCGAGCCCTTCCCACGGGACCAGCGGATCGGCTCTCCGTGGAAAATTGCGACGCTTCAACGCTGTGGATGCTTCAGTTCATTGAAACACGGCAACGTTCATCACTCGAGAAATCGATCGATCGATCGATGATATATTTGTCCACCTCCCAATCGGCCCCGTTATGATTCCTTGTTTAATTTCGTGCATTTCCTTGCCTCGGACGCAATCAATATTTCAGCCCTTGTTAAATCGTGCGATTATCGGACCGGGGATTGTAATCGGAGAAGTGCATCGTTGCAAGTTCTGTTACTTTGTGCAAAAAGGAATCGATTAACGATTCAAGGATTTGCAAAGGAGCCTTTGATAACGAGCTTGTTGGTAATTGAAACGATGATGCAGGTTCGCGAGGGTCGTGTTCGACCCGGCTTCGTCGTTCGACGGTCAAGGAACCGGGCTGGCCACTTGTTCAATTGTTGTTCCGTGCCGCGTCGCGTGGACGAGGGTTGGATTCACATCGTGTTCTTCCATCGTTCACAGTTTTGATATTCATTTTCTGTTGAGCGATCGCGAGATTGGAATAACGATGGTGGTTAAAGGTGCGCATTCGATCCGTGTACAAACGGTGTTCACAGCACGAAAGTCGCGCGACAACTGCGACCAGGAGCGGGCAGGTTCATCTTGCGCATCCTCGCGACTCCTACCCCCTTTGCACGACCGAGGACCGCACGAAACTGACATTGTTTCTGTTTGTGTGGATGTTTGTTTTACACAAGCTTTTTGTATCGCGAGGAAGAAATTAGAACAGTCCTTTTGTAAAAGGGGATTAATGGGAGATTCAGATGCACTCAGAATATAAAATTTGTAGATGTTTGGAGTGGTACGACGTATTACGATTTCTTTTAGTTGAGACACGATAAAAAATTTGCACCAGCTCTCTTAGAACACGGTACAGCTATAACACGAGATATAATTTAGCTTGAAAGGGGCTATCTACGTTAAAAGTGTGCATAGATAAGGGTAAAAGAATCTCTGAATATTCGATACCAGGTCCACGCAAAATACATTTTATCGAATTCATGAGAATTCCTGATCCTGATGACGCCATTCACGAATCTTATCTTAAAGTGCTTTTCCGGAAAAAACTTGGGGTTGCGAGTTATGATCCTTTCGGGATAGATCCGATACCTTCCTCGATAATAGACCGACAGATAACCGAGGAAGAAATCGACACTCTGTTTGATACCCTTATACAAACTGGGACAGTGATTGAAATGTTTCTTTGAGAATTTATTTTCATTCATTTTTTGCAATATCAACCCTATTATATCATATCGTTAATATTCATCTCTGTATTATTGTTATATTACTTTCAAATGGAAAATGAATCAAATTTCAGTAATAATAAATTGTTATACATATTATTATATAAAAAGAGTAAAATATTGAAATTTCAAGAAATCTATGAACAATAATATGGCGAATAAATAGTACTCTTTTTTAGTACTGCAAGATACAATATTTGGTATAAATTGTAACAATAAATTTGTCCCAGTCTTTACAATAATTTATACAATTCAATCCCCCAAAAATAACAAATTGATCATTTTAATTCGTATATAAAATGAACCAGTGATTAACAATTAGTAAAAGTTCAGTCATCAAAGTGTTAATAAACTTTTCCAGATAAAAAGGAAAGATCGAGGGGTTGGTTACATTCGTTAAGGATTGTCCGAGCAATCGAGCCTTTTCTTTTCCACTTCGTTGAATCGAACGAAATTTTCCGTCCTCGATCGTTTGTCATTCGTTTAACGACCACCCCATTCCATCATTCCCTCTCCTTTCCCTTCGTTTGCCGGTCAATCGTGTCACTTTCCCTCTCGCAGTTGTCCGAAAAGGAGCAAATCTCTTTGGGGTCGAATATCGCCAAGTGTCTTCGGAATCTTGGAGCCAGACTTGGGATTTAGAGGGTGGATACGAAGGGTGTCGTATAAGTGGGTGCACCTTTTTATTCCACCAGGACGGCCTCTGATTCGATACTCAATCTAGAATGTTCGTAACTTCGCGTTTTCACGATAAAATTTTACGCAAAATTCGTGAATATTAATTATTAAAAGCAGTAATATCAGTTGCATGCAGAAGCATTTATTTGCTACAAAAATGGCTAAAGCTTACGTTAATAACGTTGTGTAGCAAACATGTAACTGATATTTATCAAAGAAGGAGCGTTTCCTTTGTTTACTGAAAGATTAATGCGCTAATAAAAATATATCGAATAAAAACTTAACGAAATGATCCAGGAAATTGGTAGATAGATTAATCACCATTTGGCTCGTATAGTAATGGCCCTAGAAAGGTGTCCATTGGATCGGTTATCGATTTTTCCCTAACAAGTCGAGTAATTTCGTTGTTTAAATGTTGATACCAGGAATGGACGAAACATGGGGGAAAAAGCTGACGCCAGGGCAATTTAAGGCACTCGAGACTGCTCACTTCTCGTTCGAGTATCGATTCTCATCGACGAAACGTGTTTACCCTTCTGTTCACTTCCTGCAATACCATTTCTCCCTCTTTCTCCCTCTCGTCTTACAAGCTTCTGCTTTTTGTATCGAGATTAATTATGATTCGAGCGTGTATTCGCGGGTCGATTACACGGTATCTCAGTTAACGCTGTTACCGCTCGATACCGGTCTTTCATCTGCTGAAAGTACTCTCAATGAGGATCGTTAATAACGGAAAATGGATCGTTTAATTGGTACCACGGATGTACGTCCAAGGGGAATTCATTGAACTCGAAAATTCATTCGATTGACCCTTTGTTTCTCTTTATGAAAATCGGTCTCCAGTAAGAATTGTTCGAATAATGGCCAACTTTGCTTTATGACAAGCAAAGTACAGAATCAAATTGAAAATTCGAAAAATTAAATTTTGAATACTATATTGTAATAATAATTTTTAAAATTATATATGTATTTCATCAAATTTATTTAAACATATATACAATTATTGAAGACCCGGATGGTTTTTAGGTTCAAAGCTTTGGTACTCAAGTTATTCAATTCTCGTTTCATTAAATTAACAATCCAGAGATTTAAAAATGAAGTAAACCAGAAGTTTCAGAATTTTGCTCGTGGTATACTTGTCCGGATGGTCGGCGACGCACGGATAACAAGTCTTGTCCCTCTGATTTTTCTATTTGAAAGCAGAAATTCTACTTTTTACTTGAATTTCTTTTATTCAATAGCTTCGATTTCTTTTTTATGTTTTGAACAATACTCTCATCAAAGAAATTCTAGTCCCTGGCTGAATCTAATAATTCTCGTCTGCGGTTTCCTATATTTCCTCACGTCGCTCGTAATTTCCTAAAGCGCGGGAGGGGAAATTCTCATAAAGAAAGAGCTTTCAAGTGATATGTTTTCGCCCTAGAACATTAATAAAAAAAAGTCGTAGCAGCGAGATCCCGAAGATGTTGCAAGGTTCCGAGGGATCGTTAACCCTGTTATTTATGGGGTTTCTAGACATCTTTAGCGCCACTTTCCCCTTTTTCTCATATAAATACGGCGTGCTCGCTACGGGGTTCGTTTCTTTCATCCATAAGTCGGTATATAGAGAGAACAAGCCTTTGACGACTGAATTAGGATCCTTTTCAGTTCGTCGATACGAATAGAATCCTGTCCAGGTATCGTGCGCTGAATACAAATCGCGAAAATAGAACTTTATACGATTTTAATTACAGAATTTTAAATAGTTTCATAAAATATTTAAAGCGATCGGTATAATAATGATTTTGGAACGTGCAATTAATATTAATGTATTTCAAGAATATTTATGCCATAATTATTAATTGCCAATTATATTTTAATTAAATTTCATTCATTAACTTAGATATATTTCTTTCCAAAATAATATAATTTTTCCTCCGTTTGGAATTTAAATGGAACAAATTAATGAAATTTTTATATGCTCCTCCCTCCTGGATTATATTGTGCTTAAAAATCCGTGTAATCTAAAAAATGTGAGCTGTAATCGATTTATCGAACTTAGAATATTTAAACAAAACTTTCCGGTACATTAATCTCTTGCTAAGCTTTTCGAGAATTCCGACCGAACTTCACTGGATTAAACCAAAGTTAATTAAAATTTCTACATAGTTTCGCCGTTAATTATTCACGCTTTGTCGTTCTGTAATTAATAGCGTCGACGGGAATCACTCTAAGTACTGTATTCTCTTAACAACTGCGAACAGAGTTGTATAAAATTGAGTGCATTACAGAAACGAGGATATTAATTTACTGCCATCTTCGTTCTGAACGTTTAATACTGGGTGTCTTAGCTTTTTACGAAACGATAAATGCTTGCTGAAAACGATTTCAATTTGGAAATAGAATTAATTAAATGAAGAATTAAATCAAAATTTCTCCGTAACTTAATTTTGCACATAAATGTTCAGAAACATATTATTCGCGATATTTATTCTTCCACTAACCCAACGGACGTTTGAAATTGTCTAGGAGAAATTTATTTCCCGGTTGTTTAAATGCTATTCGTTACGCCTCGACGATCCAATCATCCTTTTGACGTACCATTTGTTCCGTCCGGATAATCTTTCTTTCTTCCCAATTGAATCCGACGAGAGACGAAAAAAAAAACGCGAGCTTTGTTATTTCTCTTTGACGAAAGTAATTACAACTTGCGCAAAAATATCCTTTTATTTCCTCTCGAACGAGGCCATGTAAATGTCTATCGTAGCTAAAGGTACCAAAATATTGTAATAAAAATATGTTACTTTCGTACGATTCGAACTAAATATAAAATATTGTTCGTGCTCGCTCAATTGGAAGAAATATAGTGATGTATTTCTTGTTACTACTCTTGTTACTCTTGTTACTTTGCAGTTAACGCGAGTCTTTTATTTCTACTTAACCCTGTCGCTTTCATATTTTTGAAAATACTTGCAACAAAATTTCCTAATTTCTCAATTATACTTATAATAGTCATTTATTATATTTAAGGTTCGCACAATACATATCGAGAAAATTTGATAATCAAAAATATTTGAGTGTGGGTAAGAAGGGAATAATGAATATAAAGGTTAATCCAAGTTCTATTTAAGGTTAATAGGTACGGGTTTGCTGGGGCATCATAAGTTTTAAAGATTAAGAACTTTTAATTAATTGTATACTCCCGAAAGGGGGATTCTTAAAGCAGCATCATCATGGAGATAAAGTACCCTTTTAATCTTTTGACGACGTGACCAAATTTTAAAATATTCCTACAGATATTAGTTTTTCGATATAGAAAATGTTTCATTTTAAAATCTAAGCGCTTAATATTAATCGAAGTATCCTGGCATGCGTTTGGTAGGTTGGATCATGATTGACCAACTTGTTGATACTCACTGACAGGATATTGATCAGATCGAGTATTGAAATTAATTTTTTATTCAGGCTATCTTCATTCAGTGGTTAAAGCTTCTCTCAAAAGGCTCCTCAGCTCGATGATTTCATTCGTCAGTCTCTCTACTTCGTTCTGGACTTCTTCTTTGACCTTTTTACGGAAATAACGTTGCACCAGTTGTGACATTACCATGTCGAACCTTCTGCTCGACTCCTCTTCAAGAGGTTTCTGTTAAACGAAGACATATTAGCACCATATCCTTTTTCCTTTCTGTAGGTGAAAATTATTAATTAATTCGTCATGCTTTAATAATTTCTAATCAATTTTTTAATAATAATTAAATAGTGTGACAAGAATCTAGCAATTGAAATGAAAAAAAAAATGAAGAATTTTACAAAGCATAGATCAGAAGGTAGGGGAAAGTGTGCAGATGATAACGCAATTTGTTGCATCGCGATATCTTAATTGGTTCCTGAGATGTAGGACTTTAAAGTTTACAAAGCGATGCCGCCCGGAAGGGGTAGCCCCGTCTGGCGCCCCAGACATTTTTCCAGGAATTGTATATAAACAAATAGTAAAGGGTTAGACGTAAACATTGTCTAGCGTGACCAGACGTCTAAGACACTCACTGACCAGGTGATTATGTATGTCTTCCAACGACGATATCTCAGGAACGGATAAAGATATCGACATGAAACAAAAACTGAATTAAAGAGGAAGGTTTACACTTTCTTACGAACCGAACTTTATGCAAAAATTCGAAACGGTACTCTTTTTACAGCCGTGTAAACTTGTACTAATTTTAATACGCGTTTAACATGCATTCTGACTGGTAATCGCTTCTATCGATAGAATATTATTAATTGATCGATTTGTAAGCTAAATATTAATATCTTTACTATTAGTTTATTGACTCAAAGATTAAATTCTTGGAGATTTAACTGGATAATCCATTTACTTTGTAAAATTTATACCTTTAGACCGTGCTGTTTTATTTCAAATGACATTCTTACGTTCTCGAAGGAAGTCATACAACTTCAGTGTTCCTTTTTCACAGTACCAAAGTGTTCGGTGAAATATTGCAGTCTACGACACGGCTTCCGTATATTATACAGGGTGGGTCATTTAGTTGCGTCACTCAAGTTCACTTGTAAACTTGTTCGTATAAAAAAGATATTTCGAACGAAAGCTGCGGTGGACAATTTTTCAATTAAAAGGTACTTGGTAATTGTTAATATCTTGTCCCCTATTCTTTATTAAATTGTTTTATTCAAATTTCAACCTTAAAATGATTCCAAAGAAAAAGGTAGTATCAAAAAGTTAATTATAAGCTTGTACTCAGACAGCTTTTATTCGAAATTTCGTTTTACCATGTTGTGTTTGGGTGGTTAAATAAACTCTCACCCTGTATACGTACCTACCAATGTGTATACAAGAAACGCCAGTACCTATGAATATATATTTCACGTGCACACTAACAATGAAACAACAATGTTGAAAGTCCCATCGTGCTCGTTTGTTCTCCGGTGGATGCAACAATATTTTTACGAACTCCAGGGTCGGCTGTATACCGATGTACGTTGGAATAATGTTGAACGGGGGCGGAAGGGTGGTTGTCAGCATGTAATCCACGTAAGCCTGTAACATGATTTTTTTTGTTTTTAATTTATTAACACGTTATATTGTAATATCGTTTAAAGAATAATCGCTGTTACCACTGTGGCGCCATTTTTAAATATTAGTGATTATTAGCCGCTGACGCCACTGTGCTATCATTCTTTTATTATTAGAGGTGAGTACTGATATTACAATCTTTATGTGGCGCTATAACGTATTTTATAGCTTTTATATTGTATGAAATTAATTAAATTAGATATGGAACCTCGGTTCGGCCAAATGTCCATTCCACGATCACGTTTTCGGTCACTTTTGTAAAGGTGTTCGACATGCAGGCGATCAACATGTTCAGGATCAGTATCACGGAGATAAAGGTGAATCCTACGAAAAATACAGTTGGATTATATATAATTCCAATTAATAATCTTACTATTATAATTCTATAATTATACATAAATTATGATCTAATTATTCAAGTATTTTTAACTATAAAAAACGAAATAGAAAAAATGTCTGTTTCATAAAGATTTATAATTTATTATTCCTGTGTAAGAGAAATTGAACACTTTAATATTCTTGGAATGATAAATTTGAAACGCGGAGCAGCGGTATAAGGTGCTTTAAATGCCACCGTAAAACGGCGGAGGATATAAAGTTTCGTGGGAACTTGTCTTAAAGTACCATGGAATGCACTTTGAACGAATTTTATTCATGTATAAAGAAAAAGAAAGTGTGAAAAAGTAGATCGATCGTTTTACCAGCAAAGGAGAGGTAGCCAATAAACTCAGTGAACATATGAGAATTGATAATAGTTTCGGATTCCGATTCACCGGGAAGATTCTCTATTATCACGTCAGCGCTCTCGATGGGACTCATGCAGAAGAGGGCCCAGAAAAGGGTCTTCAAGGCTGCCCCGAAATTAACGAACGAACTAACTTGTTGAGTTTTGATTTTTGATTCGTCTTCCTCTTGCACCATGTCCTCGTAATACTGATAAAGTTTACAAGTGCCTGGAAAAAAGATGCAAAAATTATATCAACAACTCACAATAACAATCTTCAACATTTAACGTAATAATAATTAAGGTATACTGATAATAGCCTGATTAAGCAGTGATAATAAAGCGTTCAGTATTCTTTAATTTTTACTTTCGGTATTTTTATTTTATTATCAAGATTATTGGGAATAATAAAACATCGAGGTAATAAGATGATAAAATGCTGAAATGCTGTAATATAATAATATTAAAGTGTTAAAACGTCGATATAAGTAAAATACCAAAATATTCAAATATTTCGATCATTTACCAGCTGTGAAGGCTAGAATAATTATGGAGAAGAGAGCGACGAAGTGTCCAACGTCTTTGAACATCTTTCCCAGGGAAAGCTGAAGAGGGCCCAGGCTGTAGTCTAACTGAAAGATGTGTAACAGTTTCAGGAAAGCCATTATTGTGGCCAAACAGAAAATTCCTTCGGCGATCAATGTCGGATCGAACTGGTTCCAATATTTCCTCTCCAATTGCAGTTGCCCGTTTATTCTCACGTCTATGGCGGCGGTTATCCAATACGCGAACGTCAAAATAAATAAGGATATCATTATTATTTCGAAGCTGCAACAATAAAACCTCGTGTCAGAATTAAATCATTTCCATACTTCTTATAAAAACGCTTAAATTATTAACAATTATGCAGAATGGAATTTTTATTCGAAGACTAACAATATTTCCAACATTTAGTAATAATTATCATACTATAAATTATTTTTGAATTACCAAGATTGTTGTTTATATTAGAATACGTATTAAATTAACCAAATAAATAAAGGCACATTTATTTTTAATTAACACTAGGTTTACGAATACCTCTTATGTATCTGTCACATTTCTTTAACAAAAAATCAACTTATTTTATTCAACTTATAAATGAAACTACGTAATATTACATATTTAATATTATACAAGATTTGGATTCTGTAAAATTTGCTTAAAAATTACATAAATCTAGCGTTAAATTATTCAAATGGCAGTGTTCGTAGTGTTTGTGAACCGTACATATACCAACGCGAGGTAAAGAACCTCTCCGGGCCGTGAATGATGCAGAGACGAATCGCAGCCCAGATGTACGATATTACGTACAGCGTCAAGATCCACACGTACACTGAAAAAGCATCCCACGATTAGAAATCGAGATGAAATATGTGCGAAGCGTATAGGTACCGGTGTCAGGTGGTCCTCGAAGTTGGTCCTTCTTGTCCACGTTGGACTGCAAGAACACGATTACCAGGAACACCAGGTAACTGGCGGTCGACGAAATGAATTTGTTCACAGGCGATTGCCAGAATTTCGATAGTCGGGAATTAGGGGCCAGCATGACCACAATAGGGATGAAGAGCAGCTCGATGATACGCCGGAGCACGATCAGGAACTTCGTCGACATCCGCTTGATCTTCCATTCGTACCATCCGTCGATCCATTTGCTGGCGATCAGCTGGAAAATACGTTGTTTCGATTGTACAGTAATTGTACTGACAGCTGTATGTTTTTCGAGTGTAAGGGGTTAATTTAATATAGAATAATTATTCTATTTATATTTGGAAGGAAACTGAGAAAAAGAAAAATAAATTAGATTTCAGAGGGGACGATCGAGTGGAAAGGGTCAATCTCGACAATTTTCTACGAATCAAACCTGTTGAACGTTAGGGTGAGCCACGAACGTTCTTTGCTTGATGTGCAAAGCGAACAGCAGCCTCGGGTACAAAAATTTCGACGAATGAGCGAATCCGGTCGATTGTTTCAATACCTCCTCCACTTCCTCGACGTTTCTGGCGCATCCGATAAGCTCGGTCGCGAACTGAGCAACGTTCTGCGAAGCAAAAAGAAGGAAGGGACATTTTAATCGAGAATCTTCGAGGTCGAAGAAGAAGAGAGGCAACCTCTGATAGCTCTTTGTACTCGAAATAAAATTCCCTATCGAAGATGGCTGCTTTTTTTAGCTCGTGCGCCAGATTGAACGCTTCGAGGATCGGGTCGTCCGATGTCTGACAAATGTACGCCGGATTGGTGATCGCTTTGTAAGCGAACAGTCGCATTTTTCCGATTGTCAGCAGGTCCGATCTCTCCCGTTCAGCTCTGCGCTACGGAATCACCGGACGATTAGATTAATCTTCTGCTATTAACTCAAACTTTATTGATTTTACAATCGATAAAAGCGTTCGAAGATTAAGGGTCGTTTCGAATCGTGACACAGTTATTAAATCAGCAGTGTTGTAATAATTACAAATATTCAAGTTTCTACAAATATTGATTTAATATTATAAGAAAATTAAATCTTTTGCAAAGAAGACTCGTACTTGCACACAGCTTGGCAATTGCAATACGGCGGGTGTGGTTTCTGCAAGAAATGTTGCCTCCTTCGAAGAAGACTGATCATCTCGAAGTGTCCGCACTGCGCGGCCACCTGCAACGGGGTTGTATCGTCGGGGAAGTCGGAGCTCTGCGTCACGCCAACGTACTCGAGACCCGGTGTCAGATCGTTCAATTTATTCAGAATGGTAACGGCGATCTTCTGCTCGTTGTGCCGTATCGCGTGCAAATGGGTGTCACCTGGATCGATGTCGGGCAGTGACAACAGGTACTCCACCATCGGCAAGTTCCTGTTATTGACCGCGATGTGAAGCGCGGTGACACCCTAGAAAAAAAAATGTCGATCTTTGTTAACGAAATAAAAATCACGAGGTGCGTCCCGTCAAGCTTCGACCGTAAGTTTTTATGCTTTTATTAGTATACACACGATCGAACAGCCACAAAAGCGTTTCACAGTGTATAAATTAAAGAAGGAATCCTTGTAAGGTTTTAAAAGAGGAAATTCCTGAACCTTCGAAAAAAGGGATCAACAAGCACCTATTTATCTTCCTTATCTCTGTAATACAGCCCTGTGTGTCGTAAAGAGAAATTTTTCGAATTTCTTACTTTATCTGGGACGATTTCAATGCGCTCGGTTTGAATCCGTAAATTGTATCAACGCGTCTTTCGTATAAAGAAAAAGGACAAAATTTCGATTTTGATTCCACGAAAATAACATTAAGGCAAACACTATTCAAATAATTGAACACCTTTAGTAATTGGTAAATTGTTAAGTCCCCATTATATCACTTCTAAGGTTAATAATTGTAGTACATTAGGTGTAATAAATCCTTTCACACCCCTATATTTACAAAAAAAATATCAAAAATGGTATTTTAATTGATACTTATTAAAACCCAGTTAACCTACAATGTAAAAGAGAATTGAAAATCGGTGGGGTCTGACAGGGTTAACACCGTCTGAATGGCAGGAAAAATTCCCAGCATCCCTGCACGCGTCGCGAAAAAGGCACGCCAGTCAAAACCTTCCAGGATCATGGAATTCCTTGTCGTCCTGGAATCGACTTTCGAACTTCTCCATATCTGTTTCCCTTTTTATTTATTTCCTTTTTTTTTCTCCCTTCCCTTTCTTTGGCCTTCCTCCTCGGTCGTGTCCCTTTTTGTTCGAAGAATGGGACGACGACGTTTGTCGCCCATCTGCGGCCCGTTTACAGAGTCGGCCACCGACAATGGAGCCGACCCATTGTCGTCGCCGACACCGGTCACAATATTCCCTGATATCCTGGCTTTTCGACGAGACCCCGGGGGACACCTCTGTACGGCCACACGCACCGCCACAATGCCACCTTGTGATATATGCCCGCTTCTTTTCTTTTTTTTTTTATTCGATCCGACATCGAATTCGACAGCTGTCTCCGTGTGGGATCCTCGTGTCAAGGCGAGCGCACACAGAAGGGCGAACAATTTGTGAAATTATGGTGACAGGAGAATGCTGTTTGTTTTGGAAACGTTTAGGGGTAGCTCGTAACATTATGAACCCTGTGATCTTGGATAAACGTGTTTAGCATGTCATCCAGCACCGTAGGTTCCCCTAAGGGATGTTTTTGTACATGAAAGTTACTAGAGTAATTATACCTCGACAGTTATCTAATTTATCATCCATTTTATTTCATTATTAAATCAAATATAAAATAAAGTATCCTATTTACGAAGAATTTTTTATATCATTTAAGCAGAATTAAAATGTCAAAATAAAAATAATTTAATCCTTCTTTAACTGTTTTAACTATCTCAAGCAAAGATTCATTATTTTTCTCAAATGGCTAATAGGGTTAAAAAAATATCACGTAAAGAATAGAACGCATCGGACGAAAACGAGAGCAATCGTGATAGTTGGCGCGCGCGCGCCAGAAAGCACGGTGACAAGGGGATTCCCGGATGGAATTTACAGCGGGACCAGTCATTTGAATAATTTTTATCGGTCCTCGGCTGAAACCATTGTCTTGTAAAGGAACGGGCTGAAATATGGCCGTAGATACACGAAAGGCAGCCAGCTTCTTTCGTTCCGTTTCACTCGCACACCCCAATCGCCCCTTCTTTTCCTCCGGCCATCCCTCTCGCTCCACCAGGATCGGTCCCCGAGGCGGCCTCTGCCTCCGTTTCAAAGCGGGACCGAGGGTTGGGCGTTCTGGTAAACCCTGAACGGAAGAGGGACGACGCGACCAACGAGCAGGAGTAGGAGGGAGTAACATTCCACGGGGGGTACGTGTACCACGACGGGGTGAAGATCTGAGATAACGAGACCCCGTCTTGCTCCTCGGTGTTCCTCTTCGATTTCGCCGTTTCTGCTGCCCGATTCCTTTCTCCTCGTTCGATGTTCCCGTTTTGCTTCCATTTCCAGCTGCCAGTCTTCCCGTGACGGACGGCGTTGCTCTTTGAACCCAACACAGCCCCGCGTAAATCATAGGCCGAAAATGATCTTTTAGAGGGAAAAAGGGGTTGACAGAGCGCGTCCTCGTTTTACCTGGGCCTCCCTCCGCCGAATTAACAGGAGGCCGACACCACTTACGGTCGTGTTGTGGGAAACCGGCGATCGCAGATAAATCCGGAGATCTTTACGAGCTCCCCGACGCGGAGGTTCGATTTTTTGAATACCCTCGGCTCGGAGGAAAGGCTGTTAAATAATCATTTTTGTCCTCTTTTTTTTTTCACTCGCAGCTGAGTGGCGCTCTCAAGTTTGAAATATGCGGCCATATAATTGTTAGACAACGCGACGATGCTAATGATTTTCGAGCGTGCTGTATTTCTCAGACGTTAACCCCTCGCGTTAGGTTGGTCCCTCTCCTGGCCCTTATTGTGTAATTTAATGTAAGAGTCCGATTTTTAAATAGCTGAGTCTCACCTGAAAGTCGGCGATATTGATGTTGAAAGTTGGATTAGCGTCCAAAAAGTCCTTCACGTCCGAAACATTCCCATTGATGACCAAATCGTGGAATTGCTTCTCTATTTCTTGTAGATACGATATTATCACGCTCGATTCCTGAAAAAATGATGAATTGGTCAGTAATTGATCGATAAACTGATTACAGATTTGTTGCAAGGTTTCCTGCATCGTGTATCAAAATTGTTTAAAAATTATTGAACAGCTGATGAGATATCTCACTTGTGATAATAATGAAACTTTTAAATAAAAACACCGATAACCTATAACTTTAACAATCGATAACGAGAAAGACTTACCTTTCGCAGGCCTTTTTCAAAGTACATTATATTGAATATTTCTAGATGTTGGAACTTTTGAAAATAATCGTCTGCTCAGTGTTTGCGTGAGAAAAATCGAAAAAAACATCCAGAAGTGTCATATAATTTTGCAACGAATTCAAAGAAACAAAGAAACACCGACAAACATGAAATTTTCTTTTATCACCGATGAGAAATTAAAATGAGAAACACAGCATTCTATAACTTTTTAATTTCAAATAATGCTGCTACAATTAATTATTAATTAAATATTTATTATTACTATTAATGAACTTGATATAATTTAAAACACACTACATTGTTACTCATTTTTATAAGAATATTAGTGACAAAATATTTAGCTAATTATTCGTTATGCAAATGACAATTTCTAAACAAAATATTCATCAAAATATTACATTAAAATATTAATTACTTGGATAGGCGTAATAATAAAAAAAAAAAGAAAAAAAAGCTACCGGTTTCTGCAGTGTTTAATGATTTAATTCAATCTATCGACGGTATATATATACATAATTTATAATTTGTTTTTTGAGCTACGTACAAATAATAATATAATAATAATAATATAATAAAATAAAATATAATATAATAATATTAATAATATAATAATAATTACTATAATATAATAATATATAATATATAAATTTCTGGGGGAAGTGGGGGGTGGGGGGGGATAACTTAGGTGCCGATGCAGCAATCGTTACAGCGCGTAGATCATTACCCTAAAATTCATTTAAATCGGATACAATCGAATCGTAATTAACACTCTATCGCTACGATCACTGTACACCGTGGGGATGTTCGATAACGTTAAATAAATGCAGCAATGATACGCGTGTATGGTTAAAAAGAGACGAGTCGATGGAAACATTTTGCAAAAGTACACCAAGCGATTAACCGAAGTTCAGTGCGCGATACACAATGATTCGTTCGATTGTCTCGTCCTCGTACGATATAAAAAAGAAACGAACAGATTCGTAAAACGCTGAACGTGGAAATACTTTTCAAGCATTCCGCCAGGCTACAAAACGAAAAGCACAAAGATCGCTTCGCACTTCAAAAAATTGTTCCATAAATAAACTCTACAAAATAAACATCCTGTACATTCTGTCCTCCGTTCCCGTCGATCCGTGTACAATTTAACCGGGCTCCGTCTCAGATCCATCTCGGAAAGACACAGTTCAGGCTCGCCAGGGAACGAGGATTAAAAAAAGGAAGAACAAATTACGTCGACGTTACTCCGTACAATATACACACGCTTTAATAACCGTCAGCGAACGCACGACCTCTGTCCAAAGAAGAAAGCTTCCTTCTCGTTCATCGTGTCGGTCCTATGCAACTAATATATATATACTACAAGTCACTCGGTGAACGGAGGTGGGTCACTGGCCAACAAACGTCGCAACGATTTGCTCTAGCGAAGCGTCGAGAACGTACTCCGGGCGAGAAGTCCCCATCTTCGGGGAGTTCGACACTCTGGTCCTTCATCCCCGGGAAAAACCGTGGCTCTTCGAGGCTGGCTGGTTTCATTTTTTGGACGCGTTTCACGGTCCGTTTCGCGCAACGAAAACTAAGCAGTCCTTCGGGATCACTGGATTCATTGATAGATCAACGTCGCGGGGGCGACGTACGTCGAGATCCAATACAGGAAGGAGGCGTACCAGTGGATGCCCTCTTGGACCGTCCTCGTCTGCCTGACGTCCGTGTACCTGGTGTCCTCGACGGCCAACAGCCTCCTCGTGAAGAAGGACTTCACGCTGGTCCACAGCCTGTACGGCAGGAAGGCGAGATGGGCCATGTCCTGGTTGTCGATGAAGGCGTAGCAGGAAGCGACCACGTCGTCCACCAGCACCGTGCCCTCCGTCGTCAGCGGGGCGTAGATGCCCTCCTCGATGACCAGCCGGGTGTTCACCACCTGGTCCCATCGCAGACGGTGCTCCACCTCATTCTCGTCCGCGGGGTCCCTCACTAGGATCTTGTCGCCCGGTCGTACCCTGCCGGCGAAGATCGACGTCCTGCCCTCGATCGGCACCAGGTGAGCAGGCGTCAGCGTCAGCACTCGACCCGACTCCGTGGTCAACTGAACGAACTGCCTCCTCTCGGACAGCGAACGGTCCAGGAACGCGATCACCTCGCTGTAGACGATGTCCCCGCGGGAATTGAGCGCGGCGATGCGGTCGCCCAGCCGCACCTGGTCCAGTCTCTTCGTCGTACCGTCCTGCGTCCGCACCAGGCTCCTGCCTGGGAAACAACCTCCAGACTTGCCCGCCGATGAGGACTCTGCAAACGAATAGTTGCTAAGTTAGGATTTATTGATAGGCCACATGTATTTTGAATTTTTTCTTGTAATATCGTCTAATGCGTGAACTTGAAAATTACTAGGCATTTAGGTCTAGTCATGTCTTGTCTTGTCTAATGAATGGAAAAGATACCGGAGCTTTTAACCAATGGTGTATGTACGTTTCTTTTCGCTATCGAGCGGAATGACGAGTTTCTATATATGTGTATAACGTCGAAACGACCCGAAGGCAAATAACGAAACGTCGATTGATTCCTGCAGCGTTATTGCATCAGTTGCCTCGACCGAGGCAAATTGTCTGTAGTCGTCGTAATTGAAATTTACGCGGAAATTAATCGAAGCCGACAAATTGAAGGAGCGTAACGATAATACACATCGATTATAGCTCCCCCTTCGACACTTTGAACATTGGATAATTGCCTCTTTATTCACGGTATCGATTGACGCCTATTTAACGCGCATCATCTATATTTATTCTAAACAGCCGTAACACGAACTTTTATAACTTCGTTAAGAAAATACGAATGTATCTGTTAAATTAATTTGTAATTAATTACGTGATATAACGAGCCAAGAATAGAACCAAATATTGCTAACTCTGGGGGATAATATTGTTCCTAGATTTATACAGATTAAAAGACTGTTGAATGATAATAATAAACAACGATACTGACCAGATTTCACGGAACAATGAATGTGCGACCTGGACTCGTAGTAAACCCAATCGAAACCAGCTTCGACGGCGAGTCTCGCCAGCATTCCGTATTTCGAGCGATCCCGATCACTCGTCGTCACGTCGACGGCACGTCCCTCGTAATGCAACGAATCCGTCGCGTGTTTTCCTTCCTCGTCCCAGCCCTCCGTCACCCGCAGCTTCACCCCTGGCCATTGGTTCATCACCGAGATAGCGAGGGTGTTCAATTTCTCCTTGCACCTCTACAACAAAACATTTTCACGGTTACTAAATTGATCAGAAAATAAAGGATAATAATTTTCTTAACAATTATGAACATTGTAAGTTCATTAATGATGCGACTTAGACGTCACAGGAGGTTTTATAGGGTTGATCTCTCTTCTTTATATGAAAAGTGCATAAATTTTACGAAATTTACATAATTTCTCGAGGTTCTTTTCTGAAATTGTTAAATGCAAAAATATAAATCTTCGAATAATTTCACGTGCCTAAAAGTCAATCTATGTACACATAATTTGCAAAATCTGAAATTTTCAAACGGAGTTTGTATACAAATATTTCACCTTCCTTCACCTGTTCCTGAGCAGTTAATTCCACTAAAAAAGAATCTAAGGGATGAAATCGGTAACAGTGAAAAACGCGCTTAAAGTCTCGTTCCGGCTGCCAAGTCAGCTCCAAACAATCGATCCCTTCGCCGAGAGACTCGGGGTGGCTTTTCACCGAAAGTTTCCTTAGTAGGTTCCGCTTAACGCGATTTTCCCGAGCGTGGACGACAAGAATCCGGCGATTTCACGCGGATGGGCGCGGAAAAAGGGCTCGCAGCGTGCGTAATCGCCGCGACCAGGTAAACGAGCGTTCCTGGACGAGGTGGCGGGAAACGGATGCGTGTTTTGACCGGTCACCAGGAGGACTTTTCAAGGTCCGTGGCGAATCAGGGGGCAAACAAGAGTATAAACACGGCTCGGTGTCGAGGATCATTCGCCTCCCTTTTTTCCTCGACCGTCTACCTGGACGACACCGCGACCGCACCGTCGGTCAACAAGAAGGGAAAAACCGTACACCGGAGGAAGAGGATGCTGTGACATCGCGCGACGGGAAGCAACACGGATCCGTGTAAAACCCCGTTTAATCCGGAACGCGGCGTATCGAGGGCGCGAGAAGCCGAAGAGGCAGCCGTCCATTGATCGGGTCCGGCCCATTGTACCTTTCTGACCCGTGTTTAAGTTGATTCTCGAAGGGCGTTTTGTACGTCGGGACGCTTTATTCTGGACAGAACGCGCGGAAGAAGCCAATTCTCGAGGCTCATATGGCTGGCCGTCGAAGTCGATGCGGTTTCCTTTTGCGGTCGATCGCTTGTTTGGGGATGAATCTTCATTTTTAGAATATCTTTTCATGAATTTTTTCCGATACCACAGATTCGCAAAGACAGAATAAGTGTCATTATTAAAATATTTACTCATTCACTTAACTTAAACATATACTATATAAATAATAAACGAAATAAACAAGTAAATTTTATCCACGACGGATATAGTCGTCAAACACATCTAACTGATCAAGAAAATGTTTAATTCTATCACAAATAACAGAGTAGAAAATGGACACATTTATTTTATTCCAGGATGCGTCTTTCAGAGGGTTTGATCTGTCGGCGGAGCCTAAGGAGAGCCTAGGGAGAGCTTAACCCTAATACAATCTCCTGTCCGAGGACACGAAGTATATAAAAAATAAAACAAGGCATGGACCACTTCTACGCTTTCTCTTAGCCGACATAAGAAAAGTTCAAGCGTCGTTTTCACCCTGAACACGATTCCTGACAATGTTAATTATTATTAAAAGAAAATCCTCGTGTCACGTAACCTTTTGAATATTCAAAAGACGCTGGTCGACCTCGAACGCATTGTACGGCGTCGAATTTCAAGCTTCGCCGTTCCATTGGAACGGCGGCTTAAGGTTTCGACATCGGACCGTACAATACCACGAATTTGCAGCTCTCCTTGCGGCAATTAGCCCCTATTGAGGTGTGCACGACAGCTCGAGGGACCGGTCCCGCCTCTTCCCTCGGTCCTGTTCGCGTCCTCCCTTTTCTGCGGGTGCTCGCGGGTGAAAAGCGGACGGTTCACCACGCCACGGTGTCACGGCCACGTGCACGCGATCGCCACAAGCGGATCGCGCCGTACGCCCATCGGCTGTCGGATGAATTCCCATTAAGGATACGCGGGCTACGCCTCTGAATGAAAACGATCGGGCTGCCCTGGACATCGTGGGCCAAGTACCAGCCAAAGTGTATTGTTTGTTAAATCATAAATATGGAAAATGTTACCAGATGTATGTATTTTAATTTCCTTCTACCTTTAAAAAGCTATTAAATAAAAACGGCTCAAATTATCCTGTAATTTTGATGGTTCTGTGTCAAAAAACTATCGTATCATATCGCCACATAATTTCTTTCTGATACAAATATGAATTATTAACACATTCTATACATTTTTTTATTTTTGTCTCAAAGTAGCCGTCGTTTAAAGATAGAACATATGTTGTGATGAGTGGCAGATTTCAGTGTAATCGCACGATCATCGCAAGATAATAGTTATACGATGCCGTCTATTGTGATCGAATACACTTGGGTGCGATTTGTCATCCCGTGTGAATCGCGATTTCACGGTTGCGCCCTGACCTTAGAAATTAACATCGGTTCCCACCGTTATCCAGAATTTCCATTGAATTCGCACACGAGCTTCGTTCGTCGTAGCAGATTCCGGGCAAATTTGCATAACGAAGAGGTGCACAGGGCAAACACAATGTGTTTTCATACCGATGATTTATCGCTTCCGACGAAAGCGCGTGTTTGAACGTGTCTTAATAATTTGCACTGCTAACATTACACGACGTGTACGCGCGTGTGTGCGCGCGTACGTGTGTGTTAGAGCGTATTGTCAAACAGACGGAAGAACGTTTGAATTTTCCAAGTAAAAATGTGAACGATTGCCGCTTTGAATGTAGAAGCGAGTGTACTGTTAAATGAACATTGGAATTTCAAGTTGAGTTCATTAAAGTATGTAATTAATGTTTTGTGAAAAGGGAGAGAAGGGTAAATGGAATTGCGAATTTTAACTCAAGAATAATATAAAAATTGTTCTGTAAGTTACTATTAATTCAATAGCATTAAAATGATCTATCTTAAATAATTATGTGTGAAATAATTTTCACTGTAAAAGATTCCTGAACAATCGAAAGATTCAAAGAAATTAAAAGGAGAAAACGAATTAGAAGAAACAATTCTGAAAATCAAGATGACTAATAACAAAGAAGAAGAAGAAGAAGAAATAGGGGGTAAAAGAGGGAAAAAAACAAAAGAGGAAGAAGCAATAAGAGTACGAGTGGGAGGATGAGCAAGAAGAAGAAAGTGGAAGAAACACAAAAGGTGGCCGATGCAGTTTGGTATAAAGGGAGGGAAGAATGGTGAAGAGGCCGAGAAATGTACCGTCCGTGGTGCACGATGGGGTGCCTTGTTCACCCAGCGGGGAATCCCCTGAGCCCCTCCCAGACTTTACATCTATTTACAAACATTTTGGCGGAGTGCAGATAGAGTGGAACAGAGAATGCACTCGGGCCCGGGCAAAGCCGAGAATGTCGGGGCCTTATGAAAATCCATTTCGAGTGAAAAATGGCTCGGCCTGTAATCCATTAAGGGGCCAAACCGAGGGGCTGAAGGGAGTCGGACAGGGGGATGAAAAAAAGGGGCCGATTCACAAAGACTCGCGCGAAATATACTCGAAACGAATCGCGATTCTTGTATGGTGCTCATGAGAAACGATCGAAAAGAACATCCCTCCCCTCCGTCAACCCCCGACACCAGGGAGATTTGTTCAATCCTGAGTGGGTGTACAATGGCGGTTCACACTTATAAATGAACGTATAATGTTGTAAAATTAATATTTAATGATTTTTGTCAAAATCAAGAATAATTATGCAATTTATTCATTTATTTTCCATAGAATTCGTAATTTTTATTACAAAATTATTCATTGTTCGAGTTAATCTTAATTTTATTATTAAGTCACAATAATCGCCGTGTGTTAAATAGCCTTAAGTGTATTACAAAGAGTGTAATGGTACGATTACGATGATCAACGGAGACATTTTCCACAGTTACATTTAACAAAGGAAGTTAGACAAAAAGAAGAAGCTAGAATGCTTGACTCTCATTCAGTGGCGCACCCAGATGGGGTGCCAAGATGTCCCGAAGCTCTCCAAAGGGCAAATTGACCTTCTAATTACTCCTTCAGCGATTTAAGAGATTTAAATTTCTATTAAACACATTTTTATCCGCTTAAACCTTTCTCCGCCGCTGCCGCTTAGCCTTGAATTAATTTACAACAGCGCGCCCCGAAATGTATAACGAAGACGGTGTAAAATCGAAATTTTATCTGTCATTTTAAAGTTGTACAAAAGAAAAGGGTGATTTGGCGATGAAATGCGATACAGGTAACGCAGAGTTCGGTAATCGACGTATCCAGCCGTCCGGTGACGTTAACACGGGTATAAAATTCGCAATAATGTTGCGATTTACTTTTAGCGAAGCGTAAACGGCTGACAGGCGTACACGTATAATGTAGGGGAGAAAATTTTTCACGCTGTGTCGAGCCAGGAATTCGACTCGTGCACCGAACGTTACGAAAGGCGAATGAAAGGCAAAAAAGCAAACCAGTTTCGTCGGATGATGGACTGGATGCGACAGGGATAATGTGCCCCTGGCTCGAACATCCTATCTCAGCCTCATCTCTCACCTCGATACCCGTTAATTATCGAGCGTCTATCACTTACACCTGGTTTACATGCACCCTATCTTATCTCCGACCACTGAACACCGTGTAAATTCTCGTCCAGCAGTCTAGTTAGCAAGTTCAATTCCGTATTTTCGACTGTCATCGTGACGATCGACGCGGACTCCATTTTGGTATCGGGACGAACCGTTATTCGTTGACCCCGAAGAAGGAATTAAATGGCGATATTACTCTCTTTGGTTACAATATACTTTGCCATTTTCTCATTTTCTTTGATTTGATCTAATTTTCATCTTCCAAGCAAAGTTGGAATATTTTGAGTACTTTGTAGGGTAATCAATTTTTGGATAATTTTAGTTTTGATGGGGTTTGTGCAAAAAGAATTCCGAAAAGTCTTTAATGTAAGACAGTAAAACGCTAATTACTACAAAAATATTATAATATACTAGTACCTATCATATTAATACGTAGTTTCTACATAATTATTATGAAAATAATACGTATAATTATTAAATATATTTAAAACTAAGGTTTGGGTTTTTACGAGGATCGCGAAGGTACAATTGAGAAATACTTATTATTCTGCCCCTGGTTGAAACAAGAGGAAACCCGCGACGACTTGAAGAAGAACAAACGATGACGATCAAAGGTGAGAAATCGAAGCAAAAGAAGTCAAGAATAAAGCATAAGAAGAATCAGCAAAGTGAAGAGAAGGCAAAAGATGGGCCAGCTTTCGATGAGAAAAGGGGGTTGGGTCCGAGATGAACGAAGATGGTGAAGGTTCCTTCACCATCCAGGCTCCATCCCAGCATCTAGACTCGGGGCCCCGCCCCCGCTGGTTTCTTCTCGAGTCCTTCTCCTCCTCCAGGCCCGTTTTAGCTTCACCTTCGCGGCCAGGCCAACCTTTTATCCCATTCTTCTTGTTTCAGCGTGCTCCATCCTCTCCCTCCGTTCACCTCCTCGGCCGGTCGTCTTCTCTTCTCCTTCGATTTACCTCGTGCCCCCACCAGACGGCCCGACGTTCGTCACTTCCTCCACCTCTTGGCCAGAATTCGGGGCCCAAAACCGACAGAGAAAGAGAAAGTAGCCGGGCTCTGTTCGACTCTGCTCTCGATATTCCATTCACTGGTCCCCGAAACGAACCGCCCAGGCGTCAGCTGATCCGTCCAGGAAGCGACTTCCGGTTCGCTGGAAACGACACCTCCCTTTTATCGACCCGTTGATCGCCGGGAATTCGAATTCACGGACAAGGAAACGTCCTTTACGATGCCTTAAACGTCGATCGTCAAACGTCCCTTTATTTTGTGGAGGTTCTTCCTTGATCTCGATTTTAGCGAACCACGGATCGATTGGTACCTCGTGCGCGAGAAAACCGGGTACAATGGCCCGGGTCCAGAAGAGATGACACGGCAACAATGGTCATCGCGTTGTTGAAGAAGCCTCACGCGAGTCGGCTCGAGTGTTTGTCGAGCTCTCTAAGAACCGGGACCCGGCGAGAGCTGAAGAGTCCCGAAGCCGACACGACCTCTGTGTCTCACGCTTCTTCGTCTTCGTTTAGCCTCCCTTCGACGGGGGGGCTACCACGTCAGAGCAAACAAACACCTGACAGTGGTGGACAACGATAAGAAGGTCGCGGCTGCGAGACGATCGACGATGATATATCCTTTTGTCTCGGTCAGAGACATTTTTGCGGTCGCGTCCTACGGTTTTTCATTCCGAAGGACAACGCCCGAAAGAGCAGACTTCCTGGAAGCCAGCAGAATGCCAATTTCGAGGTTCGAGCTCGGAATTTGCGAGTCTCGTTGGCTTAAGTTACATCCTCGCATGCCTGCGCGTTTCCAAGCGAAACGTTAACATTTTTTAATGAAAAACGTCTCGTACCCAAAGCGGTGTCATAAAATTTACAATATTAAATTTTGTTTGATACGATTTCCTGTCGAACGAAGTTGTTCTATGGAAAAGGGGTGAAGGTTGTTTCAAATTTCAGTAGGTACCATTCTTAATTTAGGAAGTGGTCATTTTTAATAATTTCCATATTCATATTCGATATAATCAATTTGGATAGAACACTTTCTTGGTTTGATATTTAAATCAACATAATCAATTAACTTAATTTTAAATTTAATTCTAATTGCAGTTTGTACAGTCAAGGTGAAATATGTATAACATTTCGATTTTTTTCATTTGCTTTAACATTGAAGTGATACATACTTAGCTCTAACTGACGCACCCTTTAAAGAAGTTGTAAGTTAAAGGGCTAAACTCTGAACCCTTCGGTTGCTTTTCGCTCTGTATTTACACAACGCTCCGCAGAAAGTCTTCTGGGACAACATTGCTCGCATCGATTTCGATCGGCCCGTATCAATTACAGCCGTAGAAGGGGAATACGAGGCATCGATCAGCATCGATCCCGATAATCCGTCGTCCTCGAAGAAGTAACTCGCGAAACACGAGAGCTGAGCCGAATTTTCAGCTCGCTATTCTCGCGGGCCAGTGGTTTTCCTGGAAGAGTAACAGCCTGATCGAACCCGTCCCGGTTGGAACCGATCGTAGTAAGGGCCCCGGTGTATCCCGGGGAGCTCGGGTTACATCCTTATTACATACCTGGACGGTGGACACGATGATCGCGGCCTACGAAAGTCGATGTGCATGGAGGAAGATCGAAGCCGACGGACCGCGAGGCCCTTTTGTCTGTGGGAACGGGATTACCGCGGCGCAAGGTGAGTTAGTTAGCCGGGGATCGACGCGAGGTGAAGGGAACACGAAATGAGAGAACAGGGGCGTGTTGTTTTGGCCCCGGGGCACATCACGCCCGTCGTCGACAGGATCCACGAAGGCGACCACGGGTGATGAAGCCTCGTCCACCGCGATCAATGCACGCCTCGTCGCTTCCACTGACTCGCCGCTCGATCTCGCAGCTTCCTTCCTTCTTTCCTCGACACCCTCCCTCCCTTTTCCTTTTCCCTTCGCGTCCTGGACAACGTTCGCTTCGAAATCTACTCGTTCGCGTATATCAATGATTATGCAATTTAAAAAATATAAATTTCACGAAAGTGGTTCTTGAAAATTTATCTTGGATGGATGGTTTAAAAAGAAAGTAACATTGACATGCAAAGGTAAAAGAGGTGAAGGGAATATGGCACCCTTACTCTGAGGGATGGGAAGACCTGTCACTAAACCTTTCCATACGTTTGTAAACTAAATTGCTTAGGTTAATATATCAAATTTGTTTATATTTTTGAATCGTTTGAGAATTTCCTTTGAATGTTCACTAATCTACGTTAATGGCTCTGGCACTTTCTAAAATGTTTACTCTACTTTTAAAGGTTTAAAATATTGACGGTGGTCGTTATTGAAGTCCATTAATTGTCAACGGGACCCTCCAATTACGTTGAGCATTCTAGAAACGTCTCGAGCGCTTTTTACTCTTCATCGACTGGTCCGTCGATAAATACGGAGAAGTTCTTCGGCTTCGTTTGTCGAGTACGCGCGTCCTACTCGAAATATTTTCACCAAAGACGAGAGAGTGGCACGAGAGGCGAACAAAAAGCGTCGAGAAATTGCCGTGAAGTGGAATACGCTTCCAGAGGAGTAACTACCCGGTTACTGGAATATTCTATTCCAAATAGACGGGGAACGGGCCCGGGGAAAGCAATAAAACCGAAAACAGCCGGACACAGGAACACCATTAAAGACGGAACATTTTTCGCATTCCCCTGAAGAAAGCCGAGGAATATTGACACACGTAACGGCACCGTTTCAGGGTAAAGGTCGAAGGGTACAGACATGCCCAAAGAGCTTGGGCAACAGAACATTAATATTAAATTATTTTCTGAATAAAATCAATATCCAAAGAAACAATATAAAAATAAATTAAAATTGTATCCCTATAAAATCCTAGATTATACAAAATTAATAACAAAATAACATTTTTATTTCTCATAAAATAAGTCTCACTCGATCGCAGATATTTTATCCCATTTTCGCGGGAAAAAAATGGTTTTGTTTTTTTTAGCGAAACCTCTTTTACGTAACTATCTTTTCGGCAGCTTTCTCGATAACCATAAACATCGCGCGACTGAGAAAAATTTCGAGAAATAACTCACGAGTGGGTGAAAGGTGTAGGACGTGGTACGGTTGTCCTTAACTTTTAAAAGCTCGTCCCCCACGAAGGTAGCCACGAAAGGAACACGAAATGTAAAGGATTAGAAGGGAACGGAACGATGAAAACAGGGCGAGGGAAAGAGAAAATGAGAGTAAAAAGGGGCGGGTATATATACGTACACGTATAGGAAGGATATCGTGTTCCAAATCGGGATCCAAGGGATCGGGTTATTAGGATCGAAATGAATGTAAATCCCCTTAACACGATCCCCGGCCAAAACACGGCTACCCGCGGCTCCGAAAGTGGCCAGATTAGATACCGTGGTGGCCGAGGTTGGCTCGCCACAATCCTGTAGGATGTAGCAGCCTGATCCTATCTCAGCCTCCGCTACGTCCTATCTTTCGGTGGACCTAACCCTGTGGACGGGCCTTAAATCTCTCCCACCGGACACCAACAGGAATGCCTGGTGCGCGTCCGACCTAACGAGCTTTTAATCGTCGCTTCGACGTCCATACGAGACACGTGACGACGCTGTCACGTGCCTCCATCATCTGGTAATTATTAGGTAATCGCAAAAATTCTGTCTCTCCGATTTGGTGGAATTCGCGTAATCGAATTATTCAGAACGATACGGCTGTTAATCGAGTGAACTTTCAATATTAATTCAGCCGAGTTAAAATTAATAACCCTTTGTGCTCGACTGGCGCCTCCGGGACGACATACGCGATTAATTGAAATATTTTTAAACGTGAAATTTAAGAGTTCTTTTTATATTAGAATCCTTTCAAAATAGGGCTTTTGGAAGCTTCGAGTGAAAAAAGATTTCTAGCATATACCAAAAAATTCCCTATCAAATATTGAAGGTAATTTATTCCATTTTAATGTAGAATCGTGATCAGCTATAATAAAGATCTTTTTGATTAATTAAGGATGTTTCAAATCTGAACACGAATAATTGAATCGTATCAAATATCCTTTTCAAGAGTTTCAAGTGAAACAGTAAATTGCAGAGATTTATCGAAAGGTTCGTTAATTCGTATCCGAGTAAAACGGTACATTTGAATAATTTAATTTAAACGCACGATATACAGTGCCGACTTGAGAAGCAGTGGAAAGGAAAAAAAAAAGAAGGGTACACACATATCGTGTGTAACGAGGAACGGCTGTAATTACCTACGGAAACTGACGTGTCCACGTGTATCGTTCCGTTCTATGTATAAATTACGTTGATCTTTTTCAAAGATAACAGGGCAAGGCTGCAAATTTCACGGGACGACGTTTCAATGTGGGCTCGCCGAACCGAAGGAAATCAATGTTTCCAGTGAAAGTCGAACGTTTTATCCCCCTTCGTTGATATATCGACCCGATCGTGAATCGACTGGTTGTTTAATCAACCGCCACGGTATAACAAGGAAAAAAGCCGGCATTTACATCGATATTATCGATGCAAATCGAAACGATTCAGCCTCGTCGGCCAATTACACGAACGATCTACGACAATTTAATCGCGACCGTACGCACCACGTAAAAGGGAGCGTTGTACGGGTCGTGTTCCCGTAGCGTTATCGGGATCGGCCTTATCTTTTGCAGTTAATTATCATAGAACCGTTGGTGTCGTTTATCAAACGTTATAGTATATAAGCGCTGATATTCGCCTGTTATCAGCCTCGAGGAGAGGGATAAAAAATAAAAAAGGAAGATTTTATGGCGACGTTTCTGGTAAACGCCATGGATATCCCGGTGCCAGAACGAGAATTTCTTTAAAAATGAACGAGCTGAAAATGGGGGTCGTAAATTATTGCGACAAATTGGTCCGAGTCCGTTTGCCAATTACATTCGTTCTATACCTTTTAGCTTATGAAATTGTTTGCGACTTTCATCTTTTATTAATTTATTGCGTTTTGAAATCAATTTTACAGTTAAAAATATTCTAGTCAATCACGAATGTAATTTTAGGGAAATTGTTGAGATTATTCTGGGTACTTTTTGGAAATACAATATATTGTGTAATTAAATAAATTCTTGATCCGCTTATAACACGGTACACAACACAGAACGAATTAACCTTGTTATAGGGGGGTTGAGAGTAGCATGATTTACATTATCGCTTTAAATCATTGTAACTTAAGATATAATACTGATTTATTGCTTTTTCAAAGTTATTGGTAGTAAATTGTTGACACCTTTATAATTTAATCTAATCGAGTAATTAACACGTCAACTGGCGCGGAGTCACCCGTGACTGGCGTTAAGAACTGTATACTAGAATAACCGAGAAAAAAAATGATAAAAACAGGTTTTAAGTAATATTAATGTGGTACTATTTACCCGAGGTATCGAGCAAACACTTTGCAAAATAAAATCACTAATAATAACAGTTATAATTTTATCGTATCATTTTATAAATTTTCATCGAAGGATTTTACTAATACCATATAAAAAAAAAGAAGAAATAAACATGAAAATCATAAACCTTAATTAGCAGAAAATTTAATTAATCGGTTTTGAAATTGAGTTGATCGTTTGTTAAATTACGAAACTAATGATCGTATCAAGCTCCATTGGTATAGTTATTCACCGACTAAACTATGCTTTGTACATCCTCGTTCGAAAATTGTTATCGTTAGTGGAATAACAGCGGGAAATTGAATTAATCGGTCGGGTTCGATTAATTATAACGGGAAGCCTGTCGTATTATCGAATGAACGGCTGCATTAAACACAGCTGGTGTTCTCGGTTACTGCATACAGCACCGTTCTTTCGCCAGCAACAATCTTTCCTAGCAATTAAGACGTCAACTATCCAATACCGGCAACACTCTCCTGTCGTTCTATCGACCCTTGCACACCGACACGGCTAATTGGCCGGCTACTAATTAATCGAAACGATTAATTAGCCGTTAACTCGGCCGTTTAATCGTCGGCTCAAGATTGGTAGCCAAGGGATCGGGATAAATTCTCTAAAGGGTAGAGCGTGAAAGTTTGCAGTCTTAGTTTAACACTGGAACGATTTTTGTAAATGAAAAATATAATAAATAATGAATGAAACATAAATTGACAATAATTTTTTATTTTAATGAAAGATATGTCTGATTTAAAATAAAGAATTTGCAGTGAGTAGTTTCGATTTATTGTAAAGTTTCAATTTAAATCCTTTGGGTTTGTAATTATAGAAAAAGAAGTAATTCAGTTACTTCAATTTAAAGTTTTATACCAAATAAAAGTTAATTAGTTTACCTACAAATTACTCTTATTATCAAAACATTTTCAAAACTTCCACTTCGTTTGAAACACTTTTTCGTCGGATCACCGGAAGTGCTTAAAAAATAATCATGGAACACCTAATATAATTATGAATTGTTACAATTGATTACGTTTGATAGAAACTAATTCTTAGCACCATTGTTACCATTGCGAGGGGTTAATGAACAATTTAGCCGAGGACGGGGCACGAATCCATCAGCTTCCAGCCCCCTGAAGAAGAAGAAAAGGCGAAAGATTTTCCCTGAAGCCGGCAGGGTCAACAAATCACACGGTGTTTTATAGTTGCCAGCGGTATGATGCTCGTTTCGTAGGCGGACGATTATTTATCTTGTCGTTTCTGTAATTACTTCGTGGCTATGGGGTCAGGAAAGGGGGGAGGCTACCTCCACAGCACGTGACCGTGAATCACGTCGTGTTTCTTCAGGTTGGGGGGACGCGGATCGACGCGAGAAGGGAACGTGGAATCGCGAGGTTCGAGTGTCGTATCCGAAGCGAGGCCACGTCCACTAAATCAATCAGCCGTCTCACGGTCAGGCCATGCTAATTAACGCTAATTGACCGCCGGTCGAGGCTAATCTTCAACGATGTACCGCCACGGCAAAGCGTTCCTTTCTTTGTACGTGTTGCGCCTTTCATGGGATACGCGAGTGCCATTTTCTCAACCCTTTCGTTATCGATTAAGCCGATGATTACGGATTTTCGAGTATATATGTAGATTTTTTCCTATAATTCTCAAATTTTATATGTTTTGTTTGATTTCAAATTTAACCCTTTCGATATTTAATATGTACAACGTGAGGACAAGACACTGAGTTTTTGTTTTTGTTTTGAAGTGTTATTTTAGATAATATCAAACGAAAGGAACAATTTGTTTATCTGAAATGTTTCGCTAGAATTTGTTTATTCTCTGTTGAACAGTTTTCAAACAGAACAAAGGGGAAGAAGTAAATTAAACTCAGCGTTTATCGCAGACCTTCGAGTTAATTCACTGGAAATAAATTGCTCAATGTCCTGGAACTCTGCAAATGCGTTCGTATATAATTTAAAACAAAAACAATTTATTCTGAAGAAACCTTGAAGTTGCGAAGTGACAGATTTCATGTTTATGTTAATCGAACTTCTAGTATACCAGCACGCGAATTAAAATTGAAATTTAAATGGACACGTTTAATTGAATCGATCAGTCTGTCTAGATCTATTTAAATTATTGAAAACAATTAGCTAAAAGCTTTAGAAAATAATATAATCGAAAGATAACTTAATGGACTTTTAATTCTAAAAATTGCTTCAAAATCTCTTTTAATGCTTAAAGTAATTATTAAAGACAATTTATTAATTACATGACACCTGATAAATCAATCGATTTATTACTAAGAAATAACTAATATACGGTCATTTCTATTCCAAATCGATAATGAACTTTTTAATTTATAAGTAATTAAACATTTTATATTCATTAAGGAACAGTATCAGGTTGTAACTTGGTTCATCCATAGATTCAAAGAGGAGCCAGCCATTTTCTATTCAGAATATCAATGAAACCTTTACCTAGTCACTTTTGCCAAACTTTAAGCTTTAATTTGATATGCAATTAGAGCTATTTCACGATACTTTTATGTCATCAAATTGGGTCAGATTCTATCTGCTACGAAATTAGATATTGTTTGCTATAATTGATAACCAATCATGTGCTTTTAGAAACATTAATTAAGGGTTTATACAGTCTTTTTTTCAGACTTCAAGCTTTAAATTAATATGGCACGAATGCCATTTTGCGGAATTTTGTGTCGTCGAATGATGTTAGACTATGTTTAGAAATGTCTAATATCTTTGATCGAGTAATTGATCTACCGATCAATTATCTTTCGTGCGTGCAAGCTGACCGTGTAGATTTTAATCGAAGCAAACTAACGAGCATCGCGTCCAAAAGTTCAGATCGATTTTAGATAAAAATCGAGTCAACTTGTTATTTTGAATTCCATCACGTATTCATTATCGCTGTAGATCGAAATAAGTCCAATCAATAGATTCAGAAGTTGATGTATTGAAAAATCAACTGGCTCATTTGTTGATTAAACAAATTTATCAGCTTCCTTATCGAAAATGGTTTAATTAATACACCGCAAAATTAAAAATAATTATGTACAATAAAAAAGGTACAAGGTAGATCAGACTTCCATTCAGAAGCCTGGCAGTAGAATATTAATTGCTAGATCAATCTATTGGAACGATTAATTTGCTACGATAAATTCCACTGTATCACGATCGTGATTTTATGATTAATGAGGATACCAACGGGTCTTCCCTTTCGAATTCTCCGATCTAATCGACGGATGATTGATACAACGCATTATTTCTTCGTTCGTAACAAATTTGTCTGTTTGTATTACGTGGAATCGATCACTGTACAATTTTGAGCATCGAAGAATGCACTGTTTTTGAAGTCTTCATAAAATCGTGTGCCAATCTTGTCCATCAAATTTCCTGTATACCCTTTCATAATTTTTTCAATTAATAATAAATTTGCTATTTTTACAAAATTGTACAAATTTTGTTGTGGAAGGGTACTTTTGATCATTTTAATGATTCTTAATTTGAAAATTATTATTTGGTGATTGATCAGGAATCGATTAAATATTAATCGAAACGATTGAAAGAACAGAAAGCATACAAATGCCCGCTCTGCGCTCATTGTTATCGAGAAATCGCGAATAAACAACGCACAATTGGTTAATTAGCACCGTGATCCTTGGGACGACGGACAAACGGGCAAACAAGAGGGGGGGGGGGGGGGGGGGGAGAGAAGAAAATATCGGCGAATCTCGACGATCGCAGTTTCCTCGCCTCTCGACATGCAATTTATTAATTAGCACAGCTGTCTTCGAGGCTGTTTGTGCAAACGATCAAGGGACCCATCAAAAGAGAAATAATGAACGATTTCTGCGATCGTGGTTTCGTTATGCAACCTGCAATTTAACGATTAACATTATAACGTTCAATGAACGATGAGCGAATTAGGGTCGAGGAAAAATCATGCTAACGATGGAAATCTTGCGTTATGCTATCACGTTTTCGTAGTACTGTATATTATTGACCTTTGAACTTAAATTGATACGCCAACAATGCAATTTGATGGAAATTTACACATCATATACCAGTTACCGATTAAACGAATTCAAAAAATGGTAACCTTTCTGCAGCAAAATTCCAATAACATCCTAGCTGATCAGTATTTCCGAGAGGACCTAAGTTCAAGGATCCTGTGCAAACGTTAAACAGCCTCCATCGTGCTTTTTCTTATTGTTCGTTTTCTTTTTTCTTCTTCCAAACAGCCCAGGACTGGAGGACAATTCAGTCACGGTGCAGGGGCCCATCGTATTAGCCATAAATTCAATTACGATCGAGATTAAACCGTGGCAGAAAGTCACGGAACCGGGCAGCCGCGTTTCGACCGTAAGTTACAATGTATCGGACATTTCTCCGGCGTATAGTTCCGACGGTATTTTATGGCTCATTGTGATGTCGGCCATTATTCACGTTGCAGTTATAACGAAGGATTAAATTATAATGGGCCGTTTCCCCGGTTAACGGTACGACTATTATTGTAACAATAAATATGCATTCGTAATTGCCTCTTGCGGTCCCGGGACCGCGTCAATGGAACACCACGCATAAATATGTTAATTACCGGTGCGTTAAGTTGCACGCGTGTGTGCGTACGGAGTGTAATTACCGAATCGTGGACGGGGCGCATGGGAATCGATAATTTTCGCCGTGAAACGACAAAGAAAGGGGGGAGGGTGGCCATCGCGAACGCCAGAAAAATTTACGAAAACCAATGGCCACTCCTCGATCATCGGGAGATAGCGATGATGGAGGACTTTAATTATGTCGGACCGTGATCGTGTTACTACTGGCTGCCTATCGAACACAGAAATCTGCCAGGCTTTTCTCGACCGTTTTCAATAGATCGTCAATAATCCTTGGATCCTTCTTTTTCTTCCTCTCTGTCTCACGGCCACGGAAATTTTTCGACCAACGATGCTCCTTTTTCTTTCCTCTTGCCGAGGGGCGAGGGGGGAGATAAAAAGCGATCGTGTAAATTCGTGCGAGGGACATAAACGAGGCGTTCGGGAGATAAACCGATCGATTTCGTGGAATGAAAGGTAAAACGACGTGATGATGTTATAACACGAAGGTTCGTGATTTTTAATCAGAATTTTGCAATATCGTAACGATATGAGATAATTATTCCATGATATATATTTAGGAGAAATAGAATTGTATGGAAAGAAATTTTGTTTTAATTACAGAAAGAAAATGTTACGAATTTATGGTACAATTTAATGTAGCGAATTGCACGATGGTTGAATTAGATTTTTTACCATATCTTCGGTCCATTTTCAAAATTTTCTGTTACCTGCGAATGTACAGAACCTTCATTTTTCAGAATTTATTGAAATATTGTATTTTATTTAAGTAAGGGTAACGAGGTAATCTAAAAATACTTAGAGGGTTGATGAGCAAAGTGTTTAGCGGCAAATACGATTGCAACCGATGGGATTAACGATCATCGGTTACGCTATCGATATCTGACACACGAGTTTCGCGTAATGTCAACCGTACTCGACCGGTTGTAAGCCGATCGTTAAGTCTTATTGTAAAGGTATTAGCAAGAGGGTGCGCAACCTGCGAAGGGACCCGAAGGTCGGCCGACCAAGGAATTCGAAGGGGTCGAGTGGGCCACGGGATGTAGATTTGTATGTACGAGCTTCCCTTTCCCCCTCCCCCCCCCCTCTCTCCTTCGCTCCCTGTTTTTCCATCCTACAACGAAGTCATGAATAAAACTGAATAGCTGAACCGGTAACCTAAACCCAAAGCCACTCACCACCTGTTGCTTTTGTGTTTGTACAGCAAGAAAGAACGAATGTTACTCTTCGGTTGAAATGGAAACGTGGTTTCACTTGGTGGCCAGGATACACCCCGCTCCTTACACGATCCCTTCCCTCGTAATAACTAATTGTTAACCCTTTGGGTACAATCCGGCAAGTCAGGCCCGTTGTGTATACTTTATGTTAACAATTTGACTTATATTAATATTTATTAACGTGTTCGATTTATTAAGGCTTCAAAGACTTTAAATTTTTAGTCAAAGGATGAAGCAGTCAGAGAATTAACACGTCGGTCTCATAATTAATTTGTAATTTTAGTTTTAAAATATTGTTCAAAGCGTGGATATTTACCTGGCCATAAAATGATGAACTTGTAAATAATGAAATACGTAACACCATCAAAGTGTTAAAATGTAAAAATCACGTGTCTAATTTGTCAATATTTGGCAAATTTAAATTTCCATTCAGATGAGATTTTAAGTGGCGCCTAAATTATTGAGCAGAATTTCGTACACACCAGACGAATAATGTTATAAGGGTTCTATTTCAAGGGTCTGCTGTTCAAAAGTTAAGAAAATAGAGATTTGTTGTTCTATTTTCGAATTTGTTTAATTTGGATGGGAGAAAATAATGAAACATCGGTAAAATTACTTCCAATTAAATCAGTACTCATGAAGTTAAGGATCACCGTGGTCTGGCTTTGATCTTTTTCTTCCAACTCGAGAAATACAAATTCGCTCCGGCCTGTTTGTTTATCATCGGTATTAACAAGTTTCGAATGTAACGCGAAATTTCAGAAACAGGAAGAGAAATATTTGCCGATGTTCGAGTTCCTCGTAGATCTATTCTCAGATGTGTTTCGGTTTTGTTTCAACTTTTTAGCCTGTGTACTTTATGTTGTAATACAAAGAACTCATTTGTAATTTACTTGGCATATTTACTTGGCAATTTCAGTTGGTTTCAACACGAATCAATGAAGGATATAAGGCCACTGTGTAATAAATTTACACAGAAGTATAATAATACTGAAAATTTACATAAAATTGTGTTATAGATTTTAAATTTAGTTTTATTCAAATAAGAGTAATATCATTTAATGACATCAAAAGTACTAATATAACGTTTTTAGGTCTCAGGTTATAGTTTATTCTTATTTTTTTTATATAGAAACCAATACATTGATATTTGAATGACGTAAGATCCTAGAAGAGCCCAGCCTTTTGTGATCGTCGACTAAATTTAGAATGTTGATGTATGCGAAGGATTTTTCGAAAGACATTTTTCTTCGTCGTTTCTCATAAAATCACTGCATACTCAATATATTTTATTTTAAATTCGTTCTTTTTTTCCTTATTCGAAAATTTAGATGTTTAACACGTTAACATTATCAGATCCCAAATAAAAATTCACTTTTTTTCAATTTTATATAATAACAAAATTTAGACCACCTACGATGTTGTATTTTATATTATTATTCATCTTCGTTGTTTGTAAAAGCATAAAAAAGATTTTTTGAAGATTTCAAAGTCTTAGTTATCCAATTTGCAAAATATAATACCCTTGGACTAATAATTTAAAATACTAATTAGTAACTCTATTTACTATCTAAGGTTGCAAAGGATATATTGCCATATCCCAAGATTAATATAAAGCTAATTTGTCACCAACAGAAGTCAGCAACTATAATAAACTTCCCATGCTTTTTAAAAATGAAATCTTATCAAATTAAAATTCCATTTTGAAACACCTATTTTTAATATGTTTCGAATTGACCTCAGCTTCTTTGGCAAAATAGGTTGAATCTTCAACCATTTAAATAAAAGAGTACCGCGCGTTAAATAGAAAATTGAGAACCCCTGTCGCGAGGGGTTAAACAAGTTGATCAATCGTTGAATGTAAATCGCGAATGATAAAATCGATATCTAATAAAAGCACATTCGATGCAAATCATCAGGAACATTCGAATGCTCGGCGTGCGGCAGACGTTCACCTACAACCGGGGATAACGACTCCGATTATTGCTTTACAGTCGGCCACGGATAACTACAGCAACGAGTTTATTGCTCGCCCGTACATACTTGTAAATATCGCTAACGACCTCTGGTACACGGTGCTTCTGAATGTTAATCTTAATTCCCCGTGACAAGATGCGCTGCTACCTGCTTGCTCGTACAAGTGTGAAGAATTGAATTAATGCCGCTCGTGCAGGCCCCCGCGGAATTATAACGAAGCTCACCTTCGATCCCGACTTAAAAAAAAAGGAACAAAGAATCTAGTCGGGACCAAGCATAGAATTGTCAGACGTGTGCTTTCGATTGTTAATTTCAATAAAAATTTGAACGGCAGAAGATCTTATAACTTCCAAACGAATAAGTTTAGAAAGAATGTTAACACTTTTATGTAGAGACTTTTACTTGAAAAAACTTCAATTATAAAATATTATTATTCCATATTATTATACTCCATAAAATATTATTATTCTCGATTTTCTAATTACATTGATTCACAATCTATTAGATAATTTAAAATTATCGAGTTACTGCAATAATTTGAAAAGCTGTCATTTGATATTACAAGCGTGTTAGAAGCGATGGTACTTTAATTAATGAAATTTCCGCCGCTCGCGTTAGGCGGGAAGGGTTAAACAAATTGCAGTTAATTCGATTTCGTTCAGTTTCCCACGGCAGCCAAACTCTGTTATTGTTCCGTTTCGCTGCGAGTGGCAATCGTTCTCGTCCACTTATCTAAACGGACCGAATCGCTCATTTATATTCCACGGGGCACGTGTTTTCGACAGGGTAAAAAACGTGGCGTGTCGTTGGCGTGTTTCTCGCGATGTTATTGGCAGCCCTGCGATTCGGTGGTGAATGGGTAGTCCCCCGGATGGTAGCGAAAAAGGGACCCCACGTATGTACTACGCAAGAGAGGACGACGGGACGGGCAAAGAGAAGCAGGTTGCAACAAGGGGAGAAGAAGCATTGGCCTGGCAAAGTGTTTAAGAGCGTTATCTTCCCGGCTATTAGTCTTTCTTGGTGTGTGGCCTCCGGTCTCACCGGTCCCCTTGGCCCCGGAGAGAGCACGAGCTCGAGCAAGGGTTAAGTTTAAGTAGCCCCCCTATCTTGGCTCACCATCTACACCCCGAAGAGATTCATGGAGAGGATCAAACCGGCACAGGAGAGAGAACGGGACCGGACCTCCGAGTTCCACGTGAATTCCGTCCGGGGATGGTTTTTCGATCGATGAGAATTCGCAGGGATACAAGAATGTTCTTGTAATTGGGAATTTGTTCTTCGTTCAGGATTTTATTATAACATTCATATATGTATGAATGTATTATAACATTCTTGATTTCAGCAATATTTTGATTGGAACTAATTGCACTTTTTACACTATCAAAAATAATTATTTTGAACACCAGAAAACGTTTCTATTGATTACTATATTATTACGTTCGAGGGTGACAAAACCATCGGTTCCCTTTCCACCGAGCCCAAAGATTAATGTCCATAAACATCGATTATTGCCTGGTTAGCCGAAAAAAGCTATATTAAGACCTCGGAGAATAGAAAGAGTTAAATCTGGTGGGCAAATCAATAAAAGATCGATAGGTGTCTCGATAGATCGGTGGGTTGGGTGCTTCTAGAGGCGTTTAATAACCGGCCGGCCATGTTTCTTTGTTAATACCGTGGTTTATTAATAGGTGGCCATTGTCGGGAGACCAGGTACCCATTCTGGTACTAGCTCGGTGTGGGCCCATTGTCGAAGGGAACGTGCGGTGCGCGTAATTCCTACCAGATTGATGACCGACCATTACCAGGATTTATCACGCCTGCCAGCCCGACCATTGTGACGTACGTGTAAATAAAAAAATGACAGTCGTGTGGCCGGATCGACGTGCCTGCTCCTATGTGACCCCGTATCGTGGCCCTGATCGAATCCTAGATTCCCTTTTAAAAAAAAAGTCACTGGCGCTATCCCATTTATATACTGCCAAAACAACGATCCATCGGTCTGATCGATTGTGTGCTCAAAATATTAGTAAATTTTCTTTGCAAATTTTATTAGATTGACAAATAATCCCTTGTCCTACAATATCAAGGCACCCATCTGAGGCACCCATTGGATAAATCATAGGTTAAGGGATTAAACTCGCGACATTTTCTTGTACTTTGAAAATTGTTATTTAATTCAATTTGAACAGGCCTTTTAATTTGAAGAAAAACGTGAAAAGTACCGAAACTTTGGTCCTAATTCGATGGCCATGAACTGTACAACGCTTCTTCCCGAAAATGTAAAAAATTCCGATTACAGGAGGACAAACGTGCCTGCCAAACACTTTCCCGGAAACGTACGAAAAATTCCACGAGGGCTCGTAGGCAAACTTCCCGTTATTCCAAAGGCCACGATTCGGAGGAACAAAAAGTCTTCCCTTCTTCCTCGTCGGGTTACAACAGTCTTTCGTACGCGCGAAAGGGACAGAAAGAAGGAAGAGAGGAAAAAAAATAAACATTTTTATTTATCTTCGTCCACGGTAATATTTGGCGGACAGTGAGTAGATGTCGGGCTAACCAGGGCTGAATTTACAGAGACCCAAAGTCCCGGACGCAACCGTGAAGACAGGGGCTCCGGGCATCGGTTTTTGCCAAGCTGTCCCAGCCCGACAATAAAGGCCCCGGGGCCCGTTATGACCGCTGTAAAATCTTATGGCGATCATAACGCGATCATGATGTGCATAACAGCCTCGCCCATTCCGATCCCTGCCCCTTTTCTCGATCCTGTTTAGGCCCCGTTCGTTTTGCTTTGTCCTAACCGACGACATTACGTCGAACCGTAACGACACTCGCCCCTGGGGCCCTTGATTAATCATTAAAAACTCTTGGTGCTGGACAGGCGGCTCGAATTCACGTCTCAATGAGCCGATCTTCCTTGTACGTCTCAGGTAATTACGCTTCGATTAATCTGTTCCCGCCTGTCGCGTAAAATTATCATATTTACGAATCTTTGCTTTATCTCATGCGTAAGAGTACAAGCAACTTTGTCCTTACTTTTTATTAGAAATCCTATGGATACCACTTTCTAAATAAGTCAAATTATTTCAATTAAAAATTTCTTTTTTGTTATTGACAGACAGATAGATAGAAAGATAGATAGCAAGGATATAGAGCGAATATAGAGCAATGATAGAAGATAACGAGTGCATATGTACAAGCTTATTACAATATTAAAGTATAGTTTTTGTGTTTCCTTTATTACAACACTGTGTTGGACACTTTCGCCGAAAGACGACACCGCGCGGCGAAATAGCGTCAAGGACGTGGAAGCATCCTTGGACGACGAGGTAAAACGAATCCGGGGGATACTGGGTGCCGGACGGAAGCGGGTAAAATTTATTGGGAAGTCGTCACGGGCGTCGAGATGGCTGTCCACGTTTTAGAGTGGACGCAATCAGATTCGCGATTATCCACGGTGCGGGGTCGTGTCCGGCTTGAAAAGGGCCAACTACTGTGCAACGGGCCGGTTAAACGGTAAACACAAGTCGGGGGACCTACGTTTCGGGTCGCCCTAAATATTTGTACGGGCCGATTAGTCTCGCGTCCAAGTGAAAAGGACGTTGGACGGTGCCACGTCTTCGTGGCTGGAAGACGAAGAATCGCATTGAGAAATGTGTGCGGACGGAGGGAGCGTGAAGAGGACCCGTGACGAGTCACGTCGGTCACGGGTGCACGATTTTTCCTCCAGATTTCTTCCCTTTTCCTTTTTTTTTTTTTTTCGTTTGACCATTGCCATTTCGATGTTCGTGATAAATAGAGAAACGTGGAAAGTTGACGGAAAGTACCATCAAATGGTACTTGTCTGATATTAGATTGAAGTTTAAGGGTTCATGCAAATGACTGATTAAGCCCTTCTTTAATATTTTCAATATAAAATGGCTTGTTGTTGATTATAAAGGTCTGATAGAATTAATGACACAAAAGTGTCGCAAAATAGCACTTTGAAGCTTAAGATTTGCAGAAAATGAATAGGTGAATGTTACATTAACATTTTTGATAGAAAATGGTCGGTTCTTTATGATTTAGTAATTGTAAGATGTAAACTAGTTGATTTATTGTTTGTTTCATTGAAGAGCCAGCCATTTTGCATCAAGAATATCAATAAAACATTCATGTCATCATTTTTATGAAACCTTGAGCATCAAAATGATATACCATAAGTGTTATTTTCAGATACTTTTAATTCATGAAATTGTCTTATTAAAATAATAACTTATTAAAATTGCTAAATTTCTACGAGGTTAAAAATTACTCAACTACTCTAATTAATAAATTTAGATTAGAATTCTGTATTTCCCTGTAAAACTGCACGAAACAATTAAACACAATTCTCACTTTAAAAATCTAAGCGGGCATCAGAACACGTACAAAGGTGACAGAATTATGTCCCTGACCTTCGTAACCGGTGTTAATCATAGGTATAATGGTGGAAAGTTAAGTTTCAAGGATAATTTGCATAGATATTGCAACGAAGATCCCTTTTCTTGGCCTCTCGCCGTGCTTCTAACTGTGCCACCTTTATTCCCAGCGATGCTGCCACTGTTTTCCGTAACAAATTGCCCCGACAGACGTGTTCCAGGAAGATTTATGAGGCGTGTTCCAAGGGACCCCGAACAACGAGCAAGTGAAAATCCAGTTGGAAACGGAAGCTCGACCTGGCGCCCTTTTCAGCTATCAAGTGGCGCGAATTCTATTTTGCAAACCGAATCCTGCTCGACTACCGGAACGCTTTGAAAGGGAAAGGGCACAAAAACGACCTTCGAATATCGGTCAGCTGACCCGTGTAATTGTCCTTCAAAGAATTCTTTTCCTCAAAAATGCACAGAAAAAAAGATTTTCTAAAATTTCACCAGAAATGTGATGAATTCTTCAATGTAACAATTTCATTAATTTTGGAAAATGAAATATAGTGTCCTTTTCATATAAATAATTATGCTCTATAGTTTTAATTTATTTCTTTAACCCTTGGTATATTAAATTGTTTGACAAGCAATATAAAATGTTTGGAAATACAAAATCCTCGTCCTAGCAATTAATTAATTAAACGAATTTGAAGATTTATCTAATACAGGCTTCGTTCAAACACGAGGTGCAAAACTTGATGGTTTTCCATCGAAGAAAAATACCCAGACGGTACAGACTGAAAGGAAAAAGATATTCTTGGTGGTAAAAAAAAAGGAACTTTGATGCGCGTTAATATGCACGATCGCAGGAAAGAGCATCATAGAAAAAAGGAGTGGAAAGAAGAATTCCAAGTTGGCTAAGGGAATCGCGAAAGGGTTGGCCGCTTCCGGCCGATTCACCTCGTTAGGCATCGTCGTGTTTCCAGTTGGTGAACGATAACCGCTCGTTAACGGCGATTAAACGGCGAGCTAAACATCGTGGTGCCGCGAGACGAAACAATCTCGAAGTCACGTTGAGGCTCGATTAAAATAAACAAGGTGCTGCACGCCCTGGCCTCTCTCGTATCCCTGACACCGCCGACTTCCTTTCGTTTTGCTTCCCTACGTGTTCTTTTGCCCCGCGACAAAAAGGGTCCGATCAAATTTTTATTTTGACTACTTGCCCCGCGACAAGTGATTTCACCGTCCTCGCACAAACCCGCCTTCCGGTTTAGGATCCGATTTATGTTAGCGACACGAATTTTTCTACGTCAGCGAAAAGAAATGATGAGCACTTTTAATTCAGACGTTATTTATTTAGAATGAACTAAATAATTCCCTCCTTCGAAGCATACGTTACAAATCCCTGTTGTCTATATTTGTAGTTGTTATTTATGTAGGAGTGGTGTACAAAAGGCGTGATCGAGTGAGAGAATAAATGAATGTTGCCTGAAATGCATGAGAATAAGAGAGAAATAGCAAGAATGAAAGAGTAAACAGGTGCACAGAGTGTGTGAAAATCTTTTTGTAAAACCTTTTTCAATTATCAATATATTATTTTAAAAATCGTAGAACTGACTTAGTGCATGTTAACTAATACCTCTGTTAACAAAAACTTAGGGCAAAGGGTTAAAGGTACTCGTATTTCTGAATCACGATAAAATTCTACGACAGATAATGTTTCTTCTAGTTTACCATCATTTATTTATTTTAATAATCCTCCGTGTTAAGAAATGATGAATTTATCTTGAAAAATGTCTATACTTTATTATAATTTATGAAAAGATTCTGAGACACAATATTTGTACCATTATACTATAATTTATTTGTTATGGCATGTGTAAATCGTAATGGTACGTAGTTAAACGAGCGTAAAGGGATGTTTCGAATGTATAATAAAAATTTAATATGGTACTTGGAAGTTGTAAGGGGTTGTACAGTGGCGAGTATTTCCCTGTGGACAATAACGACATGGATGAGGGAAACATTTAAAAAGTATTACTCGCTAAAGTTGGACCAGGTTTGGATTAAATTAAATATGGTGGTTCAGTAATTATTGCACAGTGAATTGGTTGATGCAGTAATAATAATTCAAAGTCTGAGGGTAATTTGAAACAACATCGATTTCAAAGTAATCGAGAAAAAAACTTGTAAAAAATTGTTTAAAAGGGTTGTTTGCACCCCTTTCAGAGGAGATAACGATCTCTTAAAAAGAAATACTCTTTTTTTTTTCAAATACTATGCTAAAAGGGTATCATGGGTTAAGAAATCGAGAAAAGAAAAGTTCTTGAAACAAATATTGAAAGTTTTTAAAACGCATCTTAGGATTTGTGTATCGGCCAGGTACCAATAGGAACCACCAACCATTTCCCAAAAGATTCCGTTCTTCCAATAAATAGCGTTTACTCGAGAAAGCATCGCGTTCCTTTCATCTTCGCCCGCTAATTCAAACGCGTTAAAACACAGAAGAAGAAGGAGAAGACAAAGAAAGAAAAGAAAAAAAAGGAACGAAGAAGAAGAATCCTTAACGTGGCTGAAGAAACATGCGACCCGAAAGAGCGGTTCGTTGATGCCTATTTAAACGGAACCCGAAGATAGCAAACGGGTCCCTTCCTAAAAAGCACACTTCCATCCAATCTCTCGTTCTTTTCGTTTTTTACTTTGCCCACTGCATAAAATGGTCACTTAATTTTTGATAAAATAATATTGAACAAAGTAGTATACAGTTTAGATTGTATGGCGGCGAAAGCGATAGGATTTTTAAGGGAAAATGGCGATGCAGCGAAAGGAATCTTTCTAAATTTTATTATTATAATTAGTTTGGTGTAATAATTATTTCAAAAAGAAGTGATTAATTTGGTAATTGTTAATTTTTGGTTAGCGTTGATGAAATCGATGATTTAAAAATTATTATTACTGAATTAAGCAACCAGCTTTCGATAACTCCTAATTGCTAAATATTGAAATTAGTGGTCTAGTAATCTAGTAATTTATTAATTTAATGATCTAGTAATCTAGTAAGGTAAAAATCTAGTAATGTAGTAACCGAATAAGGTTAAAAATTTTTTGGACAATACTATAATAATATTCATTACGGCAATTTCTAATGGCTTTAGAAAGCGTCATGTCCGAGGGGTTAAAAAGCAAATCTTAGCCGGGTACATCGGGTACCCCTCGATATATACGGTACGCTGGTCGGCGCGTGTGTAACCTCAAAGGAACGCAAGTCAGAAAGAAGAAGAAGAAGAGGAGAAACGAGAGAGAGAACCGTGAGAGAGTCCGGTTGTTGTATGCTGGCAGGGTCGGGGGTCTTAATAAGGTGGAAAGAGGTGCTTTCGTGTCTTGTGGATGCACGAAGAGAGAGGAGACCGATAGAGGGAGCCGAAGGGCGGCAGAGTTCACACCTCGCCTTGAAAAGGCGCCTTTCGTGCCTTGTTCTCCATTCCTCTTTCCCTTCCCCTTCGACCGTCTTCCCTTTTCCTCTTTCGGTTCACTCCTCTTTTTGCTTTTTCCTTTTTTTTTTTAATCCCTCTCTGTCTACTACTACCCCGCTTCGATTCTACGTCCATCCTCCACCGCCTCTTCTTCTCCTCGTCCTCTCTTCGTGTTTGCCCGCCTCGTTAACGCCTCGCGGCCAGAGCGGACGTTGCACACGCAGCTATTTACCGGCCGCCTTTGGCCCTCTTCCCCTCCTCGAAGGTGAAGGTCTCCACCGAGGAGGAACGACGGTTTCGAGGGGAAACCGCGATATGGAGGCCAGAAAAAGATTTTCTTTCATACAATAGAAGAATACTTTCTTCGGGAGAAAATTTCTTAGAAAGATCCATCTTGGTCCGACTGAATTAACCCTCAACCCTCTATCGATTCGTGTAACTTTGAGTAACATATTCAATTTTTGACTAAAATTAAGCGTAGAAATTTTGAAAGTGGAATATTTCGTACATTGCTAAATAACTTGAAAAGTATAAATAAAATAGGACGGTAAAATATTAAAAAATCACCAATCCGTTTAAAAAAAAAGGGGGTAAAGGACGCTCGAAAAGTTTTCCAATTTACGGAGGCTCGCGTGGGAGGAGAAAAATACGACAACCACTTCCGTTATTCCCGAAGGACGAACCGCGAAACGTCCTTGGTTCCATGGAAAATGGTGGTGCACCTACGAGGAGCAATTACGGTTAGGTCGTCTAGTAAATTCCAGCGGGAGGCAAATGTCCGCCGGTGGTGGTGGGTTTTACACGAGACAGGACGCGTCCCATCGGCACGCTGGAGTCAAATAAATAACGTTCTTTAAGGGGAGGCATAAAGGTGCGCCGAAAGAATCTCGAAATGGCCTCTTACTTCTGTTTACGTCATTTCCGTCGGTCCTTCGTGGCCGTTACCACGATCCCTGGAACGGGATCGTGTTACGACGACGGCCCGCTAAACGCTACGACTAATTACCCCTGATCGGTCACCTTTGTGGAATTATGATCGTCCTCGATAAGAGCCGAGAAAACCGTACAGTCATTGGATCGAGGATTCTGACACTCCTCGTGGTCGATAAGATGCTGAACAGACCCCATTTCGTTTCATTCAACATAAGGTTACCCACTTTTCTTTCTTTTTTAGAAAAATATAACACTTTAACACCTTGCCTTGACGCACCCCATGTTTCAATTTAATTCTAATCGCAATTTATGTAGCAAATACTTGTCAAGTGTGAAATATATATATAATGAGGGGACAGATTTTTAAGACAAATATCCCTAATTTATTTTTCTTTTTCTAAATTTTCTTCCAAATATAATTTAAATAGAACAATTACTCCTAATAGTATATTATCTTTTCTATGTTGCTCACTATTTTTAATTATAGGTACGATCTAATCAATTAATCTTCTTTAACAAATATTTCACAGTTCCGACCACACTGGAATAAACAGCTTCGTTTCCCTTCCAACAAGTTAATAATCTTTACGCGGTCGAATTAAACAGCCCCATAAAATAGTGTTGCGACTTTGCGGTATAAAAAAGATTCTCGTAAAAGGGGCTCGAATTCGAAGTTAGGAAGAGGGCAAGTGGTTCCCGAGGAATATTTCAAGTAGCAAGACGAAGCCAACGAAGACGAAGACGAAGACGAAGACGACGACGACGACGACGACACGGCGACGCGGAGAGTTTCGCGCAGGGTACAAGAAAACCATTAGCAGCCGCCATCGTCGGGGCAAGAAGTTAAATTAATTACCAGGGTACCAAGGCAGAGCCTGTCCACCTGGAGACAGCAGAACGAAGAAGAAGAGGGTACGGGGTGGGCCACCGCATGCCGGTGAGCATTCCGTTGCCCGATGACTCGCTTCGAATTAGGACGACACGAATAAAACGGGGTTCCCCCCTTCTCCTGGAAGGAAAAACCTCCCCAGAGGACCGGGCGGCTTCAGCATCGTGGAATTCCAGGCTCGTGTATCCTGTCCTTTACCGCGAAAAATACGTCTGGTTTTTAGAAAGACGCTCGCGATCCAGAAACTCGGAGAACGCGGACCACCGGCCCTTTGGACACGATTTTTCCATGGATTCCGTAGGGGGTTCACCTTCTGGGCCAGTGTGAAATCGACCCATCGGGGATAAGCTGAAGTATTTATGACGAAACAAAAGAGGAGGGGGACAAATTGCTACTCGGCTCGGTTCGAGCGTTTCCTTTTTTTTTTTTCAGTTTTCTTTTTTATATTTTGCGATCCCTTTGATCGTGGATCGCGTACGTGATGCTCTTTGGGTATTCATGGTGTTCGCGCGATTACAGCAAAACTGTGATCGTTGCCTTTAAATTAAGCGCCAGAGTGTGGGAATAATTCGCAACCTCGTTGCAACGCTGACACCGCCTCCGAAGTGGATATTTTTAAAACGGGCCTCGTCAAAGTTTTTGCCCCGCCGTTATTTTAGTCAAATTGGATTTTAATCTCGCGGCTCGCATTCTTCTGCGCGTAATGAAAGTTATCTGCGATAAACGATTTTTCAATCTTGAAATGCTAACAGCGATGAAACTTGGCTTTAACAGTGATAGTAATTTTGCAAGTAGATAAATATCAGCAACGTGGATGGTTCGAATCTTAAAATTGTAACGAGCGGAAACTGTGACACTTGAGTTAGATATTGGTCACCTATAGTTTAAGGAATTTCTTTGCTTATTGAATTAGAAATGTAATAGAAATAACAAAACATGTAACGAATAGAATTATTATTTAATGAAGTTTTCAACAGCTTCGGCGTGTTAATCGGAAGATCAACACAGAACGAACGAAACTATTCGCCAAACAGATGTTCGTTTGAAAGCTCCCATGGAGAACAATATCGTACACGGGCAAACAGAGAGGTTTCTTCGAAAAATTGACAAAATTCGACAACAGATTATTTACAAGATTTCAAAGAACTTGGCTAATTCCTTATCTGAACGTTGTACCGATTATCAGCGACGAAGGATCGACGGCAAACATCAATATTTGATCTGTTTTCTATCGACGGGGAGGAGGGGGGGAATTTCGTGGAACGGTTAATAGAGGGGAAAATCGTTTAATAAATCTTCCACGGTTCCATTGAAAGTGTCCTGTTTGCTCGAAAGAATGTAAATTTAACAGATTCCGAGCGGAAGGAATTTGATAACCGAGAACGATGGACTTCGAGAGTCATCTTCGAACAAATTACCGTGCATTGGATTCCAACGATGTTATCGACGATCTGGAGGAGTCCGATGATACCGGATAGAAGCATTCTTGGGTTAGGTATCACGTGGGAAATGTGTTCTTGATACATCTTGCCAGCAAGTGCCCACCGTAACGGGGATACCGAACCATCGATGGAACTTTCACTGAATCCGTTTGATCTATTGTCAATTTCAACTAATCGCTGTTAAAACAACGAAGAACAATCCTTTTCTTTAATAAAAAAAATTCCTTTATCGTTTAAAATTATGAAGGACTGAAAATTGAATACTTGATGATGTACTTTATTACTTCTAAGGAAAATTTAGTCATCTTGTACCGAGGATATTAATGAGTCGTTATGCTGTCATGTTCTACAACAGTTAAGTTTGAAATCGGTGTGCGACAAGTAATATTTTGTAACACTTTTCTGTCATGAAATTCTATTAGACTTTTATGCAGCCATCTCGTGTGTTAGGAACTACTGTTTTGATTCATTGTTCAGTGAAACTGGTAACCAGTCAAGCTGCTTTAAGAACACGGAGGAAATCTTTATGTTATCGTATTTGTCAAACTTTAAGCTGCAAATTGATGTACAGTAAGCATTAATTTATGGTACTTTTATGTCATGAAATTTTATTAGAACCTGTAGGCAACCGCATCGATTTACTATTTGTTTCAACCGGCGACCAGCCATTTTATATTAAGAATATTGACGAGGCATGTATGTAGCCATATTATTGAAACCTTAAGCTTCAAATTGACCTATCACAAGTGCCATTTTACGATACTTTTATGTCATAAAATTTTATTAAAATCTGCATCGATTCACTGTTTTCAAACTGACGTACCATAAGTATAATTTTATTAAACTTTTAAGTGATGAAATTGTGTCAGACAATCAACTGAATGACATTATTTTGATCACTTTGCGAGAGCGTAACGATTGGAGGGATCGAACGAAAGGAAGATCCTTTGATTTAATATCGTTTGTCTACGATGAGTAATCGGTGTATCTTCAAAGACAAATAACCACGTTGCGTCGTCAGCGTGGGCGTCGCCACGGAGGGTAGCACGAAGAAGAAAGAGGAAGAGGCAGAAGATGGGCCGCGAAAGTGACGGAAAATACGAGACGAGGAGCACAAGAGGAAAGATTTAATACCCTTAATCATCGACTGTTACCACGATCTCGCCGTGAAGCCGGCTAACTATACACCACCTTATACCTGAAAGCGATCTCTCTGGAAGAAGCAAAAGGGAAAAAGACGAATCGAACTTTGTGAAAAAGGACGATGGCGGGATTCGAACCGATTCGATCATCCTGTAATATTACCAAGATATTGCAGATGAAATAAAAGAAATTGACAACTTCCTATAAATAATTAATATTATCCGATGATACAGAAATCCATATTTAACGCAGTTAAATTTTAATTTTAGTTAAATTTTTTATTTTTTATTCCAATAAAATTATGTAAAAATCGTACAAGTTGGGCTATGAAAATTAAATCTGTGATATCTTGTTCTTAAGTATACTCTATTTTATTTTTGTTAATTGTAATTGGAATAAAAATTGATCGTTGATAAACACAAATAAATTTCAAATACTTTATAATTCAAAAGAATATTTTGAACTTGAAGAAGAATAATTTTAAAATTTATTTGACTAAAAATCAATCTTTGTCAGAAATAACAGGGGTTAATCGGCGTTCCAATGGCGAATCAAAGTCCAGACGCGAGTCAAAGATCTCGGATCTCGCCTCCATGACCGAGTCGAGGATGGAGGAGGAAGTTTAGGGCAAATGACGAAGAGGAGGAACGCGAAAATCGTGTAGGTAGTCTGAAAAAATAATAATCCAGAAAGGGAGGAAAGAGAAGGACGGGAGAGTGGCAGAGGAAGAAAAACGTACAAACCAAGGGAAGTGGTCGGTTGCCGCCCCATTAATTAACCGCCCCTCTCGTGCTTCCCCTCCCTTGTCTCCTTTCCGTTCCATCAAGGGCGCAGCCATTCACAGCTTGCTACGCCTGATATCCTCTGCCCCTCTTTTCACTCGTTCTCCTCTTGTCCTCGCCTTTGGCTTTCCTCCATCCTGAACCACCACCGCTGGAATACCAGCGGGATCCCTTCGGACCAGACCAACCAGAGAAAAAGGGATTTAATTACGAATTACCCCGTAATTACCGCGGCTAATCGACGTGTCGACTGTGAAAACGGGACACGCCGGGACACGTCGACTTTGTTGCATCGCATAAAACTGGATATATCCTACGATTTTGCTATTCTAACCCCAACCTAATCCCCAACACAGCGATAAATTTTGTATACTTTTAAATTACTATGAAATTATTATTCTTAATAAATTTATCAAAATTCTAATATATTATTCTACCGTTTTTTACGTGGAACGTTTAAAACCTTTAATGATTGAAATAAAAATTCAGCAAGAAGTGAAAAATAATTCCCAGCCAGCCATTTGTATTAATAATATCAATGAAACGATTATCCAGTCATTTTCTATAAATTTCAAGCTTACAATTGATATAAAACAAGAATTACTTTGGGATACTTATCTGTCAGGAAATAATTTCAGACTTTCAATGTTCCAAAATCCTTAATATAATACAGTTTATCATAATAATTTCAAACTCTCTGAGAAAGCTGCGAAAAATACCCTCTTTTCGCAGAAAAATCGACGCCACCCTAACAAGTCCCAATAAAAAGGAACCCTCGAGGCGGATTTAGCAGCATTAATAACGGGGCCCGTGGCGATAAAAATTGAAAAAACATCCATGTCATACGAAGTTACAAACGACAGAAACGTATACGCGCCCGCGCGCGTGCATACACACGGTCGGGTGGTTTATTGACGAAAGCAGGGGGATAATATTTCGCGAACAGATTCGAGATAAGTAAAGACGCTGAAGATTTAATGCCGTTACGTACAGTCCCACGAAACGTAGCTATATATATATATATATACATATATATACACATATAGGTGTATATATCGGGCCGAGCCATATCGGCGAGGACGATTACACGGCGTGGAAGCCATTGTTGTCTTCCTATGGAAATTAATTGAATGTATTTGAATAAGCGCGTTGTTCGCCGCTTGTTCCTACTTGCCCACCTACGCCGAACACGCGCGAGACATAAACCGAGGCCGTGATCGAATCTCTACAGGACGATCCAAGTGGTCGGTGGTTGATCGAATCATTCATTTTTTAACTTTATTCCGAACAGTATAAAGTACCCCAATCAACGACACTCGAGGCAATAAGACGAGGAATCGAATTAACCAATGTTCAACAGGACTACCTGTGCGCTTACTTCCAAATTAAAAATAAAATAAATGTATGCAATAATTTCTGATCTTGATAAAAGCCTACTTAAGTATCAATTGTTATAATTAAAAATAAATTATTTCGACCTCTTGGTACTAATTTTTAATGTTTGGTATTGAATATACAGGTTGGTCTATTTGAAAAATCAAATTAAAAAATAGTTTTAGTAATAATTGAGGAAATTTGAAATTAGTTACTCTGTAAAATAATGTATTGGAAGGTGTTCGATTAAAATGTTTTATCGAGGAAATATTTGGAGAACCGTTTCGTGTTCAACACATTATACTTTCTCGAGCACGTTATATAATGATCGTACAATGCAAATACTTCTGTGCGTACCTGTAGTGCTACGTGTAATACGCATACTTGGACCAGCAGCCTCGGGCCATAATGCATTGCAACAGATAGGACATTGTGTTACTGCAAGGGCCGCCGCTTCCAACGGGTAGAACTGCCTTCCGTACAATGCACAATAGGCTTGTACCGCTTATTATACAGTTATTTGTTTATTTATTAACCACGGTACCGCGGTTTATGCCGCTAACAAGTTCCATTGATCGAGTCAGTCTCCACGGATGCTATTTTTAATTTCCATAGCTGTCGATATTCGAGGTTGCAGAATAAACGTGTAATATAATATTCTAATTTTAGTTAGATTAAAAATATGTATAAATAATTTTAATAATTATTTCTTAAATGGTAGGACTGGATTAATTAAGCACGATATTTTAACTTAAGTTGGATATATTAATTTTGAAAACACCAAGGTTTCGTTTTTAAATTAACTTTCCTTTAAACGTCAGAAAAATAATATTTATATTTTAAAGTTCAGATTCTTAAGCCGTCACTGTCGCAGACACTCGTCATTCAAGAATTGATTGTTTTACAATATTAAAATCATGGCGCTAACGAAACAATAAAACCAATTTGATCAAAGTCTAAAAAATGAACGATCGCGGTGCTTAAGACACCGTCGATTCTCGGAAAACGCCTGGTAATCGCTGGATCGTCGCCATAATTCGGCGCGAACGCGCGAAACGTTGCAAATTCGAGGCTCGAATCGCATTAACGTCCGCCGGAAGCGGCCGCCTTTCAAGCCGCGGCGAGTTAACCGAGAGTAAAGCGAAGAAGCGCCTCGCCCTCGTCCGATATCGTATGAATATCAAACGCGATAACCGAGTCCGTCCGCAATTTGCAAGTGTTAAGACGCAAAATAAAGCAACGTGTGCCCCTCCATCCTTCCCCCCTGCCCGCCCCGCGGCGCAAAATTGCCGACGGGGCGACCAAAACATCCTCACCGACCGGACAGGGTCATAACTTGTCGGATGATCAGCATCATCGTCCTTTCTACACCGTCCAATTAATAATTCCTCTCCCGGTCGATTCACGAGTTTCCACTGAATCCGGCTCGATAATCAATTTTTACGAGCGATACAGCCGGTTATTACACCCGTCCCCCGATCGGGGCCTCCCGATCACAACTTGATCCTTCCGTCAACCGTCAGGCCGAAATGATTTTTGCGCCTCGGTGTCGCCGGGGTCTCGATAACGCGAAACGTCCTCCCCGCCACAGGAACGGATTCTTTACGGTCCGGTATAATGGCATTACCGGCATAAATATCGATCGATCGTCTTCACGCTAATGCGAACGAACCGTGCCGCAGCAAATTTGCAAAATTAACCGAGGGTATGCGGCCCGTTGGCGGCGATAATGGCAAGAAATTGATAAGTTATACGATGTGGAGAACGTGGGGAGAGAAGGAACGAGGAGAGGACGACATCGATTGCTGTTGGCGGTAGAAGAAGAAGAAGAAGAAGAAGGAGGAGGAGAAGAAGAATGAACAATAAGAAGGATTAAAAAAAAAAAGAAAGGAAGAAGAAGAAGTAAAAGCACGAGGGCTAAAAGGAAGACCAGCCAGTGACGATCCTTTCCCACGTCGGTCATCGTCGACCTCAAACTGGTCATCGGATCCTCGGTCGCAACGGGAGGAAGGAAGTGGTCGGGAAGATCGTTTTACAACGAGGACCGTCCCATATTTTGCAAAACTTTCTTTCTCCGCGCGGCGTCTACCCCCGTTCACGACAATGACCTCGTGGCACGATCGGAAGACGAAGACCAGGAACGCGTGGAACGCCGTTCTTCGACGCGTTTGACAAATTGTTAGCTCGCCCCTCGCGTGGTAATCGCTAATGTTCGCTCGTGGGTGGCTCGAAATACTTATTTCATTCTCGAATTATACATAACGGTATGTTAATTAGGATTAATTAAAATCTCGAAACTTCGTATCTTATAGAAAATTAATATCCAATTTGAATTCTAAATTATCTGTACCACCATGAATACAGAATAATCCCTGAGGGATTTTCTAGTTAAGTATCGAAGGTTCGACACCGTGGAACTGTGTCAAACGTCCGTAACGATTTTCTCGTTGCCGCAATGAATCCCGGGACTAAAACGACGATGGTTCTTTGATATTTTTAAACGGTACCGAAAGACCGTCATCAGTCGTTGGCTGTCATGTCGAGCAAGCGATTTCTCTCTGTCCGCTCGCGGACCGCGTGATGCACTGGCGAACGGATTTCATGGTTTCTAAGATAGACTCGGGGTATTAGAGAGTGCAGGATTCTTCTTGGTGTTCCATTAGAGTGGTCGGGTTCAGGGTGATTTCTTCTGGTATAATAACATTGGAACAGAAGGTTTATTACGTCCAGTGGGGGGCGATCGATCCCCCCGACAGTTACAAAGTTCAAATAAATTAATCTTTAATGATTTTTGATCGATCTAAACGAACGACTTAATCCACTTCTATAATCGACAGCACAGATGACATTAAAAATATTAGTGATTATATTTCGATGAAATATTTCGTATTTCATTACTGGAGGATTAAAAAGGAAAGACTGAGGTGTCATCGCCCTCGAGGGATGATGTTAAGATTCCTACGGTGAAGGAACTTCACTCTTGGGGTGTTAACTATGGTACCACAGAAGATAGGTGTTACCAAAGTACAATATAAGAATGGTTATAGTTTGTCGAGCACTTTTACGATTGAAGATCGGACGAAATCGCGATGAAGTCGTCGCAGATCCGTGGATTCGACGTTAAATCGAGCATCGACGACGGGGTTTCGAGGCACGGTAAACGGGCCCCGCCATAGGGACCGAGCCACGCCATGACGTTCTTTTGACCCGTTTGACCCCATGCACACTTCTCACGATGCATTATGGCGGCCGCCTCGAGGCCCTCGGCCCTTCCTTCATCCTTTCCCCGTTGAAACACGGTGGACCAACCAGATTACGTCCCTCTCTTACTCTCTCCTCTCTGTGCCCTGGCCACGATCCTCTTTCCTCCCTTCTTCGTGGCCTCTTTATCCCTCTTGTTCTCACAGTATTATCCCACATATAATCGAACATGCTGGCAGAGAAAGAAACGAGCAGACGGGAACAGGTAAAACACACGGGCGAGACAGAGACGGCCAGGTTACCGACGGCTTTCGCTTCGTGCTGCTTTGGTGTCTATACGCATCCTGGTCTGCGGTTTCTACTTTAAGCACCGTGCACATCGGGACGACCGTGCCCCTCGCAACGAAACCTCTCGATCGACGGGGAACAACGGAAATCGTGATTGTATCCGGTCGTGACTTCCTTTCTTGGACCATCGTCGTTACACGCAGTGTTCCTTCGTTGATTTTTCGTTTATGGATTATTTTATCCTTTGTGCTTGTGCTCGATGCGAAATTGTGGACGGTAAATTTATGGCGTTGCAATATTAATAACTCGTTGTGAAGAGGCAAATTGAAGTGAAATTGTTTAGTCTTTGAACTGTGAAGCTGGGTCAACAGTGACCCTAATCATGGTGTTTCGATTGTTAAGTAACGAAATGTTTATACATAAGACTTTTATCATATTAGACAAAAAATAGGTCCAAGGATCAAGAATCTAACAAACTTGAACAAATTCTTAATGCCACATTAAAATGAACTAAACAAGCCATAAACTTTTGATTGTTTATGTAAATGCATTTGAAAATTTTTCTACAGGACATTACTAGAGTTTTAAGGATTAAATAATTTCTGGTGCTTTGTAGTTAATAAAATTATTCATACGAAAGGCTACACCTACAGAGAATTTTTTAAACAATTTCAAGCATAAATAACAGGGGAAAAGTTAAAGTTCTTTAACTCTTTCGTTGTTAACGCTTCGATGTTCGATTGAAGAGAACACAAGGCTGCACGTCTGAACACTGTTGCCATTAAAGGATCGCATCCTTCAACGGGTACCAGCGTATAATTGGTTCTAAATGCGGTGTAAAAGTGTTTTCGTCGTGGAATTCCGGGGAAGCCGCTTTAATTAAGAGCCGACTGCTGTCATGGAATAATGAAACGGCGATAAAAGAATTATATTCTTAATGAAAAAAACCATTGACCTCCAGCTTATTCGATAAATATGATGAAAATAATTGCATAAATTACATTTTATTAAAATTCTTAATACTTAAATTCTTATTAAATGGCTGTTTTTGTTTCTTATTTGGTCGAAACTAATAACTCAAGGAACATTTCATTTTAAATTCTTTACGTGTCAAAATCGTAAAGAATTTTTGAATTAATTTTATCACAAAGTGATGACTATGATTGTAATAAAATTGTTAAGTGGCAATTTATTTATTTGTCTAACATTCGATTAACGAATGGAAATTTTTTAATTGTCGAGTGAAATAAAGTATTCGACACCGAAAGTATTAAAACAAATTTCTATCTTGACTCGTTTCTCTATTTTAACCCACATATGGGTGACGGAAACCACCCAATTAAATTAATGAAAATTATGAATAATGGAAATAACAAAATATTGTAGAAAGAGAATATAAAATTACTACTAATTGACGTTTATAATATTCGCAGCGTGTCATTCAACGAGTTAACACTTTGACTGCCATGACGATCACCTTCATATTTAATCAAAGAAAAGATCAAATACACTGTGGGCATTGCCAGTATTACATTAACAGTCCAAAGTACCACTTTGAATGATTACGTTCGAAAATGAATCAACAGAATCTTCAATAATTGGAATTTAAACTGTTTTAACCGTAGCAGTCAACGGGTTAAAGAATTTTTGCTGTTATCGAGGTTCAACTATGCGATAAGAATTTCATCCGTTATCAGAAAGTTATTTCATGTATCGACGTTACAGATAAGACGACGAGGCACGATCACGAAAAAGGATCCACGATCGAGACGATTTCCCCGATGCAGAACGAAAGACAAAGGAGGAGGAGAAGCATCGTGGGGGCACGCGGGATGGGGCCAGCGATTTGTCGCTGTAAACGCATGAACGATCGCATCGGGGTTAACGGAGGTAACCCCGACGTCCGGTCCGCGGGAAACAAATGCCCGTGGATTTACGAGGTTATGGCTCGCGAAGATAACGGCGCGGCGGAGAACAAGCGATGACCAGCTGGGTAGGTAAGGTAGCCGGGCATTTGAAGAGGAACGCTAATCCACCGGGGGCATTAGTAAAACCCGCCACGGTCGAAGGGGGCAATAAGTTAACCGTCGAACGTACCCGTCCCGCGTTTTCAGGATCCTTCGCGATATTTATCGGGTATCGATTCTTTTCACCCGCGGACCGGTTCCGGTGATCGATCGCCCTGCGGGGGAAACCGTGACCCGAATGATTACAACGGACCGGGACGGGATGATCCGTTCCTGGATCGCAAAACTCAATGATTCCCCTGAATACCTTTATTCCACGTACAGGGGTGCAAATAAATGTAACGATAAAAAAATATATGTAACGAGATGGTCAAATTTCATGCTCGAATCCACTTATTCAAACGCGAATTATTGTTTAAACATGCAACCTCTTAGAACCGTCTGATCCTCGAGCATGTGAACGAAAATAACCCACCAGATATCAATTTTTGAATGTCGAAGGCTTGGTCAATTACGACCCAGAAGAAAAATGAAGTTAAACGAATCAAAATTGAGAGATAATATTTAAAACGTTAAAAATGAAAGTAAACGTCGTTTAAGGTTAAAGGAGATGCAAAAATGAGCGGGAATAAAAAATGAAGTTGAAAATTATTGTTATCTGAGAGTCGACTGCGCAAACGTGTTATCACAAAACGAGCTAATATCATATTTCAAGTCGCGGCATTAAGGTAAAGTCCTCGTAACAATAACTCACCGTATAAATCAATCTAACGTAAGAACAAAGCCGTTGCAATAGAGGGTACGCAATCGAAGATTACAGTAATATCGAGCGTAAAGACACCTTGATATACAGCCCACGAGGTAACGTTTAAAAAAGAAAGAGAAAAAACGAAAATCGAAACGGACCTCGATTAAATCTATGCCCCAACAGAAATCACTCATCGAACGAGAGATTTAGCCTCGAGCAACAATTAGTGGCCGTTCGATGCTGAGACTTTTGAAAGAAATCGAGGGAAACGGATCCGACGTTGGGCCCCCGCTAATTACCGCCGGTAAACGGTACTTGCGCCGCGATATTTCACGGCTCGTACGGTCATAAGTCAAAAAGTCGACCGATTCGAACGATTCGAAAGCAACGATCCTGGCTCGTGCCTTGGTTTACTTCGACGGCCCGGTTGACATTTACGCAGCCGCACGAGCGAGAATTCGCATCGATCAAGATCGCGATCGGACACTTTTAACCCTTTCACGAGCAACGGGACGTAATTGTTTCCCTTTTTCTGATTTATGGCGCGGAATCGGTGTGGATATCTGTTTCTATGTTTCTAATTACGCGCCAAAGAGAATTTATCCCTCGACGCCTTCTGGGACTATGGTTAAACATAAATCAATATTGGCTTCTAATTTTCTCGATTACGATTGTAATAGTTATTTCGAACAAGTTTGCAATGGGTTGAGTCATAAGTAATTGCCGCTTCCGGTACTTGGTCATAAACTTTTTGGAAATTCCGGATGACCTGCGGTCCCCTGTCACCTGGGTCCTTCATTTCTAAGGCTTAAACGGTCTAAAAGCCAGTGCGGGTTGATTACAATTTGAATTTTCGGGATGGTTGAAATGGAGAAGTGTAAACAACATATTCGTTGTAGGAAAAAATTTCAGAATGACAGTATCCGTTTCGTGGTCGAAGGGTTAAAATAGAGCCTTTGGTTTTCGAAAGCTCCAAACGTAAAGGGTTAAATCGGTTAACGCGAGAAATCTCGCGGCCCCGTTGCCAACGCGTTACGCCACAAGCTGATAAATCGTCGCGCGATTGTCCGGCGAACAAACTGCACGGTACACCTATTCATTGGTCGGGGCCGGAAAATAAATATAGTTGAATCGCGCAATAGCTTATATCGAACGAGAGCCGTATATTTTCTCGCGATCGACCCGCGAGTCGTCAATTTAGCAATCCCACTCGTGAATCTTGCGTCAAAGGATAAAGAAATCTGCGAATTCGCGTTTTACCTGCACTTTGCGAGAAGGGTCACTTGTGTCCTCAAGGTTCGTGAAACCCACCCCTGTTTTGCTTCCTTCCGGTATAAATGAAACAGAGTCATATTGCATTAACAAATAAGATTATTTCTTATCTTGTAACAAAAAATGATACAAAATTAACCCTCTGAATTAAATTATGTTATAATACCCTCTTAAATTATGTTTAGAAGAAATAAAAAATAAATTCCAATAAAAATAAAACCCTTCCAATGAATAAAATTTTCACGCTGCTTTTTATTGAACATAAAACTACAGAGTAGTAAAATAAATACCACTAAATAAATAAAACTGTCAATACCTTCCTGTACGATAAAATTATTACATTTCAAGTAAAAAAAAGAAACTTGAAAATTTATAATTTCAATTTAAAATCGTGCAATATTGTAACGAAAGGAAGTAGCTACCCAAATGACAAAAAAATTGTATTTTGGTCGAAAAAAAAGAAAGAAAACCCTTACGTTACAACCGTAAAACGCGGCATAAAAGGATCCTTTAAAACGGAGCTCTTTCACCCCGGCATCGAATCGAAAAAGAACAGACGAAACTCATTCTATGAAATCGCGAGTCAATTTATTTTCGCCTCGTTACGAAAAATTAACGTTTCAAGCGTATCATTCGACATAAATCACGAGGGAGGGGGAGGAACAGGGTTAAGGGAGACAAGGGATATAAGAGGCAATTCAATTTATCTGGTTTTTGCACGAGCGAATGTATTTTACGGTACTTACATCGAATAGATGCTCAATTTCCACGGTGTACACGTTGTAAAAGTGAAATGATCGTTCGCGAGATATCCCGCGTGCCGGTCGAGTATCTAAATCCTAATATTCACGATCGGTTGTAACCTCTGTTGTGTCCCGCGGGATAATTTAAATACTCTTCCCTCCCTCCGTCGTAAAGGTTAATCGTCGTCGATTTTTATTTTCCGCGAAACTTATGATTCGTTCCTGAACGACCCCCTCAAGGTTTCGCGAAACGCTCGCAAACGGTCGCTGGTAGAGGATGGAAGCAGAAAATTATTGACAAATGAAGGCGTTCGACGGTGAAACGACGTTTTGCAAACGATGCGGCCGATTTATGCAAGTCGCATGCGTATTTTCGCAATAATTATCGTGAGAGACGGTTATACCGATCGTCTGACATTTTACCGTAACCGGGGAACCAGTTATCGATAGTTACGGACGTTGAATCCCGTACGCCTGACCGACGTTGAAATATCTAAATAACACGATACCTGATATCGTATTTAAAAAAAAAAAAAAATATTATCGGTTACATTGAACGATAACTAATAGACTTAACGCGACGAGAGAAAAGAAAAAAGAATTCTGAATTGCTTCACGCTTTGATGGTCGGCCAGTCTCGATATACTCGTTAAGTATCATTCGGAAATTAGTAACTTTATAGCGTGCATTAAAGTGACTTTTAAACGGGCGTTCATCAACAAAGTGTTTTTATACGGGAGGAGGAAGTTTATAGGAGTAGTCATTTTGTGAAACTCGATACTGGATTATTAAAGTGTTTGAAACTACGTGGAAATGTTTCGTTTTACTTGTTAGGACGAATGTTTGCAAGCAAAATTTTTGCAGCATGTTTAGGTACAATTATACCTAAATTCCAAAATTCAAAAGCTTCATTTTGGAAAAAAAGATTTACAAATATTTATGATCTATTTACTTTTATTTCTTCATTAAATTTTGCATTTGAAAATATTCTAGTTAATCACTTATGTCGCCCCAGAGGCGCCACTCGACCATGAAGAGAGCAAGCAATTCGTTTCCATGATTTCCTTTCCTCTCCCTTAATCAAATTTTTCTTTACCCTTTAAATCAATTTTTATAACAACCTAATGAATTTGACTGAATTTGAATCAATAATATTTTTAATAATCTCAAACAAACGAAAATCTTGCTTTTAAAAAATTACAAAGTACCTAGAATTTTCCATGATACAAGGATTACAAAGCAAAAGAAATACTTGAAATGCTTAATTTTGATAAAGGAATTATTCGCCACGTACGAGCTCGAATCGCGTTGATAACCGTCGATTGCGATAATCGAAAGGATCGGTAACGAGATAGAGGAATAATCAGACGAAGGTGGATGGAGAACTCCAGTGACTGGCAGTGACTTGCAACGGGTGTCTGATGACGGACAATGACCGGCCAGGTAACCCGATAGGCGCACGTGGCGCTACGTGATACGTTTCTGACCCCGTGGAGCTAGCCAGCGATCGCACCACGTCGTCGAGAACGTTATCATTCACGTCGAACCGTCTAGAAATGATAGAAGCAAAGTCAAGGTGAACGCCGATCCGGTGAATCCGAAACTCTGATCGTCGACCATTACGTTACGGCCATCTTTCTGCGTCGGCGAACTTTCTACGCGTTCGCGCACGATTGAAAAATTAAACGAAACACTTACGTTTTCACGCCTATAAAATTACACTTCCTTAACGAGTCATACTGTTACGACCGACGAATTTATTTGACGCGAGTTCCACTCCCATGCTTCATAAATCCTTTACCGTATTATCATGCAACGAGTGAAAAATTTGAAATTCGAATCGAAAAAAATGAACATAATCCCTCGGGGCAGTTATATATGTAATCTTGTATCGAATCGAAAGTGTTCTGCACGAATGGAGAACGTTTGAATTTATGTTACTAATTTGCTAACGTTAACCTACATCATAGTCTACTTTTACTATCCTGCATTATCCAAAACATTCCAACGTGTCTCAATAAAATCGTATCCGCGTATATTATGCGCTTATAAACGTCGAAATTTTTAGATAAATATACGATTTGAAACTCGAACCGCATCTCAATTTAACAAGTTGATTGCCGCGGTGGAAACGGATCTGTGTGGCAAGACAAGTTGATGCTTTAACCGTTAAGGATACAGAGAATTGATTTTCAAATTTAATACTTCAATTAAGCAATTTAACTATAATTTATTTCATTATTTTAGTATAATAATTTTCTTTTTATTATATTTGAAGTCAGTAGCTGATATGGTAATCAACCTTTTGAATTAGGAAAATTATTAATGAATGGATAAGGAAAAATAATTGTCAATATTATTAAAATTATTTGTAATTTAATAATATTAATAAACTTGTGTTTGTATTCATGATTTCTCCACCTGATTACTTTCCAAATTGCCCAAACTTCAATAGAAAATCAATAACAATTCAATTCAATAAAATTTTAATTTTAATATCTATAAAATTACGGTACCAAGCACTTTTATACCACATATTAAAATTAAAGCTCTACTCAACTGAATTATTATTAATTTCCCACGGAAGAAAAAAAGCGATTTAATCACAAACCTAATAAATCTTAATTACGACTGTTGGTTGTGTACAATTAACTCGTTATGACGGGAACAAGAGGATCGATATAATCGATAGACAAACGTCTCATCGTATCGAAGTCGGTTTCATTTATCATTCGAGACTTTCTTTCAATAAAAAAAAAAGTGAATCGAGCACGACCGTGACCGTGGTGTACAGGGGTTGGGAAGATCGATTTCGATGATAGGTCGATCGATATCGAGAAATCAGAGGATCCTCGGGCACTGTGGATCCTCGTCACGAGGTGGAAGAGGAACAGAAACGAGAGAGGGGGGGGGGGAACGGGAAGAACGAGTAGCACCGGCCATTAGGTTTATTTGCCGTAATTGGGGGAGCTTTAACGCGCCAAACCAAACACCGGTTATGGCCACCATAAACCTACCCACAATCACTTAAAGACGGCGCAGGGTACGCGCTTTTTCCCTTATTTATTCCGCGCGACCGACGTTCCTAGCGCCGCGGATCAACCGGACAAGCAATCGAGGAAAAACATGAAAATGTTCGACGAACTTGCTATCATTTCAATTCCCTATCGTCCCTGTTCCTTCGCTTTCATTCAATTACGATTTCACCGTCTTGTCGTTCCTAATTATCATTTTTTTTTATTATGTTGAAACGATGTAAGGGATGTAAGGGTGTACGCGTGCACCCTCGCTTGCCTCGTACAGTCCCTGGCCATCGAATTAGGATCACTGCAGTTTTTGGGTATTTTTCACGTTTATAAAATTGAAACTTTCATACGCAGTCCTAATTCGATGGCCAGGGACTGTGCCTAGCGACAACCAGTTTTATTGCGAGGGTCAGTTTTCTTGTACCTGGTTTTTGCACGGTTGTACGATTTTCGCGGGAGACGTACAGAAGAACTCGACGAGCGAGCCTTAAGTATGACCTATACTTTGTGAAGCTGGTACTCAACGTGTTAAACATTAATGTAAACACGAGCATAAATCAATCGTAAGAAACCGACCATGAAATAGGTTTAATTTTGAAAAATGTCTGCGAGAGGATCTTGCTTTAGTTGTATTTAAATGTGCGGGGAGCCCTATTAATTGGATAAGGACACCGTCATTTTATGATCGCCTCGAGGATCGTACACTCGTCCAACACGAGATTCATGCCCGCAAAACACGGTGTTAACGAGAAGACCGGCAACTCGGCGACGGATCCCGTTTCTCGCAGCGGAGACATCGATGCATGGATACGTACGATTCTATCTGTCTGCGAGTCCTCCCGCTCCTGCATTGTCAACCCTTTCGCTTAGAATAGAAATATTATACTTTTTAATAACAGAATTATCAATGTGCTTGCATTCTTTCTTTTCAGATTAGATATAAAGTAGGGAATAAAATGATTAAGGGATCAAATGTAAATTAGTATACGTGATAATTCTTTATCTTGATAAAGATAAGGATCAATAGAAGATAAGAAATTTTGAGGAATGTGGGGATTTTAGATTATTATATTTTTAGAAATCTGAAAATCTTGATATAAATTCTTTAGGAATTTGGAAGTTTCATAATATTGTATTTAAAAATCTGAAAAATTTGCAGTATTTTTACCTATCATAGTTTGTTTATTAAATTTGGAAATAAAATATAAATCGAGAATAATGAAACTGATTTTATTTAAATAACAACAGTTATTTTTTCTACATTGAGCTTTGTCCGTGGCGCGAAGAACGGCAAATCTTGAAATAATATTTGAACGAGTGAAACGATGGTCGCGAACGATAAATTCGGCGCCGGTTCAATGTTCACTTTTATTTTTATCGATAAACTCTAGGGATTTTGCGAAATGAAAGCAAATATGCGCGGTATTTGTCGTTTACTGGCCACTCATCATTACATTGCTTTTAATTCAGAAAAGAAAAACGCACTAATCCTTTCAAAAATGTAACCTGAAATTTACTCATAAAAGTATTCATTAATTACTAAAAAAATTAATTTAATATAACGTTTCACTGAACTGGTATTCATTTTTAATAAATAAAATCTATTTCTACACTGAATTATTTATGAAATAATAATATAGTTAAAAAATTGCTGTTCTTTGATAAACGTATGTCTCTGCACCGACGACCATAATCTACTTACGATGCAACTGGACCGTGCGCGAGTGATCAGTAGTTTGATCCAGTAATCGTCAGACATCGCTTCGTTCTACTGAATTATCCTCAGAATGATCAATTCTTTTCTTGATCCTTTACTTATAAAAAGTGTGCATTAAATTAAAAAATTGCTGAATATTTATAAACCTTTAATTTCAAAACAAAGCTTTCGATTTTCAACTTTTCATAAATTATAGTTGAAGTCTCGTATTATCATCAATAATTGAGAAAAAAAGTTCAATGGATAATGAAAATAAATTATGAAAAGAATATTTTGTTCAATTTCTAATATTCACAATTAAAATGATAAAGAACACAATTTGTTTGTTTCCGTTCATTTTCGAACTTTCCTCGCGGTTTGCAGAAAATGAACGCAGGGATTCGTTGTTTTTTTCTTTATCCTGTTGGTTGTTCAATCGTAACTACCGAGCGGGGGATGTTTTACGAGCGGAAACCGGCACCGCGCCGCCCTTTTGTTCGCCGCATCACGAAACGTGGGACTTACAAATTGGAATACAACGGGCCAAGAGTTAGGAGAATCGTTTCACGCTTCGCGGGGGCGCCAAGTGGAAGGCAAACACCGATAAAAACTGCATGAATAAAGCACTAATGGAAGTTCTATGGATGGGGAATAAACATCGAACGAAGAGGTCCACGAGTGTGCGGAGATAGGACACACAGGTGGTGACAACGGGAGATCCCCTGTTCTTCCTTCTTCCTTTTTTATTCTTTCGTTGCCGGTCTTACTAATCGACTGAAAACGGAGATTCTTGGGCATCTATGAACGGGACCATTGTCTCCTTTGTTGTGAAAGAGATTTCTTCAAAGAGTTTGCATTTGAAATGAAGAAAATACAGGGTGTCTTAATGAAATGTATACACACTTAAAATTTTGAAAAGTACGCCTTAGTTTCACGTCTGTTTTCACTGTTCATTAAAATTGGGGTTTACGTTATTAGCGTTTCTTCTAAACGATATTAACATTTTTTAGAAATATTGCTAGCTTCTTCGTAATTTATATTGCTGATATTTATTGCAAATATATTGAAAATTTTTAAACATAACTTTTTAATATCTAATATTTGTGTTAATTATAATTTTGAAGATATTGATTTATACAACAGAAATTTTGCTATAAAATTCACGTAGAATTTTAGATACATTTAATTGTGATTTTAGAGGTATTCATTTTACAATATCTTATTAAATTGGTACTTTTCTTTAATAACCAGCTAGTTTTTAGTAATAGAATATTCATAAGTATAATAAAACAGAAGAACTTTTCCTTATCCTCAGTATAATATTGCAAGACACTAACGGCAACATTCAATCAATTAATGACCATATAATAAATTACTGTTTACTTAATTCCAACATGTCCATATCGTAAAATACTTTATGATGATAAATTGTTATTCCTCTCACTTGAAAGGAAAACCATACAAACGTCTACGTTGAACAAACCGGTTATCAAAAACACACTATTCACAATTATGACAAAAATTACCAGATTTATTTGCTCTTAATATCATTTTTAACGAACAATGACGACATTAACATTATCCTTCTTATTTAATTATCATCGAATGAGAAAAGTTTTATATTTCATCAAATTCTCAACAATGTTATCGATTGTGATGAAATAGTGTCTTTGACCCACAAATTGGCACTCACCCCTGCTAATCCCTGTTGTATATTATGCAATACCTTTTTACACTTCCTGTGCTCACCAAAGGGTACATATATTTGTAATAAATTGTGTATCAAATTATGCAGTAAATTTCGTTGAATTATCAACGATCAGCGAGGAGCCTGGTGATCGCCGCACGGTATATATCGCGTGAAATCCTACGATGTGATTCGAGTTTCATGTATTGATCCTGTGCACGCGAAACGTATTCAGAAGCGATCGAGGCTCTCTTATCGGGTGGATAGCGTTTCACGTGAATCACCTGCGGACGTTTAACGAGCCGCGGTAGCTAATTTGTCATACGGTCCGCGGAGCGAGGTGACACGCGTTGAAGTAATAACACGCGTAGCTGCAGTTAACGCGGCCCGTCAGCTTTCAAACGAGATATGCAATCAATCTTTCTTGTGAATCGGCCATCTTGGGCGCCTTCTGAACATTCTAATTTGCCTATAGCCAAAAATTCATCGTAGATGATTTGCCATCTCGCCATCTTAACCCCCCTGACTTCCCCTATGGCCAATGAAAATTAACACAAGCGTCGAGGTACTTGCATTATTATCGTTCGAATAGTTATTTGTTAAAGCCAAAGTTTATGTAGTGTGGTTATGTTAATATTTTTAATAATATTAATTTTACAAACCAAAGCTTAACACTAGAATCTTTTAAATTGAAAATAAAATAGAAAACTAAATAAATAAGAGATGAAACATGAGTTAGAATATAGAACGATGCATTATGTTAATAAAAATCAGCTTAAAATCTGGAACAAGTTATTTTGACCCATTTGGTAGTTTCCGTGTTAAAAATATCGAGATTTTAAGGAAAAAATTAAAAAACAGCCGATGACTACTAAAATCTGCGAATATTATCGACTAACATCAAAGAGCGTTAGAAAGTTTCTTGAAATAATTAATTTAAGCGAATCTGTAGCGTCGGTCTCAGAACCAGCATGGCATCCAACGCGTTAACGATAATTCATGGGAGTAAGAAGTAGCCTGTGGGTATTATTTACCGAAATGTTTGGTTAAATCCTGGCCACGTTAATTTACGTGAGAAAAGATACACAAGAGCGTAAAAAAAAAAGTTCCTAATTGAGCTAAGTGAAGAAGCTATTCCCGTTTTAAACCCCTACGAGAACTCGAGGAACGTCAATTTGCGCGTCGAGAAAAAGATAATCTAAGATCGCTGTTACGAGATCCTCAAATCACGGTAAATATTTCATAACGAGCCATTCATCAAACTCGACGCTCATCGAAACGTGTTGATCGGCCATTAAAAGTCGTTTCATTGATAAAACCCATCGATCGATGATCTATCAGGGGATCCTTGACCACGAAGCGTTCTCTAGAAGTTTATCGACGTGCCCTCGCGGTGCACCGTGTTCTGAGCACGCCGTACATCAACCGACTGAATAACCAAACTTTATGTCACGGGGCACACCGGATTTCTATTCCCGCGCTATGTTCCTCCCGGAACCATTCCGCGTATTGTTCACGTGCGTGAATCAGCCCACTATTATCGGAATCGAAACGTAAAGGTCACTGACTGACGGTTCTTTCTAGAATCCTCTAGGCAAGCATCGAACGACTCCTACGTGCGAGTCGAGGCGTTTTTGTTAAAATCGAACGCCCTAACCGGAGCTAACCGTACCTTTTTGTCGCGCACGAAATCGACAAATCGATCGATACGACGGTGGAACACGGTGTGTCGCCCCAAACGATGATTCATCGACGGGCTTCTTCAAGGACGACAATCTTTATCGCAGTTTGACGCACATCGGCAGCTTTATCGGTGACAACGAGTTACGCTTTCGGCGAAAACACCCTCGATGACGAGTCCCCGGGGAGATACGAGATATCGTGAGGTACGCTTCGGCTAGGAAAATTATTTTTTGTGCCCGAGAACGCTCGTACCCCTCCGGAAAACGTCATAGTGGCCCGAGAAAAATAAGGAAAAGCCTAACCCATCGAGGACGACCTCTTTATCAAGATTTTAGGTACCCAGGGTTTGTCATGGTTGTTTAAATAAATAATTTGAATTGTGATAATATTAATGTTGAGACTTGAGAAAGGTCGTCTTTGAAAGGTTTAATCGAGATAGAAGAGTTGTGTCACCTGTGTCATCAGTCGATCCGCTCCGGTGCCCTCCTCGTCCTTGAAGATGATGTCGGCATTGTAGTTGGGTACGAGGTCCCGGAACCTGGAGTCGTGCCTGGACACGCGGCCCTCGCTGAGCCCGCTGGCCGGCAACGTGTTCTCACTGACGTTCGGCACATGCTGTTTGAACACCAACGGGGTGAGTTTCCTAAGGATCGGGCGTCTTCCGCCGCCCCTGCCCGGTCCGCAAGCAAGAACGAGACCACTATTATCCAACACCGGTAGCCAAAGACAGAGTATCAACAGAAACACCTGGAGGATCGAGGGTGTCGTGCCTCGCCTCCTGAGCGCGCAGTGATGGCTCGCCTGAAGGCCGCGACGACGATGATGATGGTGCACCATAATCACGTGGCTGTGACTCGAGGACGACCCTGCCTTCGCTGGTCACTGGTCGCTGTTCCTCGTGTACGCGGACGTTGCTGAGCTCGTGGTTGTCGAGCACGTCGACGGTACCAGCGAGTTCTCACCACCACCACCACCACCACCACCACCACCGCCGCCGGCGATCCTCCTCCTCCACGGCTGACAGAACGACGATGACCTAGACGACGACGGCGACGCGGACGACGAGCTGACTCTGCCTTTGCCGGTCCTTCTTCTCCTCCTCTTGCCACTGACCTCACTCACGCTTAACCATAACCAGGGCATCACACACCCCCCCTTCACGCACTATTATCACCGTTGTTGCGAACGTCGTAGTTGCGTCTAATCACCACCCGCGACAGATAAGAAAAAATAACGCCGTATCAATATGATCAACCGGGTGATCAGCGCGAAACGATCGGCGTCAACGCCTGGTATTATCACTCGATGGAGATGCTTCTAACCAAGAGTCGTTGGATCAAGACGCCGACAGTGAAGCTACGCTTTCCTCCCGGTACGAATTCACGCTACCGCCTCGAAGGTTCCTCGATCTCTGGTGCCCCGGTGCATGCTTAACGACCAAGGGAAACCATCACTGTGCCATGTAACCGCATCGAGACCTTCTCACCCGCTCCCCTCGCGTCCTCCAAGATCGAACCACGTGTACCCGGTACGAAAGAAAAAGAGAGATCGAATTTCAAAAACTTTTTGTCCCGTACTATCGTGAATACTACTTTTTTTTCTGTCTAAAGAGGTACAACCGATCGACCTGACTTTACTTGACTGAACTCGATACGTGAGCACCAGTCCGGAAGCTCTGTAGCGCACGTTTTCCGGACGAGTCAGTGGTGGGAAATGCGGGATGGGTTTCGTTGGGTAGTCTGCGTTGTTCCTTTGGCCTGGTCGGGGTCCAGGGTGCCCCTCTTCCTGCCCCCACCAAGGTGGCCAACGGCCGGCCGGAGCCGCTGGGTGCTGGTTACGGCCAAGAGCTGCTGCTGGCCCCCGTGGAGCTCTCACGGCCTCCGGTACGTGGTGGTGGATGATCCTGCCCCCACCATGCGGGCCCTCCTGGTTCACCTTTTGCTGACGTCACGGGGCCCGTCGAAACACCATTGGTCGGGGCGGGGCGTGCTCGAGGTAAACGAGGACAGGTGTACGGGGCTAGACAGAAACACGACCGTCCAAGGGAAGAAGAGAGAGAAGTACTGGTAGAGGGCGAAGGGAGAGGCTGAAAAACCTTTTTTTAGCTTTCTCCTCGTTCGATTCGGTTTGATCGAGGCCCCTTGCCTCTCTTTCGCTCTTCTCCTTTCTATACTCGCCTCCTCGTCGTATCTTGCCCGTTTCTTCGGCTTCTTTGCCGCACAGCCTGTCCTCCCTCTCCCCACCCGGCACCCTCGATTGATCCTTCCTCTTCGTCCTTTTCGTTGTCGTCGTCGTCGTTATAACAACGTTTTACCTTGTTACCTCGACTCTCTCTTCCCTCGAGAAAGATCTCTCTCTCTCTCCCCCTCGATTCGGACCCCCTTTTACACCGAGTCGGTTGCGCCCAAGATTCTCAATGACCGTCTCTACCCCCGAGGCGAGCGCGCGAGTACCCCGATACGTGGGGTGGGTCGACCTTGACTTCGCTACCCGTCAAGTTTCGCTCTTCTTTACGATTTTGCCGTGTCTCCTCGCTCCACCTTTGCTCGATCACCGCTTTTGTCGCATTCCCGCGGCGTGTCGGCTCTGCCTCCAGGATTCTTATTCCGCGCGACGTCCCTCGAGATCGCGTTCCCCGTTCTTCGTCGACCCCGACGGCGACGCGTTTCCTTCTTGTCCCATCTCGTCGAGAACACCCGAGCCACGAACCATCACCGGAGCGTAACGTGCACGCGACTGATTTTATTATCGAGGTTATCAGTACGCGGCGCTACGTTTATCCCGCCTAGTGGAAACCCGATAATCCCGCACCTGACACGATCGCCAAGATAAAAAGGTGTCGAAGAGTATCTGGCACGAAATTTGAAGGCGGTCGGAGGCGACGCGAGCGGTGGCAAGCGATGAAACGTCACCAGCCACAGCTATGAGCCAACTGATACGAAAGTCGAAGTCTACCGAAGGACAAGGCGGGGGGAGAGAGGAGCAACGGTCTACCAAACTGTTCGGTTTACCGATAATAAACATCTTTTGTGAATAAGCGGTGGTCCCCCCACCATCGCCATCGTCCGGGTAACCGAGCGATCTATCAATGACACGACTGAATTTACACGGTGTTAACGAAACGAGTTCTTGAAATTCCGGTAGCGAAACCGTATTGTACTTCGAGAAGACGATCGAAACGCACGTTTCACCCGTTCCAACCGGCACGGCTGTTCGCCAATATTTATGCAACAAAGCGATCCCTGAATGAAACGAGAAAGTCATTCACAGACGTTTCTCGATGCACAACTTTCGCTCTATTTTTTCGAACCCGAAAAGAATACCACGTTCTTATCTTTATGACGAAATAACACTCGAAACTATGTATATGAAACGGTATAATACTCTCGTTGTTCGTTTGCCAGGTTTCTTCAGAGACATAGAAAAGCAAATTATACAATGTATACACGGATAATACAATTGAAAGCTTGCATTTTAAATACTTATTTTCTAAAGAAGTGTCCATTAAGAAAATATCAAAAACGAAGAACCAGGATCTTCAATTGTTACACTCATTGTCCAAATCCAAAATGACATATGTTCCCTTATTTATTTACAGAATGAGCCTCATCTGCTGCAATCTATGTAACCACGAAGAGTCTACCAACAATATCGCCTTCCAAAATAACCAAGCAAGCAAAGGCCAAGACGAGAGGCACGCCAGAGATTAGTCTAGCCGACCTGCGTAGATAAAAGACCGTTCGACGTTCGCCAAACAGACCGTATTGACGATTCGGGTAGCCGTTTCGAGTTTCCTCGAAACGCGAACCATTTCTTACGGGACTCGAAGGAAGAAAAGCGAACGAGCGAAAAAGGCGGAAAAGAAACAATGGCCGCGGTTACGCGTTGCGTATCGTGGTACACGAAAGGCGGGGAATTACGATCCGAACAGAAAGTATAAACGTCGCTCGTTAACGTGGCCGATGCCAGAATCGCTGAAACTCGCCGGCAATAAAAGGCGACGAGTATTTGCGAGCTGTAAACATCCGTGGAACGCTACTCCGGAACATTTCATAATCCTGTTACGAGGCACTTGGACTTTTGTGGCGGCTCGTAGCGGAAATAAAAATTCGAGGTGCGAGTAATAGCGCGCTGTTGCCGTGCCGTGGATCGCCACCACGAAGAAACTTAACTTCAAAACGCGCCGGATTCGCGAAACCGTGAAACGACATACGCTACTGCATGTGATTTCTATGTATCGAGTATGAAATTCTGGTTGAACTGTATTAGATCCTTTTTTAATTAGGTCACATGGTTTCCTCTTCATTAGAGATAGCTGAGGATGAATTCAACCCCTATATTATTACAGACACCTATGGATGCTTCAAAGATTCAATTATCTTCAGGTATAGGCATTTCTTCAAATTTTCAACGAAAAATTCTTTAAATATTTCTGAACACTGTACTATTCCCAATTTGCAACGTTGCAAACAGTTCACAGTAGCGGAAGGGTTCTAATGATATTTTATTTCTTGTACGGTACTTAAACATAATACTTGAAATAATTGAATGAAAATTCACGCGTAGAAACAGGAGCAGGCGGTGGGTCGTCTACCTTACGTTCGTAGCATCGGTTGGGTCAGGGTGTCCGTTTTATAAAGTAACACGATCCGACGGATGGAACCTGCGTCGGCTGAAGAAGGTAACACCGGTCGGGACCAGAGGTCCCTGGAGTGGCCCTTTCGCGTAATGGACGGCTCAAATATTTATCATCGGCCGCGTAATTTAAGGTGCGTTTAGCAAACGGAAGACGACGCGAGGGAAAACAAACAAGTCAGGGGCGGTGTAGGATCCGCGCGTTCGAGGTGGAGAATGGGACGCGAAAGGGAGGGCGGACGAGTTAAAGGGTGAGGCGGAGGGAGGAAGAGGTCCGCGGTAGGATAAGACGGCGGTAGGAGAGGAAGGGGCGAAAGGGGGGCCCTGAGAGAGTAGAAACAGCGGTGCGCGGGAGCGAGACGGCACGGAAAACGAGAGAGGTGGAAAGAGTAGCTCAAAGGGGCCGCCGCGGGCCCCAGAGGGCTCTGTGAGAAGGCACAAACCCCAATAATAGCACCAGAATTTATATACCTGCACGAACTCTGTGGAACGGTCCCGGGGCTGCGGGTCCTCGGACTCAGGGACGGCTCGTTGCGATACAGGGACCATTCTCTTCGTCGTTCGTCCATTCTAGCCCGATTTCTTCTCCATTGATACGAAACAAACGAAACGAGAGACCCTGATCTTCCGTTACCATGATCACCAAACTACTCAACACTCGGATCCATTCACGATTTCGATGGACGAAGCGAAGATGGGTATCGAACGAAGCTGAGGAAGCAACGACGAAGTCTCAGAAACGAGCCAGATAGCCGAAACCGTGGACGCAAGGTAAATCGACCGATCTCGGCAAGGGACTTCACGTGTATACACCTTAGAACTGACCGGCCCTGGACCCCGGCAGCGGCGGTCTAGCATCCTCTGAAGATGAAAGAGGAGCCAGCGAAGGGACAGAACGGGATGGACGATCCGAAGATGAAGGAAGAGGATAGCGAAGACGAGAGGGACAACGAAGTAGAAGCAGCGATTCGTGGCGGGTTGGAAGAGCGAACCATCCATCACCGAGGGCTCAAAGCCCGTATCTTCTGGTGACCAGTACCCGCCGCGACCGGTGCTGGATGCCAAAGCACGGCCAAATATTGTGAAAGGTCCAGAAAAGGCAGGAACGTGAAATAAATTTGCTCCGGCAGCAGGATAAGGAGAGCCAAGGTGGCGAGAGCGACCCAGAGACAGAGAAAGGTAGAAGGATGATACTCTTTCTTGGGTAGCTCGAAAGGTTGCGCCTTGTACTTGTGCGTGTCGAGGTGGAGAGAGGAAGAAGGCTCTTTAACCACTGTCGGCTCTTTGAACCCTGCCTCCCTTCTCTCTTTCCCCTCTTCCTCGCCCGTGTGTTCCCTTCTTCGTCCAGCGCACGCACACGTACACAGGCTGAAAACTAGCCAGCCTCGGGAACACAGAGCATCGCCATTTACATTTTACGCGCGAAAATACGCTTGACGGGCCGGGACCAATCATCGCACCCCAACCTAACAGTTTATCCGCGTCACGGGCTCACGCTATTTTCGCGTTTCAGAATACACTGTTTCGTCGTTCCGAGAAATGTATCATCTGCCCACGTATGTACCTTGAAGCTTCTTCGTTCGTGCTTTTGTTAAGTAAACTTGAGCTATTGCTCTCGACCGCTCGAAATACGTCCAGGTGTCCAGGATAAATAATAAATTCGTTTGTCTAACTCTGTTTCTAAAAATCCTAAGTTATCTCATTGGTTATTCTTTTCTAATACATTTCAAGGTACCAACGTTGAAGAAGCTACAGTATAAGTAAAAGATACAGCAAAAGCGTGATCTTTCATCCTCAGAATCACGTTTTACGATCCGATCCCCCCGTTCGCCCCGCGGGCCTATTGATGCTTGTTAACGTAGCAGCACCTCGATCGTGCTCTCGGCTCCGTAATCTCCGCGAACGCCACGGATCCTCTCCTCGTCAGTGGATTAATAATCCGAGGAGAAGTCGAGGGGAGCGAAAAAGCGAGACGACGCAGCGCCGGGGATCGGGCCGGGTAGAGACAGAAAAAGGCAAACAGAGATAAAAAACGTTGGTAGGGAAGCGGAGAAGCAACAAGGGAGAGGAACAAGAAAGGGGGACGGAGTGATAGGACGAAGAAGGATAGAGAAGTGGAAGGGTACAGAGATCGTAGCTCGTAAGTTAGCACGTGGTCGAGACGAGCCGTGTGAAGGAAACCGAGAGGTGGAACGGAGTCGAGTGGGCTTACCACCTCGTCTCCTTTCTTTGCCCACTGACGTAGATAAAATTCTACATGGCCCTTGTGAACGTGACACGTGAAACCGTTCCTCGCGACGAATAGTAATACAACAAGAAGGGCCACGCTCCCTTTGAAGCGGCCCGTCCTTTTCGTAGATCATTTTGGACGTCAGTGTTTTGCATCAAAGAAGCCTACGTGAACAAAAGGGCCCGGGGAGTAGCAGTCGGCCAACACAAGACCCCTGATGAATCCTTTCATTCTCACCTACTCGAGCGTACAATGGAAAACCCGTACAACGAGCCGATGCCCGCGTACAAATTGCCCTGTCGTTCGGCCTCCTACCGTTGCCCTTCTTCGGGGCCTCGTAACGAGAGGATTACCTAATTAAAATTCCATTTCGCGGTCCTGTCGGCGGCAATATCGCGCGATCTACACGATCCTTCGTTACTTACGCCACTGTCAGCACCTCCACCTTTCGCTGTTCTTCTTCGGGGCCACCTCATCTTCACGGGCCAGACCGAGCCGAGAGACAACGTGGACCGACGTGCTGTGGCGACGCAGGGACGAGGAAACTGCCAGGAGAAAGGAGAAGACGGGGCACGTAGCCCGTTGGTCTCGAGCTGTTCGCCGTCGAAGAAGAGCGAAATCAGGCAAGAATTTCCCGTGCCGGAGACGAGTGAGAGTTCGTGGAGAGACGCGCGGCGAGAAAACGATGAAAAACATCGGGAATCGATGGAAAAAGAAGGCAAGGGAAAATAAAAAGAATAAACGATACGTAGGGAAAAAGAAGCGCGGGAGGAAATGAGACAGAAAGAGAGGAACGATGAAAAGGAACGGAGCAGTCGGTGGAAGAGGGACGAAAGAACGGTAAGGAAGAATAGGAAGAGCGAAGAAGCGAGCGTAAGACCACACAGGACGCGGCACGCGCGCGCTCTACCGGGTGGGCCAGCACACGTCGGCTTCGGGCCTGCTCGTGTTAAATCGGGCCCATTCGTGAACGCTCGGCTGGGCCCGGTGGTCGAGTCGAGCCGAGGCCACACAGATCGCGCACGCGCGAACGCTTCCTGGGTGGCATTCGCCTGCCGGCCGGCAGGCCGAGCGTAAGGTACTTCTTCTTTCCGTTCCACCGTGGGCCGTACAACCTGTTAGTGTCGTGCCATCCACGCATTATGCCCCTCGTTCTCTCCTCGTCTTTCACAGCTACTCTCGCTACCTGTCTCTCTTTCTCTTTCTCATCCATGAGAAGCGGTCTTTCTCTTGCACAGCGGAGCCAAGGGAGCGCCTCGAGGCTCCTCCTGCCTCGGGTACCTCCGGCATCACGAGCTTCTAATAAGATTCCAATTTGTCAATTAGGGGGAGGACGGGATCCGGGCGCATCTTCTCTTTTCTCCTTCACCGCCACCTTCTCTTTCCCCTCTGCCCTCTCTTTCTCGCCGCGTTAGCACCTGCCTCGCATTAACGACGTGCAACTGCGACACTTGAGCGGCTGCCGTACCAGACGTAATCTCCGTGCGATCTTGCAACAGCCCCGGACGAACGCTCGACACCTTTATCACTTAACGATACGGATTTTTTCTCCTCTTTCTTCGACACGGCACGACGCTTCGTTCGATTCGTCGCTGATTGATGAGCGTCGTCGCGATTTTTACAGGAGAACAAAATGAAAAAAAAGAAAAGAAAGAAAAAAGACAGGGACAAAAATTTCTCACCGACATGATGACCCGTGCTGCGTGAGACTCGTCGCGTCAGCTTCACCGCCGCGATTACATCGCGTGTACGAAGTTCTTACGCACACGCCAACGTAATGAGCCTCGCCGCTGCGAGCCGCATTCTCGTGACGCGAGCCACCCGCTGGGCTTTCGCTCGAGACCGTGTTGGAACACCGAGAACGATTTCGGAGAAAATAATCGTCAGATTTCTCAGTAATCTTCCGTTTTACGATTTGAACACCTTCATACTTTGATTACGACGGTAGTCCTTCCTAGGTCCACAGTGGACAAATGAGAAACTTATTAATATTTCATACGTGTTCGACAAAGAAATCCTTACCACGATCTATTGTCTCTCTTTTTTTTTTACATGAAAAATTCCTTCGGTGTGAGATAGATTGAGGATATGTAGAAGAAACGATCGGGGTCCTAGTCTTGGAAGCGATCCGCGCAGCCAAAGGCATTTGTCGTGGCAGGAGCGTAGCCAAGGGGCCCCGGTTCCCGTTGTATCACAGCTCCCACGTATGTTCAGTGACGCGAGTGTCCCTCCCCGCTCCGCAGGCGGACTATAAAATTTCATTTCTGCCGGGCGAATGTCTTCGAATTAGCAATAAACCAGTGATTCTCTTCCCCTCGCAACGGGCAACGAGGCCGCTCCGCGGCGTTGGCTCCTTCTCGTTTTTTGTTTACTCACCAGCGAACTGGTTTTGCGGTATACACCGGTCCCGCTGCACCACCTCGTCCCTCGTCCACCTCGTCAGCGTCCTCATCCTCATCCTCTCGCCGTCTGACGAGGCGGAGAGAAGGGTACGGTTATTTCGGGGTACGCAAATACACGGCGGGGCCCGTGTGTGCCCAGGGGTGCACACCCGCGGCGAGAAAGCCAGCGGTACTGTCATCGACAAAAATCATCGTCCAATTGTCCAGGTAGCGAATCGCGGCGGATTTTTGCCGATAACGGAGCTGCCTGGATCCTGCGGCGTGCAACGATCGATCGATCTTTCAGGAACAAGTAGCGTGGAACCAGGCCTCGGGATCCGGGTCCGTTTCGCTCAACTGCGTGGGGTTCCTCGACAGATTGTCGATACAAGAATGCCTTAAAGTACCCGAAGGTATGCACGTGTGCGGTACCGTGATCGCTGCTTACCGCCGTACCGTGCTCCTGGACAATGTGGACGCAACTTACGTTATGCACTTTGGTTCTGGCAGCTGGAAACCACTAGGGAAAATTATTTTCAAGGCATAGATCGTTCGTACTGTGGGGGAACGTGCGGCTTGAAACGATCATTCTTGAAAAGGCGTAGGAATATTTATTTAAACGAGCATTTGTTGTGAATTTCCTCTGTCGTTTATCAAACCGAAGGATTCTAAAGCTCCCTTAGGTTTAAATACACGTGTCTTTCACTGGTGATGTACTGTTCGTCGACGATCCAAAAATTCGTCGACGAGCCGGCGTTAAAATGATGGACCGAAATTCCTCGTTAACTGGTCACAGTAACAAAGGTTTCGTGCTTGAAACTTAACCGAGGCACGCGTAACGCGGCCACGTTCGGTCCCGACATTGTTGCACACTCGCGTGCACATTATACACGTTTATATACTATATGATCTAGGTCCGTGCGCGCAGAGACAAAGGAATGCTTCCTCCCTCCGCCCCCTGACGTCCTTCCACCTACCGATCCACCTTCGATACCCCGTCCGAAGGGGGTACAAGGAGCTACGAAGGACGGCGCGAGGCAAGGCAAGGGAGACACGGTAGAAGAGGAAAGGATATCGGGGAGGAGAAGAGGCACACGGGAAGAAAGAAGAATAAGAGGAGCGAACCAGAGGAGGAATAGGCCATTCCACTTATACGCTGCTCGGATTCAATTAACTCTCCACCTTTTTCCCTCCTTCTTCTTCTCATCTCGCGGACCAGCGTGCCTCTGCGCCCTGCCTTATACAGGGTGTTCCTGCGGACGTGCACGTATCCTTCTGACCCCTGTTCGAAATGTTCGTTCCACCCCTGCTAACATCCTTCTACCTTCGAGCTTGTGTCTTCGGATTTCCCTGTAAAATCCAATTGGTATGTACGTTGTAGGTCATAGTAGGCTTTCCTAGGGAAAAGAGGGAGAGGGGGCCTCATCATTTATCTTGCACTTGAAAATTGCTAAAGATTATACCTTGTCCACTCTACTGTCTTATAAATGAATACCAATCTAAGTACGTAGTAATTAATGACTCTCAAGTGGTAGAAAGGGTGCCATTTTCCCTAGAAGAAAAGGAAATCGTATCAGTAACTTTCTAATATTATAGTGGGGCTACCTTCCCTTATGGTGCTAGGTCCCTGAAGAAGTCTACGGTGCTCCTTGGTGTATATCAAGATTTATTAAAATTATTTTATACCTTGCAACGTTCTATTAAGATATGCATCTTATCGTAGCAGTGATCTTTCCTGTAAAGTATTTATTGGAAACTCGAGTACCGCTCGCAAAGAGCAAGGATCAAGGCTCCGGGATACGGTAGTAGTGCATCGTTAGCGGTCAGAGAAATGGATATTCCTGTTGGTGAATCGGTGTTGAGTTTCTCGAGCACCGTTTAGTTGGACGTTATCCTTTCGCGTAATCAAGGCGCGTGCATGTCGTCGCCGATACCGATTGCACACGCTCGCTGACCGATTATCGTGTTATAACGACCCGCGCCCCGGACGCCTTCTTTGACTTACGACGGTAATAACAATAATGAGGCCGGTTTAAGTGCCACCATATACCATCTCACGGCCACGATGACAAGCCTGTTGTCATTGCTGCTATCATTGCGAGCAACCGTTCGTGAGATAAGGGGACTGTCACACGAAACGTCCTGGCTACCTGCAGGCGACGTAGGGAGCATTTTAAGTACCTAATTAACGCGCTTATGGCTGGTTCGAATCTTGAATAACTTGTTCGTACATTTTTATCCTTTAATAACGAAACTGGGTCAACCATCTAGATCGTTAGAGAATAAAATTTGTGAAGGATACTTGAAGGAATGTTTTGATATCCTGGGCTTTGTTCATGGTCCTAGGGTTAATCCGTAATCAATCTAGCGCCAATACGAGGATTGGATACGGAAAGAATGGGGAAGATCCGAAAGCTGGTAGGTTCGATATTATCCTCTTCCCGTGTGTTCTTCGTTTGGCTCGAAATCACTTGTCCCCTGCTTAGTGAAGATTCACCCTAAGGGTCGATTCACAGAGTCAGCTACTTGGAGATTAATCGCGAGACCAATACGCCGCGGATCGTTGAATCGGGTTCTGGTCTGCTGGAATCGGACTCTTAATCACCTTCTTATTGATTGTACCGTGGGCGATCGCGTTACACTGTCCTGGCTTTATCGAGAACGAATAACGCAACAACCGATCCAGGGGGAGCGTAAACAAAAGAGGGCAACGCATGCACTTATTGCTAACTAATATATCAAGCGAGCTCGTAAACGTTCGGCCAGCTCGAAACACTGAATAATGCTGTATCCAATTTCCCATACACGACGTTTAGTTAGCGGAACGATAAATACGCCTGACGATGCGTGGAATTCTATTACTTCATTTCCTTATCATCCTTCGAGACGAAGATATTCATTCTTCAGTCACAACGTAATGTACAGGATAGACTGTTTTTCCAAGGAAATTGAAGTGGTAGGGAAAAATCCACCCCTTGCTCTAATATTAAAAAGTTACAGTGTATTGGATTGGGTTCAGGTGTTTAACTTAGTAATTATTCCAAAGCGAGTTGGTTAATTCAGCAAAGAGGTAAACTGGGTTAAGTCAATTATCGTGTCCAGAATGGTTGGTAACTTTCGAGTATACGACCGATGGTGGAACTTCCTTCCCATTGGATTACCATTTTATACAATTAATTGGAATATAAATTGATTAGTATAATTAATGTTTTGTACACCTTCCTTAACTCTGCCCCGACGAAAGTAAGATTTTTTAAAGGGTACCTAGTACTTTTGCTTAAGACTGTATGGTGTCATTTTTAAAAGTTTGATCGAAATTTGTCGGATAAGAAATTGTAGTTAGGGATGAATTTATTCCTAGGGAATCATAAATCGGACGACAGGGTCGGCAGCGTATCCCGGTGTCGTCGCGCGTGTCTGGAGATGAGAACGGTGCCTTAAGGCTTGCAACCTCTCCTTCGAGACGAGATCTCTCTCCTCTCTCTCTCTTCGGTTTCCCACGAGAACCACCGCCGCCGCCGCCTTCTGGAATGTCGCTCTCCCCTTCTCCTTCCGTTCAGCTCCTCCACCTCCTCCAATACGACCCGCCACCACCTCCTCCCTTTACCTTGCTACACCTTGTTCCTTCGTTGGGACCACGATACTCCGTCTCCTTCTGTCTCGTCCCAGCCACCCCGGCTCCTCGTGCTCTCTCCTTCTCCCCCTTTTGATTCCCTGCCGAGATTTAACGGGGTGCGCATCGTGGTACACGGCTATATCTGCCGATGCGATTCGTGATTAGGAGTGCATATGGGAAAAGAAGAGCCCGCGAACTTCGGGGCCCCCGGCAGGCTTTAAAATATTGGCGCGTTGATCGTGGCCTCTAAGCATTGTTGCACTTCCTCTGCTCCTTTTCGTACGGATCCTACCAGGCCAGGCCTGGGAATTGCTAAAACAAACTTTCCTCGTAATACTCTTCTGTTCGATGTTCGCTTTAGTCCCTGGTCCAATGGCCTGCTGCCACTCTCTCAGATAAGTACAGATATGGAGAATAGGCGCAATAATTCTTCCGTTCCTAATTCTCTCCGTGGGCAAACATATTTTTCCACACTCGGTAAATAAACTGTGAGCCATTCGGGTTACTTTACCGGTTTAAGCCTTTGGAGGATCTGTAAAAATTCGGAGGTATTTGTCAGAGTTCGTTACGTCAAATATTTAGAGGATTACCTAAGATTAGCCCTTTCGATTTTTATATAAATTATGGCGTAAACTTATCCCAATTTAATACATGATAAATTGGGACGTAGGATTAGTACACAATGTTATTAAAAAACGATGGTATCGACTAAAAGCAAATAATAAGATTTTTCTTCGCAATTAAACGTTAATTCACGATTTACCCAATTTCCAATAAATTCGTTTTTCAGATCAAATTGGTAATTTATTAATATTTTATTACTTTTGCAAAGTGCCAACAATGGCTGACCATAGCCACCCTCTAACATCGAAAGGGTTAATCTGAACTATAAATCGTGATCAAAGAAGAAAGTCAAATCTGATAAAGACGAGGAGGATCATAGTTGCACTGATAGTCCCTGATGCGTGTGACTTCATTAAACGTCACGGTCGATGTTAGATTTCATTTATTCCTTCGTTCCCCCTCGCCCCGTCGGATTTATTGATCCATAAACAAGAAACTACGCGTAAATCACAGCCTGAAAGTTGAGCGTTGAGTAAGATACGTACAATGCTTTACGACCGTGATTTTTTTATAGCTTACTGATTATATCACCCTGTATGACAAATACTTTTCACCCGATCGTAACATTATTTTGTTGCTACGATTCATTTGCATCGTTAGCGTATATATACGCTCAATTTTCCTGGTCACTATCACCAGAGCGTATATATACGCTCACCTTTGATGGCCACTATCATTATTCGTTAGCTAAAAAATAGAAATGGAGGGTGTTGTCGGAGATGAAAGTAGTAATTCAAAAGCGTTGAAAGAGAAAAAAGGAGAAACAATTTATCAGTGTGAAAATTGTGGAATTTCTTTTATAAATCATCAAAATTGAAAGAAATTCTACATGATTAAAGATAAACCTAACAAAAACGGACGTGTTCAATGATACAAAACGATATAATGTACATTAATCGTCCCGTTTTTTTCGAGCCCTCGATCATACACCTTGGGTTTGACACGGCCCTTACAGGCGTTAAATTGCCATTTAATTAATTCCCTGGCAAATTGTTGTCACGAACAATGTCCCGTTTTATGCCACGGTGATTAGCAGTTCTTCCAAAACGTTTTGCTTCGTAATTTCATCGTGCCCCGGGGATTCAATTGACGTGAAAAGGGAAACAATCGGCCATCGAGCGGATTACTCGGCTTTGTGATGGTACAACATCGAGACAGAAGATCTAATTACTGTTTCGACGTCGTTGAAGAAATATTATTGTTCGCGTGGTGCGCCGCGAGATCCCTCCCCTATTGTGCGTTCGGTTTTCTTTCTGAAACTTTCGAACCACGGCCTCTTATTACACGGCTGGCTAATAATAACGACGGTTTACACTTTGCTACCAATGTTTGCATCGTGTACCCCGTAATGAGACGGTCGTTGGTGCGCGCTCCGTGCGAGGGTATGCGTCGATCGTCTGCATAACGGGTGACGCGTTCATAATTCCCGCCAAAATCGTTTGCCTGTATCCTTTTAATAATCCTCGAACCTACAAAATATATAAATTGTTTTAAATACGACAAATAATATTATTAGTATTTATAAAGCGTATATAGTATGATATTTAATAATATTAATATTGAGTATTAAGGGTATTTAAACGTTTCAGTTCCGGTCTTTGAGTTTTAATAGTATTTTATATTCAAATTTTTAAAATTGATACTTTACGCTTCGATAAATCTTTGATCTATCATTTCTTGCGTTTTATGTTATATTATACACTTTACGCTTTTACAAAATTGATTTCTCTTGATCGTGGATCGATACATCAAGCGCGTTTAAGCTAATTAAAATTGGCGGGAACGTGGAACGAGATTGAACAAGTGACGGAGGTTCATCGGAGTTTCCAGACAAGGTAAACATTTTGAATTACATTACGAAAAAAAAAAAGAATCTTCAATGTACCGTTTAACTTGAAGTGTGTCACCCGATGTATGGTGTGTTGTTTAAGTTAGCTCAGACGTAATACGAGACCGACCATACGAGGCGGCCACTAGTGATGGGATCAAGTTCAATATATATTTATAAAACCAAATCAAATCCAATATCCAAGGTTCAACTTTATATGGTTCAAATACTTCTTATAAAATACAGGGTGTCCCAGAACTCCTGTAGGAGCCGGAAATGGAGGGTAGCTGAGACTATTCTGAACAACAATTTCCTTTGCAAAAATATCGGATGGGGCTTCGTTTTTGAATTATTACGTGTAATACGTGGATTATGCGTGCAGGGGATGCGGACATTTATTAACAGAACATAAGCCCGGAAATGTTCGTAAATCCATCCATACATCGTATTCACGATATAAAATATGGATTTAATTTTATACTGTTGATATCGTTGTAATATTTGCAACGTTTTGCTATCGTGTACGACACGCTTTTTTATTTCGATTCGGATTAAGGTCACGCGGTGAATAAAAATTTCGTTCGTAGCCAATCATAATTGCGCGACGAGAAGAAAAAAAACAAATGTTAATGTCGCAATTTATGGAATAAAAGTCAGCGATTAAAGGAAATAAAGAGATTTTGTAATTCATCTTTCGCGAACAATCGTATTCCCGCGGAGTTTAATAGCATTCGTAATGGTACGTATCGTTTAAAATTGGTATTCATAATTCTCACGCTCATCTGATTGCATATTTAATCGTTCAACGATATTCATTAAATCAACGTCTACTCGACATTATCGTATAACGAACGTATTGCAGTTTATATGATGCTTATTATAACTGATCCTTATTAAATAAACATCAGCCGAATTAAGTAATTACACGCAGGAAAATTTCATGGCAAGACCTTATACGAATAAAGCTGGCTTTTAGCCAGTCATTTATATTTTATCGTCGGTACATTGAATCATGTGAATAACGACAGTAATAAGGATGACAATTTTATTTGCATCTAAAACCACGTTCAATCGTTATTAAATCATGAAGAGCAGTAGAAATGGAAAGACGGGAATAACAGAGAGAAGAAACATTGTGGAATCGATTTTAACGATCGTAACCCACATTTTACGCTCGAAAGAATTATTTATTAATTTATCATGCGGTCGGAACATCAATTGTTTATCGATCCTATGATTCTGTATTCTATTTACTTTACCAAAAAAAAAAAAGGATTAACGCGATTTTGTATTACAAATGAATACCCTACCTCTTTCTATTTATTGCTTTGTAAAATTATGTATTTATTTATAAATTGTATTGAATTTTTAAAATATTGTGTTTAATAAAATAAATCTTTTATTTTAAATAGCCTATAAATGTTCGACATAATAAAGTCAATAAAATAACTTTTCTGACGTTTATTTCACATCTTCGATATTGCAACGAAATGAAACCAATGTCAACCGTATTACACTAATTTACTTACAGCAATAAAGCAGACGAGAAAGGAAGATGAAAACGGAGATGGAATTTCGTGTACGAACGTCCGCGTCATTCGATTAACGAACCAGTTCAAACAGATTTCGCGTTATTATCGGTATTGCGAAACGTCGATATGCTCGATAACGTTCGTGAAAGATTTCAACGCTTTTAATTATTTCCATTTCTCCTCGGCCGCCCCGACTTCAAAGGGCTCTTTGATCGTACCCTCGCACCCTCTTTCTTCGCGAACTTACCCCCTTCCGGCCGCTCGTCACGAGGCCTCGACGTCGAGAGAGCAAAACGCTGGCCGCTTTTAAAAAGCGAAAAAAGAAAGAAGGGAAGCTACTTCGCTCGGCTCTGACGATAATTGACCGTTCGAATAGCTGCGATTGATAACTTAATTATGAAATTCCCATTTCGTTCCCGTTGCGAATCCTTCGAGCATTATTGCGCTCGGCCACTCGCTGCCGATCGAGCGGCGTTACGTGAGAACCGACCTTTCAGCAGGAGAAATCACTTTGCCCTATAACGTGGCGGAGTAAGGCTTGAAAGGTACGCTTTTGGTGAAAAGTAGGTGAGGTGAAATCGTTCACGACTGGAAACATAGGAAGCCTTGCTGCACTTCGACAATAGCTTTCCCCGTCTATACGGCAATAACGCCGGCGTTGTGTTCTTTAACACCTGCAATTTTGTAGCAGACGGTGTGTGTATCGGGCTTTCTTAAACTGTGAACTACAACCTTACACGGTATCGTGTAACTTGAGAGTCGAGACAATTTTGACACTTTTTTGTAAAGTAGGTTGTAGCAGATTTTTGTTCTATTAACCGTTTTTGTTCTCCGTTTGTTCTTTGTATTGATTCCACCAAACATCTTAACCTGACAAATATCATAACCTGTTCCTTTGCGAATTCGTCGTCGCGATACGATCCCCCGAAAGGATCGAGCGTTTCCCGCGCCGATAAAAGAGCAATAAAAAGTTACTCTCGGTAAACGAGCGAGTCAAACGATTCGTTTCCGAATTATCCCCCGGATCGGCTCGTTATTCGGATAAGTTTCATGGGAGAAAGTACACGAAGGGCCATCGTCAAAAGAATCGACATGAAAGGGAAGGAAGGCAATCGGCATGGGTGGCGGGAACGGTGAGCAGGCGACCGCCAAACTTAGTTAAAAACTTTGCAGGCAGCTTGGTATTCCAAGCTCGCGTACCGGGCGATCCGGCGAAAAGAGAAAGAAAATACAGGGACAGAAGGAGGACAAACCGTGGAGGGTTTCTTTCTTCTTACGACGATTCGGCGGTTCTAGATGCCTTCATCCCCGGCGTTAGGGAAACTATTTTCAAGTTTTCGTGCAGTTTCAGAGAACCGATCGCATCGATGGCGGCTCGAAATTGCCTCGAGGCCTGTGTCACCGACTTCTCCTATAATGCGACTTCGAAACAGGGCATAGTTAACCTGTTTATCTATGCACCAACGGTTTCTTTGTAATAATAGATAATACTGCGGGGGTGTGCCAGTTTTTATTGGGAGGGAGGATCAGTTAAATACTAACACAAACAGAAACCCTACTCCGTGTACATTGTCGAATCTATTTTCTAACTCAGCACTTTCGCGAACCACTGTAACTTTCAAATTTCAATCAAAGCTTGCCTCGTAATCTGTAATACCAGGAAAGATATTACGCTCTCGTTATAAGACGGGGTTGTAACGGCGTTGTTCGTCGCAAACAAAACGCAGCAGTCGTAATCCACGGAGTAATCGCGGGGAACAATTCGATCGAGACGCTCGCAAAGTAAGAAGCGCCGCGTTACAAAGTTTCGAGGGCACGATTTCTTCCGAGTGTTATCGCGCCAGCCATTAATTCCGATCATAAACGATCCACGGGCTGCAACTGCACCGTAACCGGTTTATGCCGCGAACTGATTCCCGGGCGTAAAACCCCATGGGAGCGGGATCGTCGAGCCATGCCGTCGCGATTATGCGACTCGAGTCGTTAGTAAGTCATTTTACATCGCGGGAACGTTGCTCCCCCGAACGGATATCCGCGAAACTGTTTTGCCCGCTGGAAAAACATCGAAAGGTCGTAGCGCGGAGGCGATTTCGCGGGTGACGATCGACGTGCATAAAACGCGAAGATAATAAAGGACAAATAATGATCGTGACCCGAAAATTTATCGACGGATCCCGTTAATGGACATTCGTTCGAGCACGTCGTTAAACCGCGCTGATTCTGACGTTTAACATTCGTCGGATCGACGCCAACCGAAAATTTCCAGGCAGGCCTTCGAAACGCTCGAGAGACTCATTTCGAGGATGTCAAGCCGCGGTTTTCGGCGTGGCTCTATTGTGCTGCTCCATCTGGAAACGGATCTTCCAAAATGTCGCTTCCGTTAGACCGTCTTTCCTCTTGCTTCTCGATGGCATTCAATCGTGCACTGCAATGTACGTTCTAGCTCAAAAATCGTACGTCTGCTGAAATTTTAGAAAGACTTCAATCTTTGATAAAAAGAAAAATGATCTCGTTCGCTTTCAAACTTTCGACAAAAGTATAATCAAATTCATGAAATTCTTCAAAATATAAAATACGTTTTGCTTCGAAAACATAGAATCCTATTTAGACACATGTATGAGTTAATTCTTTGCAAAGGATGAAAACAAGACAGTCTGTTTCATATTTTTATACAATGAAATATGCTGATAAATTTGTGCAATAATTATTTCAAAATCTCGAAAATGTCTTTTGTTTTTCACATTATTATTACTTTTCCTTTCTTAAAAATACTTTCAGGTATGTTTCTTGACCAGAAACTACATTAATGTTACTTAATTATAGAAACGAGCAAATTATTTTATTAACCCACTACATCCTAAATAATACATGTCGATAAATAATGGGATCTGTATTACGCAAAATGTTAATTAATTTTTGAAGAAATGCTTCGAAAATATCCTGTAATTGACGGGAATAGCGACGAATTAGTACCTGTTCGTCCGATCGTAAACAAATAATTTGCAAAATGGAACATATCGATTTCCTGTTTTATCGGTGTAACAATTACCGCAACCAGATGCACAAGTTAATGTAATAAGATATACTAGTTTCTCACCACCTGCAACCCGAAGGTGCTGTAAACGTAAATCAATCAATCGAACGAATGGACCATTCTCCGCGTCCCACCTCTGGTAATACCACCCTTCCGACTCGAGCCATTCATCGAGATATACTCCGGCATTCATGATATTCCGCACGATTGCGGGAGATTGAAGTGACTCGGAGATGGAAGAGCCCACCATCCCTTCGCCACTTCCCCTTACTAACACCATCCCGGTTCAGCCAACCCGCTACTTTCAAGGAAGCCGATGGCGCCGGCACGGAATTAGCATCTCCATTAGTCGTGGGGGCATAATACGATATTACCGGAGGTACACGGCTACAGAAAGGAAGTGAGACAATGGATCTTCATAGGCCCCGTGGTAAGACTGGTATCTATTGGTCGACTTTCCTCCTTGGATCTCTTGGTGTTCTTCGTTCGAAAGAAAGAAATAGCCTCGATCGTTTACGGTAGGAAAAAGATGTCGGTTCTAAACTGGAGACACAATTTTATACGGGAATATAGAGAGTAATTCTGCCCTAATTACAATTAAGTCGTTCGTTACGAAAGTAGGTGAAATCCACTTTGGGAAATATTTCAAAATAATACGAAATGAATTACTGTTTTAGGTAAAAAATGTACTTTGGAATATATACAATACAGAAATGCAAGGTTAAAATAATATCGATGTATAGAAAAAGAAGAATACTTTAAAAAGGTAACAGGTAATTAACAATTTTCCTACGCCACATCAATTCGAGAAACTGGTTATATAGAACTTGTATTAGCTTTTTTAATATAAAATTACATTTAATAAGTGGCACACCCTGCAATTAAGTCGACATGCAAATGGGTAGGAGAAAAGTAGCTCCTACATTATGCTTTTAACGAAGTAACCCGGAATTTTCTTTTTGAACTTGGATGGAATTAATTTGTTAATTCTTCTTTCTGGTTCCACTTAAATAAAAGAGCAGCTTTTAATATCAACCATCCATCATGTTGATACCCAGACTGTTCCTTCCCCGAATCCAAACCATGAGAACAATTTCAGCAATAACCTTTCTCAGGCACTGATTGATTGTTTCATGATTCGTTATAAATACTAGATTAATAAATTCAACTTAAACAAAGACAAATATTATATATATCTATGTAAAATTCAACAAGGTGATTCCAGAAAATCTGGCACGGTACCCCGCGTATTTATCTCCTTTCTTCTTGCCCATTACTATTCGCTGTTTCATTCGTTCGACCCCAGCCTCTGCTTCGGCCATAACCTTCTTCCGCTTGCACCCCCTCTGCTTCTTCTTGCCGTTCTTACTTCTTCAATCTCGCATTATCCCGCAAATAGCTTGCCTACTCGA